>OY856186.1:297200655-297875494 GCA_963693315.1 Diogma glabrata | reverse complement strand
TGATGTTGACAATTTATGTTGATATTGGTTGTTATATAATTTTAATTTATTTATATATATTTAAACTAAAGAAAATGTTTTAAATTGCCCATATTTAATTAAAATTAAATATGGGCAATAAATTGCCCATATTTAATTTTAAATAACGCAATTCTTTTTTTCATTTGAATAACGAAATTCATTTTTCGTTTGAAAAATCGGGACATTTTTAAAATACTGCGGGACGCGGGACAGATTGTTAAAAGTCGGGACTGTCCCGCCGAAAGCCAGAAAAATCATAGAACAAATGTTTTCAGGCTCGTCAAGGACAGGCGCATCACGAAGTATAAAATATGTGGTAATCACAAAATTATGTAGGTGAAGGCCCAGGGACTATAAATTTCAATATGACATATCTATTTTATTTTATATTTAACATTTTTAGTAATACATACCTGCTGCAGTGGCTAAAGAAGTTTTACTTCAACAGCGTGAAAAGATTACGCACTTCATTTTTTTTTTTATTGTTGACCGTGATTCTAAGAAACGTAAGTGACCTTGATTTATTTTTGAAATATTGTTTATCGAAAATTAAAGTTGAATGTTTTGTATATTATTGCGTTTATGTGAAGGTGACCAGACGTCCGGCTTTCGGCGGGACAGTCCCGACTTTTAACAATCTGTCCTGCGTCCCGCAGTATTTTAAAAATGTCACGATTTTTCAAACGAAAAATGAATTTCGTTGTTCAAATGAAAAAAAGAATTCCGTTATTTAAAATTAAATATGGGCAATTTATTGCCCATATTTAATTTTAATTAAATATGGGCAATTTAAAACATTTTCTTTAGTTTAAATATACATATATAAATAAATTAAAATTATATAACAACCAATATCAACATCAATTTATGTCTTCTATTGAAAGTGTAATTAAAATTAATTTTTTGGCCAAAATTTTGGTTTTTATTTATTTTTTACCCAATTTTTTTAGAAAAAAATAAAATTACTATAGAGAATTATGGCATTATAAGTTTGTCAAAAAATAATGTCAAGTGTGTCAAAAAATGATTTCATTTATTTTTTAGCCGATTTTTTGGAAAAAAAAATGTAGCTGTTTTTATGACGTAAATGTAATTTAGAATGAAATTAGACATGGAAATTTTTTAATTTGTTATAGTTTTTGAAATATTTTTGGAACTTTGAAAAAGTTTGTATTTTTGATTTTGTAATAATTTTTTCAATATTTTTAGAATTTCGGCAAAAGATTTATTTTTTGATTTTGTAAGAATTTTTGGAATATTTTTAGAATTTTGAAAAATTTTTAATTTTTGATTTTCTCAGTGGTAGCTTATTTATAGATAATTAATTAATTAATTCTTTTAATTTTTGATTTTATTATAATTTTGATTTTATTATATTTATTTTGAAAAAATTTTCAATATCTGATTTTGTCATAATTTTTGCAATATTTTTAGAATTTTGGAAAAGTTTGAATTTTTAAGAATTTTTGGAATATTATTGGAATTTAGAAAAAGTTTAAATATTTGATTTTATTCTAATTTTTGGAATTTTGAAAAAAGTTTGATTTTATTTAATTTTTAAAATATTTTTGGAATTTTGAAAGAAATATGAATTTGTGATTTTATAATATTTTCTCGAAACGCTAAATGGAGAGGTTTTTGAGCAGTTTGCTGAGGGTGTCATCTTTTCACTAAATTATGTTGATATATGATCTGTTATAATTTTCCGGCAACGTATTGATGTTTCGTGTTAGTTTTGTTATAAATTTCTAAACAGAGATAAAAACATACTTGTACTTTGACAAATAGTTATGTTTGATATACATCGCTGCCCAAAACTAAAAACCATGTCCTCATAAAAGTTTTTTGCCGAAAACTGTATCAAAATCCTTAACCCAGACCGAAGTTTTGATATCTCAGAGCTGTGAGATTTCAGCCCCTCCATATTTTCTGAATTAATTTTCCGAAGAGATTTTTATAGAAATTTTAGGATTCCCTCTGTAGATAATAATGAGGCATCCTGACTGATGAGAGATTTTATTGATTTTGTGTCTATTTGAATGGCACTTAAATATTTAAAGCAACCGCATCAACTTTATTTTTATTCAATAAATGATTTAAATTGGGATCATTTAAAGTTTTTACAACTGGTACTTTGACTCGCAAAAACCGGTCAATCACGGTTTAAATAGAATTCTATCCGCAGTCCTGGAGTAATTGCAACTCGTTTCTCTCCTCAAGTTGTTTTTAAAATGAAATTGCATTTTACGGTATACTCGAACAAAAATAGTATATTCTTCAACAATGCCAAAGACAACATATTTTGAAGCGAGAGGACAGTTTTTCAGCCGAGGCGATAGCCGAGGTTGGTAATGGTTGCTAGATTCAAAATATGATTTTCGGCGAGTAGAGATTGTACTTTTTCTACTATTTTTTTAAAAATTACTATTAAACATTAAACATTTTCATTTATAATTACAAACAATTCAAATTTTAAAACATACAAACATCCAAACAAAATCTTTAAATTTATATTTATATTTCTGCTATTAAAATATAGATGACTCAATATGAATAAATTATCCAATTTCTATGTCATAAACAAAACCGTCCTTAGTTACAAGCCTGATTGTCTTTTCGTACAAAAAATCGTCTACTTTATACTTATAAATATTTTTATTCTATTTACACTACAAAATTCTATATTTTTATTCTATTTGGTCTATAAAGTCCCTAAAATCATTAAATAACACATCTTTAAAGATTTATTGCTTTTTGCATTTCGCTTCTAGTAGGCGTATAACTAAAGACGGTTTTGCAATAAATAAAATTAAATTTAAAAATTTTATTATTATTTCTAAAATAAAAACAACAGTTTTGATTTAGTTTTTGTATGTGGATTACGTTACGTAAGTTCCTGATATTGAATAGTTGTATTCAAAATTATAGGTAGATTCCAGTTTGCTGTTAAATTGTACCAAACTGCTAAAATTAAATTTTATTTCACAAAATCGACCAATTTTCCAAATTTAATTTCATAAAATCGATCAAACATGTATAGTGTCACAAAATTTTGATTTCGTCAAACAACTAGTTTAAATATAGTATATTCACCTACGAGAGATGAAAACATTGTTTTTTCGCAAGTAAACATTTGACATGTTTACGAACGAAAAACGTTTTTATGTCGCGTAGGAAATGCAATTTTTTCTATGATAGTATATATTGCCGATATTTACTTTAAATTATAAAATAAGTTTTTGACAACATCTCATTAAAAATACATATTCTATTTTTTCATGGTTGCGTTGTTTAAAAAACTTTGCAAAATTATATGAAAAACCATAGCAACTACAATTTGTTATTCTTTTTACACTGTAGTTGAAAAAGAACCCATTTTCACAAGAAGTTAAGCGTGATGAAAATAGAATTTCTATATGCTATCATAGAAAAAATAATATTTTTTCTATGATAACAAGTCAAAAGTCTATTCCACTAGTTTAAAAAGAATAACAAATTGTAGTTGCTATGGATTTTCATATAATTTTGCAAAGTATTTTAAACAACACAACCATGAAAAAATAGAATATGAATTTTGAATGTTTTGTTGTCGATTTCTAACTTTATAATTTATAGTAAATATCGATTATATATATACTATCATAGAAAAAATTGCACTTCCTACGCGAGATAAAACGTTTTTCGTTCGTAAACATGTCTCACTCGACGCTAGCGCGTTTCGTGAACATATGTTTACTCACGAAAAAAACAATGTTTTTATTGTTGTTTCCTAGATAGTTGTTGGCCATATGAAGTGTTGTTTGTTTTTCGGGTCACTGATATTAATTTTTATAAAATACATATATTAAATGTTTTCGTCAAGTGACGTATTTATTTATAGTTTTTATTATTATTGTATAAAATAAAATTAAATAAAAATATAATTATCCTAAACGCGTTTTGACAAATGTACTGTCATTATCAATAGGAGAGTTTTAACTAAATTGGTCGAAACGCGTTTAGGATAATTATATTTTTATTTTATTTTATACAATAATAATAAAAATTATAAATAAATACGTCACTTGACGAAAATGTTTTCATCTCTTGTAGGAAAATATACTATTAATATAAATAAATTTTAAAAATATAAACATAGCAATCCGGCAACAAACAATCGATCAACAGTATAATATATTCTTTGAAATTTTAAAAACAGTCATACACGTAAAAAATTTTAATTAACATGTTGACAACTGATTTGTATTGCGAAAACTCAAAACAATTGTTATTTCTTGCAATTCAAAGTGTTTTGGATTTTGTTTAATTTATTTTAACTATATGTACAATGTACATAGTTAAATTATTAATTTTATTGCAATAAATAAATTATTGATTTCTACTTCTCATTGTTGTATGTATAATGTGTCATTATCATACAGCTTCATAACGATTTGAAGTATCAAATCTCATATGAAGATTCTAGGGTTATAATTAAAATATTCTGTGTCTGAAAAAATATTTTTTCGGCAAACGGCTGTAAAGTTTAACTTTACTGCCGCTAGGGAGTTAGCTAAAGTCTTACTTTTTAGCCTGACAGCAAAAGTAACGCCATTTTTATTTTATATTACGGAGGCTGTAAAGTAGCATTTGTTATTTGTTAGTTTGGTATTTTTTCAAACATATTGTATAACCATGACAACAAAAAATAAGTTGATTCTCATATTATGAAATTTTGAAAAGGCTGCTTTGATAAAAAAATTTTATTCATACAAATTTAAATGCTTTTTTCTCTTTTTTGGAAGTAATTATGACGATCATATTTATATTTATAAAAAGTTTGATGTATTAATTTCATATTTATAAAAAATTTAAACGTTTGCCGAAAAAATAGTGTATTTAATTCGGAGCTGAAGTGACTTTTTGTGTTTCGTCTATAATTGTCGGCCGTCAAACTATAGACTCAACACAAAAAGTATCACTTTAGCTCCTAATTAAATAATGTACTATTGTTTACTTGTTTTGATGTTTGACATATTTTTTTGCGTCCAACAAGTATTTTCGCATGCGACGAAAACTATTTTGAAGAATGAAAAATAATTTTTAGGGCTCTGTGTAACATATATATTTTTTGGTTATTTTATTTTAGAACAAAATTAAATATTTTTTGAGTTACAAACTTACAATTGTAAGTACTAGTACTATATGGAGATCTACATATACTCTAAGAGCTAAAGAACCCTCTGGGTAACGGTCTTTCTGTTAGGCTAGAAATGTTTTTAGTGATAAGTAATGGAATATTAAGAAGCACGTCATCAACTCCTATATATATATGAAAGTGTAAATTAAATAAAATCAAAAAAAAACTTCTTACTGTAAGCTTGAAATTGTTATGCGATTTAGTTAATTTATTGTAGAGTAGAAAAAAATTGACAGGCGGTTTTGATGAGCAAAGGTATCTGACAGGCCAATCGAAAGGTGTGCAGTATATATAAGATGCAATAAACTTTATTCTGTAAAATTAAAATTTATTTATATGTTTGAGTAAGAGGTTTAACAAAAGTGAGTACAATGACAGGCGGTTCTGGCTAGTATGTCATTGACAGGCGACGGGAAAGATGAGTAAGAGGCGTAGTTTGAACTCAATGGTGGAAATAGCATTCCGTAAGACAGAATTCTTGCTTAAAACACATTTTATTAATTATGATGCAATGTACATTAGTACATTTCAATTACTTTACTTGATATTGATGTTTCGCTTTTCAAAGTGGCTACCGAAAAATCAATCGCCTCTTATTCGATATCGGACATTTCTGTTAAAACTTAACAATACATATTTTAAATAATTATTCATAATTATTATTATCATAATTATTAAATTTATTAATTTAATAAAAAATATTATCTTTCAAAGAACTTTTTATTTAAAATATAAATATCAGACGCGTTTCGGATATAAAATATCCATCATCGGTGAACGAAATTTATATTTATGGCACTATTATTTAAAAAACTTTGTTTGTTTCCAAAAATATGCATACAAGATTAAACATAAAACCCAAAACAAAAATGAAAAAATTTAAAACTATAAAATATGGCAAGAACAAAAAACAATAAAGAAAGGTATTAATTTACAATTAAATTGTATAAAATATTAGAACTAAATGAAAGTTGTTCATTCAAAATTAAAAATCTTCTTAATAGCTTTATATATTTGAAACTCTTCCATTGAATCCATGAGAGCATCTTTGTTACACAAATGTAAAACTTCAAAATTATTTTCAAAACTTGTATATGTATGATTTTCGTTGATTAGATGTTGAGCAAAAATTGATTTTATATTAAGAATGTTTTTTCTTCTAGGTAAATATTCAGAAATTCTTTTGATAAATTTTGTGCCTGTTTGACCAGTATAAAATTTATCACAGGAATCACAATTTATAAAAAAAATATGTACTAAAATATTCATATTGCAACGAATGCTAGTACTGTATTTTTTTTTTTTTAATAAACTCGTTGTGTAAATCTCGTGTTGTAAGAATTATAATATCTGTCACAACACCACATAAAAACCTTTTAAGACCAAAGTGTCACACAACAACACGCTGTTGATGGTTGCAAAATCCTTATTTTTTAAAAAAAATTTAAAGAACAACCAAACAATAAGTCTCATCACATACAAACCATAACATAGGTCAATATTTCAATATGGGATACAGAAAAATAAAATAAATTTTCAAATTTGTAGGAACATAACTAAAATGGGGTTGCCAAAAATCCAATTAGTGGCATATACCTTGATTATGTAAAGTAATGTCTTCCTTAATGATTAAAACCTAGAAAGAGTTATATAAAGGCTCGTTGCTTCGAACAAGAATGGCGTGCCATCATAAAAGAAATGACGTTCCATCATCAAAGAAATGGCTTATCAAGGAATATTCCATAGCTAAGACTGGGGATGCTACCGTTGACTGAATACAGTTCATCTGCCAGCAACCCTAAGATATCACCTTGACTAAGGACATCACCTTGCTATTGCCAGTGGTATGTGATATCTTCACACAAAGGTCATATATGCGTGTATGACCTTCATGTGATGTCATATTTATGTCATGTGTTCACTGGGTCGTTACTTGTTACATAAAGTAACAATGCACAGTGATAGCTGCACAATTGATATTATATTAGAGAGATCAGAGAGGTATTTTAAACGTCAAAAAATTTATCTGTTTTTTTTTTCATTCTCTGATATATCTCAGATCATTAATTTTCTCTCTGAAAACCTTAACAGATATTTTTTTTTGTTTTTTTTTTTTTATTTTTTTTTTATTTATTTTATTTTATTTAATTACATCTTGCATTTCTAAATTATTTTCAAACATACAAAACAATAAATTAGTCCGTGTACTACTTCTCAGGCAGCTATGGCTGGTATTAGAGAAGAAGGAATTGATTTTTGTTTAATATTAATTTAACATTAACAAAAACATAACAAAAACAAAATTACATTTTTTTTATTGGAGGGCCTTGAGACTTTCAGTTCAAGTAGCACTGCGACCTGAAGGTCTATTATGCTTACCCTGATTGTGTTATTAGTCAGTCGTCGTCTGTACCGTTATTCTGTCATCCAAGTTAGGACTTTTAATAAAATTAATTTGCTCAATTGGAGTGACGTTGTGTGGAATGGAAGTGTAAGTCTTCTATGACCAAGTTGGTTGTATCTGTGCCAAGAGAGTTCAGGACAGCTGCAGATGACGTGTTCCATCGTTTCGGAAACAACAAGGCCCGTTTTGTCAAGATGGTGGTTTAAAGGACTATGTCCAGTAACGCACCACGTTAAAATTCTTAGAGACTCTCTGTTTAAGTCGATTGTTTTAAGGGTGAAACAGGGAGGTTACCTAGAAACTTCTTGGAGTGTACTAGTCCCTCTCTGCTTCTCCATAATATAGCATTTTGTTCCTGTTACCATGCTTGGATTGTGCTTTTGAGCGAACTCTTGGCCATTCCGAAGCATGGTTCCGGTCCAACAAACTTTTTATTGGCACCTTGCTTTGCTAAAGTGTCAGCGATAGCATTTCCTTGTATTCCTGTGTGGCTAGGTACCCACACAAGTGTTACTATATTAGAACAGGAGAGTTTTAGTAGATTTTGGTAGCATTCCCATACCAGTTTTGAATCAAAGAGCGTAGATTTTAGTGCCAGGAGTGCTGCTTGGCTGTCAGAGATAATATATATTTCAATATTTGGGTATTTCATTTCAGCACATAGCAAAGCGCAACTGCTAATGGTAAAAATTTCGGCTTGAAATATAGTTGTTGTGGTGCCGAAGGCAACCGTTTGTTTTGTTCTAGGACCAAAGAACAATCTGTGTACCAGATGTTGGCGTTATGTAGCAGTGACCGTATGTAGTTTTTAATACGATCTCTGGCCAATATCTTGACATCAAAGTGCCTGTCTAAATCTATTATTTTTGGAATACAATCCGAAATATGGTATGTATGCAGTTCAGCTTGTAATTTAGAAAGGATTTTAAGGTGTCCGGTTAGATTGCCCGGCTTAAACCCTTCTGTGAGCTGCAGTCTATAAACTCTCAACACCGCTACAGATTTATCATGCAAGTGCAAGGAGAAAGCTTTAGAAGAATCTCCATTACTGACGTTGGCGTGGTTTTGAAAGCACCTGTGGCACTAAGACACACAAGCTTTTGTATTTTTGTAAACATATTTTGAGCAGTTATTTGGCGCGTTTTAGGCCACCAAACTAAAACTGCATATGTTAGAATTAGTTTTATAATACTTTGGTGCAACCAAAGTATCATTTTTGGGCTAAGACTTTACGTTTTCCCAAACAGGTTTCTGCATGTGAAGAAAACTTAGTTTGCCTTATCGGAGATATATTTTAGGTGTGAGTTCCAGGTTAGTTTGCTATCCAGGATCACACCGAACCGAAATATCTTACCTCTTTTGATGTTTGTATTGGATCGCCGTTTAGAACAGGAGAAATTAAATTAAAGTTTCTCCTGTTTGTGAAAACGACAATGCTTGTTTTTCAGGGGTTGATCGACAATCCCAATCTGTTGCACCACTTTGATACAATATTAAGAGCTGTCTGGGTTCCACCAGCCAATGGCGTCATGTTTCCCTCTAACCACGACTGCCAAGTCGTTGGCATAGCCTACAGTGTTAAAGCCGGAATCATTTAGCTTAGTTAGGAGATCATCAGCCAACATTAGCCAAAGCAGCGGAGAGAGCACGCCCGCTTGCGGGCAGCCTCTAGATGCAGTAACAGTCACTGAATAATCACATAGTGTAGCCGTTATCTGCCGACTCTGTAGCATCTTGATAATCCACGCAATGATAAGCGGGTTTATATTTTTCTTTATGGCCATTTCAATGATAGCATTGAAATGGACATTGTCAAAGGCTCTTTGTATGTCCATAAATGTACATACAAGTGCCTCCTTGTAGTCTAGGGTGCTCTCAATTTCTTTCACCATTTTGTGTAACGCCGTTTCAGTAGATTTCCCAGTCTGATAGGCGTGCTGGCTAGAGTTGAGAGGGTTTTGTTTAAGACATACATGACGGATGTGATAGTCCAACATCTTTATCATTATTTTTAATAGAAAAGATGTAAGACTTATGGGTCTGTATGATTTGGCTTCATTAGTTTTTTTTCCTGGCTTAGGTATAAAAACAACTTTAGGTTCTCGCCATATCTGAGGGATGTAAGCAAGGCGAAAGCTTGCTTTGAACAAACGCATGAGATACGGAAGAATGATTGTTAGACCCTTTTGCAGAAATACCGGAAAAATTCCATCACTTGCTCGAGATTTATTCTATAGCCCATCTCGCTTGGTTGGGGGTGAAAATTGTGTTGGCTAAAAGATCTGCAGTACTTTTAGTTGCAGGATCTAGAAGATGTACGTCTTCGTTGGCCTTTTCTTCCGTACTCCATTCTATCGAGCCCGGAAAGTGGGTTTGATTTGAAGTAAAGTACCTAGTGTTTCAATGCAGCTGGTGGCATACGTACCATTTGGTTTGCAGATTGAGCCTAGAGGGTTTGTGTGATCAGACGACATCAATTTTTGGAGTCGAGCTGCAGCCGTCAGATTATCTATCGTATTGCAGAGCTGTTTCCGGCTATTTCTTTTTGATTGTCTGAGTGTATTAAGGTAGTGTAAGTTATTGTATTAAGGTTGTATTGTATGCTACAGTGATGATTTCTTGTAAATTATTTGCTGCAAAGTCAAGCTCAAATTTAGAGTAGATACTGCCGCAACTATTTACAATATCATGAAGATATGTTGTGTAAAGTTCCCAGTTGGTTTTTCTTGGGTTTCTAAAGTACAGGATGCTCTTTGGGTAGTGTTTTATGTTGAAACATATATAAGCATGATCAGAAATAGAAGCTTCCTTCGAAACATGCCAGTTCTCAATATGGCTAGTAGCGTTTATGCTAGTTAAAGTAAGGTCAAGGACCTCACTTCTGATTGCGTTTCTAAATGTAGGCTCACTACCTTTGTTTGCAATAAACGTATTGTTTGCATACAAAAATTGAAGCAGACGCTCGCCTTTTGTGTTAATGTTACTACTTCCCCACACGGTGTGATGAGTGTTAGCAACACACGCTATTATGAGGTTATAGAGGTTATTGTTGCAATACTTGATGAGTTTCTCTACCACTTCTGGTGGCGTCTCTTCCTCATCCCCCGGGAAGTATGCAGAAGCTAAAATGAATTTACGAAATCCATATCGAGTAAGATGATTTTCTACCTGGACCGTTGTAAGATCTCTAAAGATAAATTCAATTAATGGAAATATATTCAGATGTTTGTTGAAACGAATCGCGGTTCGCGGTCTTTCCACATCTGAGAAATAGATCAGTTTTGTATTTTTGTTTGACGATAGACCTTCTATTCTTTTACTGTCTGCCCACGGCTCCTGTATAAACGCAAGACCATGAGCATCCTGTTCAATTAACAGGTTCAAATTAACTGAGGCCATTTCTGATCTGTGCAGATTAATCTGAACGCAACTTAATTTAGGTACTAGAGATTTTTGTCTATATCGTACAGGTGTTCTGTCTGACTTAGAGTGAACTGGTGAATCAGACATTGCCATAGAGTCAGACATGGTGTGTGTGCTATCCAAATTAGGATAAGCTGATAAATCAGGCATGATCCTAGAGTTAGACATGGCATGTGTGCTGTCTGGTTTAGGATAAGCTGATAAATCAGGCATGATCCTAGAGTAGGACATGGTGCACAGTTTTGTTGTTAGTTTATGTGATGCGTTTGGAGAAGCCTCGCTCTCATCTAAAACTTTGTTGTTTTCAATATGTTTACAATATTTATGGAGAAAGTAGGGAGGAACATTGGTCAACTACAACAGAGCTCTGTGCTGTGGTACTAGCAATCAAGCAACCCCTTGACCATGCTAAGCTTTCAGCGTTCGTGTCTACCTTAGCTTTGGGTTTTTCACTTGATCTTGGCTTCGATTCTCACCGAGGACCTAACGGCATGGGTGACCTATGTAATATTGATTTAAATTATGTTAAATTATGATACAATACAAAATAATGGCTCAATTTAAAAGCATAACAGATTAAAACAAGACAATATGGATGGAAGTTAAGACTTAAAAGCGTTATTAATTATTATATTTATTAACTCAATATTTATAGTATTAGTTTTCAGTTGACATCAGATATTGGTTCCTAACATACTTTTTAAATCTCTTTTTCGGCGTGTGAATACAATTAGATTCTTTTATAAATAGTGGTAGTTCATTGTAATATTTAATGGCTGTGTTTTAGGTTTCGTAGTTTTCTATTACCAACTGAAAGCCATTGTACAAAGGATTAATTTAAAAAAATTTAGGTAAAGTTTCGATTAAAAAAAAAATTCAAATAAATTATTTAATAAAATGTTAATATATTTAATAAATTTTATTTTTATTTTTTCCGTCATAATACGCATGGAGGGATCAGTTTTTATTAATTTGTTAATTTTTTTCTATTTTTTGATCCACGGGTGTGACAACCCCGCGTACTCCAATCCCTGCTATTGGCACATGAGTTAACGTGAGATATCACATACCACTGGCAATAGCAGTGAGATATCACTAGCCAAGGTGATATCTTAGGGGTGCTGGCGGATGAACTGTATTCATTCAACGGTAGCACTCTCAATCTTAGCTAATGAATATTCCTTGATGCTGGAACGCTGTAGCTTGCTCGAAGAAACGAGCCTTCATATAACTATATATCTGAGCTTTAATCATTGGAAAATATACTGCGTCCCATAATCAAGGATTATGCCATTAGCTGGACTATTGGCAAACCAATTTTAGGTTTGTTCCTGCAAATTTTTAAAACAAATTTGCTTTTTATCTCTTATTTAATTTTTATTTTCCCTATCCTATCACGAAATATTGGCCTATGTCATATTTTATATGTGATAGGATTTATGGTTTAGTTATCCATTGTTTAACAAAAAAAAATTAAAATAAACAAAAGAAAACAGATTTGCGTCCATTAACATCCTTAGAACGCATGTTGTTGTGGGACCTTGGTCTTAAAAGGTTTTTATATGTTGTTGTGACACATATTGTAATGCCTACTACACATCACATATTATTAAAAAAAAAAAAAAAAAATAAATCTCAGAACTTTCCGATAGCTGATTTTATATCCAACAGTTAATTATCGGAGGAAAAAATTATACGATATATCTGATATATTTTATTTTATCGCTCCGATCTCTCCGATATAGAAAAAAAGACACTCAAAGTTGAACTTTTAAACTTTAAAATAATTCACAATGTAAGATGGGGAATCTTCTTGTAATATAGCAAAATACCACTTCACGTGGATTAATCGTTGGCGTAATTTAATTTTTCATTTAAAATATTTATACGGTTCAGACATACGACTTTCAAATATTCCAGCTGTTTTTATTTTTTTTGTGGCTAAAATATGTTGTTTTTGTATTTTTTAAGATTCCGTTTTTTATAACGAACCCTATTGATGAGAGTAAAACTAGTTTTTCACATTATATCGATTATCTCGTAAACTATAAATCCTATGGACCTGAAATTTGAGGTGCGTATAAAACTAATACACAAAATGACGTCCATATAAAATTAAGGATACAAATAAAACTAAAGTTGTTTTATTTTTAGGCCAATAGTTTCTCAAAATAGGAGGAAAAAATAAAACAGCAAATTTTATAAAAATCTAGCATTTTTTCCCCTTGCCTGTCAAGAACTTATAGCTAGCCGGAACCGCCTGTCATTGTACCCACTTTTTTTAATCGCTTACCCAAACATATATATAAATTTCAACTTTACAGAATAAAGTTTATTGTATCTTATATATACTGCACACCTTTCGATTCATCTGTCAGATAATTATACTGTACAATAAATGAACTAGATCGTATAACAATTTCAAGCTTACAGAGGAAAGTTTTTTTTTAATTTTATTTACACTTTCAAAAATATAGGGGCGTTGACGTTCAGGGCTGATGCCTGCCAGGTGGTGATTACCATACTTAACATTCCATGACTTATCACTGAAAAAATTTCTAGCCTTACGGAAAGACCGTTACCCAGAGGGTTCCGTAGCTCTCAGTCTAATAGTACTAGTTTTTAGTAAAATCATGTTATGAATTTTGATTTTTTAAATAGATTTTTCAAATAGTTGTAGAAAATTGATTTTTTGGTATATTCTGGAGTTTATGCTGCCGAAATTTCGGTGTGCTTCCTTTTTCAAGCTGACGGATCACTGGGTAGAAAAACAGTTTGAAAAAACTGGTTAAAAACATTCGCAAAAGAAAACCACAAGAAAAAATTATCAGCGAGTAAACGAAACAGATGATAAATGAATGAGAAAAGCTTTTAAGAATGAAACACAACGATCTATCTTATGAAATTGAGTTTAAACAAATTAGGAAAAATGTCAATAAGATGATACAAAAAGACATTAGAAAACATGAACTAAACAAACTACAATATGCGATTGACAATAACAAGTTATGGAGAAAAATCAGAAATGGAATATATAAATCAACAAAATGGATTCCTAAACTAAAAGACAATAACGGTGAGATGAAAATTGGAAGAGAGGAGATTCTCGAAATTGCAATCACATGTTACGAAGAACTATACTCAAGTCAAATTTCAAATGAAGAAAAAGAAAAACTTATGCCTATCCTCGATAAGTCGTCAACAGTTAATAAGATTACTGTAGAAGAAATTCAAACTGCCTTATCAATGCTAAAAAATGGAAGAGCGATAGGTGACGATGAAATCTCAGCAGAACTTTTAAAAATAAGCAAAGATGCAATCTATCAAATACAAGTAATTTTCAATGGCATACTGTAAAACGAGGAAATACCATCTGAATGGTTCAAATCAACAATATCTCTAATCTTCAAGAAAGGGGATGAATCAGATATAAAAAATTACCGACCACTAACCAAGACTTCACAAATGTATAAACTATTCGCAAAAATAATACTCAACCGTATATCGTCAACCTTAGAAAAACACCAAACGATCAGTCAAGCAGGATTTAGATGGTTTCATGGGATTTACATGGTTTCTCTACAATATAGATCACATATTCACACTTCAACAAATAACAGAAAAATGCTGCGAATACGATGTTCCAATTTTTCTTGGCTTTATGATTTCAACAAAGCATTGGACACAGTTGAACATACGTTTTTGTGGCAAGCGCTTAAGGAACAAGAAATAAATGACAAATATATCAGTATAATCAAGAAGATTTACGAAAATTCAACAGCATGTCTAAAATTGGATATATAAGGAAGACAATTTAAGATCAATCAATAATTGCGTTTAATACCGCAAACAAGGATGTTGTATTTCTCCAAATGAATTTAACAGCGTAATTCAAAAAATATTTAACAATATAAAATGGAATAATTCAGGCTTAAAAATCAACAATGAGTTGTTGAGTGAATTGAGGTTTGCAGATGACGTAGTAATAATATCACAAACAAAGGAAAAACTTGAAGAATCAATGTTAAAACTGCTAGAAGAATAAAAAAAGCGGGGCTTACGGTCAATGTTACAAAAACCAAGATAATGACAAATACACAAGAGACCGACATCAAAGTAAACGACGAAATTATTGAAACAGTAGAAGAGTGCAAATACCTTGGCAGATTAATATCATTCAATAAGAGCAGCGTTAAAGAAATTGACACCAGAATACCTAACGCATGGAAGTCCTTCTGGTCACTAAATAGATTTCTTAAAGAAAACTTTCCAATATACCACAAACGAAGATTGATGAACGCTTGCATTCTGCCAATACTAACATACGGATCTCAATGCTGGGGACTAACATATAACGAAAAAAAAGGCTTGCAACAACACAAATAAAAATGGAGAGAAGTTTTCTTTATAAGAGAAGTGACGAAATAAGCAACATTAAGCTAAGAAAGATAACAAAGATAATCGATGTGATAAAATTCGCAAAACAACAAAAATGGAACTACACTGGACATATGTTGAGAGAAACGGATGGAAGATGGACAAACAAAATTGAAAAATGGGTACCAAACAAACAAAGACGAAAAGGCCGCCCAAGAATGAAGTGGATCGATGAAATGTTTGAATTCGACAACAATTTTAGAAGAAATGCTATGTTCAGAGATAGATGGAAGAAAATGGGAGAATCTTTTGTTCTTTGAGAACAGTTTATAGATTAACTTAACTTAACTTAATAGAAACTTAAAACATAATTAAAATACGGATTTTAATAAAATACCGAATTAAGATACCTATACCGATTTCATCAAACTTTTTTTTGTTTGATAGATGATTAGTTTGTCCTTTGAAAAAAAAATTAATTAATTGTTTTTATAATTAATTTTTAAATACAAATATTAAAAAAACTTTTTTTATGATGGCACTAATTCTAATTGTTCATTATTTTTTCGAACAATTTATATCATCAAAAAATTTATACCACTGAAGTTCGAGAAAATAATGAACAATTAGAATTTTAATCGGACTAAAAATCTTTAAAATTAAATATCTCAAGAACACGAATTAACGCCTCTTTGTAAATTTGATATATTTTAAAGTAAGGTTAGAGCTATATTAAAAAAAAAAAAAGTTAAAATTTATTTGATTTTAAAATTTTTTGTTAATGGAAGTTGTTTGAAAAAATGAAGAAAAATACGAATTTCAGTCGTACTAAAAATCTTTAAAATTAAATATCTCAAGAACAAGAATTAACGCCTCTGAGTTAATATAACATATTTTAGAGTAAGGATAGAACTATTTTCAGAAAAAAAATTAATTTAATTCCAATTGATCTTCGACCCTAGCGCCATCTTTAAAAAAGTTTTTTAATATTTTTATTTAAAAATTAATTATTGAAAAAAAAAATAATTTATTGTATTTTTTTTTTCAAGGGCTAACTAATCATCTATCAAACAAAAAAAAGTTTGATGAAATCGGTATAGCCGTTCTTGAGCAATTTAATTTCAAAGTTACATCGGATTGGCAGAATTTTCATTTTTCATGCATGTTGGGGTGCCCCCTATGCTCAAACTAAGCACTTTAAAAAAATTTTAAAATAAGTTGTATTTTTTATTTTGTCTATACTACTTACATGTCAAGTTTTAGGAAAATCAAAAATGGTCAAGTTCAAATTTCGACTTTTTCACCTGCGTAGATCACGTTTTTCATCAAAAGTAAAACTTGCATTTAAAACAAAAAACATCAACCTTATGGCGTCGTATGATAAAGGAGGAAATGGTCTAGAATTTTAATTTTATTTTTCAGAAAAGATGATAGTTGAAAATAGAAAAACTGAAAAAAAGGGACAGCAAGAATATTTTGAAAAAGAAGTAGGGGAGATCGCAGACGCGGCGGTTTTAAAAAATATGTTATGGTAAAAAGGGGGGTTAACTAAAAAATGTTATGGAAAGGTGGATGCCATTTTGGTTATGGGAGCTAGTCTGGAATGATTTTATGATAGCAAGGAATTTGGAGTTAAGCTAGGTGAAGTCAATCGTCAATTTGAGTTTTAAAAGGGCTATATAATAGAATTCCAAAAAGGTACGGTTCTAAAAGTTGGATTGTGAGGATAGGCTTTTCGGATGTTGAAAGTCAAAAAAGTGGCCCGTAGTTTTTAATGTATTCATTAAAGCGTTTAAAGACACAGATATGCTTCGGCATTCTGGTTTTAAGTTGTGGTTTAGTTTGATCAACATAAACAGAATCGCAATCAGTGCAGTTTAGCAGGACCGAACCATGGTAGTGGTTTGATCTTTGAAACTGGAGAATATAAAAGAGTTTAGGGAAGTGGGGTAGGAGATGGCTAGACGAACTTTAGGAAATTTATTTTTGAAGCAATTTGTAAGGATGTGTTTAAAACCGTCGATATGAGGAATAGAATGGTACACAGGGTCAACTAAGGGGGTTGAGGTGTTAAATTATGTTAAAGTTATTATTTTGGAGTTTTGGGTAATGTTATTGATGTTTTGTGGTATTTATTGTGTATCACACAAGGAAAGACGAGCTTAGTAAAGAAATATCCTATGTTAAATTTAGTGTTGAAGTGGTGTCCGGATAAAAAGTTTAAGATGCGGTTGGAGGCAAAAGGTTTATGGTACCAGTTGGTGGAGATGGTGCAGTGGTCAAGGTTTCAAATGATGCTATGATGTCTAAAAAGTTGATTTGGTTGTTGTTTTCCACTTCTTGAATGATTTGAATGGAGTGAGAGATGGAGTTGAGGGAGGTTAGAGTGTCATCAATCTCTGGTCTAAGGATCTGTTCAGGACATCCTCGAGAGTTTGGTCGATAAGAAAGGGAGAAAAAGGGTTGCCCATAGAAAGTCCTTTGGTTTTTAGATAAATACGATCTTGGAAAGTAAGGTATGAGGTTTTGACGGTGCAAAAAAGGATTAACTGCAAAAGAAATAGCAAATGTGGAATATTGGTAAATGTTTGGATGCATCCCATCGGTTACAGATTGTCTTCAACGCTATATCTACTGGAACGTTGGTGAACAGGGAAATGACATCAAAGGAAACAAGAGATGATGGGATGATTTTGTTGGAAAGAAAGTGTTTAAATTCGAAAGAGATTTTGGCATTGAATTTAAGACATCACAGACGTTTAGTAGGATGGAGTTTAGGCATTTAGATAGGTTAAATGACGGGGAGGAGTAGATGCTAACGACCAGACGAAGAAAAATGATCTCTTTATGTATTTTCGGGAGACGATAGATTTTAGAGAGAGCCGAGGTGGAGGATCGTAAGCGAAATAACGTTTGGAATGACCAAATGACACAGCCCTTGCGTCGTAAATTAATGGGCTTTACATTTTGATTGAAAATAATCGATGAAAAACATAACCATCAACTTCACAATAATCATGGAACACCTTCACTCAGTTAAAACCCATGCATTTAAAAATTACATTCCCAACTTGTTCTATGTTCCTCCAACCACTTTACTCAAAAGAGTGTAGCGAAACTCTGAACAACCAACCAACCGATGTGAAAATTTCACAAATTTTTTTAATATACATAGTTGTTGTTACTGATACTTCAGTAGTAGTTGGTACTTCAGTAGTACCACCAAAAGTTTGCAGTCTGTTGAAAAGTTTGCACCTGTTGTGTCACGCTTGAGCAAATGTATAGCATATCGAGTTTCTGTTATGTACCTTCATAGAGAATTGATGCATCCCGGAAGCTAATTTTGCAGTAGTTAACTTATCTTAATTATGTTAGCTTTCTTAAACTCTAGTTGGGTTTTCTGATGATTTTCATATTGATACCCATTTTCTTCGTTAGTTGACGTTACATGTTTTAGTTTAACTGTGCTTCCTTTACTGAAGTGACCATTGCTTCTTTGATTGATTATTAAGAAATAGGTCTATGATATCTTTACTGATGTCTTTATCTGATGTCTTTATTTAGAGCTTAAGGTGAAAGTAGTTCATGCCAAGATACATAACATGATTCAACTTGCTCTAATTAACACCTAGCATCATTTGCCCATCTCAAGGCACAGTAAAATGCATAAATTTTATCCAATTAAAATTCCGTTACACAATACAAATTCCCATATTAATCTTGCTGCATGCATGTTTTTTCTTAAATGTTTTTAGACACTGACATGGTGTCTAAAAATATTTTCCCAAAATCACTATTCGATCTCATGAGACTGGTTTATGAATAATAACAACCAAATTAACATGTTCTGTTATTAAAACAAAAATAACAAAATAAATTAAAATTTATGACTGTGTCATTCTCCTATAATAAGCTTTTCTGTGCTTTTACAGGTTTTTTTTTGATTAAAAGGTAATTAAAAATTTATGAAAATCATAAATATAATATATTTATACATCGCCAACAACAAAATGCTTTAAAATTTTCAAAACCACACCTTGATATAAAACGATAATGAAGATGATGATGAGTCGTATAATTTTGTATTGTACCTAATAAAATTACCCTTTTTTGTATGACCCTTTTTTTATTGCAGATAATTTGAGCCAAAGTTAACTTATATGTAGAAAAAAAGTTGCATAATGATATGTTTACACAATTGGTATGCTGGGTTTGATGAGAATATTATTTTGTTAAATTTTATGAAAAACTTTCTTTTCTTCCTTGATCGTTTCTTTTTGCTGTAATTTCCTTGAATCCAATATAAAACAACAAATTTTAAATTTTTCTTTGATGTTGGATATTCGCCATCCAATTTTCATTTTTTTATATTCAAGCTCAACGGCTTCAAATGAATACTGATTTGTATGAATGAACTTTTACAATTATGATAAGTTTTTCCTAATGATAACGATAATAAGGATGTTGATGATGAAAAAGTTTGTCGTTGAATACATATTATATTTTTAAACATAAAATTATAATAAAAATGTTTTTTAATGATTTTCATTGGGTTGTACAAGTATGTTTACAGGAGGTGGTTGTTATCTTTATGGCTTCGATAAAAAATATTGCCGCCGTTTTTACATAAATTCATTACATTACAATATTTTTCCAAATATCGAACAAAACAATTTATTGACTCACCCTCATACTGTTATTACTTATGGGATAAGAAAAAAAGATCAAATGATTATGATTTATGATAAAAAAAAATTCTATTCGACGAGTTTTCCATAAATAATAAATGTACCACTTCTAAAAATTGACACTCCTTTCTAACGGAAATTAATATGTTTGTATTTGGTTGTATTGAGGATCATGAAGGGTCAGAACCATAGAAAATGAAAAACGAAATAATTTTATATTTATGGTTAAGTTATATTATGATGAGAGAGGACGAACCGGTTTACCCTATTTATTTGGGTTTGGAAGGGGGGTGATAAATTATTTTGTGGGTGAATTTATACTTTAAAATTGTATAATTTAATTGTAAGAAAATTATTTTGATTGCTTTTATGTTGAGTAATGTTGTGTGTAGTATAAGAATCGAATGTGTGCAGGATCTCGGGTGAGGGTTGTATAAGATGAATTTTTGAGATTTTAGTAAAAGCTTGATATAGGTTGATTATATAAATTTAATGGTTGGTTAGATGTGAAACTGATTTTATGTTTCCGTGTGGAAAACATGAACATGTTTTTCATGTTAGTGGAAATATATTATTTCAAGAGGCTGCTTGTTGTTACGATTAATAGAAGTGTAGTATATAATTCAAAAGGGTGTTTGGATACTTATTATATCTGAAGTTACAAGAAAATTTATGTCAAGAAAAATTTTTGTTTGGTATGGTAACTCTTCATAAAGCTAGGTAGACCATTAACAAGTTCCGTTTTTACACCTTTTTATTTGGCTTGAATTTTTGCTTTTTTTTCCATCGTCAACCAATGCGGTCGACTTTTATTCTCCTATATTTTTTTGTAGTTTATAATTAACAATAGTTTTTATTTTTTTTCATTTCTCTCTTTTCATTTACGATCAATAACAGTGAAGTGAAGTTTAATGGAATTCAGTTACATAAATTAATTATCTGTGGGGTCTTAGTTCTTTACCTGCATAACACATCGCTAAAAAGGACGGATGCTGTACGAATGGCTAAATGTTGAATGAATCTGCAGGAGCTGGTCTGTACTTGAAATCGAATAACGCCACAATTAGCAAAAAATTTCTTTTTGGACGAGTCTGTACCGATATGCTATCAATGAACACAAGAATGAAATTTTTCGCTTGCATCTGCAGGAGAAAAGGATTGTTCGGATACTAAAACAGCTATTAAAGCACTGATAAAACATGTGACAGATTTTCAACTCATTAATGAATGCAGGAAATAACTTTGTAGGCAAGTGCAGATCACCAATATCACACTCCGGTGGGTTCCTGATCATAATAGCATTCCGGGTAACATAAAAGCGAATGAACTTGAATGGACTGGAGCGATCATGAAATAATTAACTGCAGAACTCGCCTTAGGGTTATTTAAAACGTTTGGCTTGTCTTTATTAAAGGATGGCGCGGACTTCAAGATGAAAGTCTTGCAGAATGCCTGATCAACAAGTAGGCCAAAAAAATTTTTTTACAGCATTTCAGAAAAAAATGTTCATTTTCTTTTAACCCTAAAGAGGATAACCCTGAGCACTATGGTCGGTGTCCTAACAAGACATGGACATCTAAGTAAACACTTCTTCACCATTGGAATTAGTAAAAATGTTCTCTGTGAACGTTATTTTGAAGAGAAGGAGAACTGTAGCCACTTGACGCATGGTATGGCCTTTTCTTGTGTCCGAACTAGGATTTTGTTACTCTAACAGTGTAGAAAGTAGCACAATCAAACTGTCGCCAATACAGTCGCGTTAGTTTTAATTAATCATACAGACATGTTTGTCGAATAGTCCACCATGAGAACAAACTAGAAAATGGTACTATGGGTCGTACGTAACAATTGTTCCGCCCTTTATCATGAGAAAAAATAGTAAAACACTTTCGTTCTTACCCGCTTCACTGTTTTCATAGTTTTCGAGGCGTAAATTTTGTTTTAAATCACAACCGTTTTCACTTAAAAAATTCTATCAACGGAACTGGAATACAGATAGTATATATGTATCTTGGTTCACCGTGATAATCAAATCAATTTTATTATTGATTTCAGTGTAAACATTATTTTCTCAATATAAAAATTTAGGTCAAGGACACCAAGTAGATGCTCTAAATGTTTTGATTCAACTTTATTTCTGAACTTTGTTTGTATTCAGTTTAAAATCAATCTAAAAGCTCATACGTACAAAAAGAAAGTCATATAAAATCAAACAAGTCATTTTCATAAACTATCGATCAGACAGAATTACAAAACACAAAATTCAATGTAATAAAATTATTTCATAAACGAATAATATTAAAAAAACAGCTATATTATTTCTTATCCTTTTCTCAAAACAATATTATTATTCTATTTGGATCGTTCTAACTGAGATAAATGGAGATAAATGAAGATAAAATTTGCAATAATTTTTATGGTATGATATTTTTTCATTTTCCATTTTCGTAGAATTTTCTTTTATTTGTCTGGTTGTCTTCATTTTCTAGAAAAGTTTTGAGAGAATCATGGAATAAAATCACCGTTTTTGTTGAGTGGGTTATTAATTTAATAAACTTTAAAAAATAAATTGTAAATGCTTGAAGTCATTTCAAATTGTTATACCTGTTTTTTGGCTGAATTAAATAGTTTTCGGAAGAGTGCAAAGAGAAATAGAGGGTTAAGATGAAAAATATTTACACTACTAAAACCACAAACCCACTAAAGTTGTAAGGGATAGCCGATAGGGTACAAAAATTACGACAAAATGAAAATAAAACAGACTATGTTGAGAAAGTTTAAGAGAAAATTATTAGAAATCAGTAAGGTAATAAGTCCCTAATCAGTAAAGAAAAGAGTTAAAAGAAACTAATGATTTGTTTCGCTAATAATTACAAAAACAAAAGAAACAAAAGATGTCCATAATGTATCAAAAGATGGAGCTTATTTACAAATTAAAGCAAAAAGTGAATAACAAAAAAATTTGTATGTACATTTCTATTTTGTTTTACAATTTACACAGTAAACAGTTGATTTAATTCTAAGAAAATCCTAAAAAAATCATGCAACTGTGGTTTGGGGTTTTAGATTATGTTTGTCCGATAAATTGAAGAGCATAAACTTTAATTTCTTGAAAATTATAACTATACCAGAAAAAACTTGTAAATGGGAAAAACAGTAGTAGAAATCACGCTAGACTGCCACTACGGTTGGGTCCAGCTTTCTTAATATATTTTAAATTTTTTCTAATGGTCAAATTTTATTTAGTTTCATTTTGTTAAACAAGTTTTTTACATCCGATATTCATAGCCTGATTGATTACCGCCATATGCAAAAAACAACGAACCTTGCCATATGCAAAAAAAAGGATTAGCGCTTTTCATTAAATTTTTAAAAAATTTTTTAAATGGAGTTGTATATTTCAAGATGGCGTTAAATATTTTTTAATTTTTTTATAATGTATTTTAATTTTAAAATGACCCTATGAGTTCACGATTTTTTCAGTGCTTATAAATCAAGCAGGCTTACAATATAGGGGGTTTCGGTTTACAGCATAGAAACATTAGACATCAAATAATGATTTTATGCATTCCTTTACGACGAAAATTTTAACATTTAAAAATATTTTTAAAATTTAGATTTGTGGTCTATTTGCGTGTGATACTAACAGAATGTAGAAAAACTTCTTTCATTTCTTTAAAGGTGTTCGTGAAATTTTATGTAAATTTTTGAAATATTTTTTTCAATATAATATTAAAAATAATTCATATTATAAAGTTGTATTTCCGGGATTTCTTTTAATTATTTTTTTATTTGGATATCCTCAATTAAACCCGTTTTTTGAATTAATATAAATATTTTATTGTTAAAAAATCTATATATTTCGGGCTAGGCCCATCTTCAGGATATAATATAACAAAAATATAAAAATTCAAAAATTAAAAAAGTATTTGACATTATTATAAAAACAATAAACAAAAAGTAAAATATAATTTCAACATACGTTACTTAAATATTTCGCCATAACCATAAAAGTTTTTGGAATGATAATTTAAAATGAATATTTAACATACTTCGTATTAATAATTTGCCAATTAAACTTATTGATAAAATAAGTCAGGTTCGCAATACTAATTCAAAAAATAGCTAATAGTTATAATAGTTTTGTAATATCTGGATTAGAAATGGAACAATTTTGTTACGCAAGGCAGATGGAAGTCCTGTAATTCCGATAAAAGTTGTGATTTAAATAAAATAAATCAAATTTATTTTTAAACCAAAATATAGTACACCATGAGTAATAATAGTTCTCTTTTATCGGAAAACAGTGACAGTAATATATCAATTAATTCAAATAGTTCCAATTCTATCTAATAATTTCTATTTTTAGGGAATTCAAATTTTCCTGTTGTTTTGCAAAAAATCAGAAGCTTACGAAGAAATTTTGATTTATTTACCTTCAATTTGGAAAGTTTTAATTTTCAACCTCTCTTAGTTTTTTTAACCGAGATTTGGAAAGGTGACAATGAACTCGAAAATTATAACATAACAGATTACAAAATGCATGCAAATTGCAATTGACATTTTGTAACAAAAATTGTAGTGTTAAAATTATTGTAATTATACTGTTCAAGAATGAATTGTTTTTCATAAACAATACAAACAAATTTTGTAATTTTGTTATCATTTAATTTATAATATGTAGGAACTTAAATCAATTAACGAATTTCTTTATTAATATTTACATTTATGTATATTTATTGTTATGTTAGTCAATTTACTGGGTTAAAATACCTATTTTGAATTATTATTATGTTGGCCTTCATGAACTTTAATTGCGAAGTGCCATCTCTAAGAAAAACTGATTAATTACAATTTATAAAAATAAGCTTAATGTTATATAAAAATTTAAACATCTCTCTCTCTGTTATCAACCATCAAATTGTAAACATCTATTTTGATCAAATTAAAATAATTAATAAAATTGGAAACATTGTTTGAGGAACCACGCCAATTGTTTATTAATTCATATCAACCTAAAACCAACATTTTGTTATTGGATTAACAATACTGAAATAAAAATGTTATGAAAATTAAAAAAAAAAAAAAACTTATTTGTCACTTGATGAAACTGATAATAATAATGGGGTCTATTCAGTAAAAATCTTCTATCGAAAATTTCTGCTATTTTTTTATTTTTTGTATGAAATTTTATAAACATCAAAATAGAAGAAAAAAATAGAAGAATTGGTATTCAATCGCTATATTTTTCTTTTCAAAGTCTTCTATTCCTAGAAGATTTAGATATTTTATAGAAGTAAGTAAAAAGTTGCTTTTATGGTTAGAAGAAATATGTTTTTGGGATATTCTTTTGAAATGTACAATTATTTGTCGATTTTTTTTGATTTTTTTTTTAAATCTGAAAATTTGGTATGTTATTAGTGTTGACGAATTTAAAAAATCAAATTAGGGATTTTTTATTTTATAGCTTTGAAATGGAGTTATGCGGGTATGAATTTATGATAATTTTTTATGGTTTTCCGTTATGGTATCGGTGTTTTCTAATAAATCTCACAATTACTTCGGTCTGAAAGACCTAAGTATTACATTCATGAGCTCAAAGTGAAATTCTTACCCCCACTTTTTTTGACATTTCTCGACGTTTTAGGACCTCCTGATTCTAAAAAAGCAAAAAAAAAAAAATGTATGTCTGTCTGTTGGCCGGCCGGCCGGCCGGCCGTCCGGCCGTCATTACCTACGCTGCAGGGAAAACTACTGGAGGGATTTCAAAATTTTTTTCTAAAAATAGGTATACTCAAGGGACAGGTCCGAGAGGACGCTGTGTTCGATAACTGTACCGGAAGTGTGTCAAAAAAATCTTTAAGTGTGTCAAAACAAGGAAATTTGCATATTTTTGGCTTAAAAAACGTTCATTTTAAGTGATTACGAGTAGGAACATTGAATTTGGAGAAACCTTGATGGTCGGGATTGGTATGTGAGATCAAAAACTAGATTATTGCATTATAAGTTTGTCAAAAAAAAGTTGTCAAGTGTGTCAAAAGAAAGATTTTTATTTATTTTTTTACCTAATTTTTTGGAAAAAATATAAAATTAATTGTTTGTTTGAAATGAAGTTTTATTATTATTATTGAGAATTATGGCATTATAAGTTTGTCAAAAAAGTGTTGTCAAGTGTGTCAAAAGAAAGATTTTTATTTTTTTTTTACCCAATTTTTTGGAAATAAAATTGTTTGTTTGAAATGAAATTTTATTATTATTATTGAGAATTATGGCATTATAAGTTTGTCAACAAAATGTTGTCAAGTGTGTCAAAAGATTTTTATTTAGTTTTTTACCCAATTTTTTGGAAAAAAATAAATTGTTTGTTTGAAATGAAATTTTATTATTATTATTGAGAATTATGGCATTATAAGTTTGTCAAAAAATGTTGTCAAGTGTGTCAAAAGAAAGGTTTTTATTTATTTTTTACCCAATTTTTTTAGAAAAAAATAAGATTAATAGTTCGTATGACAGGATATTTTATTATTATTATAGAGAATTATGGCATTATAAGTTTGTCAAAAAATAATGTCAAGTGTGTCAAAAAATGATTTCATTTAATTTTTCAGCCAATATTTTGGGAAAAAATGTAGCTGTTTTTATGACGTAAATGTAATTTAAAATGAAATTGGACATGGAAATTTTTGAATTTGTTGTAGTTTTTGAAATATTTTTGGAATTTTGAAAAAGTATGTATTTTTGATTTTGTAATAATTTTTGCAATATTTTTAGAATTTCGGAAAAAGTTTTAATTTTTGATTTTGTAAGAATTTTTGAAATATTTTTAGAATTTTGAAAAACTTTTAATTTTTGATATTATTATAATTTTTGGAATTTTGAAAAAGTTTGAATTTTCGATTTTGTAATAATTTTTGCAATATTTTTAGAATTTTGGAAAAAGTTTCAATTTTTAAGAATTTTTGAAATATTATTGGAATTTAGAAAATATTTAAATATTTGATTTTATTCTAATATTTGGAATATTTTTGGAATTTTGAAAAAGTTTGATTTTATTTAATTTAACAATATTTTTAGAATTTTGATTATAATTTTCCGGCAACGTATTGATGTTTCGTGTTAGTTTTGTAATAAATTTTTAAACAGAGATAAAAAACTTGTACTTCAACAAAGAGTTATGTTTGATGTACATCGCTGCCCAAAACTAAAAACCATGTCCTCATAAAAGTTTTTTGCCTAAAACTATATCAAAATCCTTAACCCAGACCGAAGTCTTGATATCTCAGAGCTGTGAGATTTCAGCCCCTCCATATTTTTTCATTGAATTGATATTCATTTTTGCAAGTGAGTTTAGAAATACATAGTTATACTATCGAAAAATATTACAAAATACTAATTTATCTCATATATCCGCTATGTTGAAGTTCGGTTACTGAAAAAGTTTATATCTCAAAATAGCACTTTTTCACAAGTTTTACAGATACAATACATAGGGCTATTATATTCTGAAGAAAAAGTTTTAGGATCCAAAACAGATTTTTTGAATATGATAGGACAATTCTTTTGAAAATGCACATGTTTTATTGACTTTTCTTAAAATGCATAAAAATTTGGTATATGTTTAGTATTTAGTACAGTAACTATTTGTTTTTAACAAATAATCCTTATCTGGTACAATTTAAAGTATTTGAGCCTTTAGGTGGTTCAGATCGTAATTGAATTTCTACACAGTTAGATTCCAAATTAATTTAAAGCTAATCCTTGTGTTATTTGAGATTATAAAGCTGCGTATTGGGAGGGTCTTAGAGGTTAAGCGGCTTAGATTTTTAAGTGGCTTCCTGGTAAACGTAATTGTCTTACCGTCCATGACCCTAACCTAGCTGCGTTATATTTTTCGGAGGCTATTGTTGAGGGCATGCGGAGATTTATTCCTAATGAATTGGCTGTTCCTAAGGCTGATCTGTGGTTTTCAAATAAATGCAAAAAGGTGATTGAAATTAAGAAAAAGGCATCTCAAAAGTTTAATCTAAACAAAACCAATGAACATCTTAGACAATACCGAATTAAAAAAAAAATATGCAGAAAACTAATATAGATGCAGAACATCTCTTTAATAGAAAAAAAGCTGTTAAATTTGCTGAGTACGCTACTGGTTTACGTAATTTCTTTAAAGCGGTTAAGGCTGTTCAAGGAAGGCTAAGCGGTAAAGGCTGTTCTCTACCTCCTCTTATTGATAGAGATATACCGGCCATTGACCCTAAAGAAAAAGTCAAACTTCTGGGTAGTTATTTCTCTGAAAATGATACCAATTTCTTTGCGAAGCCCGGTTCATAGAGTTTTATTCTTAATGGGACGTATAGTTTTTCGTGGAAAATGGCAAGCGTACAACCAGTTCCTAAAAAAGGTAGTAAAACTAATCCTACAAAATACAGACCCATTTCAATTTTATCGGTTGTTTCTAAAATTTTTGAGAAATACATTAATTTTAATCTAACGAGTTTCAAGAGTCCTCAAAACTACTCAATGAAAGACAATACGGCTTTCGAAAAGGAAGAGCGACGGGAGAATCACTTTCCTTTGTCACTCATGTCTGGAACAAATCGCTTGAAAATAATGGTGAAACTTTCGGGGTTGCCCTTGATATACCCAAAGCATTTGACAAAGTTTGGCACAACAATCTTATTTGCAAATTAAGATGTTATGGTTTACAAAGGATAAAAAGTTACTTAGATACAAAGATTTATTTCGGAGCAGAAATTTCGGGTCAATGTTGATGGTGTCTCTTCGGAAATATTCTCAACTAATACAGTAGTTTCTCAGGGTTCTACTTTGTCACCAACTCTCTTTCTTATTTATGTTTGTTTGTTTGTTGGTTGCTGATGGTTATGCTGATGATAGCACTCTTCATGTGTCTCATGAAAACCCTAAATTATATTCACCATTACCTAATTGTGTTGGGGGTTTGCTAATAGTGTTGAATTCAATACGAATAAAGCACAGGTTTGTTATTTTCCTAGATTATCCACATTAAATCCGTTTCAATTAAATCCGTTTCAGTTTGACTCTAGTAGAAGTTGGAAATAATATGAAATGAAATTCTCATATTTTTAACCTCGCTAAGAACGCTGTTCAGAAATTGGGCTTTTTGGGGCGATGCCGTAAGTTTTTCAATAGCGAATAGCTTCTATTCATATACAAATCATTTATACGTCCCCGCACGGAGTATTGTTCTCACATATGGAGTGGAGCTTGTTATAGTAGTTTGAAGTGCCTTGATTCTGTTCAGCGCAGAGCTGTTAAATTGATTGGCAACAGCGCTGTCGCGATGCAATAATTTTCCGTGCCTCCGAGGTTCTTGCTGAGTGCCTTTCGGTGCCCCAATTAAATATACTAAAATTCTAGTTCAGAAAGATAGATATCCTCGATCTTTTCAGCATTCAGCTGTTATCGCTTACATGATACAAGGGTTTCTGGTTACTGCTTAAGCCGGGCATTCACATACAACAAAAACAGAATTTCATACAAATTTGATAGCAAAAAATTCTGTTGCTGTAAAATTTGTATGGAATTCTGTTTTTGTTTTAAGTGATTTTCAGCCTTTAACAGTAGCAGTAAAACAGCTGTTTTTATGAAAAAAATCAAAAACATAAAGCTGTTTTTGAAAGGCTGTTTTTAAATTTAAACTTGAAGTCTCGCAAACACATTTGAAAACGCGATATATACGTAACGATTAAATTTTATTTGAACATTGTAATGCGTTTCAACAAAGCAATTCTATATTGAACAAAACGCTTATTTATATTTGTTCGCTATCCTAACTCTTTAAGTGAAAAAGATACAATAATCAGATAATGCTCGTATCGGAGAAATTATATTGTCAGCTTTGTAACCAAAACCAAATGCTCAGGCAAGTATATGACTATCTTAAAGAATCACTTCAAAAGTCGTGGCATATAATATGATAAATGGCAATATTAAAAGATAAAATGTGGAAGTGAGAAGATTTAGAGAAAGTGTAATTCACCTTGATATAAAAAGTCGCTGGAACTGAATTTCAACATTGCTTAATTGATAAAGACAAGACTTTATTGCAATTTAATCCAATTAACAACGTATTGGATTAGTATCCTTAAGATATCGACGTGTGTTATTGCAACCGTACAAAGAAATATTATTTTCAAGGAAGCTTTGCACAAAAACGATAACGATAACATATTATGTGACACAGTGCTGCTATTGGTCAAAAATGTAGATACGTTAAAAGATTGACTAGAAGCGGTGAGACCTGTAAACCAACAGTGTAGGTTCTTACCAGAGAAGATTCAACACTGATGAGCACTGACACAATATTAGAATTCATTCTTTTTGATAAATAATGAAATTAGTAAGAAGTTGATGGATAATTTGAAGATTCGAATTGATGAACTTTGGAATGCAGAGGTTAATCATTTATTAAGTTGCCATAAAAACTCTACGATCACGCCGTCCAGAGCTACACTAATTTTTGCAGGTACGCTGGCGTTGGCATCTGTTTTTGACGTCAATGATGATGAAACTATTAAAACACCTACCAATAATTTATACAAGTGAATTTTAACTGTACAAGAAGAATTTAATGTATTGCTTCAGAAAAATGAATCACCAAGAGTCCCCTGGACAAGACAATTTCAAGTGATGAAAGGCTAAATTTTCGGTATTTTCTCTGTTTTCTATCTCTCCATTCCCAGGCAGAAAATTACAATTAAACCAATATCTTTGGATGTGGGAAGAGCATTTTCAGTGTGTGCCAACTTCTGTAAAAGTCACGTTTTTTAACTAAGTCGTTATCAGCGCTTGTATTTTGAACATATTACTGTAAAAAATAAAATATATATTAAAATTCAACTTAAACTTTCATAAAACATTAAAAAAAAAGTAAAACAGCTTTTAACAGCCACAAAAACCCCTAGAACGGTTGAGATATAAACGCCCATGGAACAAATTAGCTGTAAGCGAATTGAATATAATTTTTTTTGACGTTTGTTGATGAAAAAATTCGCCACAAATTTTCCATACTAAAAAGTGAAAACCCGTAACAGATTTTGACAATTCTTTCAAAATTAAGAAAAAAAAACATCTATAAAAACAAAAAATCCAACATTAACAAAATTATATTCTTATGCTTTTAGAGTTTTAATTTATATTTTTTTTCGGTGCCCCTTGGTGCCTTTGAATTACAAAGTGCCCTGCTTTCTATTAAAGTGCCCGAAAGGCACTATAGTGCCCCTTTCGGCAGCGCTGATTGGCAACTCCACTCTTACTAATGAGCTTGATTCCTTATATCACAGACGAAATGTTGCTGATCTGACAATTTTCTACAAATATATTATGGATAAACGAACTTCCGCAGAGATTAAATCAATTTTATCTGAATTGCAAACTTCTCACGTTTCACCAGAGCTACTGCTAATCCTTTTACGGTTCAAATAAAAAATGCAGAACTGTTGCTTTTCAGCGTGAATTTTTAACAGAGTCTCTCATCTCTGGAATGACTTACCTTCATGGATTTTCCCCGATAGTTTTAATCGTCAAAAATTTAAAGTTAGCGTTCATAAGTTTCTTAAAGAAACCTATACTTTATTTAAACAAAATTCTTATCCTCAGTTGGCATGGTTTCTTCGGATATTCAGAGACGCTTATTTATAATTTATTATAATTAACACTAAACATGCCTTATTTTATTTAAAAAAAAAGCTTAAGGTGTTCCGCTCGGAATTCTTTGAAGCTTGACAGATTGGTGTGAAAGTTGGTCAAGGAACAAAAGTGACAAAGCGATAATGTGTGTTTTACCCAGGAGTTGAGTGCCACCACTTCTCGGGGGTAGATTTTTCCTACTCAAAATAACCCCAAAGTAAAAATGCTCCATAGGATTTTCGATATCGATATTTTTTGATATTTTTTGTTATATTGAAAAGTGCTATTTGAAAATTTATAATTTTTTGGATTTCTGCTGGCTACCTTTTACATAAAAAACGCTTATAAATCAAAATATTAGTTTTATTTTGTAATTTTTTTAACAAGTCTTATAAAACATGCAGCTACCAAAAAATTTTGAAGAGAAAATTTAAGATTCTATATATTAGACTAAGAGCCCGCGACGGCCAGACCTTCGTTATTTTATAAAAGCTGAAAGTTTCTCTGCGCATACCCCCTACTCAGGTAGGAACGATTAGTGATATATGAAGTTTGGATCATAGTGGCTTTGGCAGGGAGCAGGTTCCAAAGGGGCCTCCAAAGTTTCGTGAAAGTATAAAAGCTAATTTTTTTATATAATCTTCGGGATAGTATAAGAAGTCACGTCACCCATTGCCAGACACTTACTATCGTGGAAACCCCCTGCCAGACACCCCTAAACTTTAAAGTTGGTCTATAAAGATTTTTTGAATATTTAAAAATATGTAAACAAACATGAAACTCTTTAAAAATTTGGTAAAATCAATTCATATATGGAATCTTTAAGCTTTTTTCGAATTTAAAAGTTGCATGTATTATCTGTAAGATTTGTGAAAAAGTGCTATATTGAGATATGAGCTTTTGGGTAAAAGAGTTCAAGCCCACCACCACGCGCTGTGTGGCGAAAATCGAATAAATTATCAAATGTTCAACTGGCATTTTTTAATAAAAACTAGTTACTCACTTGTAAAAATGTATTTCAATGCAATCAAATTTCTGAGAGTTATTAGTAAAACACCACACCGAAAAACCTTAAACCATGACATAACTGGGAAATTTCAGAACTTTTTTGTTTGTCTGCTATTATCTAGTCCGACAACGAAAACATACCAAGATGTCAGTTGTCGGACTCGACAATAGCAGACACGTTTTGGTCGGACAAGTTTAATCTCGTGTTCTAAAACAAATTTACAAACCCCACAGTTAAAAAAAAATGTGGTAGCAAATTTACAAGATCGCGGGCAATCGGCATTTTTCGGAGCTTGCCAAACGAAAAAGCGGCCGATTTGAGGAAACTCGCAGAACAAAAATTTTCGGGCTTGTCAATTACAGGCGCCTCACGAAGCATAAAATATGTGGTAATCATCACATTATATCGGCGTGGGCCAAGGGACTAATAAAATTATATTAAACATTTTACATTTTTCATTCAAAAATTAAAAACAACAATTTTGCCAAGAAATTTAAAAACATAAAACTTGCCGTTTCTTACATTTTGTATTTCCTGCTCTATTTTCTATTGTTTTGATATTGAAAACGTTTAAAAAAAATACTGACGTCAAAACCTGTAAATTATTGTTTTCTTTAAAACAAAATTTAATATAAAAAACATATAAATACTTTAATTTGCACACGAAATATAATATATTTACTAACATGTTTTGTAATTTATCAACTTAATTTTTAATTAAAAAATAACTAAAAATTAAATATGTAAAACTAAAAACAACAAAACTTACTGTCAAAACTGAGATTAAAATAGAAGATTTGTGTTCGAAAACATAAATTGATAATAAAAATAGCAGAATATTTCCCCTTCGCAATTGAATACCAATTTCGAACAGTCTTCTATTTTTCAATTCTGCTATTTATTTTTGGGTTGAAGAATAGAAGATAGAAGATTTTTATTGAATAGGGCCCAATATTACACCACCTATTGTATAAACAAATCAATATGCATCTTTAACTTATGTTCCTAGTTTAAGTGAATCACTTTCTCGTTCTTGCTCACATTATGTACCTAATATAAAAATGGCTATAATGCCTCAAAATAGAAACAGTTTTAATTTTACTAATTCAAAATCCAAAATTACTAAGGGACAACAAAGTGGTGTTGTTTATAAAGTTAATTGTGATAACTGTGATACAGCATATATTGGAGAAACAATACCAAAATTGGATATTCGTATGGGCCAACATAAATATGATTCTAACAAAACAATTTATAGCAACAATGTTTCTGCTCTAGCAAAACATTCGATAGACAAAAACCATATGTTTAAATTTGATGAAGTTAAAATTTTGATTAAGGAAAAAAATAAAAATAAACTACAAATTCATGAGGTGTGCCAAATGATTAGAAGTGAAGAATCAATATGTAATTTTAGAAATGACAAAAAAGACTTTTCTAATAATAACGTATGTTAAAATTATACATATTTTAATTTTTGCTTATTGTTTATGCTGTTTTAATTTTGAATTGTTATATTATTATTATATTATATCCTGAAGATGGGCCTAGCCCGAAATATATAGATTTTTTAACAATAAAATATTTATATTAATTCAAAAACCGGGTTTAATTGAGGATACACAAATAAAAAAATAATAATAATTATATAATATGTCCTCGATCCAGATACAAAATATTTTTACAGTATAAAGTCTGGTTAACGAGCTAGAGGGCTTTTAAAATTTGATTATATTATATTTCAAATATTTAAAAAATTACAATAAAATAAAGCAGTCGAATTTCTGTGGGACTTTTATTTCATAATTACGTCCCACAAATAAAGCAACGCTCCTTACCCAATTAAATTAGTAAACGGCAAATTCAATTGGTTTTTGAGATAAAAGAAAGAAAAGAAATATCATCATTCTCGTTGCGACCTTTCAACAGTTTATATAAATTAAATAGTTGTTGTATTTTTTAAAATATTATAAATTTAATTTAATTGTGAACCTTGTCTCATGAAAATATTTTGTTCATTTACAACAAATAAATTAGTGTCAGTTAAATAAATTGTTTAAATTTAACGCAAGTGTATTAGTAAACTATATAAGTGAAGTGATATGTACTAGTTTTGGTTATCCCCGTTAGAGCTGCTAAACAACAGCTTCTACATTTATACTAAAAATTTCTAAAAATTGCTAATAGTATATAAAATCCTTGCCAAGTTTCATAATGGACTTCGTTTAGCAGCTACACTAGTTACAATTTTAAAGCGTAGCAGCTGGTGCCATACAATGGAGATAGGTACTTATGAAACTTGGCAAAGATACACTATTACCTGTTTTTAGAAACAAAATTTAAAAATATTTAAATGGTCTAACTTTGTGAAATTCAAATTTTAAAATTTAAATATAATTTTTTCAAAAATAAATATATTTTTAAAATCCAAAAATATATTTAAAAAGCTTAAATGAAGTATAAATTCGAATGCATTATTTATTTTATTGTATCTTCTTAAATGTGAGTAATAGGATTTGAATAAGCGCGTACTTGCCGTTTAGTCAATTTTTTTTAACCAGATTTTATACTGTAAAAACATTTTGTATCTGGATCTATGACATATAGATAATCAAATATTATACTACAATCAAAAATATATATTTTTTAACTTGTCTGCTTTACGTGGAATATATTTATATTTAAATAATTTATCTCTAAAAACAGAAAAGATCACCTACTTCACTCGTGACACGATCCGTCTAAGCATCAATCGTTAAATTCTCATTGTAGCGCCATACGATTAATTAAATACAATAATTTATTCAAAAACAATTAAAACAGTTAAAATTTTTATTTTTAAAAGTACGAAAACAATTTATGAGCAATTTCACATTTTCACACAAGTTCAGCAAATTTTTGGGAAATTTTGACTTGACCCCTTTTAATTTTGATTATTTTTTGTTTATAGATAGTCTTTCATAAATAAAAATACAAGTTCTCTTAGAATTTTTTTTTCGACCAGGGGCTTTACAGGGTGCCCCTCAATTTTTTGTTATTTTGTGATGTGAGTGCATTTTGACTTGCGATTGTAGAAAAACTACTCAATCGATTTTCATAAATGATGTGTCGTTGAATAGGTTTAATACCGTTGAATAGGTTTAACAAAGTTTTTAAAAATCTACACTGTTAATTTTTTGAAATAACTTTTAACGGTGTAACATAAAAAAAAACGGTGTAACATAAGAAAAGATGGCGCTACACCTTTTTTTAAAACTAAATTGAAGCTTATTTTATATCTTACTACTTGTGAAAGTTTAGGACATGTATTATTTTTTGTTTTAAAGATAAAATTGGTTGTGCATATGACTGTCGAGAATCAGCTTTTTTTCAGCCATATATAATTTAAAATCCTTAAGATGGTTTTTATTTATTTTTAATCTATATTAGTTTACGCCTATGCTCACTTAAAATTTTCAAAGTAGGATTTTCAAATTTTTCAATCATGCATATCTAAAAAACAGCCTCCTTTTAATGGATTAACGGATTAACTTTCACTGGTAATTACATAAAAACAAGCTTCAATTTTATTTAAAAAAAAATTAAAAAAAGTGGGTTTAAATGCTAGGCCATCTTTTAATTTTGTTTTCTTATGTAACACCGTTAAATAGGATTAAAAAACTAACAATGCACAATGCACAATTTCAAAATTTTCTTTTTAACACCTATTCAACGACATATCATTTATGAAAATCAATTAAGCAGTTTTTCTTCAGTCGTTCGTCAAAATGATTTCTACATGATAAACTTACAAAAATTCAAGGGCACCCAGGGAAGGCCCCTGGTGGAAAAAGAAATTCTAGGAGAAGTCGTATTTTTCATTTATCAAAGGCTATCTATAAACAAAAAATAAACCAAATTAAAAAGGATCGAGTCAAAATGTCGCAAAATTTTGCTGAACTAGACTGAAATTGCTCATATTTTCTTTATTGTACATATATAATTTTTATAATATTTTAAAAAGTTCTTCTAATGATAAAATATTTGATATTTAACATTAAAAAAAATCTCTTAGTTTATAACGCCATATTTATAATTTTCCTTCAGAACAAAAAAAACTGATTCCCGACAGTCATATGCACAACGAATTTTATCTTTAAAACAAAAATAACACATGCCCTCAACTTTCACAAGTAGTTAGATATAAAATAAGCTTCAATTTAGTTAAAAAAAAAAAGGTGTAGCGCCATCTTTTCTTATGTTACACCGTTTTTTCCTTATGTTACACCGTTAAAAGTTATTTCAAAAAATTATCAGTGTACATTTTTAAAAACTTTGTTTCAATACCTATTCAACGACACATCATTTATGAAAATCGATTGAGTAGTTTTTCTACAATCGCAAGTCAAAATGCACTCACATCACAAAATAACAAAAAATTGAGGGGCACCCTGTGAAGACCCCTGGTCGAGAAAAAAAATTCTAAAAGAACTTGTATTTTTTATTTATGAAAGACTATCTATAAACAAAAAATAATCAAAATTAAAAGGGGTCAAGTCAAAACGTTGTTGAATCTTCGTGAAATTGCTCTTATACTTTAAATGAATCGCTCAAGTCATTCCGATATCATTGATTCTAATTATTAATAGATAATAATAAATTTACTATGTAATTTATTATGTAAATAATAATGTACATTGTACATACATATATTGAAAAGTGTCTACAGTCGCAAAGTTGAGCCACGGAGTTCATTATTGGTGACCGTGACCTTTCGAAATTTCACATTTTACTGCCCTTAGGCAATTTAAATTTAATTTTTTGCTTTATTTTTATTTGAATCTAATCCAATGAAATTCTATAATGCAAGGACATCATTGAATTTGACCAATCAAATTTATTACACTGATAATTTCCCTAGGGAAATTATTACGAATATTTTTGTTTATAGAAATACATATGAATTAATATAATTATGAATTATTAAATGTCTTAAGATTTTTTTGTTAAAAGATAATATTTTTTCAAATATTTAGTTTTTTTTTAAATGTGTTGTATAGAAGAAATTACAATATATGCCACAACAACAGATGAAAACCTTTTAAGATCAGTCTCCGACAACATGCGCTCCAAGGTGTTGATGGACGCAATTTTTTTTTGTTTTATGTTTTTTTTAAGAGTGGATAACTATACAATAAATTTTAGCATAGACTAAAATATGACAAGGAATATTCCATAACTAAGATTAAGGATGCTGCCATTAACTGAATACAGTTCATCCCTCAGCACACCTAAAAAAATTAGCTTGGCTGTTTGATTTAAAAATCAGACCAATATATATTCATTTAGAATATTCGTGATTCACTTGTTTGTTGCTTGATATTTATTTGGCAATTTCGGTCATTTGCTTTGAATATAAAATTAAAATGAATTCAATCGAATTTCAAGTACTGAATACCGTTTATGAAATAAATATATATAAAAAATATTTAAAATATCACATTATTATTGGAAACGAACTATAAAACCTGAAAATTAAATTTTTATAGAACAAACATCTTTTCTGAAAATTAGATTGACACATCAAATTTGTGTTTTATTGGTACTTTTCTTTCGACCGCAAATCTGACTATACTATTTTCTATAAAAATAAGGAATTACATTGTCAATATAATTTAATTTAAAAAAATGTACATTTAAATAAAATCTATTTAAATAAAAAACGTTTGAGTATTTACTATAAAAAATATGCGAGTTCTGAATTTTCCCGAAATGTAGCATACATGATGGTAAATTATCAGTTGTAATTTTCCCAAGGGCGGTGACAATTCGAAATAATTTTTTGCTAAAAATTTCGAAAGCAAGTATATTGATAAAAGCACGTTGGCCTACTGTGAAATCAGTTAATTATTTCAAAATTAGACTGATAATTTTTAATATTCCAGCCGGCCAGATGTATAAATATTTGTTATTAGTATAATTCAAATGTTAAATTGAATGATATCATTACATTTTAGAGAATTTCATTGGTTTAAATTAAAATAAAACTAAGGCAAAAAATAGTCAGTAAAAATCTTCCAAGGGCGGTGATAATTCGAAATAATTTGTTGCCAAAAATTTCGAAAGTAAGTATATTGAAAATAGCAGAGGCCGTAGGCCGAGGGCTGTTATCAATACCACTTGCTTGAGGAATTTTCCAAAAAATTATGAGAATTTATCAACGAACGAGGGGAATTCTTTTAGAAATTTTTTACCATTTTTCATTTCTTTATATATTTTTTATGAATTATACGTTGGCCTACTGCGATATCAGTTCTTTATTTCAAAATTTATTTGATAATTTTTAATATTCCAGTAGGCCAGACGTATAACTATTTGTTATTAGTATAATTCAAATGTTATTGGTGACATTGAAGGATGTCATTACGTTTTAGAGAATTTCATTGGGTTAAATTAAAATAAAACTAAGGCAAAAAATTTTCTTTTAAATTACAATAAAAAATTCAATAAACTTATAATCGTATATTATAAAATAAGTATTAAATATGTAAGATAATCAATTTGAAAATTTTAAAATTTCTGAAATAATTATGTGGTTTTCATTACATTAATCCTATGGTTCAAGCAAGAGCACTACAACAATGAAGACGTCAAATATGAGTGATTAACTCAAGTTTGAATTATTAACTTTTAAATTATTAAGTGTGAAAAATCCAAACCTGGCATTTTTTTGTTAGTAAACAGTAAATATTCAAATGGCTTTTTTATCAAAAAACCAAAACGCCCGTCTGTAATTTGAGTATGTTTTGGGAAAAGACTAAATCTTTAGAAAACTAAAAAGAAAATAATAAAAAGGTACTTTTGGGCTTTGCCATATTTGAAAATTAAATTTTTTAAAATTAAAACAGAGATTTCATGTAAAATAAGTAAAAAATTTCGGTATAATTTTCTTTTATAAAGCTTCATTTAAATATTTTTTAAAAAAGAAAGTTCAATAGAATCGGTAAGATTGTTTTTAGTAAATGACACGAAGTACAAAATATTTCATAAATCATAACTAATCAAATGCCTTTTTTTTTTCAAAAACAAAAAATAATTGTCTGTAATTTTATTATGTTTGAAGTACATAATTAAGAAGACTTTGAAATATAGAAAAATAAATGAAAAAAGGTACTTTTTCATCACAAGTTTGAGAAATTAAAATTAAAAAAATCATATCAAAATAAAATTGTAATATTTATAAAAGCCTCACGTAGTACCTTTCAGACAAACAAGTATTATTAAAATCGGTTAGCCGGTTAGCACAATTTAACTTTAAACTTTCCTTGTCTCTAAATTTCTTAACAAATTTCGAGCACTGATTAACGATTAGCGAATTTTCAAAGAAGTCGAAAAAGCTCGAGTTCACGTCATCGGTGTTTTGATTCGATTTGCCATCTATTAAATATTTTATCATTAATTTGTTATTCGATGCTAAGTTTAAAATTTTATTATTTTATAAGTAGCAACTTTCTTTGAGTTGAAGTTATTGAAACAATATGATAAAAACTTAGTACCTGTTCTTTTTTCATGTCTTGAAATAGTTAGTAAACGCTATCTTTTGACTAACAACCCATACAAGTTTGTACAGCTGGTCCAGTAATGGTTAATTTATGGGAGCCAGTAATGCAGCAATGGGCGAGTACTGGTAACCACGACTGGGCCATTAACATAATTTTACTGGATGATTACTTCGGACAATAAATGGTTTCCATTCATGGGCCAGAGAAAAAACAAAAGCAATGGCCCATACAAGGTTGTAGTGTTGGCCTAGTAACGGGCCAATAATGATGACCAGCATTGTAGTAATGACCAAATACAGACAACCATGACTGGGCCGTTAAAAAAATATACATTATTATCATATGTAAAATTAAATACAAACTAATTTAAAATAAAATAAAAATGACAGAAAAAATTCAAAACTCCCCATATAACTGGTTCAGTTGCAAGAATGGCTGAGTAATGGCAAATATGACTGCCATTACTCCGCCATTAAAAAAAATATAAAATAATATTTTCATATATAAATTTAAATAAATTATTTACAAAATAATTAAAATAAAATAGAAATGAAAATAAATTAAAACATATACCAACCTTTTCTATATTATCATAGTCTTTCAACCGATAAGGCGATAACTAAACGATATGTGAATTTTTTCAAACTATCTATTTCTACAAGGGATAATACTCTAGTGAAGTTTTAAAAAAATGAGATAGATCGGCAAATTCATGGCTACAGTACTGACCCAATAGCAATAGCCAATTAATGTTAACCATTAACAGGCCATTGCTTGACCATTCAAAGTAAACTGCACTGGCAATTTTATATAAATGGTAGATTGGCCGATTCATGGTTCCAGTAATGACACGATAACAATAGCCAGTTCATGGGCCAGTGCTTGGCCATTCAAAGGTAACAATATACTGGCTATTTTCTGTAAACCATAGATCGGCCGATGAATGGTTCTAGTATTGGCCCATTAACAATAGCCAAGTACTGTTAACCATTAATGGGCCAGTGCTTAGCCGTATGTCAATGTCTGGCAAAACCTACTTGGGAAGTTATATTGTTCGTATTTAGATTTTATATCAAATTATATTTTTCGATACAAAAAAATTACAAAAACGTATATTTTGTCCTGAAATAAGCTTACATATCAGGATTGCGCAAAAACGCGCAAGGAATGAATAAAAAATGCAGTTAAAGTTATGATGTTTTTTGTTCCAAATTCGGTATGTTTGTAAAATGTTAACACTTCTCCAAAAACTTGAAAAAATTGTTTTAATTTTATTAAGATTTTTTCTAGAAATGTTAAAATTAAATATTGTTTTGTAAACAATTTTGTCATAAAATTTAAGACTAATCGCTGCATGAGAAGCTCCAGAAAACATGATTCCTAGATTTGATCCTTCAAATACCTGTTGAATGGAAATTACCAAATATTGACACAAAACTTCCTGTTATTACTCTTGTTATTACTTGTTACATCGTTGCACTCTAAATCTTTTTGACGTTTTAAAGTGCTAAACAAGCCTCCTTAATAAAACTAATAAAACAAAATGATATCACTATTTTCAAACCTATCCTATATTGTAGATGCACTTTTTATAGATAATCACTGAAAAATTCAGTTTGCTTAACTAATGACTTTTAATTTTACAATGTCCAAAATTTCCTCTTCATTTACAAATGCCTTATATTCCCAACAAAATAAATATTGGATAATTTTCTTTGTTTAAATTTGTATCTCATTTTTGTAGGCAAATTAAAAAGCATTCTATGGACATAACTTTCTACTTCAAATTTATTAGACGCCATCTATGTTTCAATTTCTTAACTTCATTAACAGGTGGCGCAGCCATTATGAACATTTTATACCTTATGCTGAATATTCTTCGATATAGTTTAATTTTTCGAACCACTAAGGTTTTAAAATGATATGTATATTGTTGTGGAGTTTTAAAGTCATACTTTCAAAATTTTTTACAACATATTAATAGAGTTCCGAGAAATACCAACGGTATTAACAATAAATATACAACTTTTTTCTTTTGTTATTGCGCATGCTTAAATACAATAATGACTGGTACTGTCCATCTGCTGGTTGAATTTTGATGTACATAATTAATATATGAAGATATTGATTGATCATTGAAATTTGTTTTCTTTTGTGAAAATACTGATACTTTAAACAATAAATGCTATTGTTTTCAATTAAAAACCATCGCATGCAATCGGCATATTTCGGAGCTTGCCGAACGCAAAAGCGGTCGATTTGAGACAAATCGCAGAACAAATGTTTTCGGGCTCGTCAAGGACAGGCGCCTCACGAAGTATAAAATATGTGGTAATCATCACATCGGCGCCGGCCCAGGAACTAAATGCTAAATAAACAAAATGCTAGATTGCTACTGCAAATTAATCATTTGTAGTACTAAAAATTGTAGACAGTTTTATAACAACATATTCTATCGGCAATGGTAGGAACTATCAAATTATCAACCGCCATATATTAATCAAACTATCAAACGCCATCTAGATTTTTATTAATGATGTTTGAATATGAAGTTAGTGGATCGCCAGAATAATGCATACCATTATAATTTTATTTTTGTTTCATAAAATTATAGATTTAGATTTGTTTCTGTAACAAATTTTTTTAATGCAAAAGTTTAAAAAAACTTTTCTACTACCCAACATAAAAAATCTACTTTCGATGTTTGTTCATTGCATCGAAAACTTCTTTTTCGTTACCAGTGATAAAAAAAACCTATACCAATTACTTTCGTGCCTAGTGACGAAAGTAATTTTTTAAAAGTCATCTATTTTCTAATTTCTTAACTAGAATAAACCATCCTAGAATACCCGTTAAGTGAATCAATTCACAATTGATTGAATGAAATAATTTGGTTAGTGTTAATTTGTCTCTGTTGGGAAGATGACGTTAATTCCGTAAATAAAACTAAAAATTTAGTTTTGAAATATTTACGGACAATAAACATTAAAACTATAAAAATAATAATAGTTAAATATATAATAATCATATATTCTTTTTAAATCGTATGATAAAAAACAGTTGGTGTTAAGATATTTAAAAAAAATTATTTCACCTATTTATTTAACAAAAATGAAAAAAAATATTTATTTTACGTAAAATAATTTACGCTGTGTTAAAATATATCAAGAATTTACGTAACGTCATAATACCCATTCAAAAACTAAATCAAAACTGATATTTTATTTTAAAAATCTGAAATTTAAATTTGATTGTGTTTATGACAAAGTACAAACAAACCGTCTTCAGTTTAGTTATAAGACTACTAGACGCGAAATGCAAAATACAATGAACCTTTTTTATGTGTTATTTAGTGATTTTAAGAACTTTATAGAGTAAATAGAATAATAATTTAGGATTTTGTAGTGTAAATAGAATAAAATAAACATATAACATGAATAACTATTTGTATAGATATGTAAAAAGTTCACGAAAAAAACAATCTGGCTTGTAATTAAAGACAGCTATGTTTATGACATGTATGTTTATGACATTGGATAATTTATTCATATTAAGTCATCTATTTTTTAATAGCAGAAATATAAATACACTATAAAATTTCAATTTGTAACAGTGCATGTTTTAAAATGTGAATTGTATGTAATTATAAATGAATATGTTTATTAATTAATAATTATTTTTAAAAAAGTAGTAGAAAAAGTACAGTCTTCTACGCGCCGAAAATCATATTTTGAATTTCGCAGCCATTACCAACCTCGGCTATCGCCTCGGCCGGTAAACTATGCTTTCGTTTCAAAATATGTTGTTTTCGGCATCGTTGAAGAATATACTATTATATATGATAAAAATCATAGTATATTGTACAACTAGTAGGAACGCGTTATCAAAACAATAGCATAGTCTGCAATCACTCATTTTTTTTTAAAGTAGTTCATGCGAGGTATACACAATTGTTTTTTGTAACAAATGCACAAAGTTTTATGAATATATTAATGATTATATAATTTATTTAAGAAATTTCAATCTAAACTAGGGCACTACATCTTCTTTGTATGTTTTGTACTCAAAATTATTACTAATACCAGATTTCAATTTGCTGCTTAAAAAAAATTGACTAATTTGATTAAGCATGTTTAGTACGGTTTAGCATTAATTGAACACAGTCTTAATGATATATTTTAATACCAATCATACGATACAAATGTGGTGCTTTAGTTTAGATTTAAAGTTTAGTATAAATATTTTGATGTGTAACATTTAGTTTTTTGGACGTAATAATTAATATTTTCGCAAAACAAATCTACTAGTTGGAAAAAAAATGTTTTTAGGTGTAATGTATATGAAAATTTTTTGGCTTTTTTATTTAGAACATAAATGAATATTTTTCCATGTGCATGTGTTATGAAAAAATAATTATCTATGAGTTGGTAGTGGGAGAGCAAGCTAAATAACTATTTTTTATAAAAATACAATACAATTTTTACAAAAACAGACCACTTTTATGAATATTCAAATTTGTTTTTGTTTCATTTAAATTAAATCGAAAAACTAAATTTAAATTATCTTGTAGTCTTAGTCTTCAGTCCTCAGACTTCAAACAAACCTTGTGATCTCGTTTTGGGAAGTTATTTAAAGCATGGGAATTCGGCTATTAAAATTTAATGTTTTAAATAAAAAAATTAAATTGTAGCAACTTTGATGAATTTTATGATATCGAAAAAAAAATTCAATTGATATGCTTTTACTGGGAATTAAAATTAACCAACAACGGCTTCTATTGGTTCGAGGTTTTTCTGAATATTAATTTCAATTTCGAGTGTTGAGTGCCCGAGTGACAAAACAAATTGTATTTGAATTCGATGGATCTGATTCCGATTCCTGGTCAGGTAAGAGAGCTTTCTATTATAGAAACTAATAACAACACATGGTTTTCAAATAACCCGAATGTAATTTAATATGTATTGCAAAATAAGAAAATTAATGTATGATGATGAACTACATAAAAAATTATTGGTTATATTAAATTTTCAATTGAATTTCAACCAAACTAGTAAATTTGTTGATTTGTTTAATTAATACAGATGATAGATACTCAAAAACTTAGCCTACGTTCCTCTATAGAAACACAAATTTAATTTTTAACCTTTTTGTGAAAGTATATTATTTCTAAAAACCTTAAAATCCATCAATAGTTTATTATTTTTGTTTTAATTTGATAAGAAATTATAAGGTTTGTTAAAAAAATAAGAAAATCTGGTGAGCAGTAGTTAATCAGTATTGATGTAATTATTAAAAAGTTAATACATGGTCACAAAACATTATGCACTTTAACCAAAAATGAGCTTTATTCTATTCAATATTTATTGGTTAATGCCATATTCGTAATATTTTGCCGCAAAAATAGCTCATCCGTAGAGGCATGTAGAAAAATATTATCACCATAATAATACAAAAATTTACTATCATATTCTAAGCGAAAATCAAAACGATGATGATCTTCCATCTCAAAAACGTTTCAAAAATTATGGAACCTCACAAATCCCTTATGATTTTGTCATCATTATAAAATATGATATCCGTCTTTTTTGTTAAATGGGACAATCGCATTACAGTTGTTTAAAAACGATGTTTTTACATAGACAGTTAAAACTCAGTAAATGCCAATGGAAACATCACAATTACAATATAAATTGATCGTTTTTAAATTAAGCACTGTAACTCAATAAACTCCTTTCCGTCATGGAAGAACTCCCCTCTATTTTAAATTCGATAGCACAAAATATAAAATAATTTCCAGAAAATTAAAAGTGATAACATTATTTTTCTCAACACGGTATTCTTTAAAAATATGTTTATCATATTTTTTCGCATCAATTTCCATAGTTCAAAATAAAATGTCAATATTTTTTCATATCAATTTTTTTGTTGATGTTGGTATTTCCGGTAAGATCCATTTTATAGTATATTTTATTATTTTCAAATGTCATTTTGTTATTTGACATTTACGATAAATGAAAATTTATAATATTTACCTTGAGGGAATTATAATAATAGATTTTATTTTATTCACAACGAAAAAAAAAGAAATTGATATACCTATCAAATTCAAAAACATCTTGATAGAATTCTTACCTGAGTTTTCTTTTTGGTTTAGCTTTTCTTTTATTTACGTCATCACTTTAGTATATTTTAGAGTGCAGATAAATAAATAAAAAATGTTATAAAAATATTAATTTGCACCAATTTAATTAAGAATAAACCAACTAATTATCACATCAAAATTGTTTAAAATTTGAATCACAAATTGAAAAAACTTTCACAATCAATTAATTTTTCACTACAGAGGAAAAGCGTCGTTTTTTTAATTAAAATCATAATTAAAATAATTAAAGCGGAAGTTAGATTCACTACAAATAAACGAACTACAAAAACAGGTATACTACCAAAAAATATTTTTTTTTAAATGTATATTAATTAAATTCACAAAAAAAAAAATTAATCATGAAGAAAAAAATTGAGGAAAATTAAAAGAAAATGCATTCACTTGTTACTTATTACAATATGAAGAAAAAAGGAAAAAACTTAAAAGTAGAAAAAATTGTTTAACACAGACTTTACAAGTCCCGTAAAGACACCGACTGTCAGTAATAGAAAATGTTGGGGGTTTATATACCCTTTTGACAAATAAAATACATTTTATCATAGTAGGGATGTATAGAATTTATTGTCGGTTTTCCTTTTCTTATGTTATCACTACATTTTGGAAATATTTTCATTAATTTTCATCTCGTTTGCGTTTTTTGTATTTGGTTTCGGTTTGAGGGGAAACTCGTTATTTTATGTGTTTGTGAAAATGGAGAAATCCTAGTATTAAGTTTGATTTTGTTCACAATCACCCTGTTTAAAGCTTTTAAGGAAGGAAAAAGATGAATACATAGGTTTATGATAGAAGTGTATGTTGGCTTTATTATTGTGTTTGTTGATGTTTGTTTTACCTGTTTTGTTTGTGTTTTCAGGAAATTTCATTAAATCTTTTATGACTTTCTGAGGGAGATAGATGCACGTTGATCGGAAGAGCATAAACAGAAAACAAATATAAGGAAAAATAAGGAAAATTTACAATTAAAATGTTTTAGCTTTCAGAAAATGAAATTCGTTGTTCATTTAGTTTTTTAAGAGCTGAGACTTTAGAATATTATTCTTTTATGCATTTAAATTGAATGGAAATTATTAAGTTTTTATGTTATGTTGATGAATGATTGGCGAATAGGTGTAATTTAACGAATTTTTATTTGATTTTATTTGATTTAGAATATTTTGACTTTTAAACAACTTTTAGTTTTATTTAATTTTTTTTAAGTAAAAAGTGTTGAAGCAAAACACGTTCTTAGGTTAATATTAAAAATTAAAGTATGCAGTCTTAACTAAATATTTAAAAAAGCATGACTGTAGTTTCGGACAGATAATTAAGTTTAAAACTTTTAAAGCTTTTCTCTTTCTGAAGCTAAACTGACAAAATTAAGCACAACCAAGTTATCTAAGTAACGTATCTATGTGATGAATCGGATCAATAATGACTTAACAGTAGCATCAAGTTGAATGTATCTATATCATAATTTAATCTAGTCGAATTTCAATTATATTATTATTTATAATAATTAAAAAAAAATAATTTAAATAATTAAATAAAATAATTTAAATTAAATGAGTTACGGAAAAACATTGTATAAGTTTTCAATAATTATTTGTTTATGCTCAATAAAAAAAAATCTGTAAAACTTAGTTTATTGAAACGCTCACATTCTTTGTTTTACAATTTTGATAAACAAATTTAAATTTTTGAATGGTTTAGATAAAAACCTGAAGTTTATAAATAGAATCAAAATTTCATGGTTTCATTGTTCAATCAGTTGGGGTGAGAGACTTCGTGCTTCACATTTTTCAGAAGCATCCCTGGCATCTATTGATATTTAAAGTCGTCATAAACATGTTGAATAATTACATTTTCTTTTATTTCCTTATGATATTTTAAAGTCAACCGTTTTTAAATCTCGTATCTCGGACGCTTGAAAATCTTTTATTCTATCACAGAAATTTTATAAAAAAAACTACGTACTGAATACATTACGAAACTAATTTAACAGACCAAAAATAAAATCAATCAAAATTATATAAATCAAATCAAAAGGCTTACATTAATTAGTTGTCTTCTTCCAAAACCAGTCCTGTGGAACAAAAATTACTTATCTAAAAATCTGGAGCGTCATCCATAGAGGCTTTGTAGAATGCAATACACTATGTTAATCACAACAAAGATGAACAAAATCAAAAGATGAACCAGCATGACAATCATACATAGAAGAATCATTTGTAATTAAATCATTCATTAGCACCTGCTCTTCTAAATCATCACTTGATGCCCCAATAAAATACTGTGATATCATTAAAAAGGTTAACTGTTGCATTTGGAAAGGCTAAACATTCCTCAAATACTACTTTGTACATATATGTACATAAACGCAAAGTTGTTGTGGGACCTGGGTCTTAAAAGGTGTTTATGTATTGTTGTGACACACATTGTAAACCCTATAACACAACACTTTTTATTTTAAAAAAAACTTGTTCGTTGAAATAAATCTATCACGTTCAATATTGACGACGAGCTAAATTTGTATGCGCTAACTTACAAATTAAGCTAAATATATTATTTTTATACAACTTATCATTTACTTTTATGCGAGGATCTTTAGACGAGTTATTTTAATCTTTTTGAACACAATTTCGGGCATCCAATTCATATTCTTCCGTTGCATTTCTTTCAGCCACTATCGATTTAATTCTTTTCCAGTAACCGGAATGGTAAAACAACGGTTTTGCTATCTTCGAAGTCGTTTTCTAATACAAACACGCTCATATTTAAAGGTACAATAATATGTAATTTAAAATAAATTAAAAATGAGATTCGTTTAGATTAATTGTTAAATTTTAAAAACTTTTGCTAGTTGAACTTCTTAACACACAAAACTTAGTAAAAGGTAACGAAAACTAACACTGTTAGAATAAAAACACCAATTTTCAAATTAAATTAAAATAACAAATTTAATATGAACAATTTCATTAAAGAATATACATTTTTTTTAATAACACTACTGATAACAATGTTCACTCTTTGATTTAAATTTCCATAATCTTCTGACCGAATAAAATGTTCAGGTATATATAATAAGATTCTTCAGTATTTTGTTTCTTTTTCTATTGTCTCTTTTATCGTATACAAATCAATAATTTCTCCTACCATTTATTATTTGACCAAACAACTTCTATACAAACAAAATCAATTTGAATAGCTACATTACTCCATCAAAAAAAATAACTGAGAAAAAAATGTTAAATGCGTCTGTTTCGTTTTAATAGGCCGGAATTGAAATTAATTGGAAAACTATTAGCGAATTTCATTATATATGAATATTCTTATTTTTAGAGAAATATTCGAAATAGTCAGTAGTTACAGAACTAGGAGAAACGAAGGTAGTGATGATAGGACTACCATCATATCTGCTGTTTATTCCAGAAGAACGGACTATGAGAATTGCTAATATGTTAAGAAGACTTCATTCTTCAGGAATGCATTAACAGAAGGTGAGGTGGCATTTCTTGGTAGTTTGAGTAGTAAAAATTCTGACCGATGATCAAGGACAATCAAGTTTACCGTATTCCCGAATTTCGATCTGGGATACGCACCCCAATATTAATATAAACACTGCCATGGTTGATCAAAGACAAACCGAGATTGCATTGGAGGATGCAATGTCTGATTTGTTGCCTTTATAGGCGACAAAGACCCTCCAAAGTCTTCTAAATCCTACATGAGCAGCTATACTGTTATCATGATGTTCCTTGATCAATTCTGTAAGAAAAACGAACCTGAATAGAAGATCGCGGCTTACTACAAAAATTGCTTTGATTATCCTTAATATTTATTTATTACTGTAGTATGGAATATAAATTAGGTTGCTTATACAATTGCCAGAAAAAAAACTGCTTGAGATGATACCGGAAATGAAGCACAAAAAATTACAAAATTCACGTTAAAAGAAACAAAAACTGAAAAACCCCACTGTACAAAAAAAAAATATACCTATATACATATATATAATACAAAATTAAAATTATTTATTTTTTTATTAATTAAGATTTATCTTTTTTATTTATTTATTTACTAAAATTTATTTATTTTTTTTATTTAGCTATTTATTCATTTATTTAAAAAAAAATTTAATTTTTTGTTAATTAATTTAAAGATATTTGTTAATTTAAATAATTTATTTAAAATATTTATTTCCTTATCTATTTATTTGTTAAATTGTCTAATTAAAGTGTATTTATTTATTTTAAAGAAAAATTATACATTTAAAATTATACGTGTAAAATAAAAAAAAATTAATGCATTTTGCAATTCGGAATCATTTTTCATATTCTCTTAGAAAAACTCTTTTAGAATATTTTTTGTGTGTTTTGTGCCGGGATTCGAATTCACACTCATCAGAGGCATTGATGTTGACATGATGTTCAAATTCAAAGTGTCTTACACAAGCTTAATTGCTCACAAAAAAATCTCCAAATCAAAATTCCTATATGTCTATATTTATATCTATATTGTCTATATTTCTAACCATATATAGCAATAAATTTACCGTGCATCAGATATTAGTTTCGCATTGATTGGCAACAATCAATAATGACTCTACACTCGTGATTTAGAAGGTTGACTAGAATGTTGACGAAATATTATCTCATTCTATAAATTCACACATAGTAATGTCTAGAAATTTAATACAAAAAATGTAACGTCGGCGATATTCTCATAAATAATACTAAAACCAATTTCTATCTTTTCTCCGTTTAGTTAAAATATATTTCAATCATCTTATTTCATTTTTCTCAATTAAAATAATAATAATTCATTCGTCAAAAAAAAACCACATTTTTTTCATAATTTCTTTCCATTCTAGATGATCAAACAAAAACGATCACGTTTTTTTATTTGGCGAGTTTTCTTTTTTAGTTGTCCGACATATTGTAAAATAATAATAGTATATATAATTATATTCTGTGTTAAAAAGAATAAAGAAAAAAATTAATAGTGTATTCTTTTTGACTGTACCGAGTATGGACAAAAAATCCAGAATTTTAAAATCGTCTCCACACAGAACAAAAAAAAATCAGTGCAATTACAAGTTAAAAAGAACACTTGTATTCTTTTCTATTTTTTCATCACAAATATTAACCCAGATTGATTGTGATTGGTTGATTTTTATTCACAAAATAATATTTTCATAATATTAATACCTGTTATAAAAAAAAAAACATCCCAAATACGATAAACAAACAAAAATCACAAAAAAAAATTCAGTACAACTTCTACACCACCAATTTCTACGATGCTATTTTTTTGTACTGGGTGTGGGCAAAATAACAATTCTGTTTCCAAAAGAATACGATCGAAATCATAATTCTGTGCTGGTGCAACTCAAAAGAACACAAATTTCGATAATTCGGTGTTGGAACTTGTTCAGTACAGTCGAAAAGAATACACTATAAAACTGTTTAGTAAGATAATATAAAGATTTTGTTTAATCACCATTGTTGTTAGAAAAATATCTTCTTGTGGTTTAAACTATTATTTTCAATAAAAACATAATACTATGGATACCGATGAAAATAGAATTAAAATTTTGATGAAGTTGTGTCGTTGATCAAACACAATAACCACATTTTGTCCTTTGTTGGATTGGCAATAGTTCAGTTTTGGTGCTTTCCACTTGGAAACTATCGTGGCATTTGAAATCAAATGTCTAAAGAAGGAATTAAAGTTTGATGATTCAATTTTGGCTCCAGTTAACTTTAACTAAGGGATTTATTTCATGATCAAACTGGAATAAGAATTTTAAATTATCATCACGCGCTCCGCACACAAAATAATAAATACATACTGGATTCTAACTAACATCAACAGTTATTAACCAAAATCAGTGATTACATATGGCACGGCAGAAATAAATCAAGGGATATACAATCCACAAGACGAACTAAGGATCATCAATCAACCGAAGGAATAAAAAAATTGTCAGCTAAGTTTTCCTTTCATTTTATTTTTATTATATACATATATGTTTTTCTATAAAATTTTAGTAATAAATGAATTAGAATAAAAGGCTAAGTCCTTTAAAGATAAGAGATACCTAATTTTACATTCGTCTGGGGGCAATGAAATAGTCGATCCGGCTTAATATTGAATATTTTTCAAGTAATTTTTGTTTTTGGTAGTACAAAAAAGTCCAAGTAGATTAAAAAAAGTGGAATCTAGCAATGCAACAAAATCTGGCGCCGAAACAGGGACCAGGCAATAAATTTACCGTGCATCATATATTAGTTTCGCATTGATTGGCAACAATCAATAATGACTCTACACTCGTGATTTAGAAGGTTGACTAGAATGTTGACCTAAGATGTTGACGAAATATTATCTCATCCTATAAATTCGCACATAGTAATGTCTAGAAATTTAATACAAAAAATCCTAAAGAAATTAATCTTTTTGTTCAAGGTAGAGAGATAATCAATCGTACACACACAATTTGTAGTTTTCTGAATATATTAAAATATTGATAATTTAATTAATTCATAATTTAATCAATTTACTCTTTGAGTGTATAGCTGTTTAAAATTAAATGCATTTCGTTTTTAGGTACTATAGGAGTAGCAAGTATAGTAAACAAACCAAATAATATTTTTTGTAAACTGTAAGATTGTAAGAATAAGTGTTGAACTTTTGAGCGGACCAAAATCTCATTTAGAACAAAGTTTTTCAATTAACCTAAACTCAGTCAATATTGATAAATTGGAAGGTAATCGATTAAATTAATTCTTTAAGTGAACTCACATGACAAACAAGGATGTCAAATACGATCACACTTGTTAACATGCACATGATTGCCATTTCGTTGGCATTTGCCAAATATTCAAAACCCCTCGCCACAATAAGAATCTATGTTTTCATCAAAGTTTGGTAAAGATCAAGCAAACAGGGTTATCATTGTTCATAATATATAACAATAGGACAATGTATTCCCCTTACACTCCACATTAACAATAAATTTCAGCAAAATATTGCAGAAACAAGAATTTATATTTTCTTACAAATACCATCATAAATTAAAGAAAATGTGAACATAGTTGAAAATCCATTTAATTCACTCCATTCACATATTTTCCACAATATAGATTCTATTACAAAGATTCAACAAATAACAAACCGAAAAGAACTAAATAATAAAATGAAGAGATAAATGCTGATACACACTAGAAATTGAAATGGGTAATTTTTTGTTGTTAGTTGTGTTGTTGTCGTGCGGTTAATATCAGATAATTTTTTACAACAGAAAAAGGAAGAATAAGAAAACCGAAGCCTAACTTAAAATAAAAATTGTCATTTTATTAGTAGAATTGAAAAATTGAAATTGAATTAATCTTTTATCGTTATCATTAAATTTTCAAACATTTTGCAATATTAGATAATTTTATTCTCAACCTGGTATTAATTTTTTGAAGTGAAAACTTCTTTAGGCGCGCTGTGCAATTTTGTATGAAATTTATATATTCGCGTTACCATTTTTACATACAAATTATCGTCAGGCTTCTTTTTGTTTATTTAAATATCGTTTTAAACGGTAGTTTGCTTTGATCAATGTGTTTTTTGTTGAACATAATTTATTTTATGAAATTAAAAATAACGTAAGAAAGAAATTATAACCTGCACTATTACATTTGTATATCAAAATTATATGTATTGGAATTTAACACATCATGATGTTACAAATTTACTATTCTAAATATGTTGTTGGTTTGGAATGGTATGTAATACATGTTTCTAAAATTAAGTGAAGACTTAATACTTGTAACTTGATAACATCGATTATATCGATTATATCGAAATCGCATAAATTCTATACAAAGAAGCATAGCTTATGTATGATTAAACATGGATGGCAATCATGATAAATAAACTAATTAAAAATGGTGGCGCTTAGCCGATAGTGATTTGCAAACGGCAACAATGCGCATTAATACCAATGAATTTACTTAGCTTTCCACAGAAAGATTTGTAAAATCTAAAATTGTTGATCTGTTGGTGGACAGCCACGCGTACTGTAGTCCCTGCTATTGGCATATGATATACCGTATACCACTGGCAATAGCAGTGCAGTCTCATTAGCCAAAGTGATATCTTAGGGATGCTGGCAGATGAAGTTTTTTCAATCAACGATACCATCCCTTATTCTTAGCTATGGAATATTCTTTGATGACACGCTATTTGTTTTTAAAATAAAATGTGTTTGGTAGTAGAAATTACAATGTGTGTCACAACAACACATAAAAAACTTTTAAGAACAAGGTCCCACAACAACATGCTTTCTAAGGTGTTGATAGACGCACATTTTTATATGATATGTTTTGATTATTTTAAATATAAAAATGTATTCCAAGCAACTGGGAATGCTGATAGATGTGAAACCCAGAATAATTTTAATGATTTTAATTTAAACATTCTAAAATTTTAATTTGTAATGCTACAATAATTGGAAGATACAAAAAAACACAGCTATTTCAGTTTTAAGATTTCACTTTTGACGGCAGTCCCAAGACTGCCTTCTTTTTTACTATATAGTACTTTTTTTCATACTAACTCACTTTTACTTAATTAGTTGATAAGCAATTTGTCACTAAATCTCTATTAAAAAAACTAATTTGAGACATCGATTTGTATGCACACTCGAAAATCTATCCACATTTTTTTTGTTTAGTTTATGATGTCTAACATGTGAACACTGTTTCAGATTTTTCATTTAATATTTTGTCTTTTGAATATCGTCTATATGTTTTTTTTAAATTATTGTTTTAATTTAATGTAATGTGTAGTATGTAAAAGAATTTAGAAATAAAAAAACTTAATTGAAAATCATATTATTGTTTTTCATGATGGATATCTTTAAGATAGATAGCAGCTAAAAAAAATTGTTCAAGTTTTACTCCAAGTGGATTTTATGAACTTGTTTGTGTTTATTTTATTAAAATCGTGTAGATTCAATAACATCAATATTGACAAATAACGATGAGGGTTCCAATCATTGGCATTTATAAAAATTATACATTGCTTATGATAACTTAGGATTATTTTAGTCTATAATTCGGTTGGGCAAATAATGAAATATTGACAGATATTTGTAGATTCACATCAAAGGTTGTCAAACACATACCCATTGAATAAATTGTTTAATATTCTGATAAAACTGTTTTTAAAAATAAAACAAAACTTTACCATATTTAAATATATATATTGTTATATTGTTGTATAAATATTGTTTATTATATTGTCAGTAATATAAAACAAGAACACTTCCCTTTCCAGTAACTAAAACGCCACCATTTATACGACTGAAATATTTGTTATACTTTAGTGTTAATTTAATATTACCTCAGACAAATTTAACTACAAATTAAATTTGACAAAAACATAAAATTAACATGAAATAAATTTTTAAAATTGGTGTAATAGTTATAAAAACAGTAATTTGAAAAAAACATTACGTAAACAACAAAAAAATTAAGTAAACATTAAATAAAAATGCATGAAATAAAATAATAAAAACAGTTTTAAGCATAAGTATACCAATAATCCGTGATATAATAAAAAAATTATAATAACAATGATTTTCGGTACGTTAGATGATTCAACTGAAGATTGCATAGTCGCAATGGATTTCAGAAGAAAAAATTTGCTCAAAATCAATTACAATTTTTTTTAGTATTTATTGAACGAATTGTCTTCGGATTTTAACATTTGTAACAACGGTAAACCAAAAGAGCCTTTGGAAAAATGTCTGCTTCTCAATATATGGACATTAAGCAATCAGAAGAGTTTTCGTGGCATAGGCACGTGGCATAGCACAATTTTAAATATTAATCGTAGTATTAGTATAGTAGTGTCACATCAACTATCAGTAATTATTAATTATCAGAATAAAAAAATTGTAACAAAAACCCATGAACCAAACCAAAACTTGATCTGGGTGAAAAAGAGGCATGTAAGTATTCTTATTATTATTTATAACAACAAATAGTATATTTTAGAAAGTATAAGAAGTTTTGTGATTGCGACCGATTGATTACAGTGTAACGATGCTAGTTCAGATAGTTCCAAATACATTGTATTTGGAAACTAGATGGACTTTTGTATCGAATACTGCATTTGAACTATCATGCGTTAACAGAAATCTCAGATTGGATTGTATGGTGGGCAGTACATTTTCCGGCTAGATGTCAGCCTCTGGGTCGTGATCTTCCACCATCTCCGTTCTGAGCTTGCATGTACTGCTAATTATATACGGTTAATAACAAACAAAAAAAATCTCAAAATAAAACCATTCAATGAAAAAGATACACTATTATATACACTTAGACACTTAGATGATGATGATCATTCTTTTCAAACCCTCCCAGAACCTTATTTGATTTCCCCCATCCGAGGAAATCCCACAATTGAATGGAGCTCCGAAAAACCTTGAATCACATAATCAAAAAAAAACTCTTATTCGCTCATTGCCACTTCACTATAACTATCTAGAACAATGCCACGTTGCTGTAAACAAAAACATTCAACCTAAACGCTTTAGTGTAAAAATTATCAAAAAAGGTAGCTATTGAAAAATATTAATCATTTATATATTTTGATTATCGAAATAATTAATTATACATGTAAATAAATGTAATTATAAATATATATGAATACCGATATATTATACGCAAAAATGTAAAACGACATTCTTAAACTAAACACCTAATTATGTTCATACATGATTTAGTTACATAAGGTAACATAAAGCATTTATATAATTATACATTTTTTTAAAGTTCTTAGAAAATATCATGCAAACTTAAAAGTACTAATAATTTAAATCAATTGCAAATACTATGGCGTTCTCGAGACACAACCTAATATCTTAATTTCTATATGGAATTGAGTATGTATATAAAGAAAAATATAAAATATATAAATTTATCAAACGTGAAAATATATACAGATATATAATAAATTAATTAATAACAACGATGATTTAACAAAATATATACATATATATATAAATGCATTCACAACTAATCAGCTGGTTAATCCGTTAATTCGTTACAAGAGTAACATTAAATTTAACTACTCTTTTTTTGATAATCATACCGTATCGTATCTTCAATTTTTATCTAATTTTATGCGACCTTTAAGAAAAATCTTCTGCCTACGTAATTTATATATTGAGTTGTGGCTATAATACTAACAGTATAAACCAAAAAAATTCCTAGCTTGATTCGCTCCGTTGTCTTATGCCGTGTACAGTTTCCTAACTGTATTTTGAAGCCAAACAAAACGGCGTCACAATATAAAATTATAAGAACTACTTACAGTTTTTGCTTTTGTAAAAAGTTTCAAGCCAAACAAATACCAAGAAACAACGCGTCTTTTTTATCTTGGAAACTATCCTAGTTTATTATTATCTGAACGTGGATGTTTTCGCGCGTGCTTCTAAAGCCAAGAAAATTAAAAGAAAGTCTTAGAAAAACTACCTTGAATATATAAATCTTTTACAACTCATATGAATTAGAACATACCTTGGCTTTTATTTATATTGTACACGACACACAACTCCGGTTTTATTTAAGCAATCATGAAAATTACCGGATTATATTCCACTGTGTATTTTTAAATAATTTAATTTTAACTTTTATTGTTCAAGTTATGAAATACAATTAACCAAAACTGATTAACATATATTGATAAATGCAATTTCGATTGCATTTAGATTAAAAAGGATTATTTTAAATTACACTCAATAGATGGAATTTTCCTTCGTTCATATATAGTGCGTGAATTAAGAATAGATATAATTATAATATATATGCAAGTAAAAATACATTTACCCATCAAATGCAGTAGAGTAAAAAAAAACATTGTAGACGACCAAACGCTACAACAGCTTTCCTGACTCCGTTTCTAGTTTAGGAACTCTTCTTCTACGTTAGTATACCACAGATCTCTTTTCGTCAGATATATCACGTTTTAATTAGGTGTTTTTTTTCTTTATTTCCAAAAAGAATATAACTATTAAATTTATTTTGGATTTTTGAGATCAATTAAACTCAAGTTAGTAAAGAAAAAAGAAGTAATTGGAATTTTTTCAATTCAAAGATATGGTTTGAAGTTTCTCAGAAAAAAACTCCAATTCACATTTTTCGTGTTTCGGATGGGATTCGAACCTACCCTCGTCAGTGCCCGGATCGAATCCTTGGGCAGACACGCTATCGATTATGCCGTTGACGCGATGACAATTTCAAAGTTGAAACTTCTTCATCACTTATTTATTTTTTACTTAAGTTGAATTCTTTCACTGTCATTAGACTCCATATTATGGAAATGTTTTTACATTATATGGGATTTTTTGCATTAAATTTCTAGACAATACTTTGTGAATTCATAGAATGGGGAACATTTCTATTCTAATTAACATCCTAAGTCACGATTGTATAATATAGTATCACTATTAAATATTATTTCCATACATCAAGTTGTGAGTCCTTACATCCGAGGCACTTGTCAATAATTTCAGGATACTTTCGGTTCATATATAGCTTTGAGAATCGTAATCAATCTAATCTTAATTGAGCTAGAATGTATCTAGTGCTGCGATAGAGTATGTTTTATTAAGTAGTCTTTTGTGATGCCTTTCCATTAGAGGTGGGATTTTCGACGTTTTTACTATCCGGGCATCGAATAGTAAATTTTCAAAATAACCAGTTATTCTAGTATACGACAGGAACATTCACAAATAATTTATTTAAAACTAGCAGGGCGTGCTATGCTTTTAAATAAAGTTTGTACGCAAACTGGAAAATTTTAATAGTTTACGGACAAATAATGTCACATAAAGTGTATTTGGTGCAATAGACTGACTGCACGCATGTTTTAATACCCACACCAAAGGAAGATTATATTTCCATTTCTGATCGACTTGGAAGATATTACAAAATTATTCAAGTTAAGTTATCTTAAATTCTATTGATTCTTATAAATAATTGTTTATTTTACTTTATATCTGTATCCGATAGTAAATACAAATTGATGTGTTTGGTGGTTGGTCCGCACGAGCACATGATGCATCTTACACGCAAAAATAGAAAAAGGGTCTTCTATGTCGGATAATCGTTTTTTTGTTTGGTATATAATCCGCATATCACTGCACAAACGGCTTACTAGTACCGTTTAAAGACGGTCACTAAACTCAACGTCATAAAAAGTTCAATACGTTATTAAGTAGCAAGCGAATTTTGATAGAGCAAGAAAATTTGGAATATTAATAGAAAAATCAGACCGTTGAAATAACTTAACATGAGTTGATTTAATTCAGTCAGTTGTATAAAGTGAATTAAGTTTAGTTCTTTAAAATTTTCTTTGGTAACTTCAAAATAAAGTAAAGGTAAGTTTTAAATACACCTATCCCCCGTTTTACACGGTAGATACGTTCCTGATAAAAACGTGTTAATCGAAAATATAAATTTTGTATGGAAAACCGTGTTAAACGAAAAACGTGGGTTTTTGGTCATTTCTTGGGCGACAAACAGATTCGGTAAAACATAAAAGTACCAGTTTAATCACATAAGATATCGACATAATAGTTAAATTGATTTTCAAACAGAAACATGCAACATAACCAATAAGAAATTCACAGAAAAATAAACAGTAATTATACATGCACATACTAGCATTTTGACCTAAATCAAACCTAACTTAACTTGATTCAGTTCGGTGCGACTTGGAAGTTAAATCTGTAATTAATAACTGTGCGTTCTCTTTTTGCTAAATCTTGCAAACATCTTCATATTGACTTAAAAATTCGTTGAGAGTTCGCAGAAATCGGAGAGCTAGTTCAATATTTGGATCTTGTTGTTAAAAGTAGTTGCATTATTTATTATCTTCTGGTATAATGGTTGCAATAAAGAAGTTTTAATTTTGGGTAGAAATACAATTTATCCGTTTGTAAACTGCAAATCTTGAGGATGACATGGAGCATTGTCCAGTAAAAGAAGAACCTTAAATATTATTTTGATTAAATACATTTTAACTTCTGGTACGTAAGAGTTATGAGACAAATCAATGAACAATGTGGCTTTAACCCAAGCTTTTGTATTGGAATGCCAATAAATGGAAAGATTTGTTTATTCCTTTTTACCTGGACGCTTTGCCACCTAAGCCTTATCACTCTTTAGTATTGAAAACCTGATCAGCAGCCGAATTCTGTAATTGTGAAGCGGTGAAGTAATAAGTTTTTGAATGAACAGAAACGATGGAATTTTTAACGCTTCATTCACCGCTTCACAGTTACAGAATTTGGCTGCAGGACAGTAAGATGTACCGGAATTAATTTCAGTCAATTTTAGTGGGTACATACTGTTGTGCTGTATCTAAATCAGTAGATGCGCTTTTTAATTTTAAATTTTTGCAAAAAATGCCCGTGGTTAAATATTTTGAACCAACCATGACTTGCAATAAAACTTAAAAGGCATTTTATTTGAGTAGATGGAGTGTAGAGTAAATGGACTGTTTCACATTCCAAAAATTTTAAAGTCTTACTAGTTATGATATTGGTACCAATTGGATTACTTCGTTGATATTGGTCTTCAAGCCATATCATTAATTTATTTTCCATCGTTTTTATTGTTTTTTTAAATAAAATGTGTTGTGTAGTAGGAATTACAATATGTATCAAAACAACAAATAAAAACTTTTAACATCACGGTCACCGCAACAACATGCGTTCAACGATGTTGATGGACGCTAATTTTAATTGTTTGTGTTCTTTAAATATTCTTGAATTGATAACTAAACAATAAATACAATCATTTAATAAAATATGCCAGACCCCCATTATAGGATAGAATAAGATCTCACTGCTATTGCAAGTGTTGTATAATATCTCACGTTAACTCGTATGTCAACAGATATAATTATTTACTTACAAATTAACTATGACCATTGATACACACGCATTTTGTATCTAGCTAATAACGATATATTGCTTAAAATCAACTGATTTACATAGAGAATCTCTTACATACCTTTGCTGATTTACATCAACATGTATTTTCAAAATTTTGCTTTGAACACCCAAATGCGTTTTTTGTTACAACTTTCTTGTTTTAATTACAACCTGTATGTATATGGTATACCAGAAGGTTTAATTAAAATAAAGTAGATATAAGTGCGCGTAATACCACTGTCTTTTGTCTTTTTTTTTAACTTTTTTTTTGGAAATTTTGATTTCAAAAACCGTGTAAAGTCGAAAACGTGTTAAATGAGTGCCGTGTAAAGCGGGGGATAGGTGTACAGAGGGTTTGAACCATTTGTCTGGACCATAAATTTCAAATATAATATAAAAAATACTTTATTTCTGCATTTCGATTTAAATATATCTATTATTTAAATATATGCATTTGTATTACTTACATTAGAATGCACAATATTTTTCATAATTCTAAATATTTAATTTGATTTTTTTAAGAGTATTAACCTTTAATAACAATAACACACTAACTGTTGTAGTTCTTTCAGGAAATTCAGACATAAGAACTAAGAAACAATTTAATTTGTTAGTCTATATTGATATCCAAAAAACTGCAAATGTATCCTAGTATGTCATTAAAATAAATGGTTTGAAATTTAAAATAGTTATTTATGTACACAAGGGTGTAAAGTTATACATTTCGGCCCGAGTGAGAATTATCTTTACACCTGTGGCACATACAAGATTTTTTATGCTCTCTACAAGAGTACGTAAAGTTACATAAAGAGGGCGTAAAGTAACATTAAGAGGGTGTAAAGTAATAATAAGCGGGCGCAAAGCAAAAACGAGAGGGCGTAAGAAATAAGGCCGAAAAAGTTATGTTTTACGCAAATCTATAAGTAATAGTCCCTGGGCCGGCGCCGATTACATGTGATGATTACCACATAGTTTATACTTCGTGTGGCGCCTTTCCTTGACGAGCCCGAAAACATTTGTTCTGCGATTTTTCTCAAACCTTGTCCGACAAAAATTTGTCTGTTATTATCTTGTCCGACAACCCAAACATACAAAATGTCAGTTTTCGGACTCGAGAATAGCAAACACATTTTGGTCGCACAAGCTTACCCTCTTGTTCTAAAACAAATTTCCAACCTCCACAGTTAAAAACAAAAATGTGGTAGCAAATTTTCAAGATCGCAGGCAATCGGTATTTTTCGGAGCTTGCCGAACGCAAAAGCGGCTGATTTGAGAAAAATCGCAGAACAAATGTTTTCGGGCTCGTCAAGGAAAGGCGCCTCACGAAGTATAAAATATGTGGTAATCATCACATGAAATCGGCGCCGCAATATTTTCCCTCGCATGTAAAATGCTATTTACAACGCTACGTATGTAATATACTATTACATACCGAGGGCGGAAAAAAGAAGATTACGCCTGCGGTTCTTATTGAAGCCCGACGCGAAGCGAGGACTTTTATAGAACCAAGTGCGTAATCTTCGTTCCAGCCAGAGTGTATGTACAACGTTTTACGTACAACTGCACAACTTAATTGTAAAATAAATCAATTTTTGAGTTTTCAGACATTTTGAAAATTCAAAAAAAAACTAAACATGCCATGATTTTCACTATAAGCTTCATACAATAATTTATTTGTTTGTTCTAATTTTATGACTATTTTAATCATTTTACGGACGGTTATTTTACGGGTAGTAAAGTAGAAAAATATACCAAAGTTTTATATAGCAACGGGCTTTTATTTTACGGGCGTAAAGTTCAACTTGCCGCCACGATAACTAGGATGTAAAATGTGTTTTACGATTCATTTGTGCGTAAACAAATTTTCCTTAATTTTGTAGCGAATGACAAAAACATTGTGGGACGTTTAAAATCATATGAACATTTAATACCAAAAATGTTGCTTTAAACTGTAAAAACTTTTACTACCTAAAATTGAATACGAATTATTTACATTTTATAGGTAAAACTAGAGTAAAGGTAGTTTGATTTAGTTTTTTAGTGTCTTATGAGCGGGCGTTATGAATTCATAATGCCCTCTCATAACTTCCCTTAACTTAAGGTCCGACTTGCCAAAACTTAACGTGATGACGCGACATATTGACTTAACATATAATCGACCACCGAAAACTAAAGAACTTTGCGTTCAGTTGAATTATCACATTTATCTTTAACGATAAACTTAATCCAGAGAAAATTTGCGTAGGAATCTTAAGGAGCGTCAAAAAACACAACAACAATTTATATTAAAAGCGGTTTTACGATTTGTGTTTTGTGCGGTGTTTTTCTTAAAAAAAAGGAAGTATTTTTAATAATTATTTTAATATACAGCAAAATGTTTGTAATTAATGTAAAAACAATAATTATATTTGATTTGAATAATTTTATGGTATTAATATTTCGTGGCTGTATGGGTGTGAAACGTGGAAACATACAAGAAAGATCACAAATCAACTACAGGTGTTTGTGAACAAATGCCTGAGAAGACTGATCAAATGCTTCTGGCCGAACACCATCAGTAACCAGGAACTTCTACGGCAGACAGAGCAGCTAGACATTGAGACCGAGATAAAACAAAAGAACTGGAGATGGATAGGACATACACTGAGGAAACCAGCTGAAGATATAACAAGGATGTCCCTAGAGTGGAATCCACAAGGTAAAAGGAGAGTTGGAAGACCACCCATGACGTGGAAGAAAACGGTGCTAGCTGAAGCAAAACAAATTGGCAAGAAATGGGGTGAACTGAAAGCGATTGCCCCCAACAGAGTCAGATGGTCCAGTCTAGTAGACGCCCTATGCTCCTAAATGGAGATAAAGAAAAAAATAATATTTCGTGGCTGAATAATATTTCGTGGTTGACATAACCTAAAAATAATTGTTTGTTTATTTTTGGAAACGACACTTTAATTTTATCAACAATTTCTACATTGACTAAACTCGAGATATAGCAAGTATCGTTTATTTCTCGATCATCACTTACTACATTTAAATTTAGATATCCAGAAAAAAATGTGTCTCCATTTGGAAAAAAAACACGCTTATTAGAATTAAAACCACGGTTATTAGAAGAAAACAATTTTTGCGCAAAATCTATGAACTGTTCAATTGATAACAGAACTTAAGTGGATTTTAATCCATGGATTATCAATTATTTCACAGTTTTCATTATAAAATTAGTTGAGTTATAAATACAAAATTTAAAAAAATACTAATTTAAACTTATGTTTGGAAAAATATGGATGTTTAGGAACTCTTATTAGCCCTGTAGAGAGTCATACTTGTTTGTATAGTAAGTCGGAGGCCTGCTACTGGAACATAATTAAAAAGGAAAAGGTTATAGAAAATGTTTCGTCATGTAACAGGTCGTTCAATAAGTCCGTAGGATAAGTAAGAAAAAAACAACATTTTGACAAAACTCGATTTTTTTATTCAACATAGTTGCCTTCGAGGGCGATACAACGAGTATAGCGATTTTCCAACTTTTCTATACCACTTTTATAGTACGATTTCTCTTTCTCGTCAAAATAGGCCTCAGTTTCAGCGATTACTTCATCATTAGACTTAAATTTCTTTCCAGCAAGCATTCTCTTGAGATCTGAAAACAGGAAAAAGTCGCTGGGGGCTAAATCTGGAGAATATGGTGGGTGGGTAAGCAATTCAAAGCCCAATTCATTCAATTTTGCCATCGTTTTCATTGATCTGTGACACGGTGCATTATCTTGGTGAAACAACACTTTTTTCTTTTGCAAATGTGGCCGTTTCTTTGCGATTTCAGCCTTCAATCGATCCAAAAGTTCACAGTAATACTCGCTGTTGATGGTGGTTCCTTTTTGGAGATAGTCGATGAATATTATTCCGTTCGTATCCCAAAATACAGACGCCATCACCTTACCGGCCGACTGTTGCGTCTTTGCTCGCTTTGGATTCGGTTCGTCGACTGCTGTCCACTCAGCTGACTGTCTTTTGGATTCTGGTGTGTAATTGTGAAGCCATGTCTCATCCATTGTCACATATCTACGATAGAATTCCCTTTTATTGCGGTTTAATAGCGCCAAAGACTCCTCTGAAGCATCGATTCGTTGTTGTTTTTTGGCGACTGTGAGCTCACGCGGCAGCCAATTTGCACAGAGCCTTCGCATACCCAAATATTCGTGTAAAATGGTAAAAACACTACCATTTGCTCCCTTTACAATGTCAGCTAGCTCATGCACCTTCAATTTGCGATCGTTCATAACCAATTTGTGGATTTTTTTTATGTTTTCTGGAATAACAGCCTTATTTGGGTGTCCACTGCGCTCTGCATCTTTTGTGCTGGTACGACCACATTTAAATTCAGCCATCCACTTCTCTACCATTTGTCTCGATGGAGCAGAGTTTGGATAATGTTTATCAAGCCATTGTTTGGTTTCCACGCCATGTTTATCAAGCCATTGTTTGGTAATGTCCAGTAAGTATAAATTAATGTTTGCCGGACGACTATAATGAGTCCGGTAACGCTTATTTTAGTTATAATTTTCATAGTTCCCTGTTTTATCAAAACACATTAAATTTAAACGTTGTTGCTCTTATGTACAAGTTTAAACTGAAATAATGTTTGTAGTTGTTGTTTTTCTATTTCAGAAAATGAATGCAAAAAAATAGGTAACCCTCAGAGAACGGTATAACAAGGAACTGAAAAGGAGTGACTAGCCCTCTGGTAGCTGTTCCACTTATAAGGAGCGGCCGCTTTTACAACAAAGGTTCCAGCATGGGTTTTTTAAAAAAATATATACAACCTAGAAGGTAATAAATTATTTAAGTGGTTTATTTAAATTGATCTAATAAATGTATATTTTCAGAACAAAAAGCAATCACCAAGAAATTTAGTACTGAAGATAGTTTTGGAGATAGTTTGGTTGAGGGCAGTCCTCCTCCCTAAAAAAAGAGAAACGAGTTGTTGTACGAAAAATGTATCAATAAAATCGATGCCTCGGTTTCTGCATTCATTATCCTAAAAAAAGTGCAAGAAGCCGGCGCAGCGGATGCACGATTAGCAATTTTATCGTATTTAATTAGCTTCGTACCACAACCGGCCACTCCATATTAGTAATTTTATATTTTTTAATATTCTTTTATTTTGTGATATTTTTATAGATAATTTTTTTTAGGAAATAATTAATTTCTTAACCTCACTATAGTGAGGTTAAAAAAATTAATTATTTCCCAAAAAAAAAAAATACAAACCCATTATCAAAAATGTCTTAGGCACATTTTGTCCTAATCTGTTCCATATATGGATTTTTTTTCGTCCCGCGCTCGATAAATTAATTTATTTCTAACAGTAAAAATCATTTCTGCATTAATTAAAAATACGTTTTTTATAGAAAATAAAACGTTTAATACGATGGTCGTACTAAAAATTCATTTCGTGGGTGGGGAAATGACTAAAGATCGATTTGAAAATTTTAGTTCTTTATAACAATAGGAATTTGTTAATAACTTTCATTAATTTAATTTTTTTTAAATTTTCTTGATTTATCGGTAGCCAGATACAACATCAAATATAAAATATATAGGAAACCAAACACAAGTGACGGAACAAGTTCTCATCATTCTCATCAACACAAACTAGCCGCTTACAATAGTTTCGTCAATAGGCTGCTATCAGTTCCTATGAACTAAGCAAATTTCAAAGAAGAAACGAACATTTTTAAATACATAGCCCAAGCCAATGGTTACACACCCAACATAATAGATACTTTAACAAATAAATAAAAAAAATGAATATCTGGAAAACATAATAAGTCAAACAGCACGAACTGCTACATTTCCGCCTCATATTCTTCATTTCTGCCGTTCACTATAAAAAACATATTGAAAAACTAGAAATAACATAAAAAGCCGACTAAAAGTTAAATATAAAACACCACTAGAAAAATCAACGGGTATATACAAGATCACATGCCAAACATGCAAAAAACTTTATATCAGCCAGACGGAAAGGCACCTCATAAAAAGTTTTAAAGAACATCAAGAACACAATTTAAATTATGTGCGGCAAGATTTTAATTTGTTAGTAAAGGTAGAAACACAACACGGACGATAACGTCGGACGATAAAAATAACGTCTACAATTTCGCTGTTGTAACCACAACAAAGGCGTCAACGTCAGCTGTCAAAAATAAAATTGCATAAATACTTTGTTCTTTGTCAAAATGAATTTCACAAATTTCAATTTTAAAAATAGCTAATTTTTACTAATAAATAAATAATTATAATTTTTCTACTAATAACTGATTTTAAAAATAAAATTCAAAATACAAATTATGAAAATATATAAATGAATAAAACCGAACTTTGAACATAAACTGAAAATTCAGTTGACAACATCAAAACAAAACGATTACAACCTCAGAAACGCGAAAAACATCAGAAAATCATATTTTCAGTTGGTGGCACTGTCACAATAACATTAAAAATTACCCTTGCAGCCAAATAAAAATAAACTTGATATCTGGCAATAATCATCGCCGACGATAAATTAGAAATAGAAACTAAATTTTCTCCGACGAAAAAAACTTTTTCGTTTATCGCTGTAGTTGTGTTTGAAATGTATGTATCCTGTGTATTCTAATGTTACTAACGTCGTCGTCGGACGATTTCACCCATGTTGTGTTTCTTAAGGTTGATTAAAAATATCTATAAGTTGCATAAAAGACGCGGTAATGATATACTGTCCACTGAAGATGATAATATAACTATCGAAACATGTCTGTTTAACATTTATGTTTAATAACAACAAACAAGTACTCCACACGAAATTCCACGGGAAATTACAAATTCAAAATATTTTTAAAATAAAGTATTATTATTTATCAAAAAATAAATGGGTGATTTATCACAAAATTAGAAGAATGACTTAATACTTAATGTCGACAAATCTCTCACCTGTTCCGGCAAAACTTAAAAATTAATTTTACTATATTTTATTTTTAAGCGAATTAGCACCATTTTTAATTTGTTTTGTTTACTTTAACCTAAAACAAATGTCATGTCAAAATAATGCTGCAATAATTTTTTTTCTGGCACAAGAAATATTTTTCTGGAGTTTTGTAGAATTTGTGTAATTTGTGTGGTTATAAAAATGTAAGGTATGTTTGTGTGTTCTTTTAATTTTTTAATTAGAACAATCATGTTTGGCTAAGTAATAAAACAATGGAAGTAAGATGATACGTTGACTTTTACTAAACTTTAAACGTTTTTTCATGTGTTTTTATTTAATTTTAGATAATTTACAGTCAGGAGTGAGGAGGGAAATGAGGGAAATAAAATAATTGTGAGGAGGAGGAGAATAAAATAATTGTGAGGAGGAGAATAAAAGTGAGGAGGGAAATAAAATAATGGTATTTAAGGGCTTTAAAGATTCGAATTGTACAAATTATAAGAAGTTATAAATATATAAATACCCAGGGTTTTGGACTTGTGAATGATTACCATTAAGGTGCCCTATTGTCGAACACCTAAAATGTAATCAGAATATTGTAAATTTACACAATTGTGCTTTTTAAATAGAAATTCCTTCGATTGGCGCAAATGCTAATTTATAGTGCGAAAATAAGTGGTTAATAATATTAATTAATTAATTAATTATATTTTTATATATATATATATATATATATATATATATATATATATATATATATATATATATATATATATATATATATATATATATATATATATATATATATATATATATATATATATATATATATATATATATATATATATATATATAAATATATATATAAATATATATATATATATATATATATATATATATATATATATATATATATATATATATATATATATATATATATATATATATATATATATATATATATATATATATATATATATATATATATATATATATATATATATATATATATATATAAGCATTACAATAAGCATTACAATATGTGTCACAACAACACATAAAAACCTTTTAAGACCAAGGTCCCACAACAACATGCGTTCTAAGGATGTTAATGGACGCAAATCTGTTTTTTTTTGTTTATTTTAATATTTTTTGTTAACTAATGGACAACTAAACTATAAATCCTATCACATATAAAATATGACATAGGCCAATATTTCGTGATAGGATAGGGAAAATAAAAATAAAATAAGAGATAAAAAGCAAATTTGTTTTAAAAATTTGCAGGAACAAAACTAAAATTGATTTGCCAATAGTCCAGCTAATGGCATAATCCTTGATTATGGGACGCAGCATATTTTTCAATGATTAAAGCTCAGATATATAGTTATATGAAAGCTCGTTTCTTCGAGCAAGCTACAGCGTTCCAGCATCAAGGAATATTCATTAGCTAAGATTGAGAGTGCTACCGTTGACTGAATACAGTTCATCCGCCAACACCCCTAAGATATCACCTTGGCTAGTGATATCTCACTGCTATTGCCAGTGGTATGTGATATCTCACGTTAACTCATGTGCCAATAACAGGGACTGGAGTGCGCGGGGTTGTCACACCCGTGGATCAAAAAATAGAAAAAAATTAACAAATTAATAAAAACTGATCCCTCCATGCGTACCATATATATATATATAGATCATTTAATTATATTTATTTATTAAATATATTTTTATTTTATTTTGCATATTCAGAGGTTAAAAAACTTAACTGTCAAAAAGCTGGTTAAAACGACATCTTTGATTGTTTTATTTCAAAATAAAATTTTCTTGCTCTAGATTAACAAAAATTATGAAAGCTTAGACTATTGCAATTAGACTATTGCAGAACTCTGCAATATTTCTGCAATAGTCATGCAATGGTAGTGTGTAAAATATTCATTGCAGAAAAGTTTGGTCATTGCCAATGAGTCATTGCAATGTTTTGCAATGAGTCCATTGCCAAACTTTCCTGCAATGAATATTTTACACACTGCCATTGCAGAAATATTGCAGAGTTCTGCAATAGTCTAATTGCGGCTTTAGTCACAAACCTATATGATACACAAATTCATGTTATGGAATGCCATTTTACATAAAGTTGTGAAGCATTTTGGTGAAATTGACAGTATTGTCGATTGACAAGTATGTCTTTGGGAATAAGGCTGAAGGCATTTCATGTTGTTCGAGGAATGATTAAACGGTTGGGTTTTGAAATTTTGGTCGTCCTTAAAGTGTTTTAGAGGTTTACTGATTTTATTTCTAATGAATTCACTTGTAAAATACGATAAAATTAAAATTTATAATCTAAAACTATTAAATATTTTAAATTTTTACATTTTAGTATTTATATCAAGTATGCACATATATTATAAAAACTACAAATTAGAAAAAATGCAAACCCGTATTTTCCTTCTAAGAAATCTTTTTTTTGTATGGAATTATTTGGAATCAACATGTAATATTTGCGATTTGTTAATCTATGAGCAAGATCACGTCAAGTGGACCCCCCATTTTCCACATGATTATCAAATTCAGATATAAGTATTTTTTCATAAAGTATTCACTATAAACAATTAATCCCCAAAACAGTTTTTAAAAATTTTTATTTTAACAACAATTTTTTTTTTAATGAAAATTTTTATGACTTTTAGTTAAAAAATCGATAAATAAAAAGTTATTAAAGATATTCCAATGAAACTTTCAGGATTTATAGTTCAATACTTGTATTTTAATAAAATATATAAAAGTTTAAATTATTTCTTTATTTTTATATTGTTAATTAACTTTTAAGTTAACAAATGAAAATTTCAATGACTTCTCCCTCAAAAAACGAAATTTTTTTTTCTCGGTATTATGCATTAAACATCAAAGTAACAGAATCCGCAAAAAAATTTGAGTGCTCGCGATTAGATTAAACAAAAAAAATTTATTTATGACGGGCGGTGAGCGCTGTCATTATAAAAATAATGTTATTTAATGAACAAAAACGAAGATATAAAAAATTTAGCAGTATTCTTATTGTCTTCGTTTCGTTTCGTTTCGTTTAATAAAAAAATAAATTCGTGTCTAACAGTTTTTATTGATCTAAATTTAATTAGTTTGTTTCAAATTTGTGTTAAATTGTATTGGCGTTCATTACTTTGTTTTTGATTTATCATGGGTCGGGTGAATAAATGCTGTAATCCGTTCAATAAAAAAAATCATAAAAAAATTATTAAGAATTTAGTTTTAATTACAATAAACCGTGCTCATGAATTAAAAGATTTTATTGGGAATTATATGTGTAATTCATGTGTACGGGCTATTTATTTGGGTCGAAAACCTGAAATTCCTGGTGAGTTATTTCGGACGGAGCTGCTTTTCAGTGCAAAAATAAGTATAATTTCGCAAATTTGATTAACCACAAAATAGTATATTAAGAAACTAGTTTCGTAATCGACGATTTTATCGCACGCAATCTGTTTAGAAAATGACCCGCGCAGCGGGGAGTTTTCTAAAGGATAAGTGCGATAAAACGTCTTATTAAACGAGTTTTTTATACTATTTTTTCTATTTTGCATTTTTTGTCTTGAAATTTTAAAAAATGTGTATTTTATTAAAAAATAGTCGATTTGAAATTTTGTTATTATTACTAATTATTTTAATTAATTAAAATATTTAACACTAATTTAGATATTCTTATTAATTTTATTTACATAATTATTCGTTTTAATGTTCACTGACGTTTGAATGACCAATGTGACCAACCTTGAAAGACAAAACTTTGCGTATCGTAATGAAGGCCATTTCGATACGCAATTGGGTATCGAACTGACTTTATTTTAGACGCAAAATAGAAAATTGATTTTAACGTTGGCGCGGAATGGAACTTCTATGCTACATCTCACGGGAAAGGAGCACGTGATGGTTTGGCAGGAAGTGTGAAAAGACAAGCTTATCGTGGGGATAATGATAGGCATATTACTAATGGGTTTTCATTTTTTGAATGGGCTGAAAATTCATTTAAAAGAGTTAATTTTGGTTTCTGCTCTCAAAAAGACCATGACTCTCATGAAAAAAAATTTAAATCATGGTATGAGCAATCTGTAACGATTAAAAATACACGTCAGTATCATTATTACAAAGCTTTAGATAATACATCACTCGAGTGCAAGCTTTTTTCTAAAGATATTAAAATTATTACAAATAATGTGTTTAAATAAAATTGTTAATTAAATAACATTATTTTTATTTAAAAAATAAAGTATTGTTTCTTATTTATAATTACTGAGTAGATCAAAAGGTAAGTCAATGACGCGCGGCAGCGAGCCGTACCGACAGCGCTCACCGCCCGTCATAAATAAATTTTTTTTTGTTTAATCTAATCGCGAGCACTCAAATTTTTTTGCGGATTCTGTTACTTTGATGTTTACTGCATAATACCGAGAAAAAAAAATTTCGTTTTTTGAGGGAGAAGTCATTGAAATTTTCATTTGTTAACTTAAAAGTTAATTAACAATATAAAAATAAAGAAATAATTTAAACTTTTATATATTTTATTAAAATACAAGTATTGAACTATAAATCCTGAAAGTTTCATTGGAATATCTTTAATAACTTTTTATTTATCGATTTTTTAACTAAAAGTCATAAAAATTTTCATTAAAAAAAAAATTGTTGTTAAAATAAAAATTTTTAAAAACTGTTTTGGGGATTAATTGTTTATAGTGAATACTTTATGAAAAAATACTTATATCTGAATTTGATAATCATGTGGAAAATGGGGGGTCCACTTGACGTGATCTTGCTCCTATGTTAATTATTCAAAACATCAGTTTCAGGAATGCTACATTTTGTCATTCGGCAATCTTTAAATCGCATATTAGCCAATAATTGACGGATTTAGTTTTTAGAGAATATGCAAGCAGTTGCAATTATAATATACCAAAAAGCGAAAATGCCGACAGAAAATACGTTGTTCAATATTTGGATGCAAAAAATAGAGTTCCACAAAGTTTTAACTCAACACAAAAAATCGTAAACGTTTTAAAATAACTGTTGATGAATGAAGTGATATACTTATGCGAAGATACAATTATGTTACTTAACAACTCTTCATACCGTGGTATCTACAGGTATCAAACTGTGCCTGAACTAAACTAGATCATATAGGCATCATATCAAATGAATATGATGAACTTCAAGAAACTGTAAAATCTATTATGAACGTACATAAAGAAGTGAGCGTCGTCGTCGTCGTCGAAACTAACAACATAGTTAAAGAGAGAATTTCAATTAATTGAAGGAAATAACGGAAAAAGGGGTTATCACACTGAAAAATTATTTTGGAGCTTACTATTAGAAACCAACATCAACAGTTAATAAGCGTGATAAAAATGTTTTACACTTGCTATTTTTAATAAAAAAAACAACAATTTAAACTTTTTAAAACTTTATTTTTTTAAAAACAAAGAGTGAAGTTTAATTTTATTTAGAATTTAAATTAAAACTTTTTTATGAAAAGTCAAATATTAATATTTGATTACAAAAGTTAAAATATTCTAAACTTCACTATTTAGTAGTTGGATTAAATCTAAAAATCTATTTCTACTTTACTTAACTCAACACTTCGTATTCTTAATTATTTCTTTTGTTTACATCAAATTGCGAATTGTTTATATTATTTTATCCACGACTACTAAAGAATATTTACTTTTCATGCGTATATCTTTCATTGTAATTGTATTCATTCCTTTTTTATATATCAAATTCTTTTTTATTTATTTTATTACGCTTTATTTATTCAAAATTCCCCTAACAAATTAAAAACTTGATTTGTTGGTATAGTAATATAAACGAGATAAAACACGAACAATACATATAAAATAAACAAATAAGTTTTATTTTGTTTTTATTTTCATAGAAATATTACAATATACATACCGATATAAACGTTTACAGGAAAACATGAATGAAATTATTTGAAATATTTGTAGTCGTGGATAAAATAGAATCTTGTATTCGCTTAGGATGAAGGCAATTCTTCACTCGGATGATTCCCTCCACTCGCTACGCTCGTTCCGGGAAACTTCATCCTCGTGAAGAATTGCCTTCATTCTAGCTCATACAAGAATATACTATTAATTATCTTTCATTCTTGGAAAACTACTTATTATTAATGGTTTGCAAGTGTTCAAAAATATCAAGGTTGATCACGTTAAGTCAAAGCAATTCGATCGATTTTAAAATAAACAAATTTATGAAATTTAATACTTTTTATGCAACTTAATATTTACTTAAAACAAAATAACTTTATGTGAATCATGTTTGTTATCTGTTTCATTGTTTTGCTTAGACGTGACTTGTTAGTCAAAAATCAAATTCAAACCAAAATTTATTTATTTAATTTTGGTTAGTTTGTTGAATTTTTTTTTACTCAATTTTTTTTTAAATTAAATTAATTATTTGTATGACATGAAATGTAATCGAACATGAAATTGGACAATGAAATCTTGAAAAAAGTTTGTATTTTTGATTTTGTAAGAATTTTCGGAACTTTTTTAGAGTTTTGAGAAACTTAAAATTTTTGTATTTTTGATTTTGTTACAATTTTTGTGATATTTTTAGAATTTTGGGAAAAGATTTTTTGAATTTCGAATTTTCGATTTGGAAAAAGTTTAAATTTTTGATTTTATAATAATTTTTGGAATATTTTTGATTGATGAAAAAAAAAATTCAATTTTTGATTTTGTAAGAATCTTCGGAATATTTTTGGAGTTTTGAAAAAGTTTAAATTTTTGATTTCATCATGCCATTTGGTATGTTTTTAGAGTTTTGAAAAAGTTTGTATTTTTGATGATATAATTTGATATAATTTTTGCGATTTTTTAAGTAATTTTGGAAGAGTTTTTTGAATTTTTGAAATATTTGTAGAATTTTGGTAAAAGTTTCAATTTTGGATTTTGTTATAATTTTTGCAATATTTTTAGAATTTCTAAAAAGGTTTGTATTTTAGATTTTGTTATAATTTTTGCAATATTGTAAGAATATTTGAAAAAGTTTCAATTTTTGATTTTGTTATAGTATTTAGAATATTTTTAGAATTTTGAGAAAAAGCTTAAATTTTTGTTTTTATTATAGTTTTTAGAATATTTTTTGAATTTTGAAAGAAATATTAAATTTTGATTTTGAAATATTTAGAAAACTATATTAAAATCCTTAACCCAGACCGAAGTCTTGATATCTCAAAGCTTGAGATTTCAGACCCTTCATATTTTGGAGTTTATTTAAATTTAATTTTTTGGAGAGAATCGATTATACAAATTTTGGATCAACGAAGCTTAACCATAATGATTTCGTTTTTTTTTAAATTACAAAACCCTAAAAGGTGATCTGTTTTGAAACTGTTTCCTTTAAACATCAGAAACGAATATTTGTTTAAGGAATTAATTTCATATGTTAGGATTCGTGAAGATAATGATTACTTTCCTGGTTGCAATGAAAAATGCTAACTACTTTGATTTTATGTATTATTATCAAATAAACTTTATATACATAGTATTTGGTATGACTTTACCCTTTTTAGTTCTAACAAATGATATTTTCTTAAGAAAAAAAATAATCCGCGGATAGAAATTATAAAAAAACATGGATACTGTTTCATTATTTATTACATAAACCTCTCTCTAAAACATGATTTCGATCAACCAAAAATATTATATTTTATTACAAATAATACTTTTAGGAAAATGAAATTTTATTTTGATGTTTCAAGAAATTTGTTTTTAAATCGGAATGGGCGTGCGATGGTGCTAAATTATTGAAAGTATTTACATATGAGTATGGTTTCAAATGTTAAATATTGTATTGGTTAAAGTTTGTACTTAATGTGATGAATAATTTAATAATTCTCCATTGAATAAACAAATATTGAATGTTATTGGTTAGGTATTAAAATATGAAAGAAAAAACAAATGTGTCGAAATTACGATAATTAAATGTTATTTCTATTGCTTAGCAGGGAGATAGTTTAACCAATCAAACTATTTGCCGAAATAATGTGTTGTAGTTGCCATGGAGAAACTAACAAATACAGAACTACCGTAGCAACCAAAAATTCAAAACAATCCTTTGTAGGAAAGGAATAGGTTATATTTCAACGATGTTAAAAATCAGCAAATGTTTTTAATTCGATTTTAAAACAAAAACTAATTAATGCAAATAGTTGGAACAAAAATCATGTGTTGAAGAAAATTTTGTCACTAAATTTTAGTGGAATGTTAATGTTGTGAGTTTAATTTACTATAATTTTATAATTAAATTCGAAAAAAATTGTAGGTTTCATCATCAGCACAACACGAATAACAACTTATTAATAAAATAAAATGACAATTATTTAAAACCCAACATAATAAAAATTTTGCAAATTCAAATTGTGTTTACAATTAGGTACATTTAAGGTTCATCTTCGGTTTTAAAGTGATAAAACATCAATTCCCTGCATGTATATATGAAGGGTACAGGTGAAAAACAACGTAAGTCCATAAAATCAAATTTCGAGAAAATTGAATTTTTGCGTTTGAAGTCTTTAAAATGCAAGACAATTTGTGAATTCGGATTAAAGAATGAATGAAGACATGGTTCATAAAAGTGTTTTTAGTGAAATTATCATTTCTCGTTTTTTGGTAAAAAATGGTGGATTAAGTTGGTTTTCTATGATAGCATATAGAAATTCTATTTTCATCACGCTTAATTTCTTGTGAAAATGGGTTCTTTTTCAACTACAGTGTAAAAAGACTAACAAATTGTAGTTGCTATGGTTTTTCATATAATTTTACAAAGCTTTTTAAACAAAGCAACCATGAAAAAATAGAATATGAATTTTTAATGAGATGTTGTCACAAACTTATTTTATAATTTATAGTAAATATCGATAATATATATACTATCATAGAAAAAATTGCATTTCCTACGTGAGATAAAAACGTTTTTCGTTCGTAAACATGTCTCAATCGACGCTAGCGCGTCTCTGATCAAATATTTACTTGCGAAAAAAACAATGTTTTCATCTATTGTAGGAAAATAAACTATTTTTCCCTGTAAATTGTTGTTTTTCCCCTGTTCGCATTCTTTTCAATTGATTTATATGGGCTGGGTTTGATATTCATCAAAATTGAATATACCAGCTGAAAGCTTTTGTATTTCTTCAATAGATAACAGCACTAACTCGATTTCGAAAAAAATGGACTTACGTTGTTTTTCCCCTGTACCTACCCTTCATATATAAAAGTGAAAAAAACTATCATATTTTAACTTTCAAAATATGGAGGGGCTGAAATCTCAAGCTCTGAGATATCAAGACTTCGGTTTTGGTTAAAGATTTTTATATAGTTTTCGGCATAAAACTTTTATGAGGACATTATTTTTAGTTTTGGGCAGCGATGTATTTCAAACCTAAAACTCTTTGTTAAAGCCCATGTAATTTTTATATCACTGTGTAGAAATTTATTACAAAACTAACACATCAATACGTTGTCGCAAAATTATAACAGATCATAAATTAACATAATTTAGTGAAAAGATGATACAATCAGCAAACTACTCAAAAACCTCTCCATTTAGCGTTTCGAGAAAATATTAGAAAATATGGAGGGGCTGAAATCTCACATCTCTGAGATATCAAGACTTCGGTCTGGGTAAAGGATTTTGATATAGTTTTCGGCAAAAAACATTCAAATGGACATGGCATGGTTTTTATAGGCCAATAGAATTACGGATTGTACGTGTTGTTGTCGGTAACAGGTCAGAAATTTTTTTAATCTCTGGGGTAGGGTACTCACATAATGTACATGCCGAGTCCACTCACCCGGCACCTGGGGACTGGAGTTATACAACAAAGTGTGCTAGAAATTTTGTTTTGCTTCCTTGTAAGCGATATAACTCGTAAATGGTGCACTTTAGGATACTGGTACCATGGAACTTTTTTGCTCCTTAAATGTTTTCCTATAACTTAAAATAAAAAAAAAACAAAAATAATTTGTTTTGTAGCAAATTTTTGCGAAAAATTGCGAAAAAATGCCTAAAAATTGATATTTTTCAATTGAATTTAGTTGTTTGCAAATAATTGTTTATAACATAATTGACACCTTTATCTTGTAGCAAAAACCTTAACAAAAAAAGTAAGCTTCAGAACGTTTCATTCGGCCTGATAGTTTTTGCACAATTCCATTTTGCACTTAATGCCCCTAAAAAAGTTATTAACTTTGGGCAGGCCGCAAGGTCTGAGTTTTCATCCGATCGCAATCTGCTTGGTGGGAATTGAAAGAGTGTAGTGTCAGCTGTAAATAACATCTGTGTTGTCTATACCCATATTCAATATTAACAACAATTACAGTGGTTCAAAAAACCGCGAAAATTCCTTAGATGCAAAATTAAATTTCTCAACGGATTTTCAACTTAACGAGATGCGTTTTTAAAATTTGCAAAGTGCTTAGAAAACCTCAGATTTTAGAAAATAGACCTCTCTAACATGATTTGGGACATGATTACACATAAGTAGTTCATTACTTTTTCATTAAATTTATTTGTCATTACAATAATACTCAATTATACATCGTGTCGCTACGTACGTTTTACGTATACTATACAGGACGTTTTATTTTTTCATAGAGTACGTTACAAGCAGTAGTCAGAGTAACCAATCGCGTGCTGGGTAGGCACAGACCCAGCATCTTGTGAGCACAACAGTATCATTTTGGAGGGAAATTTTCGGTTCCTGTCGATATATGGCATGCAAAATCAATGTCACAATCGTGGTTTCAAAAACAAACTGGGCCATAACTCGGTCCAAATCATGTAAGAGAGGTTTCTTTTTAAATCTTCGGTTTTCTAACGAATTTGCAAATTTTAAAACCACATCTCGTTAAGTGGAAAATTCGTTGAGAAATTTTATTTTGCAACTAAGGAATTTTCGTGGGTTTTTCAAACCACTGTAGTTGTTGTAAATATTGAATACGGGTATAGACAACACAGATGCTATTTAAAGCTGACACTACACCCTTTCAATTCCCGTCAAGCAGATTGCGATCGGATGAAAACTCAGACCTTGCGGCCTGCCCAAAGTTAACAACTTTTTTAGGGGCCTTAAGTGCAAAATGGAATTGTGCAAAAACTATCAGGCCGAATGAAACGTTCTGAAGCTTAATTTTTTTGTTGAGGTTTCTGCTACAAGATAAAGGTGTCAATTATGTTATAAACAATTATTTGCAAACAACTAAATTCAATTGAAAAATATCGTTTTTTAGACATTTTTTCGTAGTTTTTCGCCAAAATTTGCTACAAAACAAATTGTTTTTGTTTTTTTTTTATTTTAAGTTATAGAAAAACATTTAAGGAGCAAAAAAGTTCCATGGTACCAGTATCCTAAAGTGCACCATTTACGAGTTATATCGCTTACAAGGAAGCAAAAAAAAATTTCCAGCACACTTAGTTGCATAACTCCAGTCCCCAGGTGCCGGACGAGTGGACTCGGCATGTCCATTATGTGAGTACCCTACCCCAGAGATTAAAAAAATGTCTGACCTTTTACGAGCAACAACACGTAAGTCATATATTTTTCCGTTATTCTATTGGCCTATTAGTTTTGGGCAGCGATGTATATCAAACATAACATTTTATTAAAGTACAAGTATTTTTATATCTGTTTAAAAATTTATTACAAAACTAACACGAAATATCAATACGTTGCCGGAAAATTATAATCAAAATTCCAAAAATATTGTTAAATTAAATAAAATCAAACTTTTTCAAAATTCCAAAAATATTCCAAAAACTAGAATGAAATCAAATATTTAAACTTTTTCTAAATTCCGATAATATTCCAAAAATTCTTAAAAATTCAAACTTTTCCAAAATTCTAAATATATTGCAAAAATTATTACAAAATCAAAAATTAAAACTTTTTTCAAAATTATAATAAAATCAAGAATTTAAAATTTTTCAAAATTCTAAAAATATTCCAAAAATTCTTACGAAATCAAAAATTAAAACTTTTTCCGAAATTCTAAAAATATTGCAAAAATTATTACAAAATCAAAAATACAAACTTTTTCAAAATTCCAAAAATATTTCAAAAACTATAACAAATTCAAAAATGTCCATGTTCAATTTCATTTTCAATTACATTTACGTCTAAAAACAGCTACATTTCTTTTCCAAAAAATTGGCTAAAAAATAAATGAAATTATTTTTTGACACACTTGACAACATTTTTTTGACAAACTTATAATGCCATAATTCTCAATAATAATAATAAAATTTCATTTAAACAAACAATTTTATTTTTTCCAAAAAATTGGGTAAAAATAAATAAAAATCTCTCTTTTGACACACTTGACAACATTTTTTTGACAAACTTATAATGCCATAATTCTCAATAATTATAATAAAATCTTATTTCAAACAAACAATTAATTTTATTTTTTTTCCAAAAAATTAGGTAAAAAAATAAATAAAAATCTCTCTTTTGACACACTTGACAACATTTTTTTGACAAACTTATAATGCAATATTTCTCAATAATAATAAAATCTCATTTCAAACAAACAATTAACTTTATTTTTTTTCCAAAAATTTAGGTAAAAAAATAAATAAAAATCTTTCTTTTGACACACTTGACAACATTTTTTGACAAACTAATAATGCAATAATCTAGTTTTTGTTCTCACATACCAATCCCTACCATCAAGATCCCTCCAAATTTAATGTTCCTACTCGTAATCACTTAAAATGAACGTTTTTTAAGCCAAAAATATGAAAATTTGCTATTTTTGACACACATAATGATTTTTTCGACACACTTCCGGTACAGTTATCGAACACAGCGTCCTTTCGGACCGGTCTCTTGAGTAAACCTATTTTTAGAAAAAAAAGTTTTTGAAATCCCTCCAGCGGTTTTCCCTGCAGCGTAGGTAATGACGGACGGCCGGCAGACAGACATCCATTTTTTTTTTGCTTTTTTAGAATCAGGAGGTCCAACACGTCAAAAAATGTAAAAAAAAGTGGGGGTAAGAATTTCACTTTGAGCTCATGAATGTAATACTTAGGTCTTTCAGACCGAAGTAAATCAAAAATTCATATTTCTTTCAAAATTCCAAAAATATTGTAAAAATTAAATAAAATCAAAAATTCAAACTTTTTCCAAAATTCCAAAAATATTGCAAAAATTATAACAATATCAAAAATTGAAACTTTTTTCAAAATCCCAAATAAATATATAAAATTCAAATTTTAAAAATTCTATTTTATTTCAGAATTCTAAAAATATTGTAAATATTATAAAAAAATTAAAACTTTTTAAAAAATTATAAAAATATTGCAAAAATTATAACAAAATCAAAAATACAAACATTTTTCAAAATTCCAAAAATATTCCAAGAACTATAACAAATTCAAAAATTTTATGTCCTCATGCTCATAACATTTCATGCCATACAAATAATTAATTTTTTTTCTTCCAAAAATTGGCTTAAAAAATGAATGACAATCATTTATTGGACACACTTGATAATATTTTTTTGCAATAAAATTCTCAATAATAATAATTTTATGTTCAATTACATTTAACATTTCATACAAATAATTAATTTTATTTTTTACAAACAAAATAAAAGAAAATCATTCTTTTGACACACTTGACTCCATTTTTTTGACAAACTTATAATGCCATAATTCTCAATAATAATAATAAAACTTCATGTCATACAAATAACAATATGTTACAAATTCTGATCTTATTTTGTCTCCCTGACTGAAACCCCAATTTTTCTTGTGGATTTTGGCCTGCTGAACATGAATATTATATTCATTTTTTTAGGTTCGCTCTTGTTTTTGAGATATTCGCGATAAAATTTTTTCGGTGGAAACAAAGTTTATTCCGGTTTTTGGATTACATATTTTACAAAACAAACAAATTCAATGTATTAATGAAGCAGGTGCATAGTAAAGCTATTTTTGTAAAAATCAATCAAGGATTCTGGAAGTTATACTTAAAACAGTCCATAATTCAACGCCATAAGTTTTGAACAAACAATGATTGTAAATTTTTTTTTATTTTTTGGAGCGCATGGTAAATTAAATTCCTTTTCTTTTAAGTTAAAAACCACAAATTTTGGTGCAGGTTGCACCAAGTTATTTAGGCTTTCCCAAAAAAGGGCAAAACTAAAAAGTTGAACAAAAAAAATTTTACTAAGAATAATTTAAATTCTTAAACATAATTGATTTATATATAAGTTGTTATACACATTTTCAAATATAAACTGTGAGCCATTTTGTGTGTTCTTTATTTTAACCGCGTTTATATATTTTTTCTTTTCTTTTTGTGCCGCATCGTAAATAATATTTTACAAGCTCAGTCGTTCTCAAACATCAATAAAGTATTCTTTTAAAATAGTAAAGTGTAAATTTATTTAAATGGCTTCTCAAGAAGTTTCAAGTGTAAAAATAGTCCAAACTCATTTTGTTTTATTTGTGGAATTTGCATAATACATCCCGCTAAAAAATTCACTCCATATATATATGAATGCATACCTTCATTACTTTGACATAAACTTGAATGAAGATAAACCGTGGATGCCAAAAAATAGTTATGTCAACTGCAACCTAACACATTCAAGATGGTACAGTAGAGAAAATGTTCATTTAACGTTTTAACGTTGTGTTACGGCCAGGTTTTGACCCTAAGTCGCAATTTTAACTCGAAAATCTGTATAGCAACTCATATATAAATCAATTATGTTGCAGAATTTAAATAATTCTTAGTAAAAATTTTTCTTCCATATTTTGAGTTTTTACTATTTTGGAGAAAACCTGAATAACTTGGTGCAATCTACACCAAAATTCGTGTTTTTTAACTTAAAAGAAAGGATATTGCATCAACTATAAGCTCCAAGAAATTAAAAAAATTTACAATCATTGTTTGTTCAAAATTTATGCCGCTGAATAAAGAAAAATTTTAGAAACATAAAATTTTGATTTTTTTTCAACTTTTTCGAGTATAACTTCTAGAATCCTTGATGGTTTTTTGCAAAAAAGCTCAAAATGTTTTTTAGCATCTTTACTATGCAACTGCTTCATTAATATATTAAATTTGTTTGTTTTGTAAAATATGCGATTCAAAAACCGGAATAACCGTTTAGTTCAACGAAAAAATTGTTTTTTCGCGAGTATCTTATAAACAAGAGCCAACCTAAAAAAATGAATATGATATTCGTGGTTCAGCAGGTCAAAATCTATAGGAAAAGTTGGGTTTTATATAGGGAGATTTTTCTTTTAAACTAGTGTAATTAATTTCATTTTTTCCTAAAAAATTGTGTAATCAAAAAATGAAAATCATTCTTTTGACACACTTGACAACATTTTTTTGACAAACTTGTAATGCAATAATCTAGTTTTTGGTCTCACATACCAATCCCGACCTTCAAGATTTCTACAAATTCAATGTTCCTACTCGTAATCACTTAAAATGAACGTTTTTTAAGCAAAAAATATGCAAATTTCCTTGTTTTGACACACTTGACGATCTTTTTCACACACTTCCAGGACAGCTATCGTACACACCTTTCGGCTCTTACCATTGAGTATACTTATTTTTAGAAATAAAAATTTTTGCAATCCCTTCAGCCGTTTCCTAGATTTTATCGGTTGTGACGGCCGGCAGACAGACATACCTTTTTTTTGCTTTTATAGAATCAGTAGGTCCTAAAACGTCGAGAAATGCCAAAAAAGTGGGAGTAAGAATCGTGAATGTAATACTTCTGGCTCATGAATGTAATACTTAGGTTTTTTCAAAGCTCAAGTAAAATAATTATATCACAAAAAGTCTGTTCCTATAATTTTTGATTTCAAAAAAGTCAAAACGTTTTATCATTTTTACATTGCAATGCACAATATTAAAAAAAACTAAATATTTAAATCGTTAAGCCTAGTTTACACGATGCGAGCTAATTGAATGCCAGAATAGACAGCAACTTGACATGAAACTTATGCGAGGTGATTATTCATTGTCTTTCTCGTTAAAGAAATTTGGCAATCATCGTAAATAATGGCCCGAGCAGAAATTTGTCAGGACTCAAGTAAGGTCCTGATCAGATTTGCCCTAGTCCGGATCATGCATTGGTAGGGTAGCCTGACTGGTTCCTGATCATTAGTGTAACGCTTTTGCCCTATCAGATCCTCATTGGGATTACCGGATCAGACCCTGATTGGGATAATCGAATCAGGCTCTGATTGGGATATCCGGACCAGGCCCTGATATATATTTATATATAATATACATAAATTAATCAAATTAAAATAAAAAAATTACAATAGAAAAGATTAAAACAGACATACCGCCTTAATCACTATTATTATAGTCTCTCAGCAGAGAAGCGATAACTAAAACATACATGAAACGATTTTAACTATATATATTTCTAAAATGGATAATACTCTAGTGAATTTTAAACAATTGAAATTGCAGCTAATGGTCAGATACGAAAAACCTGATCAGGGCCGCATATATTTAAATAAGGTTAACCCTAAAAGGGTATTATAAATCAGGCCCGAAACAGGCCCACATCAGATTGCCCTAACAGGTATTGCCCTTGTAGGACTGACCAGGCCCTGATCACGCCCTGACTGTATTCAGGTTTTCCCTAACTAATTTCTGCTCGGTGGGAGGCAAAAAGGTGGTAAATTGGTAATAAATACAAATAGGATTCCATGACAGGCAAAACTTGCTAGAGTGCTATGAAGCTATAGATAGAAAAGATGTAGTTACTCAAGCACCATCGAATTCTGGCAGTGAGTACTATAACTGTAAAAGAACAAACAGTGTACTTTTTTTTGGCTATATTACGTATCATGACTTTTGTTTTAAATATATAGATATAACACCGTCGTAATCCAAATGTAGGTATTTTCCATAGTAGTGTTTTGTACCCGTTGTTGGGAAATAACTCTTTACTACCTGAAGGAGGAAATCTAGTGGAGAGGATGCTTTCCCTCTAAAATCTTACTTACTCAAACCCTATATTCACGTACACCAACAGAAAGTGGAGAAAAATATTTAACTATAGATTGGAAAATGTAGTGGAAAATGTATTTGGTAGCTTAGCATCTCGTTTCCGTATTTTAGAAAAACCGATCTAAGTGAAAGAACAAACGGCCATCAAGATTTTTCAGACTGCATGCCCTTTGTACTGGCTACGTATATCTGCACCAAATACCTATACACCATCAGGAAGTCTAGACTATGAAGGTATTGTACTGTAAATCGTGGACAGTGGAGATCTGAAATTAGTTTGTTGTCCAGTTATGCATCAAAAGCGAATTAATAACAGATATTAGTTATTTTATTACTGAAGGAACTGTTAGGGCAAAACAATATGATAAGGTGATTATAAGTAAAATGTCTATTAAGAGTAATATTATTAATCAAATTCTAGATTTCATTTGAATGTGTATTTTTTATACAGGGTGTCCCACGAAAGTTGTCCCACCGGTTAACTGGGGATACCTTGAAATAGCGCAAACAACTTTTGTTCAAGCATTTTGCGAATAGTTCTTTTGTTTCGCGGAAAACGGTTTGTTTTGTTTTTTTATTCCTTATCAAATAAAATGCCTCTAAATTCAATAGCAAAGAAGTTAGGAGGTCGCGCTTTCTTTTATTTGATTCATAAGTTTGTGTATTAAAACGAGTGAACATTTGACAAAGATTACTTTGATACTTTTGACGCTATTCCTTTACAAAGTCAATTTTTAGTTAAAATTTTAAAAATATAATACTTTGCTTTCCATTATTTCAAAAACGGTGATATACGTCACAATTTTTTTTACTATGGAAATGTTCCTTGAAATATCAACTTAAAAGTTACTTTGGTTAAAACCAGTATAATCCACTTCAGTTATCTCAAACCAGAAATATCTCTCAAGCTTTCCAAAGAAGAATGGAAATGTGTATTGCGAATGAGGGTGAACATATTGAAAATTATCTTTAATAAATAAAAATAACTTAATATTTTTTATTAATAATTTCTTTTGTGTTTTATTACGAGGTTATTTAAGTTAAAATTGATTGATTCAAGTTCAAAATAAAATTTTGAAGTTTTAGTTTTAAGAGTTGGCTCAAGATAGTCTTAAAATTTTTGGTTTTAACCAAAGGAACTTTCAAGTTGACATTTCAAGGAACATTTTCATTGAAAAAAAAATTGTGACGTATATCACCGTTTTTGAAATAATGGAAAGCAAAGTATTATTTTTTTTAAATTTTAACTAAAAATTGACTTTGTAAAGGAATAGCGTCAAAAGTATCAAAGTAATCTTTGTCAAATGTTAACCCGTTTTAATACACAAACTTATGAATCAAATAAAAGAAAGCGCGACCTCCTAACTTCTTCATTATTGAATTTAGAGGCATTTTAATTTGATAAGGAATAAAAAAACAAAACAAACCGTTTTCCGCGAAACAAAAGAACTATTCGCGAAATGCTTGAACAAAAGTTGTTTGCGCTATTCCAAGGTATCCTCAGTTAACCGGTGGGACAACTTTCGTGGGACACCCTGTATATGAAAGTTTAAGTATACATTCAATTTATTATTATTTAAATTTTAAATAAAAGTTTTTAATGTCGTCATATTTAACGAACATTTTTGGTCCGATTTGACAAAGGGACAAAGTTAAGATTAAGATTATTCTGATAAAATCAACAACCTAGCGATGTAGAAACATACAAAATTTTACCAACAGACCCAACAAATAACCTACAACAGATAAACAATAAAATGATACAACGCCTGCTGGAAGAACAGATCGTCACTAAACATGATAAACCAAAACTCGACACCTATAATTCTGCAGTTCCCAAGTTATATGCGCAACCAAAAATGCATAAGCCAGGCATCCCAGTCAGACCAGTACTCGCCACTCTAGATACACCGTCATCCTGACAATCAAAAATAATCGCTGATATATTAAAGAACTTATTAAGTGATGACAATAAAATAATAATATAAAAAATTCTATCGACTACAAGAACAGGAAAACGAATTTAAAAATTGAATTCAACAATATAATAACCAATTTAGCATTTGAGATTATTTATGAACGATGAAACGGTCTAACTAGTTATACTAAAATATCTAAGACACTGTTCTTCGACATGCTTCGATTTTGTTTAATCCAGGCAAACTATTTTGTATATAACAGAACGTTTTATAAACAAATTTTGGCACGCATCTACAGTGGTAGCTGACATCGTCAGACAAAAATTACTCATAGTAACATTTAACCAACTAATATCGGTACCAAACATTTTCGTTAAATATGTGGACGACATATTCACCATCCTTTCATCAGCAAACATCGATGACACACTCAATAAACTCAACAGTTTCCACCCCAGATTGAAGTTTACAGTAGAAAAAGAACGTAATTGTCAACTACCCTAATTGAATGTATTGACGATATGGAACCATGATAAACGATTAATACAGATTGGTACTGAAAAAATACCACCTCCAATTAGGGTAGTTGACAATTCTTTTTAACTTTTATAACCAACACCCACAGCAGCAGAAACTAAATACCGCACGTAATTTTATCCACCGTGTTTTAAAACTGAGCTCAACAAAATATCATGCTAAGAACTACCATCTAATTAAAAACCTTCTTATACTCATCAACTTCCCCAAGAATGTATCCGACCAATTACTCCATAGTGATATTGCAAATCTGTTTGGGTGACCATCTCTGCCTGCCGAGATCTTCACTCGTAGTTTTTTTTTTAGAAAACTCAGCATTTAGAAAACTCAGAAAAATGCCCAGCAGAAACTAGTTAGGGAAAGCCTGAATAGAGTCAGGGCGTGATCAGGGTCAAATAGGGCAAGCCCTATTAGGGCAATCTGATGTGGGCCTGTTCCGGACCTGAATTAGAATGCCCTTTTAGGGCTAACCTTATTTGGATATATCCGGCCCTGATTCGATTTTTCGTATCTGACCCCTAGTTGGGCAATCTGATCAGGGCCTGATACAAAATACCTTCCTAGGGTTTGCCCTATATAATGTTATATGGAAAACTTGATCAGTGCCTGATCCGTTTCTCCCAATCAGGGCCTGATTGGGCAATAGCGTTACACTCATGATCAGGCCCCTATCAAACTATGGCTAACCTGATCAGGGCCGTATTTGAGCCCTAAGAAATTTCTGCTCGGGATATTTATATATCTTCGTTAATCTTCTATCAAATTTGCAATTTCGTATTTATCCACCATACTTAGCTTTATAAATATAAATTTAAATATATATTTAATAATTATGTCAAACTTTCATTCTTATCTGCTCGATATCTCATATCTAGTACCTCAAGTAACGAATAACTTTATCTGGTAAATAAACCCTACCCGAAGGTGAAGAAAACCAATTCCGTTAGATATCTTTTAGATAAAGTTATCGACAACTTATAAAGAACTGAAGAAATCGGGCATAAAATTACTTACCGAAAGCTTAATATTATTTTGAAGTTTAAAGTAATTTTAATAAGGTATATATTATTCAGTAATTTTAGTACTATAATATAGCAATAGCTGAATTTAAAAATTAATTGCACTATTAATACAATTGTAATTAAGTAAATTAAAATCGGGTGAAAATTTTTAGTACGTTTCTTTGCTCAAATGGTTTTAATTTTAAGTTGTATTATTAAATTGCTGCATGTAATCTGCATGTAGTAATAATTAGAAATCAGTAATTGTGTTTTAAAATTTACTGCAAAAGTAATAATAATGCAAATATCCACGGGTGTGACAACCCCGCGTACTCCAGTCCCTGCTATTGGCATATGAGTTAACGTGAGATATCGCATACCACTGGCAATAGCAGTGAGATATCACTAGCCAAGGTGATATCTTAGGGGTGCTGGCGGATGAACTGTATTCAGTCAACGGTAGCACTCTCAATCTTAGCTAATGAATATTCCTTGATGCTGGAACGCTGTAGCTTGCTAGAAGAAACGAGCCTTCATATAATTATATATCTGAGTTTTAATCATTGAAAAATATACTGCGTCCCATAATCAAGGATTATGCCATTAGCTGGACTATTGGCAAATCAATTTTAGTTTTGTTCCTGCAAATTTTTAAAACAAATTTGCTTTTTATCTCTTATTTTATTTTTATTTTCCCTATCCTATCACGAAATATTGGCCTATGTCATATTTTATATGTGATAGGATTTATGGTTTAGTTATCCATTATTTAACAACAAAATATTAAAAAAAAAAAAAAACAGATTTGCGTCCATTAACATCCTTTGAACGCATGTTGTTGTGGGACCTTGGTCTTAAAAGGTTTTTATGTGTTGTTGTGACACATATTGTAATGCCTACTACACATCACATTTTATTAAAAAAAAATAAAATATAGTAAGAGCAACTTAAGGATAACGCAAAACAATCTTGATTTGCAAGAAATAACAATTACTTAAAGGTTTCGAAATACAAATTAGCTGATCACAGATGTTAAGTTTTTTTTTCGAGAAAAAGGTCTATTGGTATATGAATTATATAGTTTTTTCCTTAAATTTCAAATCCTTATATTACTGTATGTGTTTGACAGATTACCTACAGCAATGATAATTAGAAATCAGTAATTATGTATTAAAATATATAGCAAAAAAAAACAATTATGCAACTATAGTAAAAAAACTTAACGACAACACAAAACAAATCTTATGGATTTTCATTTTTTTTTTTTTTTTTTTTTTTAAGGCGTTCATGCTCCATGTAGGAGCGTTGCCAGGTTAATCAGCTTTGAATATTCACCACGGTCATTCGCAACAGCGACATAATTACCATGGCAGCCGATTTTTTTAAGGTCGTTTATTACGTCAGTCTCCCATTGTAGTCGTGGTTTTCCTCGCGGTCTACCACTCCCTGGGGTACTAACGTACATTTTTCTAATCATTCCAGACTGTGAATCGGCTCGTAGAACATGCCCAAACCAAGCAATCCTGTTGGAACGGATACAACCTATTATATCAGGACCCTCAAGAAGGTCTCTGATCTCAAAGTTATACCGGGTTCTATACTCTCCATCGTCTGTCTTAAGTGGACCAAAAATGTAGCGTAGTATCTTACGCTCAAATACAGATAAATGCGATTCGTCATTTTGTGTAAGGGTCCACATTTGTGACCCATACATCACAACCGGTCTAATCAATGTCTTGTATAACTTGAGCTTGGTGTTAGTTGATACATACGGTGATCCAAGGAGAGGTTTAATTGAGTAGAAAGTTCGATTACCTGCAGCGATTTGAGCTTTAATATCTGTAAGTATGCTGTTGTTTGAGTCAAGCATTGATCCCAAATATTTAAAAGATTCAACTCCCTCAATTCGTTCATCGCCGCACATCAAATCTTTCTTGAAACATTCATATGTTTGGTTTTATTGTAGTTAATTTGCAGACCAATTTTCCTAGCACCACTCTCAAGCGACTTAAAGGTCTCACTCATAACAGCTTCACTTCGGCCGAGAATGACAACATCATCAGCGTAAGCAATCATCTGTACTGAGTTTATTGACAAGATATTGTTATTAGTCGGTAGTTTCTTTTGTCGGCACACATATTCCAAGGCTAGATTAAAAATGGATTTTCATATGAATTCTAAAAGCTCTTAGAGATGGAGAAAAAATTATATTTTGACTGTTTCCGGTTTCTGTTATTATAGTTAAATTTTGACTTTTGTAAAATATAAATCATTCCCTCTTAAAAAATTACAAAAATGTTATTTTGTCATACTAGTCCAGTAACTTTATACATCACAGTATGCGTCAAATCCGGTAGTTCTGATCTTTTGCAGACTTGTTTATGATGTTGGCCTAATGAATAATCCATCCAAGTTTGTGACCTCGAGCGCCGAACGCAACTTTGTCAAAAATCGAAAAAACCGCGAAAAAATCGTAATTTTTTCAAATTTTGGCGATTATAACCCAAAAGGACTAGTTTTTTCTTTATACTTTCTTAGGACGGTTTTAAAGTAAACTAAATTTGCTACAATATTAGAACTGTCTCTGTAGACCCAATAGTTTCCGAGATTAAGCAGTTCAAAGTTTATCATTTTTTTCGAAATTCGCATTTTTTTGCAATTCTGTAGTTCTGAATGAATTTTCGAGTGACTAAAATAATGTCTAAAATATTGCAAAATATTGCGAAATATTGCGAAGTTAAAAAAATGATAAACCTTGAAAGGCTCAATCTCGGAAACTATTGGATCTACAGAGACAATTCTAGTATCATATTGTAGCAAATTTAGTCTACTTTTTTTCAAAATATAGTCCTTAAGGGCCTTAATCGCCAAAGTTTGAATAAATAACGATTTTTTCGATTTTTGAGGCTTAATCTCGGAAACTATTGGGTCTACAGAGACAGTTCTAGTATCATATTGTAGCAAATTTAGTCTACTTTAAAACCGTCCTACGAAAGTATAAAGAAAAAACTAGTCCTTTAGGGTTATAATCGCCAAAATTTGAAAAGATATCGATTTTTTCGCGGTTTTTTCGATTTTGGACAAAGTTGCGTTCGGCGCTCGAGGTCACAAACTTGGATTATTCATTAAGCCAACATCATAAACAAGTCTGCCAAAAATCAGAACTACCGGATTTGACGCATACTACCCCATACTCTCAGACGACAAAGTTACTGGACCATACGGATTCTGTTATTATTTTTTGAAGTTTTACTTCTGTCATTTTGTCATTCTGCAAATGTCATTTGGCATTACGGATTCTGTTATTATGTTTTGAAGTTTCACTTCTGTAATTTTGTCCTTCTAAAAATGTCATTTGGCAATACGGGTTTTGTTATTATTTTTTAAAATTTCATGCTGTCATTCTATTCTTATTATTATTAATCAAATTAAAATATTCAATTTTATTATAGATGAAAATCGTGATCTAATCGAACATCAAAATCCATGACGAACTCCGATTGAGCTAAAATTTGGTATATAAGTAGTAAACATAAAATAAAAATTACAACTTCTCTTCAAAAAATCCTAAAACTCATATGTCGAGAATAGGGTGGGTCGAAAAGTTTTAGAAAAATGAAATCCGAGATATATTTAAAAGACGATTGCAGGAGAACGGTCAAACCGATTTTAGTAAAATTTTTTTTGTTTAAAAGGTAATTAAAAATACTTTCTGAAAAAATTACACTGTAAAAAAATTTTGCTACACTGCAAAAAATATATTGAGATAAGTTTTTTCAAAGATGGCGCTAGGGTCGAAGGCCAAGCAATATTTAAATTTTTTTTCGCCAAAAGAGAGGTATATCCTTACACTAAAACATATCAATTTTTTCAGATATAATTATTTTTTTTTCCTGAGATATTTAATTTTAAGTATATGCACTACCTGTCAAAATTGAAAAAATTGATGTTTTTTGGCTACTGGAGAGGGGTACTTCGGATGAAAAAACTTTGTATGGGAGATAAGTAGAACTCATGAAGGTGCAACTCCGGTCTGAACCCACCGGGGTTGTGGGGTCAGCCCGTTTCGAGAACAAAAGTTCCAAAGGTTATTTATCAAATAACTCCATAACCATGGCACTTAGGGCTAATTTTTAATTTAAAAATGTGCGTTACCTATCAAAATTATAATGTTTGCAAAATTTTACATCATATTTTATAAATAAAAGAAGATTGTTCTGAATAAATACATTATATATATACTGTTTATTACCTTATAATAGTATAAAAAGTTACATGTTATTTTTCTCTACTAACTTTACGTAATTCGGAGACATCAGAATTGGAGTATTTTTTAACATGAAGTGTGGTTGAACTAACTGGTATGAACGCATGGAATGATTGTGTACCAACTATTGTGATTGCTTGGGAGTATCTTTTATTTAGTTTTTTTTCCATTTCGACATATTCTTCTTCTGTAGAATATTCGAAACTCATTGAAGTTGAAAACGAATTCGATGCCCAGTTGTACAAGTCAGCTGATGTTTGAATGGTATCCTTATTGGCTAGGCTAAATCGATGAGCTGCCCTCTTCAATGTGCCCCCGTCACAAGCACTTTTTCTGTGACTTGTTGCGTGAAAGTGCCACTCTGCATCTATTTGAAAATCAGCTTTAAAATTACATAAATTTATAAAATTGTACTTATTTTTATATAGGGCTCCAGCTCCATCTGATACGAAAAATATTTTCTTAACCATCATTCTCTGGCCTTCTTTCAGAAATTTAATCATTTTATTGATGAAAATATGCACCGCTATACTATCATGATTACTGCAATTAGAAATTATAACAAAGCTTTTGTGTTGTAAAATGTCATCAAATTTATAGTAGATAACAAATGGATTAATTGTAGATTGAGTATTATTCCAGTGATATCCTTGAACAGCATCTTGAACGAAGAATGAATAATTCTCGGCGAAATCTAACTGCACTAAGAATTCGCCTAACTGTAGCGATTGCTTGTTTTCCTTTAAAAATTGAGACTGTTGAAAAGATATAAAATTATGTGGTATCAATATTTTCAAATGGCTTATAAATTGTTCCGTGAATGTTTCAGGGTCTACAATCAAAGTATCCAAATTACATCTATCAGTAGTACTCCATTTTTTATATTTTATTTCAACTAGTCCAGTTTGTTCGAAATTTTCCAACATTTGTTTTTCTAAATTGACTAAATTGGAGCAGCAAGTGTCACACATTGATACACTGCACTTTCTTACTTCATTTGAGTCGCATATCACACAATTGATCAAATCCTTATACGCAATTAAAACCTTTCCATTAACATTAACCTTCTTTAACTGGCTTTGTTCAAACATTAGTTTCATATTCTGATGTAGAGTACATACACATACATTTTGTTGATTTCCAATTCCTAACAGGATACATTGTTTTGGACGTAATTCTGAAAATTTATCAAACCCAATTTTTCGGCCTGGGAATCTTTTTCTAAACTGTAAATATGATTCTTTAAGTGTGGATAACAAGAGTCTCTTCTGAATTTGTTGTCGGTCATTTTTTTTCCCAATTGTAATATAATTTTGAGATCCAGGCATTATTCGACTAATATCATCATCTAAATAGAATGAAATTATTTTTTCTTTTATCTCGTCTGATAGCGAATGCCTTCTGAAGTTTGGTTCAGTAATTGAAGAGAATGTACACAAATTATGTTGAAATTTCTTATTCTCAATGAGTGCATAAGTGGTTTTGTCTGATCCAAAAATGTTCCGAATTTCTTCATGGCTCATTTCAAGCGGCAATATTGACAATATTTTTTTTTTATCCAAATCATCGCTTCTATTGTATTGAAATTTAAGATTTTCGATAATTTCATCATAGTATTTGACTCTTCTCTGGTTTACAATATTATCCTCTTGGTCCACTGATATCTTCTCATTTAGTATATTTGGGATAGAATTTGCAATTTCCTCTGATTTTCTTTTGTTGTAAGTATTGATTTTGCAATGCTTCTTTCTAATAGGCGATACATCTTCTATCAAAGGAATTATTTTTGTATTAGTGTTGTAAATAAGTTCATCTTGTTGAACATTGGCTAAACAAGGCGTTACTATATCTCTTGAACTACTTGGCCCAGGCTGAGGCTCGTCAGATTCTGTATCTGTCGTTAATTTGTCTTCATTCACTGGGACATTTGTATTTTCATTCACTGGAACATTTGTATTTTCCTGAATGGCTTGTTCTTCAATATTAGTTCTTGATAAGCTAATATTGCAACTGGTTCATATTTTTTTGTAGGCTGTATATTTCTCAGTGTGATGAAGGTAATTCAACTTATCTTGATTACCTTTAGTCAAACTAACTAATTTCTTTGAACACTTCTTGTTCCGAAAAGGTTTGCAACACCGATGACGATGAATATTAGTCAAATCCATTATTAAATCACACACTAAAATTAAAATAAAAAAAAATAAATATTTTTATTGTTTGTTGTATTTTTTTAATAAAAAAACATTTTTAAATAAAAGTTTAAAAATAAAAAATTTAAAAATAAAAGTTTCAAACAGAGATCACGTGACTTTCATATAAATTTCCTAATATAATTTCCTCATATAATTTCTCCAGTTATTGGCCAAAAACCGTCAATTTTTTCAGTTTTGACAGGTAGTGCAAATATTTAAAATTAACGCCAATTATTTTAATTCAATTTTGGTGTCAATTTTTGTCTTATTTTATATATTCTACGAACACGTTTTACCGTTCTTCATACTTTACCCAACTAGCAAACTTACTTCTCAATTTTGAGTTATACAAGTTTTAGCTTCAATAAAGCTTCGCTAAAGCTTCTAAGTGGAAGATAGTTATATTTTATTTCTATAAAGTTTCGATACAACGTCCACAGAGAAGTTCTCCCCACCATCGAAATGAAAGCTTCTAAAATACTTCTATATTTAATATCAGAAGCTTTACCGAAACTTATCCACACAACACTAAATAAAGCTTCCGAAAAAAGGTTATAGAAGTTATAGCTGTCATTAGGATTGTACTTGTTTCGGTTGTAACTGTTTACAGATCGTATAGAAGCACAGCTGTCATAGTCTAAAAATTGCTTCAATATCTGAAACGAAATATGTCAAACTGACGGAAGCTATTGCTTCTATTATTTCAACTAAATTTAGATGTAGAAAATATAGTTTGATTCAGGAGTTTACTTTTTATGGAAGAGATATGTGACATGTAATTTGAATGGGTTTATATGAAATTGAAGCTTATACGAAATTGAAATCATTTCGTTTTTGTCAAAAAAGTATTGTGCATAAGGTGGTTTTTGCTTTTTTAATCTATTATTTAGACTTATTTTGCACAATATAAAATATTTTTTATTTAGAGTCTTCAAATAGACAACAAAATGAATCAAAATCATAATCAATTAAATTCGAGAATCAAAATCATAATCAATTAGATTCGAGAATCAGAATCAAAAATCAACTAGAGTGGAATAGAGAAAATTTAAAGTTTTATAAATAATGGTATATGAATTTTCTTTACATTTCTGAGAGCCAAACTCGTCAGGAAGAACTGAGGCGATACAGAGTTTCATAATTTAGTCACTCTATTAAAATAACTTACAGCAAATGGATGGGTGCGATATATCGTTGCTTCTTTTGTTATTAGTTTATATATATATATATATATATATATATATATATATATATATATATATATATATATATATATATATATATATATATATATATATATATATATATATATATATATATATATATATATATATATATATATATATATATATATATATATATATATAACATTTTTAAAAATTAACTGCGTTCATCAGCACCTTAGTACGCATGTTGTTGTGACACCTATTAAAAATCCAATTGCAAAACTTTTTATTTAAAAAAAAATATTGTTCAAATAAAGGTGTAAGTACGCTAAAAGTTAATGAGTGAAAAAATATAACCCCTTAATTTTTTTTTCCTAAAATCTTTGAACTAATAAAACAAATAGAAAATAGATTTGTCAATATTCTTTTACCTCAGATTATAATTTCATTGTTAAAAAACCCATTGAAGTTACATGTCATATACCTTTTTCCATAAAAAATAAGCCCCTGAATTATATACTATATTTTCTACATCTAAATTAAAGAACTAAATTCTATGGAAGTCTTATGGAAGTCTTATAGAAGCTATTGTTATTGTAACTACTATCAAAGATATTTATTGTTTCTTAACATTTAAATCAGCCGATTGGATAGCGTGCAGGACAAACGATCGAAGGACCAGTGTTCGAAGCTTGATGCGACTGTAAACAAAAACTTAAATTTAAACACTGTACAAATAACATAGAAATAACAATAAGTACGTTAAAAAAGTGTAAATATATAAAAAACATTGCAAAATTTTTGTCACATTTTTTAATAGCTTCTATAAAACTTCTACAGATTGCTTAAAACAAGCTATTAGAAGTACTTTACCGAAGCTTTAACTTGTCAAACCTTAAATTCTATTCAGCTTGCATAACTGCGTACAAAAGACCTTACCGAAGCTATTTCCGAAGTCTTTTACAAATTATAGCTTCGTTAAAGGCGGGGAAAGTTCTCCAAATGGCCTTTATCGAAACTGTTTAGAAATTTTAAAGAAACTATGAAGGTGGGGAAGTTAGTTTCGGTAAGACTGTTTAGTGTTTTAAAAGAAGTTAAAATGCTAGTTGGGTAACCAAGTTAAAATTGGCTGAAGAACATTATGGATCTGCGAATATGGGAGGCAAATCCTAACTAGCTGAGAATGGCCTACTAGCCATTTTAAATTAAAGTAACCACTAACCAATTTAAATTAATAGCAAAGTTGTAACCACTATTAGGAGACATATTGCACAAGGTAAAATATCATCTAAATGGAAAGAGGGGGTTGTTATAACAATTCCAAAGAAAGGTGATCTAAGAGAACGTAAAAATTGGTGAGGTATAGCCCTACTTAATACGACAATGAAAGTATTAGCAATGATCATTCTTGAAATAATATCTCGTACAATTTACAAAAAATTAAGAAACAAACATGTTGGTTTTAGACCAGGTAAAAGCTATACTGATCATATCAATATCAAGCTGTATCGTCATAGAACAATCAAACGTAAATAGGCATGCCGAAGCAAATAATTGATCTAATCAGAGAAATTTACTAGGATGCTGGAAGCAGAATTCAAAATAAAAGACACGGCGATCCATACCACAGTTGAGCCATCTTGTTGTGTTTTATTTGATGCCATTTGAATTTGTATCTTCAAGATTTTACTTGATACTGTCTAGTACTATTAGGAATAGTAGTGGGGATAGTACACAGTCTTGTGTCACTCCTCGGTAGTTGTAGTATTTATTACTTTGCTGTCATTTGCATTGTACTCTGTTTCCAGAATCCTGATACATTTTCTTGATTAGTATCAGATCAGCTTAAATAAAAAAAAAATAATTAAAATAATTAAACAAACTTTAAAAAGAAAATTAATTTAAAGCAAATGTCGATGTCGATGATAACATTTTCTGTATATTATAAATCAAACCCAATAATACCTTTGACGAACTGAACTTGAATTCTGATTTTTGATTCTTATTTTTTCTGACAAATTGGTTTTAGTTCCAAAATTAGTTTACAGATAATAACATAAGGTAAGAACCAAAACACCTATAACAACAAAAACATGAGCCACAAAATAAAATAATCCATCCGTAGATGGAAAACAAATCCCTACATAAAAGAATTGTAATTTTGGTTTTGTTGTTTCCTGATTTTTCCTGGTGACATCTTTTGGGATTTCCTTTTTTATTTCATTTTCTTTATATTTCGTTTATGTTCATTTTTTATGTGAGGATGTCAAAATAATAAGAAACATTTTTTTATTATGCACTAAAACAACAGGTTTGGATTATTGTTGGTGATGAAACGTCGATTATGAGGTTTAAGAGAAGTACGTGAGCAGAAACGGATCTTCTTTGTTACTTATTCAACAAACAAGACTGCCAATTATTGTTAGTGGTTCGGATAAAATTAAACATAAGTGAATAAGATATAAAGTTTTGACGCATGAAGTTTTTGTTGATTTGTAAATTTATTTTTATTTTTGATCTACGAGTGTGGCTAAGAGTTTACCTGCGGACTCAAATCCTTGCTATTGACAGATTAGTTAGCGTGAGATATCACATACTACTGACTAGCAATTTGTTCAGGTATGCCCTATTATGATCCGGGCCGGATCAGGGTGTAATAAGGTAAATCTTAATAAGGGCATTTGCATCCGGCCCCTGTCCGATCATTTGCATCCGCCCCGTATTTGTCCTGATCCGGCTCGGATTGCGAAGACCTATCTCATCCCTAGTAATAAATGCCGGACCAGTACCGGATCAGAATCATATCTGATTTTCCAATTAAGGTATGCCCTATTTGTCTGATCTGAACCCTATTTCATTTGAATAAATTTGATTTTGTTAAAATCCACAATCACTAGAGCATTATCCATTTTAGATATACATAGTTTGCGAAATTTCATATATACTTTAGTTATCGCTTCTTTGCGTTGTGATTACATATAGGTAAGTGCAAAGTATAGAATAGTTAGAGTATTTTTATAAACATTTTTTTTCTAATGTATGTAGTAGAAAATTTTCTAATTTTTCTAATGCAAGTTGCCGTAAATTCAATATTTTAAATGATCCGGTCCTGGTTCGGTTCTAGTAAGGCTGCCTGATCCTGTTTGGATAGTTTGAGGCGTTACATTACTGATCAGGACCTGTTCAGTGTGCCTGATACGGTTCCTATCAGTAGCAAGGAAAGTCGAGTCCGGTCCAGATCTGTGCCCTTACATAATGCTAGTCGAGCATACAAGGACGAATATATGACTTATAAATGTGGAGTAATTGAAACGGAGTGAAATATTTTTAAATCTTTTTAGAAGGCCAAGTTTTACTGACGCGCTCTTCGCCATTGTCATGAAATGATCGTTCCAGAGTAAGTAGTTAGAAATTCTGAATTCCAATAAACGAAAGATTTCACATTCGCCTATTCGTTTATCACACATACCGATTTGAATATCGTTGGGGTCTCGGTCTTTGATCTAGAAACAATTAATAGCTATGTTTGGTGCATTTAAAATTGAACAAGTTTTTGTTACTCCAATTGGCGACTTTTTCTAGGTCCTCGGTTACATGTATGGCATTCCCAAGCAGGATTTATTCGTTTATGCATTTTGAACTTATAAATTAAAAATAGAGTGGGCGGTAAAACTGAGTCTTGGAAAACTGACTCGTACACCAGCATTATTTAATTTATACTCAGAAGAAAAGTCGTCTATGAATAGCGGAATCTATCGGTCGGTTTAGAAAATGTTGAAACAGCTTCACGACTGCAGAGTGAAATATGTACGCAACGGGCTTGTTGATCAAGATGGGATGCAAAATTCGATCAAATGCTTTTAAAACGTCTAATGTTCCCACTTTTTTAAATATGATATTCCAACGCTGGGCTACATGGGCAGAGTCATAGAGTATAAGCAGTATTTCTTCTGCATCTTTTCTACTACAGCACCTAATTCTGTAAGCGTTACCCAGGCAGTATATCGTGAATGTAGAATTTTTGAATTCGCTATCCATTCGGCATGGCTTTGTTTAGCCAGCGTAAATTTTGGTACAACTCAATAAAGAGTTATACTTAAACTGGCAAATCTAAACGTCGTTTTGTAATTGTTTGATTTCAAATCTTTAAGGCGTTTAAATGCAATTAAAACAAATGTGGTACAGAATTGGGTATTTTTCTCTAGCATGATGTGTTGATTTGTTGTACTGTAAATAAATAAAAGGTTTTAAGTGATACATATGTGTATTTAGATGTGTTAATATCGATCGATAGAAGAACCATTACTCTCTTAATTCTATTTTGCTGGAAAGATAACGCTCCATGAAATAATCGGTAAATGAAATAATAATCCGACATGAAATAATCGGTAAAATTTTCTATAATTTCAACACTGTCACTAGAACTTGCACAAATTCTAGCTCAAAATTTTTCAAAATTATCGGGATGTGATCTCCTAAGGCCTTGTAGAGGTTAAAATTTAAAATTTAAATCTAAATAATTAAACTCTACAAACATAAACGAGCAACTTATTTACATGTGACTCAAACTGTCTAACCAATAGTCAATTAATTAATTCGAACAATTAATTAATTCGAAAAACGAACCAACAAAGTCTCGAAAATCGATTTCGGTTCAATGGATTTTCTTAACCATTTTTGGGTGTAGTGTTAAATATTGGTAAATACTAAATATTGTTAAAACTGTAAATATGCTGTTATTCCTCAGCATTTTATCACTTGGCCATGGAGAAATCCATATTCTTATAGTTGCTAGCCAAATGCGTGCTTGGTTTAACAAAATGTTATATAAGTATATTATGGCTTTTATAACATTGTTGATGAAACATTCACTACCCATGATTGGCCAAACTCGCCAAACTCCAGACAAAATTCCAAATGAATTTTCAATAATCCGTCTTCGGGCTTAACTGATATGTTAAATAGTTTTTGGGCAATAGTTAATCCTTGTCTAATGGGAAATATCTCATTAAATTTTCCATTAACTAGAGTGCTTCGTCAGCAACGAAAAAATGCATATTAAAATGCAATGATAAATTTTAAAATTATGATGATCCGTCAACCGAATTTCACTGACAAACGCTTTGGAGCCCACCATTTCTCTGTCAAGAAGAATCGGAGACCACTAAGTTGTTGGTTTTCTTTTTAAAATATTTTTCTCTTCTATTTTGTTCTATAGTTGTTGTTAAATCATCTGGTATACTAAATAGTTCATTGATTTTGTAAATAAAAATTAATTTCACATTTTCTCAGCCTTGTTTATTTTATTTAGTTAATTATTAAATTTTAAATAAATTCCAATATTTCGCCTTATTGTGGCATTGATAATGCCTAAGTTTTTATCTTTTTTTATCTTTTTATTATTATGTTTTCCATTATATTTTTTTGTTTAAGCTTTTCTGAAAATTTTAACAAAGTGCCAAACAAAACAAAATATTTTTTATTCGCCTACATATTAAAGTGTTACTTTATTACTGTGATTTGCGGCTTTAAAGTATCACTTTTCAACTATTTATTTTGTTGTCATAGCTACGTCCAAAAAAGTAAAAAGCATTTGTATTTGCTTAAATTCTATGAAAAATAAAATTTTTATCAAAGCAACCCTCAAATTCAAAATTTCATTTTCCAATTAAAATAGTTGTTATCATTTGTTGTGATTTGTGACTACACAATAATTTGGAAAAAATAATAAATATTTTGTCAAAGGTTACTTCTCCACATATTTTTGTTTTAAAATTTATGAAAATTTATAATTTTAATTTAGAACAAACAACTTTTCTTAAAATATTTTGCTTGCGGCGAATAAAAAATAGTATATGATGCACGGACGTAAGCTATTTTGGACTTAATGTGGGTGCAAATCTCGGCTAGCGCCTCGATTTGCAAACTCCACATCCGTCCAAAATCTTTAGCTTTACATCCTAGCATCATAATGTACTATTATTTTTATTACCGTATACCCTTCGATTTAATGAATTATTCATTATAATATGTAATATTTGCCATGTAATAATATTTCAATAATATGATTGTCTTATTATATTTTAGGAATATTGATCAAATGGTGTGTCGATTTTATGAATTATATTTTCGATTACATGATTTTTGGTGATAATCTAATGATTTTTCAATGGTATATAAACCATTCGATGATATGAAATTCGGTGGTATGAGCTTTTGATCTACTGATTTTTAGTTTTTTTAACACAATTCGATCATATTCTCTGAATTGTTCTGATAATATTTTCTGAATTCGATAATATTCTCTGATGAACACCCCCTCCAAAATTGTTGTGTTGATAGTTGTTATGGTTTCGTAATACACTTTTGTAATAAATGGGCATCGAACACGGGTCACAAGGCACCTCAGCACAGGTAATTCAAATTTGTGCATTTATATAACCCTTAATAAAAATAAAGTAAAAACTGAACATGAAGTAGACGAAAATCGCAGATGAAAACCGTAATTCACAAAAGGTACAAAATGAAAAATGAAATCCGATGATTGCCGAAGTAGTTTTTCTATCTTTTGTACATATATAAAAATCAACAAACTTTTGAATATCAACATCCTAATTTTGTATTGAATAAGGATATTTTATTGTTTTGTGTTTAAAGCCAAACCAAAATTTGTTTTCTATTATATATTTTCTCGTATATATAAACACATAAGATTTGGAACAAGGTGATTGGTTTTTATTATTGTTTTTGAAGATCATGTAAGTAAGCCTCTATGAAGTAGGTATAATGTTTTTCAAAATTTTGGTAGATACCAAGATAGATACCAAGTAAATTATGTTGGAATTTATACTTAGAAATCTTTGAATTAATGATATTATATTAGCCTTATATTAAATTGGAAAAAGGGTAAGTTTTAAAAGTTTGTCTTTAATTAAGTACCTAAACAGGTATTTTAAAGCCAACCACCACCAAACTTTAATACAATAATGGTTCAAGTCTTAGAATAAAACTTAATTATGGCAAATTAGAAATATTCATCAATTTATTTACTTAAAATTGTTCTTTAATTATTTTAATGTTGTGTATATTTGTTTGTAGTAAACTTAATTGCGCTAATGTCAATAAACTCATGACATTTAGAATTAAACAGTAACAACCGTACTTTCATGTATCTGTGTTTTTGTAATTTTATCAAATAATTTTTAATCTCATTTTAAATGTAATTTTAATTTTAATTTTAAATTATTCCAAATTAATTAATTAATAAGTAGTGTTAAATTAATATGTAATGTTAAATCAGTCCAAATAATTTATTACTTCGTGTTTTAAGTGATTATTTAAAAGTAGGAAATTTAATTTCAAATGTAATTCTTCAGAAAATTCATTCTGTCATAACTGATTCGTAAGTAAGGAATTTGGGTTTTTTTAAAATATAAACTTATAAAACATTTCATAAAGTACTCATATGTTATAGGTTTTAATAGCTCCACTGATGAGGAGGTCATATTAACCTCGAAATATTTGGATAATAAAAAATTGAAAAAAGAAATTTTTGGTCTATCACTTGGTAGTGGTTTTTTAATAAAAACTACTACACGATTGTAAATATTGCATTATAAGTTAAATATTGCATTGTTAGAAAATATTGCATTATAAGAGAAATTCGGACTTTATTAACCAAACTATAATATTAAACCGGAACCTATTGAATCTATGTTAAACAAATCACACTAGGAAATCTCTTATCCATCACAAAAATTACAAAAACTTATTTTTCAAAAAAAAATTTTAAAACAAACACAAAATTATATAAATCAAAATCAAAATAAGAAAAGCTTACATTATTAAATTGTTTGTAATGGATAGTCTGGACTAATGTCTGAACATAGTGTATTATAGTCGCAGCTTCCTTAGTTGTTGTTCCTTATATTAATCTGTACCGCTTGTAATAGTTTCTCATCCATTCATCATCAATAGTCATATTTCGTATAGTTTCCTTAACCCATAGTGTCCTTATATTTCTTAAAACCTAACTAAATCTTCAATAGCCGGACAAACGTATGGGAGAAAGAAAATTGCACTAATTACCCTGATTTATTTATTCATTACTATAACATAATATTGGTTAATTTGAATTAATTAATAATTTTCTTTAATCATCATCCGTATAACCACTAAAATTTAATCAGAATTTAATCTTACAACACCCTAAAATTGACGCGCGCTATACTTCCATTCGATTGTTCTCGCCATACTACTTGAGTTTGAATTTTTTTTAAACACCAACCGTAATGAAACAACGAAATTTTCAAACCTCATAACAACTGTGCGTATTTATTTCCAATCGTCAACATGCAAAGAATTACTATTTTTGCTTTGTTAAACATTTGATTTGTCTTTATATGAGTATTTTGCTTTAAACAATCCTTCCGTTATTGAACTGAACTTCACTGTGCTGATATAGTAGATTGTAGTTTAATAATTGTCTAAACAGCATAACATGATCGAATCTGCATTTAATTCATTTTGAATTCAATTATTAATGTAATGGATGTGTCGGAAATATTTTGTGTCACAACCTTATTTTCGTACAATATTATCAAATAGCAAACGGTTTTGTGTAACTATAAAAAGTTCCCAATAATTTGAAAATCTGATGTAAATTAATTATCTCACATCTAAACACTGTATTCGAGTTATTGCGAGACTAAAAATTTGGCTATATAATGAGCACTGTAAATTACTCTCGCTCTCAGTTCTATTGTCATTCCATTCGACGCGATTAATTCATTGGTTATTTTGTTGGTTGACAGCTCGGTCGAATATATATATATATATAACCTTAAGACGCGTGTTTGTTCGCAAAAATCGGAATTTTTTTAAAACGAAAGATCTAGTGTGGTAGTGCAATGGTATTCAACGGAGATTAGAATGGTGAAATGTGTGTATGTGTGTTTTGTCCATCCAGTGTTATAAAACAGGAAATGTTACAGATTAATGTACATCCGGACACAAAAGAACAGGTAACGGTGACAAAATCTAGTGGTTTTCTAAGGTAGTGAAAACAAAATGATTGTGGAAGTGACCTTCGTCTTATACGAAAATCACGAGGCCTTTAAATTTAAAAGTACTGTTCAGTGCAATATAACTGTCTATAGAATAACCAAATATAAAATCTAATCTATTTGTGTGTATATAAACTTATTTAAAATTACCGGTCAATAGAATAACCAAATAATTGGTCAAACTTATTGATGTACATGAGAAATTGCTAGTTAGCTATTGAAAATACTAGTGCATGTACTGTTCATAGAATAACCAATTATATGGCCGACTTTATTTAGTTTTTTTTGTGCAAACTTCATTTAACGTAACTGTCCATAGAGTATCAAAATTATTTACGTGTAAATTATAGTACAAATATATATAGCCAAATTTATTTATTTTATACAAATTTATTCAAAGTAACTGTCAATAGAATATCCAAATATACCGTCTAAAATTATATATGTGAAAATTATAGTGTATGTACTGTTCATAGACTAACCAATTATATGGCTGAATTTATTTATATTTTTTTTTATCATGCAAAATTTATTTAAAGTAACTGTCCATAGAGTATCAAAATTATTTACGTGAAAATTATAGTACAAATATATATAGTCAAATTTATTTATTTTATGCAAATTTATTCAAAGTAACTGTTAATAGAATATCCAAATATACCGCTAAAATGATATATGTGAAAATTATAGTGTATGTACTGTTCATAGAATAACAAATTATATGGCCGAATTTATTTATTTTTTTTATTAATTTCTTTAAAATAACTGTCAACAGAGTATTAAAATTATTTATGTGAAAATAATAGTGCATGGCCAACTTTGTTTAATTTTTTTATGCAAATTTATTTAAAATAACTGTCACTAGAATATCAAAATATATCGTCAAAACTATGTATGTGAAAATAATAATGTATACACTGTTATTAGAATAACCCAAATATATAGTTAAATTTATTTTTTGTGTTTACGAAAACTATGAATTAACAATCTGAACCCATATATAGAATATTTTACTGTTCTGAGATTAAACTAATATATATAGCCGAAATAAAATTTTTTTTTATGAGTAATGAAAGCATGATCGTTGATCTACCGTAAGAATAGATTTTTGGTGTCTTTAATCAAAGCTAACATAAGAAAAAAAAAACAAAAAAAAAAATTTTGTGTTTGTATATGTTGTGTTTGTCTTATGCTCGGAATAAGCGGATTAGTGGATTAGTGCTGATTACCAGATTTATATAACGTTTCTACCTATCATTTTTGTTTCAACGATATTTTGTATCAATTACTACATTTTTTGATTCAACAAAATCTTACAAAATTTACCTAACGTTTCTACTTACCAATTTTGATTCCACAATATTTTACATCAATTACATCATTTTTGATTCAACGATATTTGGCATCAATTACCACATTTTTTGGATTCAACAACATTTTACAAAATTTACATAACGTTTCTGCTTACCAATTTTGATTCCACAATATTTTACATCAATTACATCATTTTTTGATTCAACGATATTTGGCATCAATTACCATATTTTTTTTTTGATTCAACAAAATTTTGCGAATTTACATAACGTTTCTACTTACCAATTTTGATTCCACAATATTTTACATCAATTACAACATTTTTGGATTCCACAACATTTTACAAAAATTATATAAAGTTTCTACACATCAGTTTTGATTCAACAAAATTTTACATCAATTACCATATTTTTTTTTTGATTCAACAAAATTTTGCGAATTTACATAACGTTTCTACTTACCAATTTTGATTCCACAATATTTTACATCAATTACATCATTTTTGATTCAACGATATTTTGCATCAATTACAGCATTTTTTGATTCAACAAAATCTTGCAAAATTTATATAACGATTCTACCTATCATTTTTGATTCAACAATATTTTACATCAATTACATCATTTTTGATTCAACAATATTTTACATCAATTACAACATTTTTGATGCAACAAAATTTTACATCAATTACAATATTTTTTTTCGATTCAACAAAATTTTACAAAATGTATATAATGTTTCTACCTATCATTTTTGTTTCAACGATATTTTGTATCAATTACTACATTTTTTGATTCAACAAAATCTTACAAAATTTACATAACGTTTCTACTTACCAATTTTGATTCCACAATATTTTACATCAATTACATCATTTTTGATTCAACGATATTTGGCATCAATTACAACATTTTTTGGATTCACCGACATTTTACAAAATTTACATAACGTTTCTACTTACCAATTTTGATTCCACAATATTTTACATCAATTACATCATTTTTGATTCAACGATATTTGGCATCAATTACCATATCTTTTTTTTCGATTCAACAAAATTTTGCGAATTTACATAACGTTTCTACTTACCAATTTTGATTCCACAATATTTTACATCAATTACAACATTTTTGGATTCAACAACATTTTACAAAATTTATATAACGTTTCTACACATCAGTTTTGATTCAACAAAATTTTACATCAATTACCATATTTTTTTTTCGATTCAACAAAATTTTACGAATTTACATAACGTTTCTACTTAACATTTCGTACCACGTGTGTACGTGCTACGTCATTCAACATTTTTACTATACAAAGTATTTTCGAGAGATTCCTAACGTGATCACCGTGCTGATGGAGGGCTGATCTAAACAGGATAGGAGGTCCGGATTTAATCATGGGGTGAGTAAATTTATTTTATTACTTCGGTCATAAGGATAAAGGGGTGTGAATGTGTGTGTGTGTGTGTGGGCGTATGTGAGTGAACGTGGGGGTTGGACGTGTTGATCGTGGGTCTTTCGCAACAGGGGTCGCCAGAGTCTTCGTTTTTCCACTTGTATTTCTTTCCATTTCTGCAAACTTTCGTGAATAGCGTACATGTCTGTATTTGTGCTGAAGTGGCAGGGTTTCTTAATCGTTCCCATGGGCTGAAGCTAGTTTGGGGCTTGAAAATCAATCTCGCTAGGTACGCTTCCTGCTATGCCATTCTCATTGGTTCGCCAGTGAGAAAGCGCTTCATTACATGTTGAAAGTTGATTCACGGTATGATCCTTTCACAAAAACAAATAAATCCATAATATAGTTTTAGCACGATTGTTCCTTCGGTTTCTTGTGCATTAAATGAATCACTATTAGTTTTCACATCTTCACGTAATGAAGTAACTAATATCAAACGAAATCTATCCCCCAATGCTATGGCATATAGCCACAGAGTTTATATCAAGTATTAAATCAATCCATTGCACATATACTTAAAAATCATCGCTTGATACTCAAAACAAAATTTCGCAAATCTGTCACATTCAAATATTGACGACAAACTAAATTGTATGCGCTAATTTACAAATTAAGCTCAATGTACCACTTTTATGAAACTACTCATTTACTTTTATGCGAAGAACTTTAGGCGAGTTATTTTCACCTTTTTGAACACAATTTTGGACACCTAATTCATATACGTCCGTTGCATTTTTCTCAGCCTACCATCGATATAATTTGTTTCAATAATCGGAATGGTAAAACAACGGTTTCGCTATCTTCGAAACCGTTTTCTAATCCAAACAACAAAAATATGTTAATCCAAAATAAATTAAAAATTTTGAAGTTTGTTTGGATTGTTGTTTGACTCAGAAAATTGTTGCTAGTTAAACTTATTAACACTCAAAATTTAATAAAAGGCAACGAAAACTTAACACTGTTAAGATAAAAACGCCAATTTGAAAAACAAATTAATTTAATAAATTTATTAAATGAACAATCAAGAATAAAAATGAATATACATTTTTTTGTGCCACAATAACACTGCACACTTTGATTTAAATTTACATAATAAATCTTATCTTTATGATTAAAATTTACATAATCCGATTAAAATAGTTTGATCGCTTATATACAAACAGATTCTCTGTTTCCTGTTTCTCTCTCTCCATTACCTTTCCCATCGCACACAGATTCTCAAAAAGCAATTTTCTCCAATACAGACCATTATTATTAATTGACATTGAGTAACTAAGCCATCAACAAAAAAATGTTTAACTGCACAGTAGAACAAAAAATTGTCCCTACGCTTGTTACAATTGAAAAAAAATAAATTAATAAATTATTAGCGAATTTCTTTAAATATGAATAATATTATTTTAGAGTAAAAATTGAAAATAGTTCGTCCTTACAAAGTTCAAAAAACATTGTCAAGTGTGTCAAAAGAATGATTTTCATTTATTTTTTTACCCAATTTTTTGGAAAAAAATAAAATTAACTATTTGTATGACATGAATTATAATTGAACATGAAATTGGATGGAAATTTTTGATTTTATTATAATTTTGAACTATTTTTGGAATTTTTAAAAAAGGTTTGTATTTTTGATTTTGTTTAAATGTGATTTTATTATAATTTTTTAAATATTTTTGGAATTTTGAAAAAAGATTGTTTTTTTGATTTTGTTATAATTTTTGCAATATTTTTAGAATTTTGGAAAAAGTTTGAATTTTTAAATTTTTGGAATAGTTTTAGAATTTTGAAAAAAAGTTTTAATTTTGATTTTATTATAACTTTTGGAATATTTTTAAAATTTTGAAAAAGTTTGTATTTTTGATTTTTTTATAATTTTTGCAATATTTTTAGAATTTTGGAAAAAGTTTGGATTTTTAATATTCCATCAGAATTTTGGAAAAAAAATTCAATTTTTGATTTTGTAATAATTTAGGGCATTTTAAGAATTTTGAAAACAAAATTTCTGTTGATTTTTTTATAATTTTTGCAATATTAAAAGAATTTTTGAAAAGTTTCAATTTTTGATTTTGTTATAATTTTTGGAATATTTTTAGAATTTTGGAAAAAGTTTCAATCTTTGGTTTTGTAATATTTTTTTGAATATGTTTGGAATTTTGAAAGAAATTTTGATTTTGTAATATGTCTCGAAACGCTAAATGGAAACCTCTCCTGAGTAGTTTGCTTAGTTTATTTATTTATTTACAAAAGAAATCCATAAATATGATTTCACATAATATACAACAAAGTTAGTGTATCGTCTTTTCACAAAATTATATTAATATATGATGATCTGTTATATTTGCCCGGGAATGTATTGATGTTTCGTGTTAGTTTTGTAATAAATTTCTAAACAGAGATAAAATACTGATGCTTTTACACAGAACAAATTATATAAAATAAATCAAAAGCTTACATTATAAATTGTATATGATGACCCACTTCTTACTAAATTAAATTGTTTGCATCTTATTATTAGTTCGATATATGCACAAGGATCTTCGTCTCCTTCCATTCTATATATGTAGTTTTTTTCAAACTTTCAGCCATAACTATCAGCCATTGTTCCTTTACATTATTTTATTTCCCTTAGCTTGATGTGAGATAGCGAATGCCAAACGAAATTTGTCACAAAATTTCATTGTATATAACCACGAATTTAAATCCAGTATTACATCCATATAAGGAAGAGTCGAAATTACACTTTACTTGACTAACAACATCAAACTTTTGACCTTCCGAATCAATATCATAATAAAACTATCCTCAAATACTACTTTGTACATATATGTTTCGCGTTGAAAAAAATCTATCACTTTCAAATATTGATGACGAGCTATATTTGTATGTGCTTAATAAACACAATTTCTTACATTCCAATACAATCATCTTTTACATTGTGTGGGATAATAAACACGCTTATAATTTAAAAACACAAAATTATGTTATTTATAATAAATCAACAATGTTGAAATTTGTATTTTATTTGTTTGTTTTTTTTTAAATTGTAAAAAAAAATCTTTATACATAAAACTTAATTTAAATGCCACGAAAATTTAAACAGTTTCAAATTTAAACAGTTGAACATACAGCTGTACATCTACATGTAATACTATGAATAAGCCTACATAGCAAAAAACCTATAGGCAGACACATCCAAGTATTATTAATTAGTATTGAGTGCAATTAACTAAAAAAATGTTAAAATATTATTGGTATATATATGAACGCTTTTATGTCTGTTTCATTTTCAGACCGGAATTGAAATAAATCGGCAAATTATTAGAGAATTTCTTTATACATGAATATTCTTACTTTTAGAGAAATATTCGAAATAGCCAGTCGTTACATAGTGTAAGTAAAATAAAAAAAAACATTTAAGTTTGTATAAATTATATAATTCAAAGCAACCTTTTAATTCAAAATTTCATAATTCAATCAAAATATCAAAATATTGTTGTCATAGTTTTATAATTTCTTTACAAAAAATAACGAATATTTTGGTCAAAGGTTACTTGTTCAACATATTTTAATTTCAAAATTTTTGGCTCGGCTAGCGCTTCGATGTGCAAACTTCACATACATTCAAAAACCTTAGTTTTACGTTCTTGTATCATAATCTACTATTGTAATAGAAAAATAACTGAAAGAAATTCAATATACTTCATCCAGATACAACCAATCTACTAAAATCCTTACTGAATAGATGCTTTACCATTATTTTCAATAAAATAAGCTCAATTCAATACAGCAAACGATATCGGGACGATGTTACTTCAGGCTTATAATTTTCCGAGTATTTTCCTGTATTTTTGGTTTTGCTAAATTACTAATCCAGATACACTTTAACATTTTCACATATACATTTATGACTTTTGTTTATTGAGTTCCAAATAAACATAATTCAAATGAAACATCAATTATTTCGTTCCTTTTATTTCCGTAATCGAAATTATTATGTCCTTATAATAATCTTGATCAACATCAGTATAATCCACAACATACAGTTTTTTATGTTTGTTTTATTTTTTGCTTCAATCTCCACACCTCTATAAAGTTGATCTTGTTTAATGAATTTCGAAAATCCTATAAACATTTTTTATGTTCAGTTTTGCTACACCAACAAGTAAATAAAAATTGATATTGTTATATTTTCTATTAAAACCATTGAAGAAAAGATGTCCCTATTTTTAACCCTATACACTATCGTTCCAATAATCATGTTACAACATTATGGAATTACTGAGTCTCACAACAAGAAAGAATGGCAACCACCAAAAAGGGTAAGCAAATTCATAAGAGTAGCTTGATAAGTAGTCAGCCACAAATACAATGCATAATACTTAATATTTATTTCAGTGTGCTTCAAAAACAAGTTTGATAGAAATATTTTAGTTAATCCTCTTACATATAAATAAGGCTAAGTATTTCCCAGTTCCGTTTCGTAAACGCCAATTTCCCATGACATTGTCTCCTCTCACTCCAAACATAAACTGAGTGTTTTTCTTCTTCGTTACCAAAAATTTTATGTATAAGATATAATGTTTTTTATTCTGTTCCAAAAACACCAATAAAATTGACTTGAATTAAGAAAAAGGATCATATAATTTATGATGCCGTTGTGTCTGTTTTTCAATTTGCTTTTAGTTTTTCGTTGTTCTTGACTGCAAAGAAACCAAATTCACAATAATAATAATTTTTTTCGGTGCAATTTTCTTTGATATTTCATTGTTTTTCATATTTTTGGTGACAGATTTCAATTTTATCAACAAAAAACATATGTATTAGACCATGGGTTGTGGTAGGAGGCGAAAATCAATAAAAATTGAATTGCATGGATGGGATTATTTTTGATTTCATATCAGTATAGAAAAGGATATTAAAAAAAGTAAGGCATTACAATTATGCCTTCTTAAGATACTTGTTGAATGATAAAAGATGGAAAGCTCAAGCATTATAAAATATTCTAGACTAAGAATTTTCGCTATTTATGACATTTTGTGAACTTAAATCTTGCATTAAATTTTTTTTAATTGTTACATTAATAAAAACACAATTAAATTAACAACAACGTTATTAAAATGAGACCACTAACAACTCGTTATCATTCTAATAAATAATTCTTAAAATAAAAAACAATTATAAAGAACGCAATAGACTAAGAGCCCACGACGGCTAGACCTTTGTTATTTTATAAAAGCTGTAAGTTTCTCTGCACATACCCCCAACTCTGGTAGGAACGATTAGCGACATATGAAGTTTGGATCATAGTGGCTTTGCCAGGGAGCAGGTTCCAGAGGGGCCTCCAAAGTTTCGTGAAAGTATAAAAGCTAATTTTGTTATATATTCTTCGGGATAGTATTAGAAGTCACGTCATCGATTGCCAGACACTTACTATCGTGGAAACCCCCTGCCAGACACCCTTAAGCTTTAAAATTTAAGGGTGTCTGACAGGGGGTTTCCACGATAGTAAGTGTCTGGCAATGGGTCACGTGACTTCTAATACTATCCCGAAGAATATATAAAAAAAATTAGCTTTTATACTTTCACGAAACTTTGGAGGCCCCTTTGGAACCAGCTCCCTGCCAAAGCCACTATGATCCAAACTTGATATGTCGCTAATCGTTCCTACCTGAGTAGGGGGTATGCGCAGAGAAACTTTCAGCTTTTATAAAATAACGAAGGTCTGGCCGTCGCGGGCTCTTAGTCTACAAAGGCTAGACTAGAGAAACAAATTAATAACAAATATGATTATAAACTTAAAAGAAAATATATGGAGGAGCTGAAATCTCAAGCTCTGAGATATCAAGACTTCGGTTTGGGCTAATGATTTAAATATAGTTTTCGGCAAAAAACTTTTATGAGGAAATTGTTTTTATTTTTGAAAGGCAATATCTATCTAAGATAAAACTCTTTGTTAAAGTATAAGTATTTTTTATCTCTGTTTATAAATTTATTACAAAACTAACACGAAACATCTATACGTTGCCGGAAAACTAAAACAGATCATCATCTATCTATCTATAATAATAAAACAAAGTGTTTGTCTGTCTGTGTGCGCTCTCCAGAGATATCTGGAGCACACAGGAGGCTGAAATTTTGTCAGGAGAAGGTAATTAACAGGTACTAACGCACCTCGGAGCCGAAATTTTAAAATTTGATTTAGTTTATTTTAATCAATATATTTTAATTTTCTTAAGGGTTTGCCTAAATGTTGATTATAATTTAATTTGGATTTTTATTCAAATTTCGGAGATATCTTTGATTGATTTTTTTTCGCAAAACAGAATTGTCATTCAAATGGAAAATTAAGGTATAATGTGACAATTCATTTAGATGAAAATTATATGCATTTATATATTTATTATGCATTCAACACATTACGTTGCAACAAATATTTCTAATTTACAACAAACATGTTCTTGGTTTGGTGTATATATATAGATGTAATACATATTTCATTTGGTTTATATATATGTAATACATGTTCAAAACATAGAAAATGGGCCGTTTCTTTTCCTCTTTTTAGAAACATTGATGCAGCAATTTTTTCAATGGAACCTTTGTATTGAATAAAAGGATTATGAACCATAATATCAAAGCTACAGGTTGAAAGTGTTTTACTTATTGAGGGAAATATGTGTCTCCATTAGTTTTAAAAACAAACATGCATCATGTAGGTCATTTGAAGAATTTGGTCAAATATATGCAAATTTCTTATTATTATGTTTGTCCAAATTTTATTTTTAAAACTCTGGCAGAAATGTCGAAATAAGACGATGGCCATAAATCGGCAAAAGTCATAAAACGAAAACATTCTCTAAAAATGCTGTCATTCTTTGACTGGCTTTTCAATTTGTATCAAACATTAACGCTATGCATATTTTGGTCTGCTCTTCCAAGTTTTCTTTCAGTGACATGCGTTACTACTAAAATCACACAGAGCGCATGTACAGCGTTGCAAATAATTGATATGGTAAAATATATTTGAAAATCCAATTGACTTTATTTGTAAACGGCACATAATCTGGATGGATTGATAAATGAAATCAGTCAACATGAAATGGTACGCTAACCCAGTTGTACAAGTGTGCGGTGCGCCTATTTTGTATGGCAAATTGTAACACCCATAATTTAATGTTTTGACGTTCACCTAATTTTTCGCGACACATATTATGCGGATTATCGCGAAACATTAAATTATTTTTATTAAATCTTTTAAATACAATTTTGACCTATGTATAAATATTATATACTTAGTGAGGTGCCTCTCCTATACGATTCCGACAACTTTAGTATCTGCCGTTTTCCTGGATACGGCTCTTGTTTCGCTGGGGAAACTCCAATAAATTCCAATTGCCCGAGATCTTGTAAATTTACTACCACTATTTTGTTTTTATTAATGGAGGGTGGAAATTTGATTTAGAAACCGATGGTAACCCTGTCCGATAAAAATTTGTCTGCTATTGTCGAGTTCGACAACCCAAAATGTCAATTGACGGACTCGACAATAGCCGACAAATTTTTGTCGGACAGGGTTACCCTCGTTTTCTAAAACAAATTTCCACCCACCCCCATTAATAAAAACACAAACTGTGGTAGAAAATTTACAAGATCCCGAGCAATCGGCATTTTTCGAGTTTGCCGAGCGAAAAAGCAGCCGAATCCAGGAAAACGACAAATACTAAAGTTGTCGGAATCGTCTAGGAGAGGCACCTCACTAAGTATATAATATGTGGTAATCATCAAATGAAAGAGGCGAGGGCTTGGTGACTGTAAAAACCACAAAAGTTAACCAGAAATAAACACGTGTCGTGTAGTATGCAAACGTGCCCCGTCGTGTCGGTGTTGTTTCGTTGCCGTTTCCGTGCCATATACATATGGCGTATTCGATTTGCATCACTTTTCTGGTGTTAATTGCTAAAAAACTGCATGAGCGTAGAATTTTGAATAAAACTTTAAAAAAAAACCTAAAACTGATCCACTCAAAACTCAGTGTAAAAAAACTACAACTTAAAAAAAGTATTCAATCAAACTACAACTTAGCAGTTCTTTTGTCTTAAATTTTGACAACTAACATAACCTCAAAAGTTTCATCGGTTATTATATGTGAGTAAACATCTGATATATATTAAATATATTAAAAAAATAGATTCATACTTAAAACTTTTAAACTATAGAATGGAAATGGAAAATACAATGGACGACGTCGAAGATAAACGTTGGGGCAATGTCCAAACAAAATTTCTGTTAGATAAGTATGCAGAATACTTTAACGAAGTTGGACCTATGAAACGGTTCAAGACAAAGAAACGACTATGGGAAAAGATTGCCACTGATATGGAAGAATGTTACCAGTGGAAAAAATCGTTAGTACAAGTTGGAAACCGATACAAAACTATAATAAAAAAACGTAAAATAACGCTACAAGTGGATCAACTAGACAAACAGTAGTTTACGAAGAACAGTTGGTAAATATTGAACAACTGGACGACTCAATCCAACCTGATATTTTAATTGGGGTAGGACAGGTTGAAAGACCAAAAACAGCACCACCACCATCCGGTGCGACAAAAAAAAACTGTGATACAGTTTTTACAAGAGATGAATAAAGAAAAAGAAGAGCGTCGTCAAAACAGACACGACGAGAAAACGGCACTTCTAAGGGAAATCTTCCTTACTGAATCACTAACAACTTATCACTATACACCTCATTACCATCTGGAAACTTGATACTGTAACATAAGGCTGCCTTAATATTGTGTAGTAATTTAATTTTTTTGTTATTTTGCTATGAATGCATATATTTTGTGATGTTTTATTTTATAAAAGAATTATTTAATTTAAATGAAATAATAAATCAGAAAGTTGATTCCGTTTGTTTTCTCCGTTTCTTTTAAGCGTTAGATGATTCTCCAATTCGATGTGTTGCTGTATTGAGATCGGATTTGTATACTCAATAATGAAATCGTCAAATTCAACGCCTTCCTCTATAAGCAAAGATTGTGTAACACACAACATGCTATTGTGAATTTGGCTTGCTTTTCAACGGACCAAAATCGAGTCTTGATAATTGACGAAAACGGGATTTTAGTAATGCAAATGCATTTTCTGCTTTAACGCGTGTGGCACTTATTTTTGCATTAAAATTTTTTTCTTTAACAGAGAGATTATCAAAATCTTTGTAAGGCTTCATAATCCATTCTCGAATGGGATATGCTCCATCACCAATTATAAAATATTCATTTCGAAAAATTTCAGGAATTCGTTTTGAAATAAAAGATAGATCATATACTCGACTATCAAGAATTCAGCTTGATGTTCTCGTGAAAATATCAATAAATTTCATTGAAGCATCACAAATCGCTTGTAGCGTTATTGAAAGTTTGTCGTGGCGATTTACATACGTTGATGTTATTTTATGAACTGGCACCCTTATTTCAATGTACGTCTCATCAATACAACCTAATACTCCTGGAAATTCAGAAATTGTTTCGAATGCTTCAGATGTCTGTCGTTTCTCAGCTTCAGAATGAGGAAATTTATTAACAGATGGAGCGATTTCTAGCAAATAATTTATTACTCGTTCAAAACACTCATGAAATGTTGATTCAGCAAGTTAAATAGCAAACTGATTTTGCAAATGGTCGATTTATTGCTGCATACTATATAAATGAATAAATATGTATTTCAGGTGTAGTAGCTGCCTTGCCTGGATGAACTTGAGGAAAATGCTGCGATGCCGCAAAGCTTTGAATTATTCTTTTGCACAAACTTTTATTCACTCTGAAGTTTCTTCTGAACTATGTTTGTAAATAAATATGTTATTTGTAAATGTATTCAATAAATACTTAGGAAAAAATACCTCTATATCATCAAAAGCTTCTATTACTTCTACGAAGTTAACAATTTTACTTAAGTTCCGCTTTTCCAGGTAAGTTGCATAAATTACTTCCATTTCATCATCAGATGAATCTGAACTTGTTAAAAGCTCATTTACCATAAGGTACTGTGGCGAATATTCAAATTAAAAATCGTAAATTTTAGATATAGCAGGCGATTTTTGATCGTTAAAAATCAAGAAAAACAAAATAGTTTTTCAGTCTTGGTTTTGTTCATTATTGTGAAAAGATTAATTTTATTTTCATGTATTAGAAATTCTTTTATTTAATTCAGGCTGACTGAATTGATTTTTCTTGTTTAATAAAAGTTATTCATGTAAAATAATTTAAACAGAAACAATATCTATTTTGCTCACTTAAAGTTTTTATCATATGTAATGTAATATAAAATAGAACATTTATAATAAAGTGATATTTGAATTGGATGAAACAGCTGGCGATTGTAATTCTTCATCTGCTGATAATAACAGTTTAAGTTGCCATCAATTAAGTTCTTTTGGTGCAACTTTATTTTGGTTTTTTTGAAAGAACTTTATTGCTTACAAGTATCAAAAATATTTAAAGAAGAATCTCTTATTATTGGATCTCTCAACTTATGGATCAATTGTTTAATTAAGATTTGCTGCAGAAACTTTCATTTCCAATATCATTAAAGGCAATTTATGTGAAGGTTAATTTTAACTATTTATTGATATAGCGTGAATCATTACAAGCTATAGTACTTTGACTTTCTGTTTTGATTAATTATTTGCATTTATTATTTAAATACAAAATTGACAGTTCCTAAAAAACTCACTCTATTTGACAGTTGAAAAAAGTGCAAACTATGTTAGTTTTTATGTACTAAACTGGCAAACTGAACTTAAAAAACTTAAATAAGCAATAAAACTTGTAAATCGAACATGAATAACTGCACTGGTGTAGTGAAACTTATAAACCGAATTTGAAGCACTGAAAAAGATTGCACTAGTGCGCACGAGTTGCGTAAATCGAACACGCCAATAGTCTGCTTTAAATAATGGAAATACTTATATGGTTACTGTAAGTTCCGATCACTTATAAAATTATTTCATCAAATCCTTACGTTAGTAACGTTTAAAAGTGATGACCTTTTAAAATATCTAAATTCAGAAAAACATGAGCTGGTTTTATGTTGCCATAAAGACTAAGTTTTTCTTCATTTTACCGACATACATAATGAAGAAGTTGCACAACAAATATTTTTTCAAGACAATTCGAAATTATATATCCACATATAAAGAATAGTCATAAAAAATAGAAAGCCAAGATATGATATTCTAGCATGATATAAACTATTTTGTTTTTGTTCTTTGTCCAAATACAAATTATTAAATAGTTTTGTTGGTTGGTTTTGTATTTCATATAGGAAAAAAACTCAACCAATTTTCTTATGACTATAAGTGGAAATTCAAAACTACAACATTATTTGTGCAGAGTTCTCGGTATATAAGTTGTTTTGTAATAAAATTTACCATTTTGAGTTCTAACGGGTTTTGTTTTTTAAGCACTTAACCTGCCTTACACTAAACTTAAAATGATTATTTTGAGAAAACAATTGTTTTTTCTTGATAGCAACGAATTTTATAAAACAGAATTAATTTATTGAGTTATATTCATTTTCAGAAATAAGTACATGTGAATAATAATTTTCATCAAATTCGACCTATGCCGTTAAGTAACTTACAAAATTTTATATTCAAGTCGCACACCGATTGTCTGATATGTGTTCAATGGTTTTATATTCATTTTTTGTGTCGTTTTATGTTTCTTTCGGCTTTGTAATGTTTTTATATTTATAAGGAATAAAATTAATTTTTTTATGAGCTTATACATTAAAAAGTTTAATTTTCGTATTAAATTATTGATGAAGCAATGAACAAATTGAGATGAATTTGTTATAAATGTGTGCCGGGTTATGGAAATGAAAGAACAGAGGTGGACAAATTAGTTTTCAACTGCACGTTATGAAAAATATATGATTTGAATTTCAACAATAATAGTGTGAAACTATGATAAGAAACCTTGTTCTATGAAGCAAATGTAACAAAGTCATAACCGACGATTTCATATATTTTTTGTTCATTGTATAAATTTCGTAATTCATTTTGCTTCTTTCGTTATTCATTTCCCAAATGAATTTCACAAGAAGGAAAAAATAGTCATATATAAATATTGGATTTTCTTTCGATAATCTTTAAAAATTCATGATTTTTCTTATTTATTTGTAAATTTCTTTTCGTCCGTTTAGATACGAAATAAAAATGAAATGATAATATAATTTGTACTGGAGAAAACTAATTTTTTATTTTCGGAACGGAACTAATAACTTAGTTTTGAATTGAAAATTATTAGTGAAAAAGAAAACAACAATTAAATGTATATAAAGCTCAATAGGAATAACAAGTGTCATAGTGATTGTGGGCCGGCTTTCTTTAAGTATAATAGTGGTGGCTTAATTTAAAAAATATCTTTGAAAAGTGTGTGCAAAACATTTTATTAAAACAAAATATAATAAAACAAAATATAATAAAGATTTGATAAGTTACATCAACCATTACTATCATTCTAACAAATATTTTTAAAGATCTTTTACACCCTATTTTTATTTTGAATAAAAATCATAATAAAGGTATGACTTAAATTAAAAGTAAAACTCGGCTTTTATAGACTATTTGGTATTCGGGAGATACTAGTTGCTTTATAGAGCTATCGAATTTATTTGGTATCACAATGTACAATGCTCATAGAATTATTACTAATGCCAATTGTGCTTTATGCTCAATCATTTACAAGATAGTCAACTTTAGAAGAAGCTGGCGAAGCTTCCAATTTTATGTATGGAAGAAACGGATTCAGGCATGTAATGATCACATATTAATTCCAATTAATCAACGAAAATAAAAATAATTATATTATTAAAAAAAGTTATCCGAGCATCTTGTTGCAAGGCGTCGTTAACCACAATCTACAATTTATTGATCTCCACGATGGAGAGTTAGGGTCAATACATGATGCTATCCTTTTGAGAAAATCAAAAATGTTTGAAATATTACGAAATAACATTTCAAAAATGTATGAAAGATCTGAAGTGATGCTTCATACAGGCTTTTAGATTGATTGATCTCCTCCCCTCCATTCAAGGACAATAGTAAGGTAACTGAAGATCAAAGAAAATTTTTTATAACATTCATATATAATACTACGTTCATATTACGATGAAATCAAGCTCGAAATCACCCAAAATTAAAGATTTCAAAAAACTGTTCACATTATCATTAACATGATTAAGTTTGAAATCTATTTGCACATATTCCAAATCTGTGAAAAAAATTTTAATTTCAGCTATGTTAAAGATATCCAAATAGATTTGTCTGTTTTTTTTTACTTTATTTTGAGTCCAAACCTCCATCTAAAGAAAAATTTTTTTGTATGATTCAAAATTTTATTGAAATTTTGCAATAGCCATTTTTTTATTTGAATTCAAAACAAAATATTTGATTTATTAAATGTCACTTTTGAAGTAGGGCTGTATTTTTTTTCGAAAATCAAATATTCAGGGGTGCTTAGCGTGATTTAGAATGGATTTGATTTAAATCAACTTTCGACATGATTTTAGTTTTGTATAGAAAAATTAATCAAAACAAGCTGATAATCGAGCTGAAATCAAAAATTGTTTAAAATCATGGCAATGTGAACGTAGTATAATATCACGAGTCGTCAAATAATAGTCGATTATTTTTCATAATCATTATTACGAATGTCATTTGAGGTCCCGAGTGCGCGTAGCGCACAAGGGAAATTTTTAACCTCAAATGGCATGAGTGGTAATGTCGAAAAATAATCGACTAATAATTTGGTGACGAGTTGTATTTAGCAGACAATTTAACGAACAGAAATAGTAACATTATTTCATACAACATAATCATACATAATAAAATATTATTTCATCTTAGTAGGCGCATAAATTTTATAAATTTGTAATTTATTTTTGACAAATAAACATAAACATGCAATCATTTATGAATGAAAACGGACATTTTTACTATTTGCAAATTGCATTTTCACATAATTTTGTATATGAATTTTGGTTTTAAATTAATATATTAAGTACGCCGAAAATATTCGCTGTTCCTTCCCACCAGAGAAAAATAATTGAAACAATTCGTTTTGATTTGATAAAAAATAGTAAATGAAGCGTTTTTATTGGACCTTATCGAAACTTTATTTAGTGAGTTGAATTGTCATTCATATTTATATTTAATAATATTCATTCATTCAGAAAATTACAAGGATTCCAAAATCTTAGTGGAAAATATTTTTTGATTCTAATTTTTCAAACATGGCGATTTCAAATAGTACCCCTTTTACTTGTATGTTATATTTTAAAGATTTATTACTCTAGCTTACAAATTTTGAACTTTTTGTGTCTCCCTGACTAAAATTCAAATTTTCTTGTGGATTTTGTCCTGCTGAACACGAATATCATATTCAGTTTTTTATATTCATATCCACCAAAAACGTGGTACGACCAGGTTTTGACCATAAGTCGCAATTTTAACTCTAAAGCCTGTATAACAATTCACAGATAAATCAATTATGTAATATGTTGCAGAATTTAAATTTTTCGTTGTAAACATTTTTTTCTTCAAATTTTGAGTTTTGACTTTTTTTGGGAAAACCTGAATAAATTGGTGCAATCTGCACCAATGTTCGTGTTTTTTAACTTAAAAGACAGGAAATCGAAGTAACTATAGGCTCCAAAAAATTAAAAATATTTACAATCATTGTTTGTTAAAAATTTATAGCGTTCGATATTAAAAATTTTTAAAAACACGTAAACTTTTTTCGATTGTAACTTCCAGAATCCGTGGCGGCGAAAAAGAAATCCTTCTCTTTTTTTCGTCACAAGTCACAACAGATTGAAATTTTAACCTTCCTTATAATTAATCATTTTAAACTTCATTCGGAACAATTTCTTAAATTATTTTAAATTTCTAAATCTAAATTATTTTCTTCATTATCCCATATACTTCATTTATTTGATTTGCTTCCAGTAAGATCAAAGCGAGGGCAAGAATGCTTTACCAAGTTTTCTTTAATTTCTTTAATATCACCATATTACGAGAAATGGAGAAAACCTTACATACTGGTTTATGTATTATAATTCATTAACTTTAATTTTGCGAAATTAATGGATTATAATTACATTTACTGTAAAATAGCATGTTTTTGCTTGCGTTTGATAATACATGTAAGTACATTTTCTAAATGATATGTGATACAAAGCCTGATGTGATTGGCTAGATGGCCATCAAGCCGGATTATGATTGGCTAGATAACCATTACATGATTTTCTTCATTAATTAGACAGACGAGAGAGAAATTTCAATCGGGGAGTCGGAGAATGATTTTTAAGGTGGACGTACGGTCCACTTAAATTAAATTTTTTGATTGAGTTATTTGTTTTTTGTGTTCAGTAATTTTGTTAGTATTCAATATTTTGAGTTTTATTGAGTTATTTTGAGTTTGTCTTGATTTTATATACATAGTTGATTTATTTTTTTTAAAGAAAATTATGTTTTGAGTGATTTTGTGAACATTGCGGTGATTTTCATTTTTTTTTAAATAACAAAACAATAAAGAATCTATTTTGTCTTTTGGGTTTTTATTGTAAGTTTTGTGTTAAAGTTATATTTCAGTACCTCGGAGGTATACTGCACTATGTCATTCTAGTCAACTTTTCAGTCGAGCAGGTTGAATGTTGTCGGACACTCTTTGTGCTCCATAATAACGTATATTAATTATGTTTCGACCAGAACTGCAGATGGGACCAATTATTGTCACAAAATTTATCTAATTCTTACTAATCTAACTAATCAAACTTGCAATTTTTTTGTTGACTGAAAAGTTGACTAGAATGACATGTAGTGGTTTAAGAATTGATTTTGCGTTACCCTGTTTGTTGTTAATAAACGAATTATGTATATAAAACGTAGAACTAAAAATTGAAAATAAAAACAAGTTTTGCGTGTGTAAAGTCGTATGAATGTATAGGATATATTTCCCCTTATGGGAATAGATCCGTTAATTGAATTGCAATTATAATAATTTTTGAAATTAATTTTTAATTCGAGTGATAATCTCAATCTAAAAGTATTTAAATAACAAATTTGATGGATTCAGTTTTTTTGATAAACAAAATGTGTTTTCAGTAATAGTTTTTTTAAATCAATCTATATTAATCAACCCAATAAGGGATTAAAATTCTGATGTTTAATTTAATTAAAATAAAAGTAACTTAACCAAAAATGTGATTGAATTGGTTTTAAACAAAATAAAATAAAATAGATTTGATTTTGTTGTTATGTAAAAGGATATAGTTATTAACAAATTCTATTAATTAATCCAAATAAGCATTTAAATTTTATGGTTTTATATTAAAGTGTTGGAAAAGACAGGAGTGAATTTTGTGTAACATATTGAAATACAAATAATTGTAAGCGAATTACAGTTAGTAAACCAAAATTGTTGTTTATCGTTTATATTAAAACATAATAAAATTAAAAAAAAAGAGAACTGATTTTGTGATTTGCAATTGGAAATAGCCAACATTAATAAATTGAAGTAAATTAGCAAATTGAAAACATATGCATAAAATTTTGTTTCGAATCTTCATACAAGCAACTTTTTTTAAAAAAACGGAAGGAGCGACATTGTGTACTGTCTGAAAATTGAATCGGGTGCAAAACATTAACCCATTAAACCAAGCTACTGTTAATTGAAACTCGAACATCCGGAATTTGGAAACCAACAAACATAAAACAAACTCAGAAGAAAAAGGAATTGATGAAGGCGAAAAAGTTAGATAAGTAGCTTAATTTAATGATATTTTTTTGTAATAATTTTCTAGCCCTGCATAGTATTTATTAGAGATGATACCTTGAATTTATAGTTAGTCAGTGAGACAGCGCGTACGTGAAACACCATGAAGGGAAGAAGAAATTAACGCACAAAGGCACGGCAAAGAGTTGGTGGTCAACCATGTTATTCCGATCTATCAACCCTCCCTCCGACGAGCGTCATCCCTTTATCATGCCGTGCATGATCGGAATAAAAGTTACGGAAAAATCCACCACATGGCGCCGAAACAGGGACTTAAAAATCATTGATAATAGTTTTATGATTAGATAGTCTTGATTTTGATATTTAATAAACATTTGGTAACCCTAAAAAGGTAACCAACCATGGAGCTTCACTCTTCATTTCCACAGAAAGTCGTAAAGTCCGCTTAACTTTTAGCGTTATTTTGTTAGCGGATGACTTATCTTAATTGTTGTAGCATATAAACGGGGTTTGTTGTTTTTTTTATGTACATATGTTAAAGATAACAGTTAGATGATTTTTTTTTCATTTGTATCAGTTTAAAATATTGTCATTTTGATTTAGATAGTGATTCTATCTACTCTTACAGTAAATTAAACATTAATAACAGTTATACTGTCCTTCAATCGGTAGTTATTTTTTTTTGATAATACACAAATGCAGATATATGTTTCAATTTTGGTAAAATGTACAAAGTTGATTGTGCAATCGGTTGCTTGAACTAAGTGGGTCTTGATTACTATGGTGACTCGATTTTTCCTCATTTGCTTGGAGCTGCTGATTGGACGTTCGGTGTTGATGTTTCTGCTCATTTAGATTTGCTTGGTGATTCCAGCTACTCTTAGCAGAGACGTTTTCAAATTATTTAGGAAACAATGAATTTGTAGAAATTTCTACGTTTGATAAGAAAAGCAATAAACCATTTTAGCGTTTGATGTTTTTATACTTTATGTTGTTTCATGTACGCGCGCTCTCACAACTTAGCACAAATACAAATTTAATAGTTAGAATATATATAAAAAATTAATTAATATACATAAATAATTCATACTAAAATTGATTAAAAAGAAAAATATACAAATATAAATTAAAATATTACTTCTACATAATTAGTACGCTATATCTTAAGAAATACATAATAGATTTTGTTAGATATATTTACTTAAGGCTAACAAAACTTGTGTTTTAGATATTTTTTTTTGAAATTTCCCGCGTTATTACATTATTTTTTTTGGGTCAAATCTTTATTTTTGAAACATTACTTGCGGTTTATTCTATTTTTTTTTAACATTTAACGGTTTATTTACATTTTTATAAAAGAAGGTCGGAACAAACAACTTTGAATTTAAATCGAATTTTGAATTTTTATTTTTATCCAATTGTGGATATAATTAAAATTTATTTTAATTATAAAGCAATTTATTCAACTTATAAAGAAACTTATATTTTTGCTTGATATACGTATTGGTTTATATTATTTTTACGATGGGTAGTTTAAACATGTTGACCTGTCTAAGTCCGGATGAATTAGAAGTTGAATTTCTAGTTCGTAAAATTGATCGAAATGAAGCAAACGCGGAAGAATTATTGCTTCAAATGTTAGTAAAAGAAAGCGAGAATGAGACACTAAAACCACTTGAGGCTCATGTCCCACTTGCACCTGATTTGGAAGCAAAAATGTGCAATGAGATGGCAGCGGTAATCCAAAATGCTACAAAAAAATTAGATGAATTTTCTCCGGTAGATACTCTTACAAGACAGTTAATTCATGCTATACATTGGAGCGATCGTGCCAAACGCCTTAAGTACTCGTATGGTGATATATCATCACTTACACAAATCATTGGAATATTACGCCGCATAATCATTAGATTAAAAAAACACATATCTGGAGATACAAATCAAAACGACGATGTACCAGGTATCTACACAGGAACAATACCTAAGTCCACGAGGATTTTATCCCCTAATATTGAAACTCTACGCTTACAGGATACAGGAGCCGACTTCGACGAAAACAAAAGGAATAAATATACTGACGCACATGTAGGCCTAAATCAGTTTCAGTTAACAAACGTACTGAATATGAACCAATCCCACCTAGAGACTCCACTAGGCCCAGCCAATTAGGACTCGAAATACCAACCATACAGGCCGCCTTTCCCTCTTCAAATCCTAATGTTATCCACCGTAGCGCGATGAACTCTAAAGCATTAGAAATTACAGGTGGTAAAAAGGAAGTTATGAGTCTTGATCACGGAGGAGAATGCCAAACAATTAATAACCCAATGATTCCTGAGCAAAACGTTTTAGAGCCGCCTCGAAATCAGAACCAAGGTTATCACAGTGATAAGTCTCCAAAATGGAGAAATTTGAATTTTGACGGATCCAATTTAAAAGGAAGTAGCATTAACGATTTTATATTTCGGTTTGAAACCTTAGCGCGTCGAAATGGTGTAACGATTGCTTAGCATCGTCAGCTTATGCTAGATTGTTTGAAAAAAAAAATTAAAAAAATGCATGTAGACTAGCCTTATATTTTCATAAAACTTTTAAAAATTTGTTATGGCGATCTTTTAGGGCAAAATTTGTAGAGATCATTTTGATTTGTAGATACAATTTTGATCATTGGCAATTAAAAAATAATTACATATAAGAACCCCGTTAGTATAAAGCAATCTCATTTCATATCTAAAAATCATTTGGTAAAGAATGTTTACTGTTTTATGGCCATAATAATAGTAAAAGTGGAAGTTTTGTGATAAGTGTTTTATTCTAAAACTAAATTAAAATTATAAAATGTTTAACTAAAGTCAAAATTAAACTTTGTTCAATGTTGTTCAAAAGTTTCTAAGAAACCACTGTAAAATAATTTTGTTTTAGTTGGTGCCGTGTTTTTGAAGGTTAGTTTATTAAAAGGAAATTCTCTTTTGATTGGAGTTATTCTAAGTTACATTTTTTCGTGTTTAAAGGAATAACAAGCCAATCAACCAGGATTACTGAATCAACCAGGATTACTGAATCAATCAGGATTTCAGGATCACTGAAAGCATATGAATATAATGATTAAAAAAAAAATTGTTCATCTTATTAAGATAGATAATTTATCTCGGAATTCCAGTTTTTTTTACAAAAGTTTATTTATTCAACATATAGATTTTTAGATGAATAAAACAAAATATATAATTCTGTTTTCCATTCAACTTATGAATGATTTTTGTTTGATAACTAATAAAATTATTGTTTGTATAAAATTAACCAAAAATTTAGGTTTAGGTACATCAACCAAATCAATTTTTCAAGCGCTTGGAAGGCGATATGGTGGATGATGCGCAGTAAGTTGCAATAATTTATTTGTTATTTAATTTATTTTTGTTTGTTTCTAATTTATTATTTATCTGATCAAAATTAAAATTATTTTTCTTAAATTGAATTTTCTAAATTAGACTTTTTTTAAGTTAATCTTGATTTTGAAGAATTCTATGTCTTATACATATATAACCATTATACATATATACAGTAATAACCATTATACATATATATGTTAAAAAAAAAAAAGTTCTGTAATGTTATTAAAGGGAATATGTTGTTTTTAAAATTAATAAATGTTAATGGTTCGTTATGATGATTGATTAATTTCTTTGATGGTTGTTGGTCCACGACAAGAGAAACGCAGGGCAATGCAGAGGGTGGTTGTTGAGTTCTACTTTTTTTTTGTATTTATTTAGCGCACTCATATAAATATAGTTTTTTTGTACGTTTAACTTAACACTTTTAGCTTGTAGAACCTCCCAAGCCGTTTGAGTTTCCCGCAAATAAGTGCGTAGCTAAAAGTAACGTTACAATGGTTATCATTATGATACACTAGATCGGTACATTTTCGATTATGTGTCAGGTGATGCAGATACATTTTTGTGGAATTATGTTCGTGGATGCCCTAACGCTCGATGGCCCCAGATTAAACAAGCTATGTTATCATGGTTTACTAGCCCGGAGGAAGAGACTGAAATCAGAAGGTATATTTACAAAAGAATCCAGTCAATTCGAGAGAGCACTGCCAACTTCATTCTCGATATTGAAATTCACAATAATCGTCTTACTAATAACCGTTTTAATCCAGTCGAGTTATTGGACATCATAAAAAGTAATCTTCATCCCGCATTTAGGAATGAAATAATCCCAGTCAAAATCCAGTCAACTGACCACTTACGTATAATTTGTCAGAGATATGAAAGATTATGGTCTCAGACAGGATTCGATCCCAGATTAAACTATCGAAGTAATCTCAGATCGGTTAATGAGATTGAGATGGAAGAGAGTTTACCACAATTTCCAGCTACAAATGCTGAAGCTCTAAGCCCCATAAACACGAATAGGATGACACAAATCGTATGTTGGAATTGCAAAGATCTCGCACACTACTACCAGGACTGTCCTCAAGATCTACTGCACGTATTTTGTTTTGGTTGCGGTTATCCAAATGTGAAGAAAATTGATTGCCTACGCTGTCAAAAGAAAAATCTTCCAAAAAACGGAGTGATGAATGTTCCCAGAACAAACTGGGGAAATTCATCACAAACTCGGAATTATTCCAATCAAACCCAAATCTTACCGAAGGACACAAACAACTAACAAATTACGATAACCATTTATTAAATCTCCCTAACCTGAATCAGACCTCAAAAAAACACACCACTGCTAATGAACTTCCTAAGCACCACAGAATGGCTATTTCTCGTATCAAGAGATACTGGATCGCCAGGAAAAAACTTCATAAACAATGTGCATCAGCATCAATTATTACAACCTTACCCGAGTTCGATACAAGACCACATATTCTTATCAACATATTTGAAAAAAATCTGATTGGATTACTGGAATGTGGAGCCACAATAAATATACTTGGAAAAGAATCGATCGAATTTCTTGAAACAATTAACTGTCAATATAAAAAACTAAACTCGTTCGTCAAAACCGCAGATGGAATCGCAAACCCAATTGTAGGTTATGTGACACTTCCAGTAACTTATCTTAACAAGACGAAAATGGTACGTTTCTTTGTTGTTCCCACGCTTCAAAATAAATTATACCTAGGGATTACTGGAATGTGGAGCCACAATAAATATACTTGGAAAAGAATCGATCGAATTTCTTGAAACAATTAACTGTCAATATAAAAAACTAAACTCGTTCGTCAAAACCGCAGATGGAATCGCAAACCCAATTGTAGGTTATGTGACACTTCCAGTAACTTATCTTAACAAGACGAAAATGGTACGTTTCTTTGTTGTTCCCACGCTTCAAAATAAATTATACCTAGGGATCGAGTTTTGGAAAATTTTTGGAATAGCTCCGGTAATGGTAGATGAAATTAAACCCATAGAGGAAGCGAATGATAAGATTCACATTCTTACAACAGGCCAGCGTAGTAAACTAGATAAAATCATCAGCAGTTTTCCATCATTTAATGAATTAGGGCTGGGGTGCACGCATTTGCATGAACACAAAATTGATGTTGGCAATGCACTGCCAATTAAGCAACGGTATTTCCCTGTGTCGCCGGTAGTGCAAAAATTGATTTACGAAGAAATAGACCGAATGCTTTCTCTAAAGGTGATAGAACCAAGTCAGAGCCCATGGTCGTCCCCTATAGTTCTAGTGAGGAAACCTTACGGCAAATCTCGTTTATGCTTGGACTCGAGAAAACTTAACAATGTGACGGTTAAAGACTCGTACCCCCTTCCTATTATCGATGGCTTACTAGCAAGACTCAAAGACACCAAGTTTATTAGTACTTTAGATTTGAAGGACGCCTTTTGGCAAATCCCGCTGGAAACATCATCGAGAGAGAAAACGGCATTTACGGTGCCAGGAAGACCCTTGTATCAGTACAGAGTTATGCCTTTTGGGTTATGCAATGCGGCCCAAGCATTATGTCGCTTGATGCATCAAGTTATCCCAGTTGAACTACAGGAACACGTTTTCGTCTATCTCGACGATTTATTGATAATTTCGGCAAACTTTGATGATCATCTAAATCTCCTCACTACAGTCGCAAATCACCTTAAGAACGCAGGACTGACTATAAACCTAAGTAAAAGTAAGTTTTGTATGAAAGAGATTAAATATCTTGGCTTTATAGTTGGAGAGAATGGACTTAGGACGGACCCAACTAAAGTAGAAGCAATAAGAAACGTTTCTGTTCCAAAATCAGCCAAACAAGTGAGACGGTTCCTCGGAATGGCCGGTTGGTATCGAAGGTTCATTCCAAACTACGCTGACGCCTCCGCGCCAATATCTAATCTCCTCAAGAAGAACATAAAATTTTCGTGGACCATTGAAGCTGATTTGGCATTCGAGAAACTTAAAAAACTATTGTGCATGGCACCAGTTCTCACAAACCCAGACTATAACCAGCCGTTTTTTATTCGATGCGATGCCAGCACTGAAGGATTAGGTGGAGTCCTATTTCAGAAGGGTGAAGAAAATACCGAACATCCCATTTCTTATTATTCTCAGAAGTTAAACGCAGCTCAAAAAAACTACACGACCACCGAGTTAGAATGTTTGGCAGCAATCCTTTCAATAAAAAAATTTAGACAGTATATCGAAGGTTACAGGTTCACGGTGATAACTGATCACGCGAGTCTGAAGTGGTTAATGGGAATGCGAGATCTGAACGGTAGATTAGCACGTTGGAGCCTGTATCTGCAATCTTTCGATTTTGAAATAATACATCAAAAGGGTAAGGAAAACGTAGTTGCAGACACCTTGTCTCGAATATACTGTAATGCTGTTACTGAGGTGATGAGAGATAGAATTCTCTTCAACGATAAAATTGACACAGACTCTCCGTCTTTTGAAGATGAGGAATACCAGGTTCTAGTATCCAAAGTACTGGAAAACCCCGCAGAATTCCCGAACTTGGAACTTGTCGATCATCGCCTATATATTCGGATTAATCCAAGACCATTCGATGTCCTGAAAGATGTTCCAAGTTGGAAACTCTGGGTCCCTAAACCTTTAGTAGCTGATATAATTAGACAAAACCACGACGATCCCACCTGCTCACACGGTGGTATTAAAAAAACGATGGCCAGAGTGCGAAGACTCTACTATTGGCCCCGGATGGCAAACGATATATATGAATACGTGAGCAAATGTGAAGTTTGCAAATGTACTAAGGCCTCCAATCGAATTACTAGGCCAGAAATGGGAAAAACGGAGTTTGCCGAGCGTCCGTGGCAAAAGATTTTTATTGATTTTTTGGGACCATACCCTAGGTCAAAACAAGGAAAAACCATAATATTTCTCGTATTAGATCAGTTGACAAAGTTTCCGATTCTGAAGACATTATCCAAAGGTACCGCGGCCAACGTAATAAAGGTTCTAAAAGAAGAAGTGTTTTGTGTATTTGGCTGCCCAGAAACCATTGTCTCAGACAACGGGGTACAGTTCACTAGTAGAGAGTTCAGCCATTTTCTCTCTGCTTATGGCATTAAGCATGTCAGGACTCCGGTATACTCTCCTCAGTCGAACGCATCTGAGCGGGTAAACAGGTCCATTTTAACCGCCATCAGATCTTACATAAAAGAAGATCACAAGAACTGGGATAAACACTTGCCCGAAATAGCACTAGCGTTGCGAAGTTCTAACCACCGATCTTCAAGCTATGCACCGTATTGTGCCCTTTTTGGGTACGAAATGATCACCCATGGCGATACGTATAAAGTTTTGCGCAATATTGACCTGTTAAGTAGCTCGGATGTAGAGGTTCTCCCGTCTAGTATCAAACTTCCAATTATTCATCAAAAGGTTAGAGCTAAATTGTTTGAGGCTTTTAAGACGTATGCCCAGTCGTATAATTTACGGGCCAGGCCAATTTCTTTTCGCCCGGGTCAAGACATCTTCATAAAGACGCATCCAGTTAGTGAGAAAAATAAGCAATTCTCTGCAAAATTGGCCCCCATTTATATTCCTGGTAAGATAGTTACCAAGACTGGAAGTGTTACCTATGAAGTTGCTAATGCCGCGGGAAAAATTTTAGGGATATATCATGCAAAAGATCTAAAAGAATAAACCAATATGTACCTCAAATACGTATTTCTTTATGTTTCAGCTTATCTTGAAACTTAAGTTGTCAATTAAGTTGACAATATAACCTGTTGTGTAGTGGTTCAAGAATTGATTTTGCGTTACCCTGTTTGTTGTTAATAAACGAATTATGTATATAAAACGTAGAACTAAAAATTGAAAATAAAAACAAGTTTTGCGTGTGTAAAGTCGTATGAATGTATAGGATATATTTCCCCTTATGGGAATAGATCCGTTAATTGAATTGCAATTATAATAATTTTTGAAATTAATTTTTAATTCGAGTGATAATCTCAATCTAAAAGTATTTAAATAACAAATTTGATGGATTCAGTTTTTTTGATAAACAAAATGTGTTTTCAGTAATAGTTTTTTTAAATCAATCTATATTAATCAACCCAATAAGGGATTAAAATTCTGATGTTTAATTTAATTAAAATAAAAGTAACTTAACCAAAAATGTGATTGAATTGGTTTTAAACAAAATAAAATAAAATAGATTTGATTTTGTTGTTATGTAAAAGGATATAGTTATTAACAAATTCTATTAATTAATCCAAATAAGCATTTAAATTTTATGGTTTTATATTAAAGTGTTGGAAAAGACAGGAGTGAATTTTGTGTAACATATTGAAATACAAATAATTGTAAGCGAATTACAGTTAGTAAACCAAAATTGTTGTTTATCGTTTATATTAAAACATAATAAAATTAAAAAAAAAGAGAACTGATTTTGTGATTTGCAATTGGAAATAGCCAACATTAATAAATTGAAGTAAATTAGCAAATTGAAAACATATGCATAAAATTTTGTTTCGAATCTTCATACAAGCAACTTTTTTTAAAAAAACGGAAGGAGCGACATTGTGTACTGTCTGAAAATTGAATCGGGTGCAAAACATTAACCCATTAAACCAAGCTACTGTTAATTGAAACTGGAACATCCGGAATTTGGAAACCAACAAACATAAAACAAACTCAGAAGAAAAAGGAATTGATGAAGGCGAAAAAGTTAGATAAGTAGCTTAATTTAATGATATTTTTTTGTAATAATTTTCTAGCCCTGCATAGTATTTATTAGAGATGATACCTTGAATTTATAGTTAGTCAGTGAGACAGCGCGTACGTGAAACACCATGAAGGGAAGAAGAAATTAACGCACAAAGGCACGGCAAAGAGTTGGTGGTCAACCATGTTATTCCGATCTATCAACCCTCCCTCCGACGAGCGTCATCCCTTTATCATGCCGTGCATGATCGGAATAAAAGTTACGGAAAAATCCACCACAGACATAGTGCAGTATATACCTCGGATGTACTGATTTATATATTGGAAAAAACATTAAGTCTAAATAAGTGTAAATATGTTTAAATAAAAAGCAAAAACAAAATAGTTTTGAAAAAAAATAATATACAAACTCATACTGTAACAAAACAAATACATATAATAAACTAAATAAAACCCGAATTTTCAAATCAAAATTCGAACTGTTTCTGTATCTGAACTGTTTCATACAAACTGTTTCATTCGAACTGTTTCAATAAAAAAAAACAAAAACAAATAAATAAATGTAAATGAATCAGAAATATCAGCCGAGTTTTTTTTGAAGTGGAATCAATGTCATAAGGAAAAGTTGGTTAATGAGCTGACATTGGCTGCGTTGTAAGGGAAAATGCAGACTGGATGAAGAAACAGATATATAAGGTATAGGATTTTATCATTATTATTACGGTTAATAGTATTAGGTTGTCATGTATGTTTGTACCAGTTGTTTGGTTTGTTGAGTAATTTTTGTTAATATGTGCTAGTTTTTTTATTAATGGTATGAGTGAGATGTCCCAATTCCCTGGGGTTCCTTCCTGACTTCCACAGATGGCGTTGTTTGGGAGTTTAACTAGCTGGACGTTATTATAGAAAAAAATTGGACTTTATTATAGAAAAAAATTGAAACTAGAAATTGAATTATGCGAGTCCGGTTTGGGAATCTCTTATTTCTTTTTATCGTTAACAATATTAAAATATTGTCTTTTAACGTTTTGATAGTAATATTCTATATAACTACACTATATAATCATTTTTATAACATATATTAGCAGATAAACAATTATTGTAAGTTATATTCATTTAAAGATATTCAATTCAATCACACAAAAATAACACAATTTTGTTACTTGATCTTAATTTACATAATGTGTCGGTCAACTGAATGACCGATGTTTTATAGTCAGAATGTCATAGCTCTGGCTCTCTCTTACCATACCATTTCGCATTCCAATTCTCAATTTTAAAATATAATTTATTTAAACCAGATTTTAATCTTTTTGTTCTCTAGCTCAACATTATTAAATAAATTCAACATTATTAAACAAAAAACATTCTATAAAGAAAAGGCAACGGCAATACAAATCAAATTAAAATTTCAAAAAAAAATTTAAAAAAAAACATTTCATTCAATTTTAATGATTCCTTTGTTCAAATTGTTTCGACTTTAGTTTATATCAGGCTGGAACCGAAATAAATTAGCAAATCATTAGAGAATTTCTTTAATTATGACTATTCTTATTTTTAGAGAAAAATTTAAAATAGGCCTTCGTTACATTACAATAAAAAATACATGTATGTTACTGTTTATCATATATTATAAATCAAAATTATAGTATCAAATATTTTAAGCAATTTTTAAAAATAATCAAAATTTACAAAAATTTATGTGGTTTTTGCATTCCATTCCATTAATCATTACGATCATTTCAAATATTACAGCAAAACCACTTCTGTAGTTAAAGCGTAAAATATCAGTACTTAAATATCTCAAGTTTAAATTATTAAATCATAATAACTAAAAAAATTCAAACCTGGCATATTTTCGGTTAGCAAATATTCAAATGGTATTATCTCGTAAACAAAATAAAACGCTAAAACTGTAGCTAATCTTGCAATCAATATCAGAAAAATAGGGGAATTGCGTGCCTGATGAAGATTTTATTGCTGCTAGCTTCAATCATGGGGATTCGAGAAGTTATTTCCTCAGTTCAGTACAAATACAGAACTGCAAGCAATTCAGTACAAATACAGAACTTCACGCAAAATCAGAAGGAACTCTGACGTTCCCAAACACCAAAGAAACCGATCAATACACACACCGAAACAACCACAATTAATACATAGATCGTGAAGCGGATTTTTTTCTCCAAATTCTTCAAAAACTACTCGACAAATAGTGGCAAAGTTTAATTTCTAAGCCACCCAAAAGCTGTATACAATATCAATATAATGTAACCCAAAAACGCATAAAAATGAACACTTTTATTCTAAAATTTCGTGATAATTTTCCTTTGAAATTATAATTGTTGTTTTAGGACCTACTGATCCTAAAGAAGCAAAAAAAAATGCATGTCTGCAGGCGTCGTCAAGTGTGTCAAAACAAGGAAATTTGCACATTTTTTGCTTAAAAACGGTAATTTTAAGTGACAATGAGTAGTAACCTTGAATATAAAGAAATCTTGAATGGTCGGGATTGGTATGTGAGATCAAAAACTAGATTATTGCATTATAAGTTTGTCAAAAAATATTGTCAAGGGTGTCAAAAGAATGATTTTCATTTATTTTTTTACCCAATTTTTTGGAAAAAATGAAATTAATTATTTAAATGACATGAAATGCAATTTTTGGAAATTTTTGATTTTATTATAATTTTTGAAATATTTTTGGAATTTTCTAAAAAGTTTGTAATTTTGATTTTGTTATAATTTATGAATTTTGGGAAAAGTTTAAATTTGATTTTATTATAATTTTTTAAATATTTTTGGAATTTTGAAAAAAGTGTTTGTTTTTTTGTTTGTTTGAAAGAAAGTTTGTTTTTTGATTTTGTTATAATTTATGCAATATTTTTAGAATTCTGGAAAAAGTTTGAATTTTTGGAATATTATCAGAATTTTGAAAAATGGTTTCAATTTATGGCCATATACGGGCGCAGGTTAAGAGACTAGAGTCTTAAAACTGTCAAAAACAAAGCATTATAACGGCCGTTTGGGACTATCTGATCCCGAAATCTACCTTTTTCTAGCGGATATCCTGCCGCTTGGACTTTTTTTGAAAGTTAATTATATTGTATATATGCAGTTAAGGCTGTATTCTAAACGACGACTTATTTGAAACTTATTTGGGGAGACTTTCTTATTCACCGCCATTTTAATTAAGTATAAAAACCCCTTCGAAACGATTTAGTATACTTAATTTGACAGCAACATCAAAATTGCTAGAATCAATTTATAAATCATAAAACCAATTCAAAATTTAGCCAATTTAATTTGACAGCAACGTTAAAATATACAAAAGTAAATTCAAAAGAATTCAAATAAATCGATTGATTGTTTAGTTTTATTATATATTATAAACAGTGTTTTAAACTATTTTTTCATTTAAAATTATAACTAATATAACTTAAATATGAATCGTAAGAAAAGTTCTATTCTTTTAAACCATTTGGTAAATAAAAAAGTCCAGGCGGCACGTATATCCGCTAGAAATAGGTAGATTTCGGGACCAGACAGCTTTGTGTACAAATAGAATTGGATGTGTCAGATTAGTTTAAATAAAAAATTTAAGTAGAATAGTCCAAGTCCAGAATAATCCAAAAAATTTATCAAACCAAACTAAATACATTAACGGAAACTACTTTATCAATACGATTTCGGAACAGTTTTATTTAATTTGGTTAAAACTACTTTTAATAACATATTAAATCCACCAAAGAGCAAATAAACGTTCTCACAACGTCACACCTACACCACCACCACACATAATTTATAATCTAAAATTGTCAAACAACTTTTACACCTCAAATAATTCAAATACATATCTACAATTTAGGAAGACTTTTGTAAATGTGTAATCAATATGCATATAAGAAAATATTCCTTAATTTAAAACAATAATGACTCAGCTTTGTTTTAATTTTTTTTAAATTTTTGCGAACAAAACTATAAACTGAAAAAAAAATAAAAAAAATTTTTTAATATTTTTTCTATGGGATATTTTTATATTTTTATAGAAGTTGTAATGCTAGTTAAATTGAGACCTCTTGGGTTAGAAAGGTTAGAAAATCTCTGAGGTTATAGTTGAAAAGTTTATCTAAAAGTTAGTATGAGCTTAAATAACATAAGCTCAAAAATGAGGAAGGCATGGCCGTTTGCGTTTGTTTTCGTTCTAATAGCCCTGGTGTCTCAACCTCTAGACTTGAACTATTTTTTTTTAATTTTGAAAAGATTTATGTTCTAGTTAACGTATGCGTAAATATTCAAAAGTGAGATTGGCCATTTTCAGCCATATCAAGGACAACAAAGTTTAGTAAATTTTTAAAACAGCTGATTTTTTAGGAACCTGGAACGCCAAGGTTGTCACTTGGAAAAAAATGATAGAAATATGTTCAAATATTCAATATTGATAAATTTTATAAAAATATTATGATTCAAACGGCAGTTATAACGCCCTAGATTATTCGACTTTTTTGGCTCTAGCCACTTAACCTGTACCCGGATATGGCTAGTTCGCAAACTTGTCCAAGAGATTTTTTGCCGCAACGTATACAGAAAAAATTTTCGTTGTAGGTCAAGAAATGCGATCGTGACAGTGCCGGTAAAATCCGTTATAGCTCATATCGTTATATATATATATATATATATATATATATATATATATATATATATATATATATATATATATATATATATATATATATATATATATATATATTTATATATATATATATATATATATATATATATATATATATATATATATATATATATATATATATATATATATATATATAAATTTTTTTTTTTTGTTTTTCCGTCTCCGCTCATCATTCATAGTCGTTTGGCACCAAAATTTTTCCGAAATTCCGAGATGAAGCCCATTGCAATAGGTAGATTTTTATATGAAATCTACCTAAAATCATAAATTGGTTCAAAAACTATTACAGTCTGATCAAGACTTGTTTCAAATACCAGAAATATGTACGTGAAATGCGACAGGTATACATATATGTTAAATATAACAAATATAGCTAAAGTATTATTCATAAAACAATATTCGTTTAATTTATTAATTTTTATGTAAAATATTATAGGATTTAAAGTATTGCAATATCAATAATAATTTGATGATTAATATGATATTAAAAGGAGACGAACCATCTATTAAAAAACATTTACGGTAGCTATGTAGCTTATGAAAAACTGGTAGAACTTTCATTCACGCATATGCAGCAAATATCAAAATTGGTGTATGTGTATTGGTGTATGCTAGCATGTTGAACTAGCTATCGGGTGGTTAGTGCAGTTCTCGATATACCAACCACATATCCGTATTCTATATTGTCCAGCGCATAATAAAATTGTTACTGAAATTAATAAAAAAACAATTTGTTTTCCCGACCTGGACCAATATCCAATCGTTGGAGCGAAATTTGGTAATCGAGCTGGGTCATCAGTTTTCAACAAAACTGTTGGGGCCAAAGACGGCAGACAGAAACATTCAAATTAAATGTCCCGTGAATCGTCACGATGAATATGTTAATCGAAAGCTGGACTTTAGTATTCAACTACAAGGTTTGACTGTAATAAACTACTAATGTAAAATTTAAAAATTTCGTTTTAGCTGTTTGTGATGCCGAACACAAATTTTTAGATAGATATGTTGGCTGGCCTTGAACAGTGCATGACCAACGGGTACTGCGTAATAGCGATATTTATTTGAGAAAAACATATCCTGCAGATGGTTTTTTTTGTTAGGTGATAGTGGATATCAATTAACTTCAGAACCAATTGCAATTATAACACCATATATCTATCGTGGATCTTTGGATCAGCGCCAGAAGCGGTTTAACTATTTACATAGTAAAGCACGTATAGCTGTAGAACAGGCGTTTGGTCAAAAGAAAACCAGATGGCATGGAGGTGTATATTTTTAAGATCACTAGAATTAAAAGTAAAAAACTGTGTAAAAGTTATAGCGATTTCCTGTGTTTTAAAGAACATTTGCAAAGATGTGGGAGATTTGATCTATATCGACGAAGAATTTGAAATCGAAGAGGAAGTGTCAACAAACTTCACTGAGCACAATGGCTCACAACGAAATGCGACCGAATTCCGGAATCAATTATGTGCTGAAATATAATAGTATTGTGATCATAACACTAATTAATTGCAAGGGCTGTAAAAATACAAGCAGGAAATATTTCATTTTGGAGATGGACGATAATTTTTTAAAAATATTTATTAAACATAAAAAATAATTTTTAAATAATAATCTTTTGTATTTATTGAATCAAAATTATATTTTAATCCACATTTGAATAAAATAATAAACCTATGACTATTTAATATAAAATAAAATAATACTTCACATTCATTTCAAATAAAAAATAATATCACAATTTCACTAATATATAATTAGTCGCTTCCTTTGGAAAATATGTTTGAACAACTTTTCGAATAATTTTGTTGTTTTTTAACAAACTTCAATATTCTGGCTTCCCATTCCTTAAAGTGGTCTATCATTCTTTGGTTTTTTCTTTTTCTTTGTAGTGTTGTTTGTTGTGTTGTCGTACTTGTTGTGGCACTACTGCTCGGTGATAATGGTATTTCTGTAGTAGTTTCCAATATCTCTAGTTCATCGGCAACATGATCATACCCCACCATATCATCGTCCTCGATACTAAAATTAATATTGCTAATAATTTCTTTTGGTCCGATACTATGTTTGTTCCCATAATATCATTTATTGTTTCACATAATATTCAATTAGCAGAATTTAAAACGGTGGACGAAGTGCCCGTTTTTGGATTCTTTAATTGCTTATACCTATCTATCAAATTATTCCACTTTTTGGAACATTCTTGTAATGTTTTAGGCAACAGTTCTGCTCAGTTCTGATAATTGTATCATCCTAAAATATAGAAAATCTAAAAACATTAATATACAAAATATTGTGACAACTTACTTCCAAATTATATGGTATTGACCGGATTTTATTTTGAAATCCTCGTTATGGGCGCCTCGAGCTTTAATTAATGCATGTATCTCTTCTTCACTCCCTGATGTTTATAAGCAAAAACAAATATTAATATATCCATATATACATTATTATTTTGTTTATTATATTTGTTATGTTTGTATATAAAAGTGTTCTTACAGTGACTGTTGTAAACTTTTTTTGAACTCATTTTTATTTTTAATATTATTTATTTTCATATAATTTATTTTTTATTCGCCTACATGTTAAAGTGTTACTTTATTACTGTAATTTGCGGCTTTAAAGTATCGCTTTTCAACTATTTATTTTTTTGTCATAGCTACGTCCAAAAAAGTAAATAAAATTTTTTATCAAAGCAACCATTAAATTCAAAATTTCACTATCCAATTAAAATAGTTGTTATCATTTGTTGTCATAGCTACACAATAATTTAGAAAAAATAATAAATATTTTGTCAAAGGTTACTTGTTCCACATATTTTTATTTTAAAATTTATGAAAATTTATAATTTTAATTTAGAATAAACAAATTTTCTTAAAATATTTTGCTTGCGGCGAATAAAAATAGTATATGATGCTCGGAAGTAAGCTATTTTGGACTTAATGTGGGTGCAAATCTCGGCTAGCGCCTCGATTTGCAAACTCCACATCCGTCCAAAATCTTTAGCTTTACGTCCTAGCATCATAATGTACTATTGGTTAAGTTTTGTATCGATTATAAAATATAAACATTACATAAATCAACGGGAATAGTAGATTCTTGTATGAGCTTAGAATGAGGGCAATTCTTCACGAGGATGAAGTTTCCCGGAACGAGCGTAGCGAGTGGAGGGAATCATCCGAGTGAAGAATTGCCATCATCCTAAGCGAATACAAGATGTTATTTTATCCACGACTGCAAAATATTTCGTTAATTTCCAGTTTTCCTGCAAAAGTTTATATCGCCATATTGAAATAAATAAATCAAAGATAGCAAAAAAAAAAAACAAAACTAAAACAAGTTTGTTGTTTATTTTATATTTTATATATGTATTGTTCTTGTTTTAACCTGTTTATATTACTATACCAACAAATGAAGTTTTTAATTTGTTGGGCGAATATTTAATAAACTCTATAGTTTAAAGAATTTAATCAAATTCACTAGTTGTGGAATGAATACCATTACAATGGAAGACATACGCATGGAAAGCATATTCCATTCTTTAGTAGTCGTGGATAAAATATTTTATATTACAAAGCAAATTAGATTTTTATGTTCGGCGATATGGCTCCAATGAAGGAGCTAAGCCATAAAGACAAAAAAAAAATTTTTTATGTAAAAAAGAGACATAAAATAAGTCACCTCCTTTAGTTACTTATTTGAATAAGTAAGTCTCCACAAATAAGTTTCAAATAAGTTTTGTTTTCCACAAATAAGTTTCAAATAAGAATACAGCCTAATTAATTATTCTAATTAGTTACAACTTTACCATTTCAATTTTTTCTAAATTTTCTATTAATTTAATTTTACATTCTATTTACGAATTGTGGTCCAAAAACCTAAACTAATAGACTGTTTTCATGTACTTTAGTACAAGTATATAACAAAAAAAATCATGAATACACATATATCAATGAAAAACCGAGACAGCATAAGAAGAAAAAAAACAGTAGTCTGGGTTTAGAAATGTAAAGAAAAAGACGAAAAATTGGGTGAAGTATGGTAGAATATTCTAAATACTTAAATTTTTAAGTATTTTCCGATAAATCAGTGAATAAAAACCAAGCTATAGAATATACTATAATCCAATGAAAATGTTCGAAAATGTTCTTGAAATCGAGTGAACAAAACCAAGGATATTCTAGTTTTTGATATTACTGTACTTGATATTTTTAAGTTGCTATTTGTGCAACTTATTTATGAAATATTCACTGAATTTATCGTTTTAAAGATTATTTAGCAATATATGGGATTTTTTGCATTAAATTTCTAGACAATACTTTGTGTGAATTCATAGAATGGGGAACATTTCTATTCTAATTAACATCCTAAGTCACGATTGTATAGTCATTATTGATTGTTTCCAATCAATGTGAAATCAATGGCTGACACTTGGTCAATTTGTAGTTCTATATGTATTAACATTAGACTACATTAAAGGAATTTAAATTTATTTTGGATTTTTGAGATCAATTAAACTCAAGTAAGTAAAGAAGTAATTGGAATATTTTCAATTCAAAGGTATGGTTTGAAGTTTCTCAGAAAAAAACTACAATTCACATTTTACGTGTTTCGGATCGGATTCGAACCTACCCTCGTCAGTGCCCGGCTCGAATCTTTGGGCAGACACGCTATCGATTACGCCGTTGAGGCGATGATAATTTCAAAGTTGAAACTTCTTCATCACTTAATTATTTTTTACTTAAGTTGAATTTTTCCACTGTCATTAGACTCCATATTATGGAAATGCTTTTACATTATATGGGATTTTTTGCATTAAATTTCTAGACAATACTTTGTGTGAATTCATAGAATGGGGAACATTTCTATTCTAATTAACATCCTAAGTCACGATTGTATAGTCATTATTGATTGTTTCCAATCAATGTGAAATCAATGGCTGACACTTGGTCAATTTGTAGTTCTATATGTATTAACATTAGACTACATTAAAGGAATTTAAATTTATTTTGGATTTTTGAGATCAATTAAACTCAAGTAAGTAAAGAAGTAATTGGAATATTTTCAATTCAAAGGTATGGTTTGAAGTTTCTCAGAAAAAAATACAATTCACATTTTACGTGTTTCGGATCGAATTCGAACCTACCCTCGTCAGTGCCCGGCTCGAATCTTTGGGCAGACACGCTATCGATTACGCCGTTGAGGCGATGATAATTTCAAAGTTGAAACTTCTTCATCACTTAATTATTTTTTACTTAAGTTGAATTTTTCCACTGTCATTAGACTCCATATTATGGAAATGCTTTTACATTATATGGGATTTTTTGCATTAAATTTCTAGACAATACTTTGTGTGAATTCATAGAATGGGGAACATTTCTATTCTAATTAACATCCTAAGTCACGATTGTATAGTCATTATTGATTGTTTCCAATCAATGTGAAATCAATGGCTGACACTTGGTCAATTTGTAGTTCTATATGTATTAACATTAGACTACATTAAAGGAATTTAAATTTATTTTGGATTTTTGAGATCAATTAAACTCAAGTAAGTAAAGAAGTAATTGGAATATTTTCAATTCAAAGGTATGGTTTGAAGTTTCTCAGAAAAAAACTACAATTCACATTTTACGTGTTTCGGATCGGATTCGAACCTACCCTCGTCAGTGCCCGGCTCGAATCTTTGGGCAGACACGCTATCGATTACGCCGTTGAGGCGATGATAATTTCAAAGTTGAAACTTCTTCATCACTTAATTATTTTTTACTTAAGTTGAATTTTTCCACTGTCATTAGACTCCATATTATGGAAATGCTTTTACATTATATGGGATTTTTTGCATTAAATTTCTAGACAATACTTTGTGTGAATTCATAGAATGGGGAACATTTCTATTCTAATTAACATCCTAAGTCACGATTGTATAGTCATTATTGATTGTTTCCAATCAATGTGAAATCAATGGCTGACACTTGGTCAATTTGTAGTTCTATATGTATTAACATTAGACTACATTAAAGGAATTTAAATTTATTTTGGATTTTTGAGATCAATTAAACTCAAGTAAGTAAAGAAGTAATTGGAATATTTTCAATTCAAAGGTATGGTTTGAAGTTTCTCAGAAAAAAACTACAATTCACATTTTACGTGTTTCGGATCGGATTCGAACCTACCCTCGTCAGTGCCCGGCTCGAATCTTTGGGCAGACACGCTATCGATTACGCCGTTGAGGCGATGATAATTTCAAAGTTGAAACTTCTTCATCACTTAATTATTTTTTACTTAAGTTGAATTTTTCCACTGTCATTAGACTGTCAGCCATTGATTTCACATTGATTGGAAACAATCAATAATGACTATACAATCGTGACTTAGGATGTTAATTAGAATAGAAATGTTCCCCATTCTATGAATTCACACAAAGTATTGTCTAGAAATTTAATGCAAAAAATCCCATATAATGTAAAAGCATTTCCATAATATGGAGTCTAATGACAGTGGAAAAATTCAACTTAAGTAAAAAATAATTAAGTGATGAAGAAGTTTCAACTTTGAAATTATCATCGCCTCAACGGCGTAATCGATAGCGTGTCTGCCCAAAGATTCGAGCCGGGCACTGACGAGGGTAGGTTCGAATCCGATCCGAAACACGTAAAATGTGAATTTTAGTTTTTTTCTGAGAAACTTCAAACCATACCTTTGAATTGAAAATATTCCAATTACTTCTTTACTTACTTGAGTTTAATTGATCTCAAAAATCCAAAATAAATTTAAATTCCTTTAATGTAGTCTAATGTTAATACATATAGAACTACAAATTGACCAAGTGTCAGCCATTGATTTCACATTGATTGGAAACAATCAATAATGACTATACAATCGTGACTTAGGATGTTAATTAGAATAGAAATGTTCCCCATTCTATGAATTCACACAAAGTATTGTCTAGAAATTTAATGCAAAAAATCCCATATAATGTAAAAGCATTTCCATAATATGGAGTCTAATGACAGTGGAAAAATTCAACTTAAGTAAAAAATAATTAAGTGATGAAGAAGTTTCAACTTTGAAATTATCATCGCCTCAACGGCGTAATCGATAGCGTGTCTGCCCAAAGATTCGAGCCGGGCACTGACGAGGGTAGGTTCGAATCCGATCCGAAACACGTAAAATGTGAATTGTAGTTTTTTTCTGAGAAACTTCAAACCATACCTTTGAATTGAAAATATTCCAATTACTTCTTTACTTACTTGAGTTTAATTGATCTCAAAAATCCAAAATAAATTTAAATTCCTTTAATGTAGTCTAATGTTAATACATATAGAACTACAAATTGACCAAGTGTCAGCCATTGATTTCACATTGATTGGAAACAATCAATAATGACTATACAATCGTGACTTAGGATGTTAATTAGAATAGAAATGTTCCCCATTCTATGAATTCACACAAAGTATTGTCTAGAAATTTAATGCAAAAAATCCCATATAATGTAAAAGCATTTCCATAATATGGAGTCTAATGGCAGTGGAAAAATTCAACTTAAGTAAAAAATAATTAAGTGATGAAGAAGTTTCAACTTTGAAATTATCATCGCCTCAACGGCGTAATCGATAGCGTGTCTGCCCAAAGATTCGAGCCGGGCACTGACGAGGGTAGGTTCGAATTCGATCCGAAACACGTAAAATGTGAATTGTATTTTTTTCTGAGAAACTTCAAACCATACCTTTGAATTGAAAATATTCCAATTACTTCTTTACTTACTTGAGTTTAATTGATCTCAAAAATCCAAAATAAATTTAAATTCCTTTAATGTAGTCTAATGTTAATACATATAGAACTACAAATTGACCAAGTGTCAGCCATTGATTTCACATTGATTGGAAACAATCAATAATGACTATACAATCGTGACTTAGGATGTTAATTAGAATAGAAATGTTCCCCATTCTATGAATTCACACAAAGTATTGTCTAGAAATTTAATGCAAAAAATCCCATATAATGTAAAAGCATTTCCATAATATGGAGTCTAATGACAGTGGAAAAATTCAACTTAAGTAAAAAATAATTAAGTGATGAAGAAGTTTCAACTTTGAAATTATCATCGCCTCAACGGCGTAATCGATAGCGTGTCTGCCCAAAGATTCGAGCCGGGCACTGACGAGGGTAGGTTCGAATCCGATCCGAAACACGTAAAATGTGAATTGTAGTTTTTTTCTGAGAAACTTCAAACCATACCTTTGAATTGAAAATATTCCAATTACTTCTTTACTTACTTGAGTTTAATTGATCTCAAAAATCCAAAATTATTTAGCAAGTTTTGATCATATTTTATAAATGAGTTTTTGCCGACTATTGATTTCACATTAATTGTCAACTTAAAAAATTTGTTTGTAATTAACTGAAAGGCTTATTAAGCGAAGTCCAACAATGATTGCGATCTGAAATTATATGCTCGTTTAACTAAAATCACATTACATATATATTTTACAACAACCACAACTACATACACAGTTGAAAAAGTAACTGCCACTTTTAAAGCAAGCTTTGCAATATGACTTATGTAAAGCAAGTTATTGTTGAATTACAAAGCAAATGTTGCATTAAAGCTAATTTTAATGCATATCTACAAACTTTAATACAACTCTTACATCATAATTTATTTCTAAAGAACTGCTATAAGTGTGAATGCAACTTGCTCCGATAATAAATAAATAATCGTAATTTTCGTCAGTTGTACGAAATTTAAGCGATTTTATGATTTTCTTCTTTGTTTATTTGTTTTGTACATAATTTTTTGGTTTGAATGTATTTTTTGTGATAAAAGTATTGAAATTAAAAATGAAATTAGTTTAAGTTTTGAAATTTCAAAGTGATAATATCTGAGTTCTTTTTGAGTTTTAATTAAAATTATTGGTTAAATTGTGCGTGTAAACATAAAATTAAATATATTAAGATTATGTTTGTCTAACTTTTAAAAATACAGCACACAATATTTGTAGTGATTTTGTTTCAGTAATGATTGGAAATATATAAGAGAAGTGCAATATGTGAATAAATGTGAAATATGGCAAATATGTAAGTGTAGTGATATAAATTTTATTTAAGTTAAAATGCAGATCAAATTACTTCGGTTCTGAAAAAAAAGTATTGCATTCATGACCCAAAGGTAAAATTCTTACCCCCACTTTTTTTGGCATTTCTCGACGTTTTAGGACTTCTGATTCTAAAAAAGCAAAAAAAATGTATGTCTGTCTGCCGGTCGTTCGGACGACCGCATGGTCACACAACCGACGAAATCTCGAAAACCGCTGGACGGAGTTCAAAATTTTTTTTTCTAGAAATAGGATTACTCAATGGGAAGAGCCGAAAGGACGATGTGTTCGATAACTGTACCGTAAGTGTATCAAAAAATCGTCAAGTGTGTCAAAACAAAGATTTTATTTTTATTTATTGTTTTTTTTTTTTTTTTTTTTTTTTAATAAAATGTGTTGTGTAGTAGGAATTACAATATGTGTCACAATAACACATAAAAACCTTTTAAGACCAAGGTCCCACAACAACATACGTTCAAAGGTGTTGATAGACGTAAATCTTTCTTTTTTGTTTTTTATATTTTTTGTTAAAGAATGGATTACTAAACAAAAACTCCTATCACTGATAAAATATGACATAGGCCAATATTTTATGATAGAATAGAAAAATAAAAGTAAATTAAAAAGTAAATAGCAAATTTTTAAAAAAATTTGCTGAAACAAAACAAAAATGTAGTTGCCAATAATCCAGCCGGTGGCATATTCCTTGATCCTGTGACACATAGTTATATGAAGGCTCGTTTCCCTAAGGAAGTAATAGCGTCTCATCATCAAGGATTATTTCCCAGCTAAGATTGAGGGTGCTACCGTTGACTGAATACAGTTCATCCGCCACCACCCCTAAGATGTCACCTTGGCTAGTGATATCTCACTGCTATTGCCAGTGGTATGTGATATCTCACGTTAACTCGTATGTCAATAGCAGGGACTAGAGTACGCGGGGTTGTCACACCCGTTGATCAAAAATAAAAAAAAAATGAAAAAACAATAAAAACTGATCATGCGGTATATTTTGTTGTTATTTATTGTTTTACCGAATTTTTTGGAAAAAAATAATATTAATTATTTGTATGACATGAAATTTTATTATTATTATTAAAAATTATGGCATTATAAGTTTTGTCAAAAAAATGTTGTCAAGTGTGTCAAAAGAAAGATTTTACTTCGGTTTATTTATTTTTACCCAATTTTTTGGAAAAAATAAAATTAATTATTTGTATGACATGAAATTTTAGTATTATTATAGAGAATTATGGCATTGTAAGTTTGTCAAAAAAATAATGTCAAGTGTGTCAAAAGAATGATTTTCATTTCGTTTTTTAGAAAATAATAAAATTAGTTATTGGGATGAAATGAAATGTAATGAACATGATATTATTATTATTGAGAATTTTAATGCATTATAAGTTTGTCAAAAAAATATTGTCAAGTATGTCAAAAACGATTTTTTTGGAAAAAAAAATTTAGCTGTTTGTATGACGTAAATGTGACATGGAAATTTTTGAATTTGTTATAGTTTTTGATATATTTTTGGAATTTTGAAAACAGTTTTAATTTTTGATATTGTTATAATTTTTCCAATATTTTTAGAATTCTTTTAAGTTTGAAAAAGTTTGAATCTTTGAATTTTTAAGAATTTTTGGAATATTATTGGAATGTAGGAAAAGTTTAAATATTTGATTTTATTCTAATTTTTGGAATAGTTTTGAAATTTTGTTATAATTTTTGCAATATTTTCAGAATTTTTGAAAAATGTTTAATCTTTGATTTTGTAATAATTTTTGGAATATTTTTAGAATTTTGAAAAAAGTTTGATTTTATTTAATTTTTACAATATTTTTGGAATTTTGAAAGAAATATGAATTTGTGATTTGGTAATATTTTCTCGAAAAGCTAAATGGAGAGGTTTTTGAATAGTTTGCTGATTGTATCATCTTTTCACTAAATTATGTTAATTTATGATCTGCTATGATTTTCCGACTACGTATTGAAGTTCCGTGTTAGTTTTGTAATAAATTTCTAAACAGAGATAAAAAAATACATGTACTTTAACAAAGAGTTATGTTTGATATACATCGCTGCCCAAAACTAAAAACAATGTCCTCATAAAAGTTTTATGCCGAAAACTATATCAAAATCCTTAACCAAAACCGAAGTCTTGATATCTCAGAGCTTGAGATTTCAGCCCCTCCATATTTTTTGTTTTATATTTATCTCAATATATATAACTAATTGCAGCAAATAATTTTTTGGTTAAACACAGGTGCGTATTAATCAAAGTAATATGCTGCGTAAAGTAATAAGTACTATATACATAATGTTAATCAGAGTAATTATATTAATTATAATGCAATTTGCATTAAAATGTCATACAAAAAAATGTCGTGCGTAATATTATTTAATGCAAATATAATATTATTTATATTATTTAATATTATTTATATTTTATTCCAAGTACTCTGTTAAATATTATTGCAAAGAGTATTACATTTAACTTTATAACAAGCTTTATATTGTTTTGTAATGGAAGCTTCCGTAGGACTGTGTAGCAATTTGCATTAGATATTCAAGTTTTTTTTAACTGTGGTTAATTTTTGGAAATTTAAGATTTTTGTGCGGTAGCATATTTTTCAATCAAATTAAATACAGTATTAATTTATGATTTATAGAAGATTGTTTGAGGATTTTTTTTTAATTGAGGTGAGGCAAAAATTTTAAGGAGGACGTTTCTTCCAATTTTTTCCACTACGTGTGTCGTATTCTTTTAAATTTCTAGTTACCTGTAGTTTAGACCCTTAATTATACAAAACTTTTTAAAACATTAACAAATATCTTTGACATCAAAGATTAAAAACAAGTGACTAAACACCGGGACAAGATTTTTTCACGGAAATTATAACTAAATTTATATTAACAAATATTTTTAAATTTGTATTCAAACCTGAAGAAATAATCATTTTCTTCAGACATTTTGTGGTTATTTTCGACTTTGACATTTATAATTTTCAACATATTCTACAATTTTCTAGTAAATACTAAAAAGGATTAGAATTTTCTTATTCACTCGAAATAAGGAATGTGCCAATTCCTATTAGTTTATACTTTTAGTTTATTCTAGTTTTTATTCACTTGCCCAATTATATCGATAGCATTGATTCGTTAAAAAAAACTTCTTCAAGCCAGAAGAATTATTTCAGTGACCACAGCTTCGTAACAACGTCTGTCTTTAATTTAAGGATGTTTTGAGTAAAAGATTAAATCTTTGGTAAATCAAAACACAAAAAAAAAACGAAAAGATGCTTTTGGGTTTCGCTATATTTCAAAAATAAATTTTTTGACAATTAAGACTGAAAAATTTTGTGTAAAATAAGCAAAAACTTGTCGAGTGTAATTTTTTTATAAAGCCGTATAAAAAAAGTTTAATAGAGTCGGCAAACTTGTTTGTAGCAATTGACACAAAGTACAAAAAATTTCAAACTAATTCCAATTACTTCGGTCTGAAAGACCTAAGTATTACATTCATGAGCTCAAAGTGAAATTCTTACTCCCACTTTTTTTGACATTTCTCGACGTTTTAGGATCTCCTGATTCTAAAAAAGCAAAAAAAAAAAAATGTATGTCTGTCTGCCGGCCGTCCGTCCGCCGTCATTACCTACGCTGCAGGGAAAACCGCTGGAGGGATTTCAAAAATTTTTTTTCTAAAAATAGGTATACTCGAGAGACAGGTCCGAAAGGACGCTGTGTTCGATAACTGTACCGAAAGTGTGTCAAAAAAAATCATTATGTGTGTCAAAAATAGCAAATTTTCATATTTTTGGCTTAAAAAACGTTCATTTTAAGTGATTACGAGTAGGAACATTAAATTTGGAGAAATCTTGATGGTAGGGATTGGTATGTGAGATCAAAAACTAGATTATTGCATTATAAGTTTGTCAAAAAAATGTTGTCAAGTGTGTCAAAAGAAAGATTTTTATTTATTTTTTTACCTAATTTTTTGGAAAAAAAATAAAATTAATTGTTTGTTTGAAATGAGATTTTATTATTATTATTGAGAATTATGGCATTATAAGTTTGTCAAAAAAATGTTGTCAAGTGTGTCAAAAGAGAGATTTTTTTTTATTTTTACCCAATTTTTTGGAAAAATAAAATTGTTTGTTTGAAATGAAATTTTATTATTATTATTGAGAATTATGGCGGATTATAAGTTTGTCAAAAAAATGTTGTCAAGTGTGTCAAAAAATGATTTCATTTATTTTTTAGCTAATTTTTTGGAAAAACAATGTAGCTGTTTTTATGACGTAAATGTAATTGAAAATGAAATTGAACATGGAAATTTTTGAATTTGTTATAGTTTTGGAAATATTTTTGGAATTTTGAAAAAGTTTGTATTTTTGATTTTGTAATAATTTTTGCATTATTTTTAGAATTTCGGAAAAAGTTTTAGTTTTTGATTTCGTAAGAATTTTTGGAATATTTTTAGAATTTTGAAAAATTTTTAATTTTTGATTTTATTATAATTTTTGGAATTTTGAAAAAATTTTCAATTTTTGATTTTGTAATAATTTTTGCAATATTTTTAGAATTCTGGAAAAGTTTGAATTTTTAAGAATTTTTGGATTATTATTGGAATTTAGAAAAAGTTGAAATATTTGATTTCATTCTAATTTTTGGAATATTTTTGGAATTTTGTAAAAGGTTTCAATTTGTGATTTTGTTATAATTTTTGCAATATTTTTAGAATTTTGAAAAAAATAGAATTTTTGAATTTTATACATATATATATTTAGAATTTTGAAAAAAGTTTCATTTTTTGATTTTGTAAGAATTTTTGGAATATTTTTAGAATTTTGAAAAATTTTTAATTATTGATTTTATTATAATTTTGAAAAAAGTTTTAATTTTTGATTTTGTAATATTTTTTGCAATATTTTTAGAATTTTGGAAAAGTTTGAATTTTTAAGAATTTTTAGAATATTATCGAAATTTAGAAAAAGTTTAAATATTTGATTTCATTCTAGTTTTTGGAATATTTTTGGAATTTTGAAAAAGTTTGATTTTATTTAATTTAACAATATTTTTGGAATTTTGATTATAATTTTCCTGTAACGTATTGATATTTAGTGTTAGTTTTGTAATAAGTTTTTAAACAGAGATAAAAAATACATGTACTTTACCAAAGAGTTATGTTTGATATACATCGCTGCCCAAAACTAAAAACCATGTCCTCGTGAAAGTTGTTTGCCGAAAACTATATCAAAATCCTTTACCCAGACCGAAGTCTTGATATCTCAGAGCTGTGAGATTTCAGCCCCTCCATATTTTCTTTTTTCGAAAACTAACGCTTGTTTTTAATTTTAGTATGTTTTGGGTAAACAATAAACCTTTAAGATATAAAAAAATATAAAAAAGATGCACTTTTTGAAATCCTATGTTTGAAAAATAAATATTCAAAACAATAATCTAAATATATAAATTTTATTTATTAGTGTAATAATTTTATAAAAACTTTACCTTGTAATTTTAGTACTTTAGTACTTTAGTACTTAGTACTTTAAATGAAACAAGAATTTCCAAATCGGTTAATCGGTTCAACTTCAACTTAACTTTAAACTTTTTTGTTCTCTAATCTAAAAATTCTTAACAAATTTCGAGCCACACTGTGTGTTAAAACAAAAAAAAACAAATACAAATAAAATACATCAATTTTTTAACTATATTAACAAATATCGAAGTTTCAAGGAAATCAGAAATGGTTGGGCTCACATAATCGGCGTTTTGATTCTTCATCTAAAGCAAACATATGCATCTATTTACTGCCTGCCCAATGTATGAGTTTTTTAACCGACTTAAAAAAGAAGGAGGTTCTGTGTTTCATTGTGTTTTTTTTATGTATGTTCACCGATTTCTCAAAAACGGCTCGTTCGATTTGGATGATTTAAATTGTATTCTATTTGGGTTTATTCCGAGAGGGTCCCATAGTTATTTTTATGATGTGAAAAATACCGTTATTCAGAAAATTTAAAAAAACTGTATTTTTTATGCATATTATGCATATTATATTGCTATACCTGTCGAAGTTATCGTAAATAATTTTCTATGATGGGAAATATGTATGCCGTTTGTGCCAAAAATCAGCAAAACCATAATTAATAGATTGTCACTGATGAAAGTTTTTTCGGCATTTGAAGTTATTACTTTTAAAACGCTTTCTAGCTGACATTTGCTTTATCACTGCACTAAAAATAAAAAAAAAAACTTAAAAAAAAAAAATTGAACCGACTTCAGAAAAAACAAAAGAGGCACAAAAATGTGAAAAATAGAAACGTATAAATTTTGATTAATATAATTTAATTATACCTTACTTTAGACAAAAAAATTGCGCTATTAAATAAAGTTACTATGTTACAATACTTTTACTTTTTCTTATAATTATTATAGTTATTATAGTTGTTATAATAGTTATTGTAGTACAAAACTGTTCGAAGTCGGTGCCACATTGACGATAAACCGATTAATATGTCTCGGGCTTGGCACCGATTTCCAACAGTTTTATACTACAAATAACTTTTAAAATATAATAACTATTATAACCACTATAATAACTATAATAATTATAATAAAAAGTAATTATTTTAATATACTAACTTTGTTTAATAGTGTAATTGGTTTGTCTATAGTAAGGTATAATTAAAATAAATTAATCAAAATTTATACGTATTTTTGTTTCTAAAAGCAACAATTGAGTTATTTTTCACTTTTTTGTGCCTCTTTTGTTTTTTCTGAAGTCGGTTCTATTTTTTTACTCATGAGATTTGAGCAACTTTTGATTATTATTGAAGTGAAAACTTCTTTAGTATCCTTATGATTTTAAACTTGATGAAACGAAATTTTAACAGTAAAAAGAGACAGTGAATATTGTTTAATATTTTCCCTTTTTTACTGGTATAGTATTATGTATGTTATTATGTTGAAAAAAAAAAAATTTATTATGAAATTTTAAATTTTATTTGGTTATGTTTATGTTTAGAAGACAATAAATTTATTTTTGTATTGTTTTTGTAATTTTATTAGGAAAAATAGATAATATTTAATAATTCATAAAAAGAACGTAATTAGTTGATAAGGTAAGTATTAAAAAACTGTTTAATTTTTGTATAAAAGAAAATATTTTATGTTTTTTTGTAAGTATTTTATTTATATTAAAAATTTTACTCAATTTCGGTGTAACCGTATGTAGTCTAATAAAGAAATGGATTAATGTCGATTTTATGTTAAATAGATTACTAATTCTGAAAATAAATTTTTACAAAAATGAAATTGTTTTTGATGATGAAAATGCAGGAACAGGAAAAACAATTCACACGTGGTAGAAGTGAGACCTTCAAAAATTTTGTCTTCAAGATAATGAGACGAATGTAAAATTTCGGGAAGAGGATAATTGCAGGTTTTAGTCATGACCATAGTGATACAAAGTTTGATAAATATTTTACATTTTATTCGTATATATAACATAGATTTATTCAGACTCAGAGCTTACATTTTCGATAAATGATACAAGAGGCTTATGGTAACTAAAGTATGAAATAAATACTTTGGTGTTAATATGGTTAATATATCTTTGGGATACTGCGTCAATTACTGTTTTTGATCTTGTTGTTGACACAGTGCGAATGAAACACTGTATTCCAAAGATATATTGACCATATTAAGACCAAAGCATTTATTTCATATTTTAGTTACCATAAGCCTCTTGTATCATTTATGGAAAATGTAAGCTCTGAGTCTGAATAAATTTATGTAATATATACGAATAAAATGTAAGATAATTATCAAACTTTGTATCACTATTATCATTACTAAAACCTGCAATTATCCTCTTCCCGAAATTTTACATTCGTCTCATTATCTTGAAGCCAAAATTTTTGAAGGTTTCACTTTTACCACGTGTGAATTGCACACATGTCCCGATTTTTTTTTTTAATAGTAGCACAATGCTTTAAAAGTTTCATTCTCTATTTATCATTAAGAAAAAGTTAAGAAATTGTTAACTTTATCATTGAGAAAAATAATTTCAAAAATAATTTTTTTTCTCAAAATAATTTTCATACAAACTGGAATTTCATGAGTAAAAATTTTTCAATTGTGTATGCTCTGTTAAATTTTGGTTGCTTAAAAGAATTACTTATAATTTGTTCGCCCAAATGTTTACTAAAAATTTGTAACAATTTGCGTTAAAGGGAAGGGTGAGGCGCTAAAATTACGATGCTTTACGTTCCGTAATTAAGTTAAAGTTCCTTAGTTGTTTTTACTAACCGACTGACGAGTAAAACGGACTAAAGAACATATGTGAGAACACAGGCAGGTGACGATTTTTATAAAAAACAGAGATCAGCAACAATGATTGCAAAGAATTGATTACTTTTATTCAAGTGTGAAATTCAGGGTTAAAAGAAATAAAAGTTTTTAATAAGTCAACTGTGACAGAAAGTGTAATGAACAATTAAATAAAAGCCACAAAACCTTGTCACTTTTATATCGTTTTTCTCTTTTAGAGATGATCCCTAAGGATTTATTAAACTTCGTAATATTTCATTTGCATATTTCCATTCTAGCTTCAACTTTCTGGTTACACTTCTAACAAACAACTTACTATGCATATAAGAAATACAACTACACCTGGTTTTAACAACTAACAAAAAACATGCCAACATATCATTATAAAAAAGGCTTTTTACTCTACCTTTATCAACTCGAGAAAATTGAAATATTAAATAAAGAATTTGAATTTCTAAAGTGAAACGTGCTCGACTAATCCAACAAAGGCAAGAACAATGTTCTATAAATGATTCCAACAAAATAAACAGAAAATACGATGAACAAAAATATTAAATGAAACCTAAAACGATTTTTATAAATTTTTAATTTCTTTGTGTTTAGATATTTTTCTTCTTGGTCTTGCTGTTTTGGTCAAACATACTTAATTTTTGTATTTTATGATTAAATTATTTAACACAGTGAGAAATTGTTTAACTTTTATTGTGTCTGGTCAATTTTTTTATGTGATCATTGACAGTGAGGAAGAAGCTACAATTACATTGTAGAGTAGAGCATCTCTATCCACAACCAGCATATTGCCTGAACCTTTTTAAAATAAATCTTTTACAACTAATTAACTATAAAAACTTGAACTAACCACATTGAATATATGTATATTCTCTAAAAACCCAATCTGTTTTAGGGTTACCTTTTATAATCATTATATATGTTGCTCATTCTTAAATTTATCAATTTTCAATTTTAGTTTGTCACACAAAGAAAACATCTACATTTTCACCTACGTTGTTCCTAGATTTTTTCTTTAATTTTCTTTTTCCTCAACTCCTTCCTAAATATTTTCGGATGTTTTTATTTCTAGAATAGTTTCTTTATATAGTAAACAAACTTTGTTACACAAAAAACGCAATTTTTTTATATTTTTCTACACGCACAAAAAACATAATTTACTTTTTTTTCAGATGGAAAAACATAAACAAAATTGTTTTCGGTTTTGTAAAAAGTTATCCCTTTATAAACAGGATCCATGAGAAAGGTCCAAAAATATTAAGAAGAGAATTTTAATTTTTAATTTTTACCCTCCGACACGAATTTATTTTTGTTATATAAAATTTAGAAATTTGACCAACAGAGCTTTTATTTATTAGCATCAAATTCAGCTATATAAACAACTAACTCAAAGATTAATTTTTTTAACAATTTATTGATGTAAAATTTAGAGTTCATTTTAAAAGAGATTACAAAATTTACAAGAAATGCATATTTTTTCCAAATTAATCGTTATGGCAACATTACATTGACTAGTATTGACGTCCATGGTTAATTTTCCAACCATTGTTAATAATGTGTTGAGTTCCAACTATTCCATTTCTGCGAGAATCATAATTATTTGTAGGTGCTCCAATATTATATGTTGCCCGTTGTAATCCAATATTATATGCTGGCCGTTGAGTTTCTGACTGTCCAAATCCATTTCTGTTTAGTATAGCTAAATCGTGACCATTTGAACGTAGACCTCTATTATTTTGAACTCCATTATTATTCCATTCGAAGTTATGTGCTCGCGTTCCCAAATTATTAGTATGTACTTGTGGTTGAATTGGTTTTCCAATGTTTTTTACAATCGCCTTAAAGCCGTTATGATTATCGGCAGTGTATTCAACTACACGGATAGTTCCATCTGCTTCTTTTAGTGAGTATCCGCCTGTCAAGAAATTATGTTTAGTTAAAAAATCGAATTAAATCGAAAACAGCTCAAACCTTTTACAGAATCTCCATCACGAACCTCCCATGCATCTTTATTATCTCCGGTATGAGGATCATTAACGCCATATTTGTAAACGTATTTAGGCTGAGTCTTTATACAAGTTAATTAATTTAACATTCTTTTTCTTATAAAGTTTATACTTACATGAGAATGTTGATCACTATATCCATTGAATCCATTGTTGCCAATTTGACCAACGCTCTGTCCAATATTTTCAATACCACTATTCCATTGAGAATATCCATTGTTCAAGTATCCACCATTTTTATCCAAATTATATAATTTTGTATGCTGATAGCTTGATGCTTCTCCATGCCCAAAAACTGTTTGACATGTTAGCCCAAGTAAAACAAAAACCAAAAACATTTTTATAATTCAATTATTAATTTAAATCAATCGAACTGAAAAACAAACACTTGAAGAATGATATAATCTTGACTACAACTCATTGCATTTATATAGTAATTAGTGCAAGTAACTTATGAATGAAAATGTTATAGAATTCAAATGCATGTAATCGATGGATCATGTTACATATTGGTTAATGAAAAAATAAATTGAAAGTTTTATTGAAAATTATGTTTTGTTTTATTTTGCAAATTATTTGTTTTTAATTTTATATTCGTTATGAAATCTTTAGGAATTTGATCCGATAAAATAATTTGTAAAATAGTTGTTGGTTGATCATTAAGACTTAATTCTCACAGTAAAAATGATACATTTCAACCACAATATAGAGTAATTTTTTTTATAAAAACCTTCGCCTAAATTATAATTAAAACCTGAACACAAGTAGAATAAAGTGACTGATATTTCAGGCAGTCTAAATTTTCATTTAAAGCACCGAAAATAAAAACATTGTATGTTTTCTATCCAGCATTAGGTTGAACTAAAAAAATGTCAATTGCATGTACATTGTACATATGAGGTTTTCCTGAAAATTTTTAGAATTTTCACACTGGATAAAGGTTAAGTCATCTATGTTTTTATAATGCATAGGTAAAAATATTTTATTTATTACGTTGTTTGTTATTACAATAAAGAATAAATGTGTTGTTGTTCGTTGAGTTATCTAGTGCAGCCCTAGAGGGCCGCGAAAGGTTTTTGTGAAAACGTAGTATTACTATATTTTTTTTTAATTTTAAATGTAAGTGAACGAAAGTGCATTCTTATTTGCTTATTTTTCAATAAATACTTTAACAGCTGACATTTTGCTAATTGTTGGCACTTTATGTTACCATTTGTCCAGATTTAACAATTTCGTATTAACCATGTCTAAAATTTTGTTACAACTGGGTATTCTTGTCGGGCGATCTTTTACTCGTATAGTGGAAAAATGCGTCTAATTTCTGATCAACTGGATCGCTCTCTTGTAATTTAGAATGGCATCTGTATGTCACCCTATTGTCTCAGTAGCATTATTAAACATTTAATTGTCTTTCTTTTTCTTTCCTTTGTACATAATTCTTCCCTTTTTTGTTTCCTAAAAATTGATTACACTATGTTTATGGCATTTAGAATTTAAAATTATATGAAGAAAATATTTGTATTACCTACTATCTTGTCAAACATAACATCAAATGTTCTTTGAAGGCTTGAAATTTCGAAAAAAAAAATATTTTTGAGCTTGACAAGTTTGGTGTCTTATGAAAGGTGATTTTTTACAGTTCAAAAGTATTTTTTTTTTGTAATTTTAGAAAGCACATTTTTCGACTTAATTTCAAAAATTTGAATTTTGTTTGTTAAACCCTTATCTACAAACATTACACAAGAAAAAGTTCAATGTTATAGGAATTTTACATAAAAGTCAAGTGGGGCCAAATGTAATATAACGCGTAATATAACGCGAAAACCATATACATTATTTAAAAAGTTTTATAAATTTTGAACTTTTTTTAAAATTGCCTGAAATATTAAATGCTTATTTCAGTTTATAATATATATGATTTTTTTATTGTAATTTAAAAGATTATTCACCATATCTATAATATGTCAAATTTCGGGAAATTCCAGACTTGGCATATTTTTTGTTCGTAGCTATTCAAATGGGTTTATCTTGTCAACAAAACAAAACGCTTGTCTAATTTTTTGAAAGTTTTTGTGTAAAAGACTAAATCTTTAGAAAAAAAAGGCACTTTTGGGCTTCGTCATCTTTGAAAAATTTAAACTGAAAAATTTCATGTAAAATAGGCAAAATATTTTTCAGTGTAATTCTTTTTATAAAGCCTTATTTAATACCTTTCAAACGAGAAAAGGTTCAAAAGAATCAGTTTTAAATGAATGGCACAAAATACAACAAATTTCAAAATAAAAATATTTATAAATGCCTTTTTTCTAAAATAAAAAATAACGCTTGTCTGTAACTTTAGTATGTTTTGGATAAATAATAAATTTTCAAAATGTAAAAAATAAAAGAAAAAACGTACTTTTTGACATCGGCATGTGTGAAAAACTAAATTAGAAAAAATCATAAAAATATGCTCTAAAGTGTCTTTGTCTCTAAATTTCTTAACAAATTCCGAGCCACCCTGTGTAACAAATTATACTAATGATTAACGAGGTTTCAAGGAAATCGGTAATGGTCGGGTTTACATCCTCGGTGTGTGTAATATCCCAAGGGCGGAAATAATTCGAAATAATTTTTTGTCAAAAATTTCGAAAGCAAGTATATCACCTACTCAATACCACTTGCTTGAGGAATTTTTCAAAAAATTATGAGAATTTATCAACGAACGAGGGGAATTCATTTAGAAAATTTTTTGCCATTTTTCATTTACTTATAAATTTTTTATGAATTATACGTTGGCCCACTGTGATATCAGTTAATTATTTCAAAATTAGATTGAAATTTTTTTGCCTTAGTTTTATTTTAATTTAAACCAATGAAATTCTCTAAAATGGAATGACATCATTCAATTTCACCAATAGCATTTGGATTGTACTAATAACAAATATTTATACGTCTTGAATTTTGTTTGTTAAACCCTTATCTACAAACATTACACAAGAAAAAGTTCAAGGTTATAGGAATTTTACATAAAAGTCAAGTGGGGTGTCAGATGCAAGGTGATTATTTTGTGTTATTCAAAATAATTTTCTTTAATTTGCGAAAGAACAATTTTCAACAAATTTTCGAACATGTGAATTTTTTTCCCTTTTTTTCAGCTACGAACTTTACAAAAGAAAAAATTTAAAAAAATTCACGTTTTAGGAATTTTGCAGAGAAAAAAAATTTTTTTTGGTTGTTATAATTTCAAATGTTCTTAGATAAGAGATTTTAGTGTAGTAATATTGAAAAACAATTGTTTTTGACCTTGACAATTTGGGTGTCATGTTACAGGTGATTTCTTTTTTATAGTTGAAAATAATTTTTTTGTAATTTTCGAGAACACAGTTTTCTACTTATTTTCAAAAATGTGAAAATTTGTTACTGTTTCCTCCTTATCTTCGAACATTACAGAAGCCAAAAGTTGAAAGAAATCAAGGTTATAGGTAATGTTGTAAAGATTGAACGCAAACTATAGCGGTCGGCTTAACGTTTCAAATGTTCTTTAGAGAGGGTTGAGAAATTTCGAAAAAATTATTTTGATCTTCATAAGTGGGGTCGTCCATATGCAAAGAGAATTTTTTTCAAGTCCAAAACAATTTTTTTTTGTAATTTGCAAAAGTACAGTTTTCGATTTATTTCTAAAATTGTGTTTTGACTGAAGCAACTGAAACAACTGAAAAATTGAATGCAATTGTTGTTGTTTTTTCAGTTATTTCAGTCAAATCGAATCCACATATACCCCTAGTTTGTATTTGAAAAAATATCTGGAACAATATACAAAATATCCGTTTGAATAATATATAACAAATAGTTGTTTTACGATGGGAGTGCTCAAACTAATAATTAATTTTTAAACTCATTCTGCCGGTGACAATTCAATATTTTGCAAATCAAATTAAACTTTTTGCAAATGAAATTCAACTTTTTGCTATTAATTTGATTTGTAAAAAATTGAATTTGATTTGCTAAAAATTAAATTTGATTTGCAAAAAGTTGAATTTGATTTGCAAAATATTGAATTTGAACTGCAAAACCTGTAGTTTGAATTTTTTTTAACTTTGTGCCATTTACTAAAAACTATCGAACTTCCGATTCTATCGAACTTTTTCTTGTTTAAAAGGCATTAAATATCGCTTTATAAAAAAATTACACTGAGAAATTTTTTACAAATTTTACGTGAAATCATTCAGTTTTATTTTTAAAAAATTTAATTTGCAAAACAGGCAAAACCCAAAAGTATTTTGTTATCTTATTTTTTGGTTTTCTAAAGTTCTGTATTCAGTTTTTTACCCAAAATTACAGATAGGCGTTTTGTTTTGTTGACGAGATAAATCCATTTGAATATTTACTAAAAAATATGCCAGGTCTGAATTTTCCAAGTTTTTATAATTTAATAGATTAAACTTGAGTTATCCACTGTTATTTTACGACTTCACTACAGTAGTGCTCTTGCTTGAAATGATCATCATACCAAATGTAATATAATGCGAAAACCATATACATTATTTAAAAAGTTTTATAAATGTTGAACTTTTTTTTAAAATTGCCTGAAATATTAAATGCTTATTTTAGTTTATAATATATGTGATTTTTTAAATGTAATTTAAAAGATTATTCACCATATCTATAATATGTCAAATTTCGGGAAATTCCAGACCTGGCATACTTTTTGTTCGTAACTATTCAAATGGGTTTATCTTGTCAACAAAACAAAACGCCTGTATAATTTTTTGAAAGTTTTTGTGTAAAAGACTAAATCTTTAGAAAAAAAGGCACTTTTTGGTTTCGTCATCTTTGAAAAATTTAAACTGAAAAATTTCATGTAAAATAAGCAAAATATTTTTCAGTGTAATTCTTTTTATAAAGCCTTATTTAATACCATTCAAACGAGAAAAGGTTCAAAAGAATCAGTTTTAAATGAATGGCACAAAATACAACAAATTTCAAACTAAAAATATTTGTAAATTCCTTTTTTCTAAAATAAAAAATAACGCTTGTCTGTAACTTTAGTATGTTTTGGATGAATAATTAATTTTCAAAATGTAAAAAATAAAAGAAAAAATGTACTTTTGGACATCGGAGCAATTTCACGAAGGTTCAACATCGTTTTGACTTGACCCCTTTTAATTTTGATTATTTTTTGTTTATAGATAGTCTTTGATAAATAAAAAATACAAGTTCTCTTAGAATTTTTTTTTTCGACCAGGGGTCTTCACAGGGTGCCCCTCAATTTTTTGTTATTTTGTGATGTGAGTGCATTTTGACGAGCGATTGTAGAAAAACTACTGAATCGATTTTCATAAATGATATGTCGTTGAATAGGTATTAGAACAAAGTTTTTAAAAATGTACACTGTTAATTTTTTGAAATAATTTTTAACGGTGTAAAATAAGAAAAAAACGGTGTAATTGAAAAAAAGATGGCATAGCCTCTTTTTTTTTTTTTAAACAAAATTGAAGCTTATTTTATATCTAACAACTTGTGAAAGTTTAGGACTAGCATCATTTTTTGTTTTAAAGATAAAATTCGTTGTGCATATGGCTGTCGGGAATCAGTTTTTTTTGTTCTGAAGGAAAATTATAAAAATGGCGTTATTAACTAAGAGAATTTTTTTTTTGTTAAATATCAAATATTTTATTATTAAATGAACTTTTTAAAATATTATAAAAATTATATATGTACAATAAAGAAAATATGAGCAATATCAGCAAAAATCCACAAAAGCGCTTATTGCTATGTACATTAAATGAAGCTTATGTGGAGTTTAAAAATAAGTTTCCTGATGTGAAAATAGGATTTACTAAATTCACGTCCCTTCGACCACAAGAATGTATAAAATTATCCCAAGGAGTTCATAATGTGTGCGTGTGTACCATACATCAAAATATAAAACTAATGATTTAACACTCTTAGATGTCTTGGATTACTGATGCTGCTTTCCAGAATTATAAAACATTAATTGACTTTATTTCATGTGGTGATTGGTGAATTAACAGAAGATGGTCATACTTTGAAGTGCAATGACTGTTTAAAAAAACTTCAACAACTGGAAGAAAGATTAATAAATGATTTTGACGTTAAAGGAATCCTTCAAGTCAAATATCAACAATGGAATTTGCAATTTGGATACTTCAATAGAAACTGTAGAAGAATTTATGAAAAAATTTGTTTACCGTTTACAAATTTTGATAACACACAACTTTATAGCAAAACAGCTATCTACATTCATTGAGGAAAGAAAAAAAAATTAGAACCAGGAGAGTGCTTCGTTCAAGGGGATTTTTCTGAAAACTACGCCTTCATAATTCAGGATTCGGTTCAAGGTTATCATTATAATAATTCACAAGCTATTGTTCATCCATTTGTCATTTATTTTAGAAGTGCCGCAAGTGAATATAAACAGCACCGAAGTTTTATACTCATTTCGGATATAAACGATCACAACAGTACAACAGTCCATCTTTTCATTACATAACTTATTGAATTAATCAGAACGCATACAAATTATAATATTAGGAAAATAATTTATAACACCGACGGTGCACCTTCTCAATACAAAAATAAACATAGCCTAGTTAGCTTATGTCACCATAAAAAAGTCTTTAAGGTTGATGCAGAATGGCATTTTCATGCTACTAGCCATGGAAAGGGACCTTGCGATGGGATTGGTGGTACACTGAAGCGTGCTGCACACCGTTATAGTATGGGCAGCAGAGATATTATTGATACACCAAAAAAACTTTTCGAATGGGCTTTAAAATGGGAATCTACCATGAACTTTGGATACGCCGATAAAAATGAATATCAATTAATAAAAGAAAAATTACAAAATCGATATAAAAATGCGATTATTATAAGTGGAACTCAAAAATTTCATTCTTTTGTAGCATTAAATACTAAGACAATAATTGCAAAAATGTTTTCCAACTCAAAAGAAACTTTTGAATGTAAAATAAGTAAATAATTTTTAATAACTATATTTATTTTCTTTAACCTACATATATAATTTGTATGATATTTTAAAAAGTTTATTCAATAATAAAATATTTGTAATTTAATGTTAAAATACAATCTTTTACTTTATGATTCCATAATAACATAATAAGAACATAATACTTCTTCAGTCAAAAGTTCCTAAATAGATTTAGTTATTTATACGGCTTTTTTGTTTGCAGTCGAGACTGTCAAATTATTTTTTATAAGAGTGACAAGTGATTACTAAAAGTGACAAATAAACATTTCATTTTTTTATGCCATCTAATACAAAGAAAATAATTGCAGAAGTGTTTTCCTATTCAAAAGAAACTTCTGTTTGTAAAATAGGTAAATCGTTTTTAACAATTGTATTAATTTTATTTATTGTACTATATATATAATTTTTATAATATTTTAAAAAGTTCATCTAATAATAAAATATTTGATATTTAACAAAAAAAAAATTCTCTTAGTTAATAACGCCATTTTTATGATTTTCCTTCAGAACAAAAAAAACTGATTCCCGACAGCCATATGCACAACGAATTTTATCTTTAAAACAAAAAATGATGCTAGTCCTAAACTTTCACAAGTTGTTAGATATAAAATAAGCTTCAATTTTGTTTAAAAAAAAAAAAAAGAGGCTATGCCATCTTTTTTTCAATTACACCGTTTTTTTCTTATGTTACACCGTTAAAAATTATTTCAAAAAATTAACAGTGTAAATTTTTAAAAACTTTGTTCTAATACCTATTCAACGACATATCATTTATGAAAATCGTTTGAGTATTTTTTCTACAATCGCTCGTCAAAATGCACTCACATCACAAAATAACAAAAAATTGAGGGGCACCCTGTGAAGACCCCTGGTCGAAAAAAAAAATTCTAAGAGAACTTGTAGTTTTTAATTATGAAAGACTATCTATAAACAAAAAATAATCAAAATTAAAAGGGGTCAAGTCAAAATTTCGAAAAAATTTGCTGAACTTGCGTGAAATTGCTCATCGGCATGTTTGAAAAACTAAATTAAAAAAATCATAAACGCTTGCCTGTAACTTTAGTATGTTTTGGATAAATAATTAACTTTCAAAATGTAAAAAATAAAAGAAAAAATGTACTTTTTGACATCAGCATGTTTGAAAAACTAAATTAAAAAATATCATAAAAAAATACTCTAAAGTGTCCTTGTCTCTAAATTTCTTAACAAATTCCGAGCCACCCTGTGTAAAAAATTATACTAATGATTAACGAGGTTTCAAGGAAATCGGTAATGGTCGGGTTCACATCCTCGGTGTGTGTAATATCCCAAGGGCGAAGAGAATTCGAAATAATTTTTTGCCAAAAATTCGAAAGTAAGTATATCACCTGCTCAATACCACTTGCTTGAGGAATTCTTCAAAAAATTATGAGAATTTATCAACAAACGAGGAGAATTCGTTTAGAAAATTCTTTGCCATTTTTCATTTATTTATATATTTTTTATGAATTATACGTTGGCCTACTGTGATATCAGTTAATTATTTCAAAATTAGACTGATAATTTTTAATATCCCAGTAGACCAGACGTATAAATATTTGTTATTAGTATAATTAAAATGTTATTGGTGAAATTGAATGATGTTATTACATTTTAGAGTATTTCATAAGTTTAAATGAATTCTACTTTTAGTAAACAAAATTATACAATTCTACTTTTAGAAAACAAAAACTTCTGGCGAAAATAGAGATTTATCAAAACCTACATATACAAATCAAATAATTTTTTTTTAAGGCGTTTATGCTCCATGTAGGAGCGTTGCCAGGCTAATCAGCTTTAAATATTCACCACGGTCATCCGTAACAGCGACATAATTACCATGGCAGCCGATTTTTTTAAGGTCGTTTATTACGTCAGTCTCCCATTGTAGTCGTGGTCTACTTCGCGGTCGCCCACTCCCTGGGGTACTAACGTACATTTTTCTAATCATTCCAGACTGTGAATCGGCTCGTAGAACATGCCCAAACCAAGCGATCCTATTAGAACGAATACAACCTATTATATCTGGACCCTCAAGAAGGTCTCTGATCTCAAAGTTATACCGGGTTCTATACTCTCCATCATCTGTCTTAAGTGGACCAAAAATGTAGCGTAGGATCTTACGCTCAAATACAGATAAATGCGATTCGTCATTTTGTGTAAGGGTCCAAGTTTGTGACCCATACATCACAACCGGTCTAATCAATGTCCTGTTTAACTTGAGCTTGGTGTTAGTTGATACATACGGTTTTCCAAGGAGAGGTTTAATTGAGTAGAAAGTTCGATTACCTGCAGCAATTCGAGCTTTTATATCTGTAAGTATGCTGTTGTTTGAGTCAAGCATTGATCCCGAATATTTAAAGGATTCAACTCCCTCAATTCGTTCATCGCCGTACATCAAATCTTTATCTCAGCCTCTCTTGAAACATTCATATGTTTGGTTTTATTGTAGTTAATTTGCAGACCAATTTTCCTAGTACCACTCTCAAGCGACTTGAAACTCTCACTCATAACAGTTTCAATTCGGCCGAGGATGACAACATCGTCAGCGTAAGCAATCATCTGTACTGAGTTTATTGACAAGAAATTGTTGTTAGTCGGTAGTTTCTTTCGACGGCACACATATTCCAAGGATAATTTAAAAAGTATAGGAGAGATAGCATCACCTTGTCTTAAATCGGAGTCGACTTTAAAAAACTTTGATATTTCGTTCTCTACTCGTACACAGCATTGAGAGTTCTGTACTATCATTTTGCATAGTCATACCAGTTTACCAGGAATTCCCATTGACACCAGAGCAGACCATAGAGTCTCTCGTTCGAGATAGTCGTAGGTCTGCCTGAAATCAATGAAAAGTTGGTGCACTGGTATGTTGAACTCTCGACACTTTTCCAAAATCATCCTTATCGAGAAAAGTGCATCGGTAGTACCTCGGCCCCGCCTGATACTGATATTCTCCAAACAGTTGTTCAGCAAAAGGATTGATTTTGGATAGCAAAATGTAGGAAAAGATCTTATATGCTGTGCAAAGGAGAGCGATTCCTCTGTAGTTTGCACATTGTAGGCGATTACCTTTTTTATGGATTGGTATCAGCATAGCTGTGTTCCAGTCCTGTGGCATGGTTTCAGTCCTCCAGATCATTTGAACAAGTTTAAACAATCTTAAGGATAGAGTTTCACCACCATGTTCAGTCATTTCGGATGTTATATCGTTTGACAATTATAGACGATACACAAAAATTTACATTAGCTCCAAATTAAATACACTATTTTTTCGGCAAACGTTTAAATTTTTATTATCCAATAATAATCCAATCAAAATAGTTGTTATTGTTATTATGTTGTCATAGTTATACAATAATGAATAATTCAAAATTTCATCTTCCAATCAAAACAGTTGTTATTTTTATTGTCATAGTTATGCAATAATTCAAAATTTCACCATCCAATCAAAATATATATTATTTTTTTGTTGTTATAGTTATATAAATTGCTTGAAAAAATAACAAATATCGTAAAAATATGGAAAGAAATGACGACTTTTTCTGCCGCCGTAAGTTTGTGAAATTACTTCTGTAATTACTTCTGAAATTACTTCTGCCGCCGTAAAAAAAAATAAATATGACGTTACTTTACAGCCGCTTTAATTATATGTCAAAAAAGTAAGACTTTAACCTTCTCCCTAACGGCAGTAAAGATAAACTTTACAGCCGTTTGCCTAAAAAAACTATTTTTAAACAAAACTTACTTAATTCTGTGACAACTTCTTCCTATAGATTTGCTCCACGTTTTAGTTTTTTGCAACGAAAAGATGTATGGTAATTTGTTGAAAATAAAATTTAGATAGACAAAACGGCTATAATCAGAAAACAGATCTCAAATTTAAATAAAAATACTAACTGTTATAATATGAAATATCACCAATTGCATACACCATAAACATTCATAAATCTTGTGATATCTGTGGATGTTGAGAGCCCAGGTAACATCTAATTGTGATCTTAGGTGTTGCTAAAATTTCTGCAATTAAAAAAGAAGGATTAACATAAATCTTATATAATATAAGGAAAAGGAACCAGAGTAATATAATATATTCTCACAATTGTGGGTTAGATCAAGGACCATCGTAACATTTTCGATGAAAAGTGCCACTCCGTCACTTTATTTTTTTGGAAAATAAATTAGCTGTCACTATTCTCACTGTTGGTATGCTTCAAAACGTGGAAGAGAAAACATAAAACCGATACAGGACGATCTAATTCTCTCATCGATTCCAAAACCGAATCAAGCACTTTTGGTCCTTTGGCTGATAGGCCAGCAACCTTGCTCTACATCAACATGGCTTTCGGATAGCACCCTCACCGTTCTTCACAGCATCTAAAATAAATTCAGTGATGGTCTGAACGAAAATCGCTTGTGCCAGAACTATCGTAGCCGCAGTTGTCTTATATAATTGTTTAATAATATTAAACACGAACCTAATAGAACGACCGGGCAATCCGAAAAGATGAAGTCCTATTAATGTTGGAGCATGCAAAGGAGAAAAAAACTGAAAGAATTCTGTATTAATACTACAAAAACCGCCCAGACAAAATTTTAACAATATTTTCGAGAACGTAAACATTTCAGAATCCTTTATAAAATAAATAGTATTGCCCATCTACAAAAAAGGTGAAACATTTGAAGTAACAAATTACATGGGAATGCAATTCATGAATACAAGTGGATTCTATTCACAGAGATACTCATACGCGACTAATATCAATATTAAAGATTTATACATTATAAAAGTCTAGATACTAAATTTAAAATAATTTCAGCCTTAACTATAAAAAGAACATTAACAACTAAGCAGTTTAGAAATTAGACTATGGTTAGAAAATGAAAACAAAATTCCTATTTCAGGTTATACAGCAGGAATGTTTGGTTGATACAACCATATCTAGCCACCCAAACTCGGTAAATAAAAGTCTACCTTATATAATGTTAAACGTTCAAAACACCTAAATTAACCATTCCAAAAGTTTATATCTACTTCAACTGCCTATCCCATCAGCACATTATCAAATAACTGTATCTACTCATTATGTATTCAATGTCGTAGTTTATTTCCTCATTTCTAACCGATTTAAAATAAAATTATTTTTCTGTCAACAATGTCGTGATTTTTTTTTCCTTCTTCGCTCCTTAGGAAGCCAAAAAGGAAAAAAATTCAATCTAAATGGTTTGATGATTTTTGATATGAAAAATTATGAAAATTGAAATAAAATTTTTTGCTTTTTCATTTTTTACTAAAATTTCTAGAAGGAGTTGAAATGAGAGAAAATAATGGGTGATAAATACTAAATTTTTTTTGTATGTTCGAACTGTGTTCATTTTCTTTTGTAATATTTTATTAATAAAATTACACACATATTTAAAATAACTTAAAAAACCACTTAAGAATACCTGATAATGGGTGTTTTTCTTTAATATTATATTAAATTTATTATTCACATTACATGGTTAATGTAAACAACATAAAATAATTTTGTATGTAAGAATATAATACACATTACCGTTCAGAGAAGGTTTTCTTCGTACAGACTTGTGAATTATTTTAATTCTAGATTTTTAGTTTTTTCTGCGGTTTATAACAATTTAGAGGATTTTTTATAGTGTATCATGTAAAATTATTGGTTTTCAGATTGATCTTTAGTTTTAATTAGTTTATTAATACAGTAATCCCTCCAACTGCGCGGGTTTTCATAGCGCGTTTTACACTGCGCGAGTAGAGTTTTCAATACTAATTTTCACACAGCGCGATTAAAATTTCACACTGCACGGCTTTTAAATTTTTTTTCGAATATGTTTTTACATACGATGTGCATTTTGTAAGAGTACAATCAAATAAAAAAAGTATTTTAAAATTTTTTCTTAGAATTTGTATGTAGGTGAATTTCGTAAAATTACATTGAGTTTAAAAAAAGGGATTTTTCCTAGAAGTTTTATTTTCAATATATTTCCATTAGTTTTTATACTGTATCAGTTTTATTGTGGTCGCTTTAGAAAGAACAACATTGAAATTAAGACGTGTTTGATATAGTAATAAGTAAGTATAAGTAGAATTTACGATTTTTGTGATTTCATAAATTACAAAAACATTTTAATTTATTCAACAGTCAAATATTAAAATGAAAAAAAACGGAAAAAGAAAAATTTTAACTTTAGATGCAAAGATGGAAATCTTAAAGCAAATAGAAAACGGTGAAAAAACTTCAATATTGGCGCTAAGATATAATATGAATGAATCTAGTATAAGAAAAATTAAATCAAATGCAGAAAAAATAAAAAGTTCGTTTGCTTGTTCGACATCAATATCGACAAAATTTGTAAAAAAATCTAGAAATCCTTTAATTGAAAAAACTGAAAAAGTGATCAGTTCCTGGATACAAGAACAAAGCGAAAAGCGTGTGCCTCTAAGTTCAGATGTTATTCGAACAAAAGCGTCATCAATTTTTGAACGTTTACAAGACGAAGAATCTAGAATATCTGATATAGAAAAAATTAAATTTCAAGCCAGTAAAGGCTGGTTTGAAAAATTCAAACATCGCTCTTCACAATATTAAATTTACAGGCGAAGCAGCGAGTGCTGACCAATTGGCTGCCTCTTCATATCCAAAAACCCTGAAAAGTATTATTGACGAAGGGGGATATTTGTCAAATCAAGTTTTCAACGCAGACGAAACTGGCCTATTTTGGAAAAGAATGCCTAGTAGGACTTTTATTTCCAAGGATGAAAAAACGGCTCCAGGTTATAAAGTAGCAAAAGAGAGACTGACAGTTTTATTATGTGGAAATGCAGCTGGTGATTGCAAAATCAAACCATTACTAATTTATACTGCGGAAAACCCTCGTGCGTTTAATGGAGTATCAAAAAACTCACTTCCAGTTCATTGGGTATCGAATAAAAAAGGATGGATGACCGCGAAAATTTTTGAGAACTGGTTTTTGAATTGATTTTGCATTGAAACTGAAAAATATTGCAAATCAAAGAACATTGCTTTTAAGATTCTATTAATTGTTGATAATGCACCAAGTCACCCAGCCTATTTGGCTGAATTAAACCCAAATATTAAGGTAATATTTCTACCTGCAAATACAACATCGTTAATACAGCCGATGGACCAAGGTATCATCGCCGCATTCAAACGTTATTATTTGAGAAGAACTTTTATGAAATTGATTGAGGCTACTGATGGGAAAGATAATGTATCAATTCGTGACTTTTGGAAACAGTACAATATTTTATCTGCTGTAAGAAATATAAAATATTCTTGGGACGAAGTTAAAAACTCAACGATGAATGCTGTGTGGAAGAAAATATGGCCAGAAAGTTGAATTGAAGCAGCTACGGTTGAGATGCTAGATATTTCGGAAATTGTGACATTAGGAAAAACAATTGGTGGTGACGGTTTTGAAGCATTAGTATCAGAAGATATTATGGAAATCATTGAAGATATTCATGAAGCAAATATGACCGCTGATGATATTTTAAGCCAGTTCAATAACGATAACAATAATAAAAGTGAAGAAGAAGTAGAAGTTATAAGTGCTAATTATTTTACCACCGAAAATTTAGCGAACCTTTTACAACTTGGTAGTCAGCTTCAACAGAAGGCTCTTGACATGGACCCTGATGTGGAGCGTGTCTTAAATTTTGGAAGACATTTAACAGCTGCTTTGGCTCCATATGAAAAAGTTTATAAAGAAAAGAAAAAAACTGTTAAACAATCTGAAATAACCAACTTTTTTCAAAGACGAGAAAGAACACCAGAATATAGCAGTGACTGATTCTTTTTTATTGCTTAAAATTTTCACAAATTAATACGATTGATAATGAGGTCTATTCAGTAAAAACTTCTACTGAAAATTTCTGAAATTCTTCTAATGTTTGTATAAATTTTATTTTACCGTTATAAAATTTCATACAAAAAACAGAATAGCAGGAATTATCGATATGTAGAAGATTTTTACTGAATAGATTCCATTATTTTTTTAAAGCTATGTTCTTTTTATATTCTTATATTCTTTTATATTATTTATGTTTAATTTAATTAATTGAAAATTAATGAAATGTTTTTTGATTTAAAAATCGTTGAAGTAATACTTGTTTTTATGTTTATATATAGGTTTTTATGTTTATGTATATATATATATATATATATATATATATTAATTTTTTGTTGAATAAAAAGATTTAATTAATTTTTTGAAATTTTTTCTTATATTTGGAACGTAACCCTCTATTTTCATACAAAATAGGGTTCACATTGCGCGGTTTTATGTTGCGCGCTGTTTTTGAGGAACCGAACTACCGCGCAGTCGGAAGGATTACTGTAGTATATTAGTTAATTAGGAGCTAAAGTGATACCTTTTGTGTTGAGTCTATAGTTTGACAGTTATAGACGAAACACAAAAAGTCACTGCAGCTCCGAATTAAATACACTATTTTTCGGCAAACGTTTAAATTTTTTATAATTATGATTTTTTATCGTAAGTTACTTCCAAAAAAAACATTAAAATTTGTATAAACAATTTTTTTTATCAAAGCGCATTTCAATTCAAAATTTCATAATCCAATCAAAATAGTTGTTATTTTTGTTGTCATAGTTACACAATGATTCAAAATTTCATCATCCAATCATACTACATATTTGTTATTTTTTATAATTAACACTGTTTGCCGTTGGCACTTGGCGTAAGTTGTCAAATAACATAATGTCAATCTCTTGTTACTTTACGCAAATAACTTATTTAATAAGTTTAATAAAATTTAAGAAAACAAAGTTTTTTTATAATTTTACTGTTACTCTATATATATTTCAGCTTGTTAGGCCATCTTCTGGAGTAATCTAAAAGTAAAATTATAAAAAACATTGTTTTCTTCAATTTTTATTAAACTTGTTAAATAAGTTATTTGCGTAAAGTAACAAGAGATTGACATTATGTTATTGTTATTTTTTGTTCTTATCCAATTTGTTTGAAAAAAAGAACACCGAAAGAAAAAATCTTGGTTGATTCAAACATGTTGCATGGTCAATCGAACATTAAGTGAAAATTGTGGAATTAAATACGTTTGTTATTGAATCAACCAACGCTCCGTATTTAAATTAACAATTTAGCCGTTGTTGATAAATTTTTTTATAAGTATCACAAACATATTTGATTTAACCATGTTTGTAGTTCAGTCAGCTATGATTTCATTTTCGAGCAACAATGCCGTGGTTGATTTAATTTTCAATTGACTACAAGCGTGGTAAATTAAAAATTAGACTAAAAATAGTGATAATGAAAACGTTTGTGATTGAATCAAACAATACTCCATATTTGAATTTACTAATCATTCGTTGTTGTTAAATTTTTTTATAAGTATCACAAACATATTTGATTTAAGCATGTATGAAATGTTAATGAAACACAAACGGTAGATAACTATCACGAAAATGTTCCAATTTCTAAGATATATATTGGTTTGGTACATCTTTGTTTTGTTTTTGCTGCTATCGATGTTTGTATGGGTTCCTTCTTTTCGTAAATATAATATTTGAAATTTTTTATATTAGAAGTATGTACTTCGCATCAATCCCGACAAACATTAAGTTCTAAATTGGAAATGTATGAGTGTGATTTTGTTTGTAAAGTATGCGTCCATTTTATCGCCATTTTTCTAATGATACAATTTAATTTGATATACAATGATACAATTTAGACCAAAATTCCGAAATGAAAAATTTAACTTTTTGTGTAGAAAATAATACTAATTTTCCATAATTTTCTCAATATTATTAAAAATTAAATTAAAATATCACTAAATCAACATGAAACAAGACAAATAAAAAATATTAAAAATATATAATAAGTTTTTTAAATCACTAAAATTAATTATTGAAAGGGCCTATTGTTTAGCGAAATTGTTTTTATTAAATTCACTAAACAATTTCTTTCGCACATAATTTTATATACAAATAATAAATTAAAATTATTCAATTGAATTAAACGCATGTAAATTATTTTCTAAAATGTTAAATAAAACCAGCCATGTTAGATAAAATATATAAAAATACTTTTCATTTTTCTGTTCTAATTCTTTCTTTTCTTTTCTTGATTATTATTATCATTAAACAAATTTCGTTTCTCTTCGTTTTTTATTATTACAGAAAAGACCGAAAGAAAATTTATTTTTAACGCCTATTTCGACTCGGGACAGTTAATCCGTATTTCGTGTTTAAACAAGCACAATAATTCTCAAACAAACTATACTTAATTCAACTATGATTTGTGAAATGTGATGGTTTGAACACGAAATTGATCACGCCGTTGTTGATTTAAGTAATGAAAATTGTTACGTTTTTTAAAATAAATTGTTAATGCTACATTGGTTAAAATAACCACGTTCATATTAGACGCAAAATCAAACAAGCTTTGTAGTTGATGCTACCAGCATTTTTTTCAGTGAACAAATATCGTAAAAATATGGAAAGAAATAGCTACTTTTTCTACCGCCATAAAAAAATTGAAATTTCGTTACTTTACAGCCGCTTTGATTATACGTCAAAAAAGTAAAACTTTAACCGTATACCACCCTAGTGGCAGTAAAGTTAAAGTTTTTATAAACGAAAAGTGGCTTGCATCTTGCAAATAAGAGAAATCGAACATGTTAATTGTAATCAATATCTTTCAAATAAATTAAAAAAATTTAAATTCAATTACGGTATATTGTTTGATTAACCATGAATAGAAGTTTTACTAATATATAATCATAAACAGAATAGAAACATAAATCAATATCGATTAAATCGAGAGCAAAAACAAATCAACGAATTTTGTTTTCGTTTTGGTTTACTTGCTGTAAAAGTTCGTTCAATAGAAAAATCAATATTAATATGTGTACCTAGATACATCGTTTCATAGGACCTTATTTTACATTCAACATTTCCAAAACAAATTCGCAAAAAATTAAGTGTAATTCACAACCATAGGTACAGTTGCTGAATTAATTTTGAAATTCGATTCGCCATATCTGCTCCCGCGAGGAGGAAGAGACAACTGCATTTCAATAGGAAATAGAAAACGATTTTTCATTGCAGTTTAGTGAGAACATTAGGCAGGGTAGTAGGCTGAAGTGAAATGAAACTTGTGGGACTTCGGTTTTATAATCTCGTCCCACAAACAAGCAACGCTTCCTACCTTATTAACCTTCGCGTGAACGGATATTTTTAGCAACTGATATGAACAATATGTACCCCGGTTGATATTACATAAATCATAATATCAACAAACGTAACTGTGTATTTATTTTACTTTTGTGTAAGCATACAATAAAAGCATATATTTAAAAATAAAGTTACTTGTTTTTCACATTGACCAGTAAAAATTTTCATATAAGACCAAAGAAAAAAAAATATCTATCCGGGTAGATATTGTTTTCTTACGTAATATCAACTTACATAATATCAACAAACGTGTAATAATATCAAACGTGTATTAATATCATAATATCATTTTGCTTTTGTGTAAGCATAAAATAAAAGCATATATTTAAAAATAAAGTTACTTGTTTTTCACATTGACCAGTAAAAATGTTCATATAAAACCCAAGGAAAAAAAATATCTATCCGGGTAGATATTGTTTTCTTACGTAATATCAACTTACATAATATCAACAAACGTGTAATAATATCAAACGTGTATTAATATCATAATATCATTTTGCTTTTGTGGAAGCATAAAATAAAAGCATATATTTAAAAATAAAGTTATGTACTTGTTTTTCACATTGACCAGTAAAAATGTTCATATAAAACCCAAGGAAAAAATATTTACCCGGGTAGATATTGTTTTCTTGCGTAAAAAAAACCATAAAAATCCAAAATAAGTGTTAAAAGGAAGTCCAAAATATTTTTTTCTCAGATTTTGCGAAATCAATTTAAAAATTAGTCACATAGCTGAACAGGCATGATGATTGGTTAAAAACTCATAAAGTTATTGAATTACAAAAACCGTGATATCTACCCGGGTAGATACTGTTCACGTGAAGGTTAAACTAATAAAAATAAAAACGATATATTTTCGGAAATTGGTTTTGATTGAAGAAAAGAAAGAAAACTTTGTCATTCTGATTTTAACTTTCCATCATTATCATTATAAAATTATATGTATAATATTATTAAAAATCAAGTTATTGTGTTAAGAATTAAAAAATAAAATATTGTGCCAAATTTGCAAGAGTAAATTATTTATATTTATTGTAAAATAAATATCAAGTGTTTTTATATATTATATACATAGATATATATGTATATATATAATATTGTTCTAACAAAACAAATTAAAATACATCATTCTGCAGCACGGAGTTTGGTAGCACAACCGCTACAATTAGCAGAAACGCTACAATTGGTGACCTTGGGGAGTACGTGACCTGAAGTGCAGCTACAAACCAAAATCCTAAATATATTTATCTAAGGCTTTGTGCTGGGAAACTTGGTGCGTTATATAACGTGCCAAGTAAAAGGTACGTTTATTTTACAACATATAGCATTTCGCATTATAATTTGGGGATCGACATAAACAAAATTTATTTTTTTTACATATGATTGCTCATGCATATATAATTGGATTGCAACATTTCGACTTGCGTGTAAAAAAAATTAACATCAATCAAAAAAATTAACATTTTATATTGGATTTCGCATGGAGTGAAATTGTTTTACTGGATTTCGAACCACTGAAATATGATCGAGAAAAATCACAAAGGATCAGTTATATATTGAAGTTTACCGAATTTTACCGAAGAAATATCAAAAAATTATTCTATCAAGAACGGATTATTCAACACAACCAGCAAAATTTAAAGGATTAAAATAAAAATCAATTATCATCATAGAAGTATTTGGTGAGTTTTCTTTCTTTTTTGATTTATTTTTTATCAATACCAGTTTCCGTTAATTTAAAACATATATACGATCTACAATAATAAAATTATATGAAGTCTTTGTTAAATGAAAACGGAATATATTTTTTTTGTATTGAAAATAAATTTTGATTTTACTTTTATTTTACTATTCCATTATTTAATAAAAAAATAAATATATTTTTTTTTTGATAAATAAATTTTAATTTTAGGCTACGTACAGAGTGAAAGTGTTGAGCGGCGCTGTGCGCAAAGCGGTGCTGTTTCGCGCTGGAGCAAAGCGGTTGACTGCACACAGTAATGCTTTACGCGAAGCTAAATGCTAGCACAAAAATTGATTTAATGGTCATTTTTGAAAATGAATTCATCATCAGAAGATGAGTTATTCTTAACTGAAAGTCTTTATTTACGGTTAAAAAATTTAAAAACGAAAAGTGGTATACATAAGATCAATTTAGATCGAAAAATCAAAGGTGAATTTCATCAGTTATATCCTCAACTTCGGGAGGATAAAACTAAATTTTTTGAATGCAGTAGAATGTCCATAGAAACATTTGATTATATTTTAATTTTAATTGAACCAAAATTATTAAAAATTTGGACCAATTTTATTAAAACGCCAATAACAGTTGTGAAAAATTAATAGTTACTTAGTATCTTTGAGATAAGTGCCTAATTAAAAAAACAATTTACAGTACTAAATTTGTGCAGTTCAAACTAAGTTATACTCCAGTTATAATATCCCGAGCAGAAATTTGTCAGGGCTCATGTAAGGTCCTGATCAGGTTTGCCTTAGTCCGGATCAGGCATTTGTAGGGCAGCCTGATTGGGCCCTGATCATAAGTGCAACGCTTTTGACCTATCAGTTCCTATTTGGGATAACCGGATCAGACTCGGATTGGGCCAATCAGATCAGGTCCTGATTGTGATATCCTGACCAGACCCTGATATATATTTATATATAATATACATAAGTTAATCAAATTAAAATAAAAAATTACAATGGAAAAAATTAAAACATGCATACTACCTTAATCACTATTATTATAGTCTTTCAGCCGAAAAGCGTTAACTAAAATATGCATGAAACGATTTTAACTATATATTTCTGAAATGGATAATACTCTAGTGAATTTTAACCAATTGAAATTTCAGTTAAGCCGTGCATTCACATAAAACAGAAACAGAAACAGAAACCGAATTTCATACAAATTTGACAGCAACAGGAATAGAAACCTAATTTAGAAACAGAAACAGAAACTGAAAATTCGTCTGTTTTGTCTGGACCAGAAACAATTAAAATTTAATTGTTTCTGGTCCAGAAACTGTCACGTGACCATATTATTTTAAATTTTTGTAACGGGATTGTACATTATTTTAAGAAATAAATATTTAGTCAAAAATAATTTACGTTGAATTTAGCTCGATTTTTTTTGATGGATATTATTATGTGCGATAACGAAAAAAATAAATTTCTTCTTCACTGTACATTACAAAATTGTGTTATTTTTTTATTTATATGAATGAAAAATAAAATACACAGTTTATTGAATTACAATATTTTTTTTATATTAATATAATTTTTTCAATTTTAATTGGGTTAAATATATATGGATTGGGTTAAATATATATATTTTAATTTTGACATATATAATATAATATGACAGCTGCCATCTTAAAATTCGGTTTCTGTTTCTGTTTTATTATTCACCACCGTCAACCAAATTAGAAACTGAAACAGAAACAGAAACTGAAAATTTTCAGTTTCTGTTTCTGTTTCTGTTTTATGTGAATGCACGGCTTTAGGGGTCAAATACGAAAAACCTGATCAGCGCCGGATGTATTCAAATAAGGTAGTGCCGGTGATAACGTTGTGTATCCACAAATCACAATTTTTATTTTTTAAATTGCCAGAAACAGCGCGACATTACATTTGATCTTTAATGACGATTTATTTTCGTCAAAACCATTCGGACCCGCATCACCTGACCGTTCTACTGGAAACTTTTCTTGCAGCAAATAATGCTTTCAATTTTTCTTTAAAACTTCAACTGCAAAAATAGAGGTTTTTCTCGATCGATTATCACGTAAAAAGCACAATAAATAAAAATATACGTTGATTTAAATTCAAATAAGTTAAATATATAAAAATAAAACATATATCGTTGGCTCCAAAGCGTTTACGCGTAACTTCATTCTCAAAAAATTGGGAAGAGGCGAAGCAATCATTCAATTGCAATTCAAAACAATCTTGAAAATAAAATTAACAATCAATAAATCAAAATCTTTAATTACAGAATTAATTACAGTTAAAGGTTTTCCTCATAAACAGATTTTAAATCAACAGATATCTTGCGACAGGGACGTCATTTCGATCACTGTAATTTTCATTCCGAACATGTACTAATACATAGTAAATTAATTAATTCTTGGGACCCGTGAAACGTTATACTACAAATAAATGACTGTTACAGGACTTACAACATATATTCTTACATTTAATTTTTTTTTTTTTTAATTTAAAGTTAAAAATTGTTTTTAAATTTAAAGTTAGGCATTGAAAAGCGACAGTTCTACATCTTGTCACTTTGACCGCAAAACTGCTATTGATGCTCTGGTGTAACGCACGACGTTTGCACTTTCAGGCAAAATTGACTTGATCTCCGCAGACTTGATCTCCCGTTCATCCATAATATACTTGTGAAATACCTTCAAATCAGCGACATCTCTCCTATGTTTCAATGAATCAAGCTCATTAGTAAGATTTAAATTGCCGATCAATTTAACAGCTATCCACTGTATCAATCAAGACATTTCAAACTACTTACATAGACTCCACCCCAAATGTGAGAACAATATTCCATGCAGGGACGAATAAATGACTTATATATTAAAAAGAATCAACACGCTATTAAAAACCTTACGATATTTTCCAGATCATTTGAATTTAACTTTAATGAAAACAGATTTGGTGTTGATAACCTAGAAAAATGGCAAACTTGAGTTTTGCTCGTGCTAAATTCAACGCTATTAGCAACACCTCAATCCAAGATTGTTTTTAAATCAATGTTTAATGACTCAATCAAATTTGATCTAGCGACATTAAGGGTTGCTGTTTATTGTTCATGTTTATTGTTCGTTCTAATGAATTATATATTAACGTCTCCGAAGATGCCACCGAAGGATAAGGATGAATGTAAATCTACCCTATATATAATTATTATAAGATTTTACTGAGCATTGGTGCTACATGCTTATCAAATGTTTAAAGTTTAATTTGATGCATATACTCAGGTTCAAATACATGGTTAGTATGAATTTGTAAAAGCATTTTTCGAATAATAAATTTAAAAATGTTATCCGCATTATTTTATGAAACTATAAGCAAAGGCTTAGGTTAGACATTATGTTCTTATAATGTATAATTGTAGAGAAACGGTTAGCTCTCTAATTAGCTCAAGCAAATGATCGTTCTCTTTTGGGCCAATTATAGGTACATTTCTATCCTCTAAAGGTGGCAGAGAATATTAACAATAGATAGTTGTTCAGCAATTTAAACTCTGTTTTACTATTGAATAGACGCTTCTATTTATCTATATTAGCCTACGTCATAAGTTTCTATTTTTGGTACCGTTCTTAAGGCCACCATACCACTTCTTAAGTCTTATCACCAAATAAAACCTTTTGCAAATGAATCAATTGAAAATACGTAAAATCAAAAAACTCACAACAAATGTGCAGCAAAAAAATAATCTATTATTTCATACAAAAACAATCAAAACGCATGCTATTCAGCTTCAAAAACTGCACAGAACAGTTTCAAAGCGCACCACTTGCGAATATGCTTAAGCACCGCTTACAGCTTCGCTTTACTGTGAACACTCTCATTTGATTATACGTGTGCAGTTTTGAAGCTGTCTACGCTTTCAGCACCGCTTTGCGCACAGCACCGCTCAACGCTTTCACTCTGTACGTAGCCTTATTCGAATGTGTATAATATAATACATACATATCTTTTTATTTTGAAAAAATTAATTTGAATTTTTCTTGAATACATATTTTTGTAACGTTGAATAGTATATTATTGAATTAGAAGCTAAAGTTGTACTTTTTGTGTTGAGTCTATAGTTTGACAATTATAGACGAAACACAAAAAGTCACTTTAGCTCCGAATTCAATACACTATTTTTTCGGCAAACGTTTAAATTTGTTTAAAAATATGAAATTAATGCATCAAATTTTTTTGTTTTAGGTAATAAATTTTCTGAAATTAATTTTTATTGATTTTGATTCATTAAAATGAACTGAAATGCATTCTGTTTTGAACAAATTAATAATACCATGTTATTTTACTTTACTGTCGCCGCGCCGTAAAAATATGAAAATTACTTTACTGCCGCCGTAAAAATATGAAAATTACTTTACAGCCGCTGTAAGAATATGAAAGTTACTTTACAGCCGCCGGCAGATAAAATAAAAATGGCGTTACTTTTGCAGCCGCCGGCTAGTAAGACTTTAACTACTCTCCAGCGGCGGTAAAGTTAAACTTTACAGCCGTTTTCCGAAAAAATTGTTTTCTGTGTACTTCAATTAATTTGCGTTGGTTTGGTGTATGTAAAACTTTTCTTTTACTCTCGTTTTACAAAATTGTTTTTTAATCGGGGTTTGTATATTTTTTTATCTGTGTTTCGATATAAAATGGCACCGCCAGATGATAAATTACCATCTAAAATAGACTCTCAATCCGCAACATCGTCACAAATTAATGCGAAGGATACTGTAGAGCTAAATACTTTTTGGAAAGATGATCCCGATTTGTGGTTTCTCTATGCTGAGAATACTTTTGAAAGCCGAAAATTGACCAGTGACAAGATGAAGTATATAAAAGTCGTTGCCGCGCTTCCGCGAAGCATAATCGCACTGGTTAGGGACTTAATAAAGAACCCTCCCCAGACTGATAAGTATGACGCTATAAAAAACGCAGTTCTCAGTCACACAATAGAGACTGAGTCTAAACGAATACAGGGGCTGATTTCTAAGGTAGACATGGGAAATGATTCTCCCTCCAGATTCTACCACCGGCTAGAACAAAAAGCCGGATCTTCTCCAGCGGTGACAGAGGCTCTGTTATACAACCTCTGCATAACACGTCTTCCAACACATATCAAAGATATTGTTATTGCTTTCGAGGAAGACCCGCTGCAAAAACGTCTTACTCTTGCGGACAAACTTTGGGACCCAACACGTCCCCCAGAATCCCAATTCTGTGCCAACGTTGACCAGAATAAGGCATCAACAAGCCAAGTTTCAACGTCACGTGCACAAAATAACGATTTCAATAGTTTGGTTAAGGACTTAACCAAATCCATTTCGGAACTACGGTCCCGCTTAGACCGCTTTGAACGTGGTCACAGGGGTAGTTCATACAGACGGGATCGAAGTTCGTCAAGTCGACGAAGTAGTAGCAGATCATTTAAACTGTCTAATTCTGCCGCTAACTACATTTGTTGGTGGCATAAACGTTATGGACAGCGAGCTAGATGTTGTGAAAAGCGATGTCAACATCACAACTCTAGTTTTAACACACCGGATTCGGAAAACTAAAAAGTCCCTCTACAGTTGCGGCTAATGATGTGACTATTGATAATCGCCGCATGTTCGTTCGTTGTCTTAAAAGTAAGATTCAATTTTTAATTGATACGGGAGCTGATATATCAGTCATCCCAAATTTTTATTTTAAAAATCTTTCACCAGACGAACATTTAGTCCTTACTGCCGCTAATGGTTCTATTATTAAGATTTTTAATACTAAATTGCTGTGTCTCGATCTGGGTCTCCGTCGTGAATTATGACATCCATTTGTCGTTGCATCAGTTAATAAACCTATTATAGGTGCTGACTTTCTTTCAAAATTCGGCATTATTGTCGACCTCAAGCGTAAGCGCTTGCTTGATGAAAGAACATCACTTACGGTGGCCACTATTTTATCAAATGATAAAACATTAACACCGAGACAGTTTACCATAAATGGAACATATGAAGCCATTCTCCAAGAGTTCCCTTCTTTTACAATGGAGCCCAGATATGACGGTCCAGTAAAACACAACGTGGTACATTGAATAGTGGTACACTGAAGGACGCCTTCCTTTTTCTAGACCACGTCGGCTGGAGCCTGAAAAATACAGCAATGTCAAGAACGAGTTTGATCAGATGGTTCAACTAGGGTTAGTAAAGCCTTCTTCCTCGTGTGTATCGTCACCGCTCCATCTTGTACCCAAAAACGAGCCAAATGATTGGAGGCCTTGTGGGGACTACCGCCGTCTTAATGTGGTAACGGTATCAGATCGGTACCCTATTCCCCATATTCAAGATTTTTCCATGCACCAATGTATGGTTGCAAGATTTTTTCAAAAATTGATCTAGTACGTGCTTACCACCCAAATAACTGTCGCCGCAGAAGATGTACACAAAACTACAATAACGGTCCCATTTGGTCTTTTCGAGTTCGTTATTATTAATCGTATGAAACATAAGGTACATTATAAGCTAAATAAATTAACAATATCAAGAACAGAAAGAAAAACGAAAACAAATTTTAAAAATTAAAGGTCCAAATCTAAATTATCCAACCATCGAAGAGCGCTTTCTTCATCCAAACGGTTAATTTCATATATACCTCCCTCAAAAGATCTAATAGGACATTCATCTGATATGTGTATCATGCTTTGCTGTTCTGCACCACAGTCACAAGTTGGAGACGAAATGAAATTCCATAAAAACATGCAAGCGTTGCATCTACCCTGACCAGTGCGTAATCTGTTTAATTTTGACCAATGTTTGCGAGACAAGTTGGTCCCCGGTACTCTTTGTGTTGAGTCAGTGACTAAATGATGATTATAAACGACTGGATTATTGTTCCACATCTTTTTCCATTCTTCGTTTACAGAGAAATTTTCAACAGAATGTGATTCATAAATTGGACGTCTGGAAGGCAATCTTTTAACTGGTAAATCTGATAATTCTTCAGCGATCGGAAGACTTGGAAATTTATTCTTAATATAAGACCACTCTCGATGTAGAAAATAGTTACGTCTAATTTCTGGCGGAGCTATATGACTGAGAACGTGTAACCACCGGAGAGGAGTACTTTTAACAGTTCCTGTTATTAACCTCATATTTCTGTTTAATAAAGTATCGATCTTATTTATGTAATGGCTATTTGTAAAAACTGGAGCACAATATTCAGCAACAGAATAAACAAGGGCCAATGATGATGTTCTCAAGGTTGAGAAATCCGCACCCCATGATGTCCCGGCTAATTTTTGAATAATATTAATTCTAGATTTGATTTTCGCAGCAACATTATTTAAATGCGAACGATAAGTTAAACTTCTATCCAATGTGACGCCAAGATATTTTGGAGTAGGATTGTGATTAAGTAAAACTTCATCCAAATAAACTGATAGTTTTACATTGGCAAGTGAATTGCTAAGGTGATATGAGTTTACTTCAGTTTTTGTAATATTCGGTCGCAATCTCCATTTTTGAAAATATTCACTTAAAATTACCAAATCAGATGTTAATATGTCCTCGATATGTTTGAATTCTGTGCTTTGGATTGCAATTGCAATATCATCTGCATAAATAAATTTTCTGGACTGAGTATTTGGCATGCCATATAGATACAATGTAAACAAAAGAGGTGCCAGGACAGACCCTTGTGGTAATCCATTATTGAGGATTCTTGGTCGACTAGATTTTTCTCCAACAAAAACAGTTAATTCTCTGTTACTTAACATTGAATTCAGGAGCTTATATAACTTTAAACATGGTATTACATCTAAAAATTTATATAGTAGACCATGTTTCCAGACGGTATCATACGCAGCAGATAAATCGATAAATACAACTCCGGTTTTTAATTTCTTCTGGAATCCAACCTCAATATGTGTTGTTAAAGCCATAAATTGATCGGTGCAGTTACGATCTGGTCTAAATCCGGCTTGTTCAGGGGGTATAACAGCATCAATAACAGGAGAAATGCGATTACATATTAATCGTTCTAAAAACTTATAGCACACAGTTAATAATGCTATTGGACGAAAATTTTCAGAGTCGTCATTTGATTTTCCCGGCTTTAATATTGCAATAACTTTTCATTTTAGAAATAAAGATGGTATGTTTCCGAGAAATGGTACGTTCGAGAAAAATTTGGAAAAGCATAATCTCATCCGGGGTCCTGTGTTGATCAGGAATTCATTGTATAGGCCATCAGAACCAGCAGCTTTCCCGGGTTTAATATATTTAAGTGCTGCAGAAATTTCCAATACAGAAAAATCATTGGAGTATTCAGTGGCTGATCGACATTGTTTTTTCCTTCTTTTCAGTTTTCGCTTCAGATCTGAGATAACTGATCTATTGACATGTACTTTGGACATCTGTGTCAGTCGGGAAGCTATTAGATTTGGGTTTATTTCTGGATCGATTTTTTTCGGGAAGGAAGCTATACCGAGTTGACGAATAGTAGACCATGCCTTACGACTGGAATAGGTGAAATTCATATTTTCTGTTGTCTTTGTCCATTTATCACGACGACCAGAATCTAAGGACTGAATAAGTTGATCTGCTACGTCAACGTCGTTATTGTTCATATATTCTTCATAAAGCTGGGTAGTTTCATTTGTCCAACACGGAATATATTCATCCCGAAATCCTCGAGGAATGTTCTTTTTTGCTGTTGATTTTACCATTTTAACAAATCTATCAAAGTTCTTAACTTCAGGTGATATCCAGCGAATGTTTGCATCCATTTGTTTGACAAAGTTATCCCATGAAGCCCTTTGAAAGTTCCATCTTGGTTTTTTGACTGAGTCAACAAATTCTATACGAATACCGATTTCCAGTAATACTGGTTTATGTTGACTACGTGGAAATTTCTTCAGCACCTTTCGTTTCACTATAACCGGATTTCCGAGATTATCTTCTGATACAAAACAGACGTCTGGATTATATGCTTGATTATGTCGCGCAGAGTGAAAGGTACATGGATCTTTTGCATCAAAAATTAGGTTCAAATTCTGATTTACTGCCCAGTCAAAAATAATTTCACCATTAACATCATTTGTGCGGTATTTCCAGGCCGAATGATGACTGTTAAAATCACCACAATATACAGCTGGTTTCTCTAGCAGTTGCAGTGGAGGATTAGGCCATAACACACTTGGAGGTTTGTATAGATTCAAAATTTTTAGACTTCCGATTTCAATAACAATAGTGTGAATATTGTGATTTGTTGATATTGACAGACAATTACAGTTTGAGATGGAATCTCGTATATATGTCGCAGATCCATAAATTTGATCGTATATTGCTCCAGCCAATTTATATCCATTGATGAGTCCTCTTCTAGCCAACTCAACTTCACTATTTACGTGAGTCTCTTGAATTAAAATTACGTCAATCTCATAGTCAGCTGTAATTTGCGATAAGCAGTCCGACTTAGCCTGCGATATAGCTTCTATGTTGACTTGCAGAATATTAAAATTGGGTCCAATTTGTCTGCTATGTGACATGGTTTACTCTATTTATTCCTTTTCTTGATTGATGTTTGAATTTTGATGGTCGAGAGGATTGATTAATCAATCAGTTCGATTTTCAAGTTTCGCTTGATAACAATTTCAATTTTCACGATGAAAATTTGTTTGGACCGTTTTCCGTAACGGTTGTTATCACCCAAACTCGGTAGGATTAAATTTACATTATAAAATTTAATTGAAAACAAAAAAAAGGAGAAAAAGATATTTAAATTTAAATTCAGAATAAAAAATATTTGACTTTTTGTGTCAAAGCCTACCGTTCATTAGAATGGCTTATGGTCTCAGTAATGCGGCCCAGACCTTTCAGCGTTTTATGGACGAAGTTACCAAGGGGTTGGATTTTGTTTTCGTGTACATTGACGATATTTTGGTGGCAGTGAGTGCAGATGAACATCAGAAACATTTACGCATTCTTTTCAAAAGACTAACTGATTTCAATATAAATACCAAGCTATCTAAATGCGTTTTTGGTGTTCCTAACCTAAATTTTCTAAGCCATGAGATTTCGGCAGATGGCATATTACCATCTAAGGATCGAATCCTGGCTATTAGACAATTTCCTCAGCCAACATCCGTTAAACAGGTCCAGCGGTTTGTGGGTATGGTTAATTATTACCATAGGTTTATACCTAAACTGGCCGAATTACTCGAACCAGTTCATACCCACTTCGGACTGCGTTCTTAGCTAGGTTAAAGATATGAGAATGCCATTTCAGATCATTTTCAACTTCGACTGTTAGCTCATCTACATCTAGCTCAGCTACATCTCCATGTACTAAAGGCGGAGATTGTAACACCCTGATTTATATAATAATTTTTTTGCTAATTTTGGGAACTTGCTGAAAAGACGTTTTTGTTGAGTAGGATGAATATCATTTGTTAGATTTGAAAATCATAAAAGAAAACTGTTTTTATTAAAATGTAAATTTTTTAATGTTAAATAAGGAAATTTGAACTTATTTAATGAAAATATTGTTTTCTTAAAATATTGCTTTTTAACCAAATTGTTTTTACTATTAACATTGGAAATCATATTTATAATAAACGGGAAATTTCAAATAAGCTGTGGAAGTTTTAGATATTTTTTTCCTGAAGAAACCTGCGGAAGAGAATTGTGTAGCAGGATTAATTTTATTATGAAAATGCTTCTTCTTTCAAAATATACTCTAGGGTTTTTCATTAATTTTCTTGATGTGACGAAAGTCACATACAATGGCGAAAGTACTCCAGCATGGAGCACATTCGTCAATTTGTAGTCAAATTTCAAATTTAAATTTGAAAAATTTACGAAGTATTTAACCATGATATTTGATTTGATATTTGATATTTGACCACCAAATTTGATACCAAAAAAATAGGTTGCTTTGATTTAAAAATATGTATTTCAATGTTTGAAAGTGCTATGTAGTATTTAATTTTTGAGAAGAACAAATATTTGGGCATTTGTTACAAAACTGTTGCGTGCTACTACTGCGTATGGGTTCGACAAAAAACTTATTTAAAAAACTAAATAAGTCTAAAAAAGATTTCTATCCATTTTTAAGGGAGCAAACTTGATCCCCATAAAACAATTATTTTGAAGCAGAAAATCTCAAAGAAAAATATTAAAAATCGTTTATGGTTACTTAGCAACCGCATGCATGGTGAGAAGATAGATTTTTTTAATATTTTACCTACATATAAGGATGTTGAATATTTATAGATACAAAAAAAATAATAAATATTATTTAAGCTGATATAACAAATTTTGTTAACAGACACATCAACCTTGAATTTCTAAAGGTTAATATTTTATTTACAATAAATATTATTTTATTTACCGACGATTTCCATTTGAACAAATATTGTACATTTTCTTTACAAACAAATAAAAACAAAATAAATATTTCCAACTGTATATAAACCAATTCATTCTAAATTAAAAACAGTTTGAAAATAAATTTAATGTAATAGAAAAGTTTTTTAAGAAAAACTACTCCAAAATGAAAATCTGTATTCTGATGGTTATTTTATTTAACACAATTTTAGGGTTAAACGGATTGAAATATCCGGAGAAAGATTGGTGGGAAGTTGGTAATTTTTATCAAATTTATCCAAGATCGTTTATGGACAGTGATGGTGATGGTGTTGGTGATTTAATAGGAATAACCAACAGATTAGAGTATTTAAAAGAGCTTGGTATATCAGGAGCATGGGTGTCACCTATATTTGCCTCACCAATGGCAGATTTTGGTTATGATACATCAAACTACTATGAAATTCATTATGAATATGGAACCGTTGAAGATTTAGAAAAATTAAATGCAAAAGCGAGAGAGTTAGGAATAAAAATTATTTTAGATTTTGTTCCAAATCATACAAGTGACGAACATGAGTGGTTTAAGAAATCCGCAGCAAATGATCCAGAATATGCTGATTATTATATATGGCATCCAGGTCGTGTTGATAATAAAACTGGCCAACGCTATCCTCCGAATAATTGGCTTTCTGCATTCCGGTTTTCTGCATGGGAATTTAATGAACAACGCGGCGAATATTATTTACATCAGTTTGCTATAAAACAACCTGATCTCAATTATCGTAATCCAAAAGTTGTCGAACAAATGAAAGTAAGAAGTCAAGATTTGTCAAAGCATTTAATTTAAATTATATTTTTGTCTACAGGATGTGTTACGGTTTTGGCTTGGTAAAGGAATTTCTGGTTTTCGCATTGATGCTGTTCCATATTTGTTTGAAATAGAAACTGACAGCGACGGAAATTACCCAGATGAACCGTTAAGTGGAAAATGTGACGATACTCAAGGATATTGCTATCTTAACCATATACATACACAAGATCGAGATGAAACTTTTGATATGGTTTATCAATGGCGGGCTGTTTTAGATGAGTATTCTAAACAACAAAATGATTACACAAGGTGATTTATTTCCAATTTTTTAGCTTGCATCTTTTAAAATAAGATTAATTGTAGAATTATAATGACCGAAGCATACACCACCTTACAAAATACTGTAAAATATTACGGCAATGCGACACAAAATGGATCTTTTATTCCATTCAATTTTGAAATGATCAATAATTTAAAAATAAATGCTACTGCTAAAGATTTTAAACGGGTTATCGATGCATGGCTAGCTGAACTTCCTGAAGAAAAAACATCAAATTGGGTGGTTAGTATTCTTGTACTAAAGTTAGTAGAAAAACAAAATTATCACACGTTTGATTTATTAGTTAGGAAATCATGATAACAAAAGAACTGCATCAAGATATGGAGTTGGAAGAATCGATTTGTTGAATATTTTACTAAACACATTACCAGGAATCGCTGTTACCTATAACGTAAGTTTTTGATTTGTGAAAAATGTTTAAATAATACGGGTTCCATCAATTTATGGTGTTAACTGACTATACGTGACGATAAATTATTGGTAATATATCAAAAAAAAAAAATAAACGCTTGTTGTTGTTTCGGAATTGAATTGAATCGCAAACCAACAAGTGCATTTTTAATATGAATATATGATTTCTTTATTAAAGGGTGAAGAAATCGGTATGGTGGATGTTTATATTCCATGGGATCAAACAGTTGACCCACAAGCCTGCAACACTAATCCGCAAATTTTTAACGATTACTCAAGAGACCCAGCTAGAACACCATTCCAGTGGGATGACAGTAAAAACTCAGGTGAGTGGGAGAACATTTATTTTTTAAACTGGAATTGCATTTCATTATCATTAATGATTTAAATAAACATTTAAATAAACAATAAACATTTCAGGTTTTAGTACAGCAAATACAACATGGTTGCCAGTATCACCCGATTATAAAACAAATAATGTCAAACGTCAAGAAATAGCTGACAAAAGTCATTTGAAAGTTTTTGAAAGATTAACCGAGCTAAGACGTAAAAATGTTTTACAATACGGTAGCTTTGAAGAACATCTCTACAACGACGATGTATATGTTTACAAACGGTAAGAAATTTGTAGGCGAAAAATCGGTTTACTTTATTACGTTTTTCAGACAAACAGATGAGGAATCCTACTACATTGTTTTAAACTTCGGTAGCACTGATTATACAGTTAATTTGAATAACGTTTTTAAGGATATCCCAAAACAAACAAAAGTTTTAGTTTCATCTATCCAATCGGGTGTTTCGGAAGGGTGTGTATTTATCTAACATTAGTTATAAATAAATTTAATTTAATTTTTGTTTTAATTTGCAGGGATGTGCTTAATTCTAGTTTTGTTATACCAGCTGAAGTAGGAATTCTTTTAACAACATCAGTTTAGTTTCTCTTTGGATTTGAACGTACTAAGCATTATATTTAAGATACTAACATAATCCTAAAACTGTGTACTTATTGCTTATTTTTGCACCTGAAATGTAATTGCACACTATTCACTAGTTTTGCCGAATAAATTGTTTAATAATTATTTAATTAAAAGATTATAAAATTGTATTTTGTGAAATCGAATCAAAACGCCTCAAACATACGTTTGTCCCTGTTTTACTAATTAGTGGATTAAGGGAATTAACCAAACTGTCAACATGTATTGAACTACGTAAAAATTGAATAATTTGGCGGCATCCATAAGCCCAGGATGATAACACAAATTCATAAAAATAAATTATAACGATAAAGAAATGATCACATTTCTAGTGTTAATTAAATTAATAATTAATTCAATAAGTTTTAATTTTCATTTTTTTCGAATTCGAAATGTTTATGACCAACAACCAAATTAAATATAAATCAGGTAGCATAATCTTTCAAAATCATTTAAACCCTATCAAATATATCTAGAAAAGCAAAAATGAAAAAAAAATTCGACTTTCATTCTAAAATAATTTCTCTTGTCGAAAATCCGAAACGAAAACATTTCCAAAACCATAATATGCATGAAAAAAAAAATACATCTATATGTACAAGTACATATATTTTAAGTTCTATCATGCCACAAAATAATAATAATAATAATAAAAATTCAACATCCACCATCACTTACTCCTTATTCGTCTTTCCTAACTAAAAAAATAAAGTAGAAAGCTTTTACGAACTTTACCTGAATTTTTACAATTTTCGTCTTGCTAAATATAAGAAAAGAAGCAAAATAAAAATTTTTTTGAAGTGAATTTTTCAGGATTACGTGCTTTACTTGCAAATTTTTTTGTACTGCTGCTTTTTTGTGGTAAATTTATATTTGGCTGGCAAGTCGACTCGATAGATGTGTGATATCATGTATCGTTCATTTTCTATTAACTGAAAGAATTTTTTGTGTTGTTTTTGTTTATAGCTTTCGTAGATCTACATAATATGAATGTTTTGTTTATAATTGATTACGGTGAATTGGCAAGATCCAGAACTACTCTAAGAGCCAGTGATCGGCAGACTTACGGTATTTTAGCAAACTCCATATTGATGCTAGGTATAGTTTTTCACCTGCCATAGTTGAAATGGGTATTCACTATCCCGCCGATGGTTCCTTTGGGCGTGTACGCAAGTCAAAAAACGTAAAAATTGACACCTCTCTTAAGCTGGAAAGACCACCTGAGCAGAATCGACTCGGACGTTTTGCATTATTTAGTACCTATTTTGTACTAATTTGTACCACCAATTAAAATTTTGTACCACGTGCCGTTACGACAAAACCCGTGGCGCTGATAGTTTGCACCGATAAAAAATGAGCTTTCAGATTTAGTACCCCTTTCCGTTTAGGAGAAAACTACCCCGAATTAACTCTAGCCTCACAAGCAAAGTAGGCTTTTGCATGAGCAGACCCGATCGTCACTTCTAAATAAGAACTATTATAATTTGTACCGATAAAATATGAACTTTCAGATTTTGTACCCCTTGCCGTTTAGGAGAAAGCTACCCCTAATTAACTCTAGCCTCTCAAGCAAAGTAAGCTTTTGCATGAGCAGACCGGATCGTCACTTCTAAATTTGAATCATTATAGTTTGTAGCGATAAAATATGGACTTTCAGATTTTGTACCCATTGCCGTTTAGGAGAAAACTACCCCTAATTAACTATAGCCTCCCAAGCAAATTTAGCTTTTGCATGAGCAGACCCGATCTTCACTTCTAAATTAGAACCATTATAGTTTGCACCGATAAAAAATGAGCTTTCAGATTTAGTACCCCTTTCCGTTTAGGAGAAAACTACCCCGAATTAACTCTAGCCTCACAAGCAAAGTAGGCTTTTGCATGAGCAGACCCGATCGTCACTTCTAAATAAGAACTATTATAATTTGTACCGATAAAATATGAACTTTCAGATTTTGTACCCCTTGCCGTTTAGGAGAAAGCTACCCCTAATTAACTCTAGCCTCACAAGCAAAGTAAGCTTTTGCTTGAGCGAACCCGATCATCACTTCTAAATAGATACCATTATAGTTTGCACCGATAAAATATGAACTTTCAGGTATTGTACCACTTTCCGTTTAGGAGAAAACTACCCCTAATTAACTCTAACCTCCGAAGCAAATTTAACTTTTGCATGAGCAGAACGATCGTCACTTCTAAATTAGAACCACTATAGTTTGTACCGATAAAATATAAACTTTCAGATTTTGTACCCCTTGCAGTTTAGGAGAAAACTATCCCTAATTAGCTCTAGCCCCTCAAGCAAGGTAGCCTTTGCATGAGCAGACCCGATCGTCACTTCTACATTAGAACCACTGTAGTTTGTACCGATAAAATATGAACTTTCAGATTTTGTACCCCTTGCCGCTTAGGAGAAAACTATTCCTAATTATAACTGTACTCCCAAGCAAATTTAGCTTTTGCATTCGTCACTTCTAAATTAGAACTATAATAGTTTCTACCCTATAAACGTCCTACCTATATAAACGTGTAAAAAGGTTGTTTCTGGTGACCTTAATATGCAGAACGGACCCATTCACAACAATTTGGGTTGGGCCTAAGGTTAACACCCTAACCCCGGAAAAAAACTAATATGTTAAATTTGGTTATCAGAAACAGAAAAACAGACCCGGAAACAACAACAGAATTTTACCTGGACGTGAAAAAGGACCAGACTACCGAATCGGAACGTGGAACGTGTGCAGCCTGAGCGCTCCTGATGCTCTTACCCAAGCAACAAAATAAGTCGAAAATTGGTAACATTGTATTTAAAATTCGACTTAAAGGTTATAAAACCTTAATAATTAGATGTAAAATTACATCGAATCGACATCGAATCGACCAATGTGGGGAAAAATTCGACGTCGATTCGACGTAATTTTAGGGGTAAAATATTCTATTTAGGTATTTTTCTTCCTACTTTTTCTCCCTATTTAAGTAAATTTCTCCCTAATTTATGTAGTTTCCACGTCAAATCGACGTCGATTTAGGTTAATTTGAACCTATTTTCAACCTAATTAGTTGTGAGTTACCTACTAGGTAATATTATGAGCAATTTTATCTTCTCTTTTACCAATTATAAAATAATATGTATTTGGGCAAAACATGTCAAATTCGAAAAGATGAAAAAATTAATTTTCACTTAATATATAATTTATAACAAATTTTAATTTTATATTTCGCAATAAAATGGTTTAAAAATGAATTTTTATAACGAAAAAAATATTATTGATAAACTTTAGGCTTGTACTTCTAAAAATATTATTGGGCTTCAAAAAAAATAAATAATACAAAAACATATTTTTTTCATTTCTTTGAAAATAATTTTCTTTTACCAAAAATCTCACTTACATAACAATATGGCGGAGTAATACTTTAAACAAAAATAAGTTTGAATATGGTGGACTAAGCAAAATCTACTTTAAAGTAAATTTCACATAATTTTTCGACTTTAAAGAAAATTTTTCTTAATTTTAAGTCGACAATAACCTAAATTAGGTCGCAATCTTTTATTTAAGAAATTTCTACTTAAACTGGTAACATTCTACCAAATTGGTTGCATTTGAATTTCTACGCGTTCTATTTTAGTGAATTTCTACCTATTGGTACACCAACATCGTTTTGTATGAAAATTTAAGTATTGTTGCTGCTAATTGCACAAGTATAATGGCATATTCAATTAAACTTTTTTATGGAGATTTAATTTTCCATTGTCTATTAAATTTTTTTCTAAAACCCAATATGTGTTTCATTATAGAATAATAAATATAACCCATATATATATATATGAAAATCTTATAATTATTTAATCTTTAGTCGGTAATTTTATTAAGGGTACAAATAATGAATGAAATTACTCAGCTTCATTATTTACTAAATAACTTTGGTTTAATTTGAAAATAATCAATAAAAATTCTATCTAATATGTAAATTCAAATTAAATTTACAAAAATTGCATCAAACAAAATTGTACATCATCCTACAAAAAAATGTTTTTCCCAATATTTGTAATTACAGCAATAAGATATTACGTATAATTTTTTTTGTTAAATTACATCCTTTAAATAGGTAACTTATTTCTTATTTAAGTAAATTTTTACTAAATTCGGAAATGAGGTCGACAATAAAATAGTATTTTTGGTATAATCGACTTATAGATTAGTTTTTAAGTTATTTTCTACCAAATTTTTGATTATAAATTACCTTACAAGGCTTAAGCTTACTATGAAGTGAAGAATTAGGTAAAATTAGGTGTAATTTTCCTTGTTTTTTAACTTAGAAAAAATGTTATTTGAGGTTGAAAATAGGTGAAAAATGTGGTAAAACTCTCCTCATTTTGCGACTAAATTACGTGTTCAAAATAAAATTGACTTTGAGGTTGATTTTAGGTAAAAATTAGGTATAGGTGTGTGCTGGTTTTAACTTAAATTCTACTATTATTTTGATATAATTTTTTTGGGCGAAAAATACGTATAATCAACCTAATTAACTACCTATAAGTAAAATTTATTTGAAAGTCAAGAAAACTGGTTGAATCGACGTAATTTTGACATAATTAGGTAAATTTAGACCAAACTGTAGTTGAAAATCACCTATTGTGTTGCTTGGGTATAAGTCTAGAAACAGAGGCTGAGAGGTATAGGATGGATATTATTGCTCTACAAGAAATTAGACAGCCGATAATCGGAAAACAAAATTTGGATAGTCACTCTCCATACTGTAGTGGTCATCCTTCTCGAAGAGAATTTGGAACTGGCTTTCTTGTTGGTGTACGCATACAAGAAGCCGTGATGAAATTCATCCCGGTCAGTGAGAGGATCTGCTACCTACGTGTACGCTGTACATATAACAATATTTCTCTTATTGCCGTGCATGCACCAACTGAAGCTAAGACCGTCGACGAGAAGGATAATTTCTACATAGCACTGGAAGAGGTTATGAAACAAACACCAACACGCGACTTGATTATGGTTCTTGGTGACTGTAATGGACAGGTTGGAAGAGATATCTCTTATGGAAATGTGGTGGGTCCCAACAGCCTGCATTTGAATTCGAATGATAATGGTGAGAGAATGACTGAGTTTGCATTATCAAATAATTTGAGAATTGCCAGTACGTTCTTTCCGCATCGATCGATTCATAAGCAGACTTGGGTCTCACCGAATGGAAATACTCGAAATCAAATTGATCACGTTCTAGTAACAACACGTTTCTTTTCGAGCGTTCTGGATGTGCGATCCTTTAGAGGTGCAAACATTGGAAGTGACCACTTCCTTGTATGTGCAACGATAAGGTTCCACTTCCCAAATCCAGGCATTCCAAAATTCAATCAACGGAAACGTTTTAACATCTCATCATTAAAGAATGCTGAAACAGAAGAGAGTTATCAAATCCATATTGCCGAAACAGTGGATAAATCAGAAACCATTAATGGAGACGTCGATAAGTCATGGTATTTGCTCAAAGATGCTGTTTTAAGCGCTGCTGAGGGAATACTTGGACGACCACAGAACCACTCCCAGAAGCCATGGATGGATCAAGCATGCCTTGATGCTATTCAATACAAAAGAGATTGCTATCTGAAGTGTCTACAAGGACGCAACACCAGGTCCACGAAGGAGAATTATAAACTGGCAAGACAAGCCGTTACAAAGCTATGTAGACGAACGAAGAGAGAATGGTGGAAGAGACAGTGTGAGGAGATTGAAAGCTTCAATAAGGAACATCAATCGCGTAACTTCTTTCAACAGGTTAAAACCTTAAAGAAGGGCCCTCAAACTAGATCGACTGCTATTCAAAACGAAGATGGGGAGCTACAAGTAGACCTTAAAAATATTTTAGATACTTGGGCCGCTTATTTTGAGAATCTTCTCAACTTAAGTGACCAGCAACAAGTCGGGCGACGAGCAAAGCTTATTCGTGCGTCAAAGGTACATGTAAAAGAACCCACCAGAGAGGAATTCGATGCGGCGCTGTCAAAATTAAAATGCAATAAAGCACCTGGTATCGACGATATAACATCCGAAATGATTGTACATGGTGTAATGAAGCGCTTTCTCATTGGCGAACCAATGAGAATGACATAGCAGGAAGCGTACCTAGCGAGATTGATTTTCTTGCCCCAAGCTAGCTTCAGCCCATGGGAACGATAAAGTAGCCCTGCTACTTCAGCACAAATACAGAAATGTACGCTATTAACGAAAATTTGCAGAAATGGAAAGAAATACAAGTGGAAAAATGGAGACTCTGGCGACCCCCTTCTACGAAAGAACCACGGTCGGCACGTTCAACCCCCTCGTTCGCTCACATACGCCCACACACACACACACTCATTCACCCCCTTTATCATTAGGAAAAAAATTAATAAAACAATTTTACTCACCCCATGATTAAATCCCGACCTCCTATCCTGATTGTGTCAGCCTTTCATCAGCACGTTGGTCACGTTGGATAATTCACGAAGATGTTTGAATATCAAAAAGGTTGTATAAAGTTGTATGTGAAAATGTTGTATAAAATGTTAAGTGGAATCGATCGTTCAATAAACTTGCAATCAACAGCGTTGAATAATTTTGTATTTATAAACGTTGAATACCAGGATAAGTAGAAACGTTAATTAAAATTGCAATCGTTGGATAATTTTGTTGAATAAAACGTTAAATAGGAACGTTAGATGAACTTGCAATCAACAGCGTTGAATAATTTTGTATTTATAAACGTTGAATACCAGGATAAGTAGAAACGTTAATTAAAATTGCAATCGTAGGTTAATTTTGTTGAATAAAACGTTAAATAGGAACGTTAGATGAACTTGCAATCATCAGTGTTAAACAATTTTGTACGTATAAATGTTGAATAAAATGTTAAGTACAAATGTTTAAACAAACTTGCAATCAACAGCGTTAAACAATTTTGTACTTATAAATGTTGAATAAAATGTTAAGTCGAAACGTTAAACAAACTTGCAATCAACAGCGTTGAATAATTTTGTATTTATAAACGTTGGCTACCATGATAAATAGAAACGTTAATTAAACTTGCAATCGTTGGATACTTTTGTTGAACAAAACGTTAAATAAGAACGTTAAATGAACTTGCAATCATCAGCGTTATACGATTTTGTTGAATGACACGTTAAGTAGAAACGTTGAATGATAATGTTGTTGAATCAAAATGATAAGTAGAAACGTTGTTTCTGGTTGTAAACATAAACGCCGAATCAATTTATAATCACAGGTGAGTATGGTAACAATTATAGCAATTACGGCCGAATACGTTGAAATGTAATTGTTGTAGGATGCGTTGAAATAATAAAAAAAAAATGTAATAAATTGTACCAACACTAGTTAAACTATTTGTTGAAATAGAACGGTAATGATTTGTATCAACGATTGTGGAGCAATACGTTGAAATGTAAATGTTGCCGGATGCGTTGAAATCCAAAAAAAAATGTAATAGATTGCACCAATACCAGTTAAATTATTCGTTGAAGTAGAACGGTAATAACTTGTATCTACGATTGTGGAGCAATACGTTGAAAGGTAATTGTTGCCGTATGCGTTGAAATCCAAAAGATGTAACAAATTATACCAATACTAGTTAAATTATTTGTTGAAATAGAACGGTACTGATTCGTATTAATGATTGCGGAGCAATACGTTGTAAGGTAAGCGTTGCCGTATGCGTTGAGATCCAAAAAATGTAATAGATTGTACCAATATTAGTTAAATTATTTGTCGAAATAGAACGGTAATAATTTTGTATCAAGGATGGTGAAGCAATACGGTAAAAAGTAATTGTTGACGTATGCGTTGAAATCCAAAAAATGTAATAAATTGTACCAATATTAGTTAAATTATTTGTCGAAACAGAACGGTAATCATTTGTATCAACGATTGTGGAGCAATACGTTGAAAAGTAATTGTTGCCGTATGCGTCGAAATCCAAAAAAAACCGTAATAAATTGTACCAACACTAGTTATTGTTATTTTAGTTAACAATTTATTTCCGTATTTGATAGACAAAATTCCCCAATTCAACAAAAAAAACACACTTATTTTGCGCGCTTTTTACTTTAATGATAATAGCAATATAAATTATTTTATGTATTTTATATAACATGCAAATATAAAGTTAATGTACATAATATAAAAATTTCCTTTCTGGTTTTGTATTATGATTCATTAGTGATAAATAATTTCGAGGTCATTGAAAAAAAACCAAACAACAACTCGAATGACACTACGATTACCTCAGTTTTACGGTATGACCGATCCCGTTCATCATGGATCTTTTCATTAACATTAAAGTTGTTTATCACTTTTAATCTAAACTATTCTGAGACTTATGATTTAATTTAGCTTATGACACAACTAATAAAAAACATGGCAAGCATAAGAAGACTTAACACATCACAGAAATTAATTAATTTAACACTAGGGTTATCACAATTTAATATTGAATTATTTAAATTAATTAAACTATTTGGACTATCACGCACAAACATATAATAATTTTTTTTTGCTTTGGAACTATTAATATTAACACAGAAAGATAAATTTTTCTACTTAAGTTTAAACAAAGAGGCATCTTTTTTTCTTATTTTGATATTTCAGCATTTAAATAAATGGCTGACAACCTCACACTCACGAAGACGTCAAAACACATCAACCAAAATAAGAATCCAATAGCAAAATGCAATATCAGACTAAGAGAGGGAACAATTTACAGTGGCTTATTATATAGCCAAATTTTTGTCTCGAAATAACTCGAATATAGTGTTTTAGATGTGAAATAATTAATTTACATCAGATTTTCAATTGTTGGGAACTTTTTATAGTTATACAAAACGGTTTGATAATAGATATTATTGTACGAAAATAAGGTTGTGACACAAAATATTTCCGACACATCCATAACATTTATCATTGAATTCAAAATGAATTAAATGCAAGTTCGATCAATGTTATGATGTTTAGACATTTATTAAACTACAATCTACTATATCAGTACAGGGAAGTTCAGTTCAATAACGGAAGGATTGTTTAAAGTAAAATACTCATACAAAGACAAATCAAATGTTTAACAAAGCAAAAATAGTAATTCGTTGCATGTTGACGATTGGAAACAAAAAATACGCACAGCTGTTATGAGGTTTGAAAATTTCGTTGTTTCATTACGGTTGGTGTTTAGAAAATTCAAACTCAAGTAGTATAGTGAGAACAATCGAATGGAAGCATAGCGCGCGTCAATTTTAGGGTGTTGTAAGATTAAATTTTAATGTTTATATGGATGATAATTAAAGAAAATTATTAATTAATCCAAATTAACTAACATTATGTTATATTAATTAATAAACAAAATCAGGGTAATTAGTGCAAGTTTCTTTCTCACATATGTTTGTCCGGCTATTGAAGATTTAGTTAGATTTTAAGAAAAATAAGGAAACTATGGGTTAAGGGAACTATACGAAATATGACTATTGATGATGAATGGATGAGAAACTTTTACAAGCGGTACAGATTAATATAAGAAATAACGAATAAGGAAGCTGCGACTATAATACACTATGTTCAGACATTAGTCCAGACTATCCATTACAATGGTGGCGAAACTCTATCCTTAAGATTGTTTGAACTTGTTCAAATGATCTGGAGGACTGAAACCATGCCACAGCACTGGAACACAGCTATGCTGATACCAATCCATAAAAAAGGTAATCGCCTACAATGTGCAAACTACAGAGGAATCGCCCACCTCTGCACAGCATATAAGATCTTTTCCTACATTTTGCTATCCAAAATCAATCCTTTTGCTGAACAACTGTTTGGAGAATATCAGTGTGTTTTCCGGCGGGGCCGAGGTACCACCGATGCACTTTTCTCGATAAGGATGATTTTGGAAAAGTGTCGAGAGTTCAACATACCTGTGCACCAACTTTTCGTTGATTTCAGGCAGGCCTACGACTCTCTCGAACGAGAGACTCTATGGTCTGCTCTGGTGTCAATGGGAATTCCTGGTAAACTGGTATCACTATGCAAAATGACAGTCCAGAACTCTAAATGCTGTGTACGAGTAGAGAACGAAATATCAAAGCTTTTTAAAGTCGACTCCGGTTTAAGACAAGGTGATGCTATCTCTCCTATACTTTTTAATCTAGCCTTGGAATATGTGTGCCGTCAAAAGAAATTACCGACTAATAACAATATCTTGTCAATAAACTCAGTACAGATGATTGCTTACGCTGATGATGTTGTCATCCTCGGCCGAAGTGAAGCTGTTATGAGTGAGACTTTCAAGTCGCTTGAGAGTGGTGCTAGGAAAATTGGTCTGCAAATTAACTACAATAAAACCAAACATATGAATGTTTCAAGAGAGGCTGAGAAGAAAGATTTGATGTGCGGCGATGAACGAATTGAGGGAGTTGAATCTTTTAAATATTTGGGATCAATGCTTGACTCAAACAACAGCATACTTACAGATATAAAAGCTCGAATCGCTGCAGGTAATCGAACTTTCTACTCAATTAAACCTCTCCTTGGAAAACCGTATGTATCAACTAACACCAAGCTCAAGTTATACAAGACATTGATTAGACCGGTTGTGATGTATGGGTCACAAACTTGGACCCTTACACAAAATGACGAATCGCATTTATCTGTATTTGAACGTAAGATCCTACGCTACATTTTTGGTCCACTTAAGACAGACGATGGAGAGTATAGAACCCGGTATAACTTTGAGATCAGAGACCTTCTTGAGGGTCCTGATATAATAGGTTGTATCCGTTCTAATAGGATTGCTTGGTTTGGGCATGTTCTACGAGCCGATTCACAGTCTGGAATGATTAGAAAAATGAACGTTAGTACCCCAGGGAGTGGTAGACCGCGAGGTAGACCACGACTACAATGGGAGACTGACGTAATAAACGACCTTAAAAAAATCGGCTGCCATGGTAATTATGTCGCTGTTGCGAATGACCGTGGTGAATATTCAAAGCTGATTAACCTGGCAACGCTCCTACACGGAGCATGAACGCCTTAAAAAAAAAAAAAAAAAAAATAGTTTCTACCAATGAAATATGAACTTACAGATTTTGTACCCCTTGCAGTTTAGGAGAAAACTACCCCTAATTAACTCTAGCCTCTCAAGCAAAGTAAGCTTTTGCATGAGCGAACCCGATCATCACTTCTAAATTAGAACCATTATAGTTTGCACCGATAAAATATGAACTTTCAGATTTTGTACCCCTTGCCGTTTAGGAGAAAACTACCCTTAATTAGCTCTAGCCTCACAGGCAAAGAAGGCTTTTGTATGAGCAGACCGGATCGTCACTTCTAAATTTGAATCATTAAAGTTTGTACCGATAAAATATGAACTTTCAAATTTTGTACCCCTTGCCGTTTAGTAGAAAATTACCCCTAATTAACTTAAGCCTCCCAGGCAAATTTAGCTTTTGCATCAGCAGACCCGATCTTCACTTCTAAATTAGAACCATTATAGTTTGCACCGATAAAAAAAGATTTTTCTGATTTTGTACCCCTTGCCGATTAGATTAAAACAACCCCTAATTAACTCTAGCCTCTCAAGCAAAGTAAGCTTTTGCATGAGCAGACCCGATCGTCACTTCTAAATTAGAATCATTATAGTTTGTACCGATAAAATATGAGCGTTCATATTTTGTACCCCTTGCCGTTTAGGAGAAAACTACCCCTAATTAACTTTAGCTTAGGAAGCAAATCTAGCTTTTACATGAGCAGATCAGATCGTCACTTCTAAATTAGAATCATTATAGTTTGTACTGATAAAATATGAACTTTCAGATTTTGTACCCCTTGCCGTTTAGGAGAAAACTACCCCTAATTAACTCTAGCCTCATAAGCAAAGTAGGGTTTTACATGAGCAGACCCGATCGTCACTTCTAAATTATAATCATTACAGTTTGTACCGATAAAATATGAACTTTCAGATTTTGAACCCCTTGCCGCTTAGGAGAAAACTACCCCTAATTAACTCTAGCCTTCCAAGCAAATTTAGATTTTGAATGAGCAGACCCGATCTTCAGTTTTAAATTAGAACCATTATAGTTTGCACCGATAAAAAATGAAATTTCAGATTTTGTACCCCTTGCCGTTTAGGAGAAAACTACCACTAATTAGCTCTAGCCTCACAAGCAAATTTGGGTTTTGCATGAGCAGACCCGATCGTCACTTCTACATTAGAACCACTGATATAATATGAACTTTCAGATTTTGTACCCCTTGCCGTTTAGGAGAAAACTACCCCTAATTAAATATAGCCTCACAAGCAAATTTAGCTTTTGCATGAGCAAACCCGTTCGTTACTTCTAAATTAGAACCATTATAGTTTCAACCGATGAAATATGAACTTTCAGATTTTATACCCCTTGCAGTTCAAGAGAAAACTGCCCCTAATTAACTCTAGCAAAGTAAGATTTTGCATTAGCGAAACCGATCATCACTTCTAAATTAGAACCATTATAGTTTGCACCGATAAAATTTGAACTTTCAGGTATTATACCCCTTTCCGTTTAGGAGAAAACTACCCCTAATTAACTCTAGCCTCTGAAGCAAATTTAACTTTTGCATGAGCAGGAACGATCGTCACTTCTATATTAGAACCACTATAGTTGTACCAATAAAATATGAACTTTCAGATTTTGTGCTTCTTGCCATTTAGGAGAAAACTACCCCTAATTAACTCTAGCCTCACAAGCAAAGTGGAGTTTAGCATGAGCAGACCCGATCATTACTTCTTAATTCGAACCATTATAGTTTGTACCGATAAAATATGAACTTTCAGATTTTGTACCCCTTGCCGTTTAGAAGAAAACTACCCCTAATTAACTCTAGCCTTACAAGCAAAGTAGGGTTTTGCATGAGCAGACCGTTTGTACCGATAAAATATGAACTTTCAGACTTTGTACCCCTTGCCGTTTAGAAGAAAACTACCCCTAATTAACTCTAGCCTTACAAGCAAAGTAGGGTTTTGCATGAGCAGACCGGATCATTACTTCTAAATTAGAACCATTATAGTTTGTACCGATAAAATATGAACTTTCAGATTTTGTACGCCTTGCCGTTTAGGAGAAAACTACCCCTAATTATCTCATGCCTCAGAAGCAAAGTAGGGTTTTACATGAGCAGACCAGATCGTCACTTCTAAATTATAATCATTACAGTTTGTACCGATAAAATATGAACTTTCAGATTTTGTACCCCTTGCCGTTTAGAAGAAAACTACCCCTAATTAACTCTAGCCTCATAAGCAAAGTAGGCTTTTGCATGAGTAGACCCGATCATTACTTCTTAATTCGAACCATTAAAGTTTGTACGGATAAAATATGAGCGTTCATATTTTGTACCCCTTGCCGGTTAGGAGAAAACTGCCCCTAATTAACTCTAGCCCCATAAGCAAAGTAGAGTTTTGCATGAGCAGACCGGATCGTCAATTCTAAATTATAATCATTATAGTTTGTACCGATAAAATATGAACTTTCGGATTTTGTACCCATTTCCGTTTAAGGGAAAACTACCCCTAAATAACTCTAGCCTCACAAGCAAAGTAGGCTTTTGCATAAGCAGACCCGATCGTCACTTCTAAATTAGAATCATTATAGTTTGTACCGATAAAATATGAACTTTCAGACTTGTACCCCTTGCCGTTTAGGAGAAAACTACCCCTAATTAACTCTAGCCTCACAAGCAAAGTAGGGTTTCGCATGAGCAGACCGGATTGTCACTTCTAAATAAGAATCATTATAGTTTGTACCGATAAAATATGAACTTTCAGATTTTGCACCCCTTTTCGTTTAGGAGAAAACTACCCCTAAATAACTCTAGCCTCACAAGCAAAGTTAGGTTTTGCATGAGCAGACCTGATTGTCACTTCTCAATTAGAGTCGTTAGAGTTTGTACCGATAAAATATGAACTTTCAGATTTTGTACCCCTTGCCGTTTAGGAGAAAACTACCGCTAATTAACTCTAGCCTCACAGGCAAAGTAAGCTTTTGCATGAGAAGACCCGATCGTCACTTCTGAATTAGAACCATTATAGTTTGTACCGATAAAATATGAACTTTCAGATTTTGTACCCCTTTCCGTTTAGGAGAAAACTACCCCCAACTAACTCTAGCCTCACAAGCAAAGTAGAGTTTTGCATGAGCAGACCCGATCGTCACTTCTAAATTATAATCATTATAGTTTGTACCGATAAAATATGAACTTTCAAATTTCGTACCCCTTGCCGTTTAGGAGAAAACTACCCATAATTAAATTTAGCCTTGCAAGAAAATTTAGCTTTTGCATGAGCAGACCCGATCGTCACTTCTCCATTAGAACCATTATAGTTTGTACCCATAAAATATGAACTTTCAGATTTTGTACCCCTTGCCGTTTAGGAGAAAACTACCCCTAATTAAATTAAGCCTCACAAGCAAATTTAGCTTTTGCATGAGCAGACCGGATCGTCACTTCTAAATTTGAATCATTATAGTTTGTAGCGATAAAATATGAACTTTCAGATTTTGTACCCCTTGCCGTTTACGAGAAAACTACCGCTAATTAACTCTATCCTCACAAGCAAATTTAGCTTTTGCATGAGTAGACCCGATCGTCACTTTGAAATTAGAATCATTATAGTTAGAACCGATAAAATATGAACTTTCAGATTTTGTACCCCTTGCCGTTTACGAGAAAACTACCGCTAATTAACTCTAGCCTCACAAGCAAAGTAGAGTTTTGTATGAGCAGACCGGATTATCACTTCTACATTAGAACATTTACAGTTTCCACCAATAAAATATGAACTTTCAGATTTTATGCTTCTTGCCGTTTAGGAGAAAACTACCCCTAATTAACTCTAGCCTCACAAGCAAAGAGGGGTTTTGCATCAGCAGACCGGATCGTCACTTCTAAATTAGAATCATTATAGTTTGTATAACGATAAAATATGAACTTCCAGATTTTGTACCCCTTGCCGTTTAGGAGAAAACTACCCTTAATTAACTTCAGTCTGGCAGAGGTGTACCACGATAGCAAATGTCTGACAATGGCTGACGTGAGTTCTAATACTATCCCGAAAAAAATTACCTTCTATACTTTAACGCAACTTTGGAGGCCCCTTTGTTACCTGCTCCCTGCCATGGCCACCATGATCCAAGCTTCATATGTCGCCAATCGTTCCTACCTGAGTAGGAGGTTTGCGTAGAAAAACTTTCAGCTTTTATAAAATAACGAAGGTCTGGCCGTCGCGGGCTCTTGCTCTATTAGGTAATTTAGAAGAATTATACTGTAGTGAAATTGTATCTTATTTAAAATTTTCTTTTGTTAATCCGATGATTTTTTTTGCTGGGTTTTGATTATGTTTTTTTTGTAATATTAAACAGTTTTTTTTTGAATTTACAAAAGTTTTCGTTGTTCTTGGTGGATGATAATGTTCGTTGCAGAATTTTATATGATATATTAAGTTTTCTTTTGATTGGTTAGAGGATTTTGTAGGACTTAAGATAATCAGGGGAGACTTATAACAACATATAGCACACTAGTCTCCATGGGTGGATTTAATGGGGAAAAGTGCTAGACACCTTCTACCTAGTGACTAAATATTCTTCTCAATCTGGTGTTTCTTTTGTGTTGTTTTATTTCGTTTTGGTTTCTACAACAAGATTGACTCAGAACACCTTTTAGGTAAAAAACAGCACTCTCATGCTTTTACGAAATGCCTAAGACATCCCCATACCCACTTTTCACTGATCTACTAGCCAAGGCAGATGTGCTGCGTCTTAAGGTAATTAATTTCCTAAAAGGAATTCTGTTCGCAATTCTCTCTGCGATAGAGAGAATTTTTATTCATTCCGCGACATTTTATTTATAATTTCGGTCACTGGGCGATTTCTACTATATTAAAATATTCCGCAACATGGTATAAGTGAAAATGAATTGTTTGCAAAATTTATGAAAAATATGTGACAGAGAAAAAGCTTAAGAATTGGCACAATGAGTCTATTTCTAGAGAAAAAAATCCCTTTTAAAAATGAATGATAGCAACCGATGAAGCCGTTTTCTATTCTTTCCTAAGCAGGTTTTTAATGAGAATTAGTGGGTTTGAATCGATCCTCTTTTCCGATAGAACCGGCAGGAATAATCATTATCGTGAAACAATGAGCCTACAGAAAGTGTATTCTTAAGGTGATCAGTCGTCCTCCTTTTGGAAGGACAATTCTGCTTTTGTAGGTTCTGTCCTTCCTCGGAATATGTCCTCCTAGCTGTCCTAGCGATTTTAAAACTAATCTGTTAATCTCTGTATTCAGAGACGTTTTTATATCAGCCATTTATCAATTCAATTTAATTTTTTTAACAAAGTATTAGAATTGTTCAATCGAAAGGGTGTTTTTTTCCATCATGACTAAACCAGACTACACATATCTTTGATTATCCGCCAAAAATGATTGAACTGTTAACTGGGTTAGCAGTTTGGTGCAGTCAATGTATATAGCCCAGATTTTGCTGCATCTGACTATCATTTATTCCTGTCTTTGGAAATAATCTTTGATGAGAAAAAGCTTGCCGATAAAAGAGTCAACGAAAATCACTTGAATAAAAAGATAAGCTTAAATAAAAAAACTAAGAATAACAGAACTATCCTGCAATTTTCATAAATGAATTTAATTAAAAGTAAAACCTACAAATATGCAATTTGCAATCAAAACTACATTCCACATCACACGATGCTACTAGGCTTGCCACCTATACGTTTTTGGAGCGTATAATACGTTTTTTTTATCAAAAATATTTGTGAGCGTATTTACGTACGTTTTTTGAAAATATTCATATATAATATCACGAGTCGTCAAATAATAATCGATTATTTTTCATAATCATTATTACGAATGTCATTTGAGGTCCCGAGTGCGCGTAGCGCACGAGGGAAATTTTTAACCTCAAATGGCATGACTGGTAATGTTGAAAAATAATCGACTAATAATTTGGTGACGAGTTGTATTTAGCAGACAATTTAACGAACAGAAATATTAACATTATTTCATACAACATAATCCTTTGTTGTCAAACAAAATTAAATATTATTTCATCTTAGTAGGCGCATAAATGTTATAAATTTGTAATTTATTTTTGACAAATAAACATAAACATGCAATCATTTATGAATGAAAACGGACATTTTACTATTTGCGAATTGCATTTTCACATAATTTTGTATGTGAATTTTTGTTTTAAATTAATATATTAAGTAGGCCGAAAACATTCGAAAATATTCGCTGTTCCTTCCCACCAGAGAAAAATAATCGAAACAATTCGTTTTGATTTGTAAAAAAATAGTAAATGAAGCGTTTTTATTGGACCTTATCGAAACTTTATTTAGTGAGTTGAATTGTCAAAAATATACGCCTTTTTTGGTTATAAATAGTTAAATTCAGTTATTTTCATAAATACGTAACCTAAACGAAGTTTTTCCCTTATTAACTGTAATGAATTGCAGAGAAAAGTGGACTGAATATTCTAAAATCAACACAAACGCACTTGAATGACTTAAAATTTGCAAATTTGTGTTTGCAGGCCAGTTAATAAATTTAATTGTTTTGTTGAACGCATTTTTAGCGTGATGGGAAATATATGGACTTACAAATCAAAAGGCTTCATACCGATATGGTGAAATCAGAATTATTTAAGCATTTCAACTACAGATGAGTTGCACTGAATTTGCAAAATTTATTAAGAAAAACGATAAGTCTAACAAAAAATTGATCGAAGCAGTAAAATCGATCTCCTATACCATTTGGTTACTATTTATAAAATTTTTAACTATGTTATTATATGTTATTTAGTCAATTAAAGTAAGACATTTTTTTAATATATTTATTTTGTTTATATTGTTATCGTTTTACTATGGTCTGAAAGACCTAAGTATTGCATTCATGAGCCAAAAGTAAAATTCTTACCCCCACTTTTTTTGGCATTTCTCGACGTTTTAGGACCTACTGATTCTAAAAAAGCAAAAAAAAATTTATATCTGTCTGCCGGCCGGCCGTCACAACCTACGAAATCTAGAAAACCGCTGGACGGGTTTTTAAATTTTTTTTCTAAAAATAGGTTTACTTAATGGAAAGAGCCGAAAGGACAATGTAACTGATAACTGTACCGGAAGTGTGTCAAAAAAATCATCAAGTGTGTCAAATCAAGAAAATTTGCAATTTTTTGCTTTAAAAACTTTCATTTTAAGTGATTACGAGTAGGAACATTAAATTTGGAGAAATCTTGATTGTCGGGATTGGTATGTGGGACCAAAATCTAAGTTATTGCATTATAAGTTTGTCAAAAAAATATTGTTGTCAGAAGAAAGATTTTTATTTATTTATTTACCCAATTTTTTGTAAAAAAATAAAATTGATTATTTGTATGATATGAACTTTTATTATTAAGAATTATGGCATTATAAGTATGTCAAAAAAAGTTGTCAAGTATGTTAAAATAAAGATTTTTATTTATTTTTTACAAAGTTTTTTGTAAAAAAATAAAATTAATTATTTGTATGATATGAACTTTTATTATTATTATTGAGAATTATGGCATTATAAGTTTGTCAAAAAAATGTTGTCAAGTGTGTCAAAAGAAAGATTTTTATTTATTTTATTACCCAATTTTTTGAAAAAATAAAATTAATTATTTGTACGACATGAAATTTTATTATTATTATTGAGAATTATAAGTTAGTCAAAAAATAATGTCAAGTGTGTCAAAAGAATGATTTTCATTTATTTTTTTAGGAAAAAATAAAATTAGTTATTTGTATGAAATGAAATGCATAATGAACTTGAAATTATTATTGAGAATTTTATTGCATTATAAGTTTTTCAAAAAAATATTGTCAAGTGTGTCAAAAATATGATTTCATTTATTTTTTTAGATAATTTTTTGGAAAAAAAAATTTAGCTGTTTGCTTACGTAAATATAATTGAACATGGAAATTTTTGAATTTGTGATAGTTTTGAAATATTTTTGGAATTTTGAAAAGTTTCAATTTTTGATTTTGTAAGAATTTATGGAATATTTTTAGAATTTTGAAAAATTTTAAATTTTTGAATTTATTATAATTTTTATAATTTTGGAAAAATTTTCAATTTTTGATGTTGTTATAATTTATGCAATATTTTTAGAGTTTTTGAAAAAAGTTTTAATCTTTGATTTTGCAATAATTTTTGGAATATTTTTAGAATTTTGTTTGAAAAAAGTTTGAGTTTTTGATTTTATTTAATTTTTACAATATTTTTGGAATGTTGAAAGAAATATGAATTTGTGATTTTGAAATATTTTCTTGAAACGCTAAATGGAGAGGTTTTTGAGTAGTTTGCTGATTGTATAATATTTTCACTAAATTATGTTAATTTATGATCTGTTATAATTTTCCGACAACGTATTGTTGTTTCGTGTTAGTTTTGTAATACACTAAACAGACATAAAAAATACTAAAGTACATGTATTTTTAACAAAAGTAACAAAAAGTTATGTTTGATATATGTACATCGCTTCCCAAAACTAAAAACCATGTCCTCATAAAAGTTTTTGCCGAAAGCTATATCAAAATTATTAACCCAGACCGAAGTCTTGATCGAATCTCACAGCTCTGAGATGATTTCAGCCCCTCCATATTTTTCCAATTAACTTATAAAATAAATAAAACATATGAGTAAAAATAATTCTTTTAATTATTTTATTTCAAAATATATATGTATACGCTTTTGGAAAAATTCAAAGGTGGTAAGCCTAGATGTTACATCATATCAGTGCTAGTTCAACATGTTTAAGAAAATATTTAATTTTTACATTCATTTATTTGGAAAATATTAAAATCTAATTGTTTACCGTTATTTGGGATTATTTTGATCTTTTTGAAAATGAAATAAATTGATGAAACCATTCCAAGAATTAGCGTACAAAATCTGAAAGTTCATATTTTATCGGTACAAACTATAATGATTATGATTCGGAAGTGACGATCTGGTCTGCTCATGTAAAACCCTACTTTGCTTCTGAGGCAAAAGTTAAATAGGAGTAGTTTTCTCCTAAACGGCTAGGGGTACAAAATCTGAAAGTTCATATTTTATCGGTACAAACTATAATTTTTTTTTTTTTTTTTTTTAATTCAATGTTAGGCATGTTTAGTGTTAACCAATATAGATCAACGTCTCTGAATATCCGAAGATACTATGCTAACTAGGGAACTAGGGTTCGAAAGTATTATTCAATTTTCTTTCAGGAATTTATTAACGTTGATATTAAAGTTTTGAGGATTAAAATTATCAGGAAAGACCCACGCCGGTAAGGCATTCCAGAGATGAGAAACTCTGTTAAAAAAATCGCGTTGAAAAGCGACAGTTCTACACCTTGTCACTTGAACCGTAAAAGGATGGGCTGCTATTGATGCTCTGGTGAAAAGCGCGAAGTTTGCTGGTTCAGGCAAAATCGATTTGATCTCCGTAGACGCCCGTTCGTCCATAATATACTTGTAAAATACCGTCAAATCAGCGACGTCTCTTCTATGTTGCAAGGAATCAAGCTCGTTCGTTCAATGGTTTGAATTTAGAAGTAATGATCGGATCTGCTCATGCAAAACTCTACTTTGCTTGTGAGGCTAGAGTTAATTAGGGGTAGTTTTCTCCTAAACGGTAAGAAGCACAAAATCTGAAAGTTCATATTTTATCGGTACCAACTAAAGTGGTTCTATAATAGAAGTGACGATCGTTTCTGCTCATGCAAAATTTAAATTTGCTTGTGAGGCTAGAGTTAATTAGGGGTAATTTTCTCCTAAAAGGAAAGGGGTACAAAACCTGAAAGCACATATTTTATCGGTACAAACTATAATGGTTCTAATTAAGAAATAATGATCGGGTTCGCTTATGCAAAAGCCTACTTTGCTTGTGAGGCCAGAGTTAATTAGGGGTAGTTTTCTCCTAAACGGAAAGGGGTACAAAATCTGAAAGTTCATACTTTATCGGTACAAACTATAATGGTTCTATTTAGAAGTGATGATTGGGTTTGCTCAGGCAAAAGCCTACTTTGCTTGTGAGGCTAGAGCTAATTAGGGGTAGTTTTCTCCTAAACGGCAGGGGGTACAAAATCTGAAAGTTCATATTTTATCGGTACAAATTATAATGATTCTAATATAGAAATGACGATCAGGTCTTCTCATGCAAAATCCTACTTTGCTTGAGAGGCTATTAGGGGTAGTTTTCTCCTAAACTGTAAGGGGTATGAAATCTGAAAGTTCATATTTCATCGGTACAAACTATAATGGTTTTAATTTAGAAGTGACGATCGGGTCTGCTCATGCAAAATCTAAATTTGCTTATGAGGCTAGAGTCAATTAGGGGTAGTTTTCTCCTAAACGGCAAAGGGTACAAAAACTTAAAGTTCATATTTTATCGGTTCAAACTATAATGGTTCGAATTAAGAAGTGACGGTCCGGTCTGCTCATGTAAAACCCTACTTTGCTTCTGAGGCAAAAGTTAATTAGGGGTAGTTTTCTGCTAAACGGCTTGGGGTATAAAATCTGAAAGTTCATATTTTATCGGTACAAACTAAAATGGTTCGAATTTAGAAGTAATGATCGGGTCTGCTCATGCAAAACTCTACTTTGCTTGGGAGGCTAGAGTTAATTAGGGGTAGTTTTCTCCCATTTTGGGGTGATACCTGTAATGGGAGGTTTATCTGGTAGACCGTGAAGGTCTACCATTTGGTCTTGCACGCCAAAAACCCTGCCGCTAGCTCGTAGAGCGAAGGTTCTAGACCAACCTCACTAACAAGAAATTTTAACATATAAAAAAAATGCGTGCCTTAAAACTTCACCCAGGTTCCCCAGAAGGGAGAACTGCCAGATCACAACTCTCCCCCAACTTTTCAACTTAGCGAACCATTGTAAATTAAATTACACCCTTCAGGCAATAATGAAAACGAATATCACATACATTTATCTATTTAAAAGTGAACTAAAACAAATACCTTCCTGAGCGTCTTGATGTTTGTGTCCTATGCCTGCGATGCCTGCGATGATAAAGAAAATCTCTTCGCCTTAGGTTTTAAAGTTACTTCCCACCAGCTCGATCTATTCCTTTATTTTCTCCAAAACTTGTTATTTCATCTGGGCACCATCATCAAACATATATTTACACATTAATTAATTGCATTAATTCACTTTCTTTTACAATTCAGTTTTCTTTTGTTTTTGTTACTACTTTTATGAAGTTATTGATTCACTCTCTGATCATCATTGATCACACTGTTTGGTATTAGTTTGATTTCTCTAATTAATTAATAAAACCAAACTTGTATTTTAAAACAAACTTTATTTCACACTTAATTTTAAACTTTATGGTTCATTCTTATGCTAACTAAACAACTTTTATAGCTAGACTTAACATTAATTTCATAAAATTTCTCAAAAATACTCTCATCTTAACTCCCCAGAAAGAACACAACAATAAAAAACATACTAATCTTATCGGAACTCGACTGTCCGATCCTACGGTTAAAACACCAACCCACTCATTTGGTTCTCAAAAAAAACTAATTAAAAAAAACATGCAATCCCATGTTGCAAAATTGAATGAATTTTCCAATTCAACTGCCAACCACCAACTCATTAATTTTTTTACATTTATCACGAGCAAAATGAAAACTACTCGGTCAGCATAAATTTCTTTAACCGTTCAATTTGTCTATTCTGCAATTAATTCTCTGTGAATTTTCATAATTATGTAAAAAAAATTAAAAATGAAAGTTAAAAACAATAAGTTGATACGTTGCTTCCGGAAGGGTCAAATTTAGAAGTATTTTAAATGATTGTGTTATTGCACACAATTGGGTTGAGAAGTACAGTGACTTCGAAGCTCTCTATAGTCTACTACTATAGATAAGGAAGACGGAAATGGAAGCACAACTTACATGGAAGATCTTGCCCGTTACAGGACAGGACGAAAGGAGGAAGTTCGGCTGACTACATTCGTCCTGAGATTTAGAGGAAAATGAAGATGTGAAATGGGAGCTGGGCTCGAACCCAAACCCCGAGATAGACTCTCATGCTCTACCGACTGAAGTAGCCGGGCCAGATAAACAAAAATTAAACCAAAAACAAACAAAAACAGGGACAAAAAAACGACAGTAAAAAAATTAAAGGATCCAAAATAAATTTCTAATGAATAAACGGAAGGAATAAAAAGTGCTGAAAGAAGAAATCGGTGAGGCAACCAAGAGGAGTTTCACTGCGGCCGAATATCTTTTGAATGATAGGTACCCCGTCGTTTTGAAACCACATCTTCTAGTTCATAGGCAGCACTACCTACCAACCTTAGGACTTTGAAGTGATTTCCAGCATTGCTTAGTACGAAATTTCGTCTATAAACAGTGTCACCGGGAGAAAATTTTATATTACGGGCTCGCAAATTATAACGCTTCGCACTACGTACAAAAGCTTCAGCTGTAAGTTCTTTAATTCTCTGTCGAATCTTCGAAAGTTGGTCGTTTCTTTCAAGGGTTTCTCCAGGTTCCTCTAAACTGTTCGTTCGTTTTAACAATGAGTAAGTTGAGCCATGAGTAATCATAGGTAAACCAAACATTGCAAAATAAGGGGAGGAATCAATGGTCTGATGAAGAGAAGATCGCAGAGCACAAGCAATGTCACTTAAGTGAATATCCCATCGTGTGTGATCGGTCGATAGATAAGCCCGAATAGCAGCAATAACACTTCTGTTTACTCTTTCAGATGCATTCGCCTGTGGTGAATACAGTGCTGTAAAAACATGTTGTACCCCAAATCTTTTCAGAAAATTTTCAAAATGTTTTGATTTAAATTGTGAGCCGTTGTCAGAGACTATCACTTCAGGACAACCAAACATATGGAATATATGGCTCTCTAATAATTCGAGGATTGGCTCAGAAGTGAGCTTACGTAATGGAAACAACCATGAAAATTTAGTAAAATGATCTAAGACAATAAGGATGGCAATATTACCAGCTTTTGTTTGAGGATATGGTCCAATAATATCAATGTAAAGTCTGTGTACCATTCGTTCTGTTTTTAAAGGAGTTGTCATGGGTGCACGTAGTATCATGTTAGGAGCTTTTATTTCTTTACAAGTGCTACAACCAGATATAAAGTTTTTCACCTGGATTGCCATTCCGGGCCAGTAAAAGAAGCGACGTAGCTTATAGAGAGTTTTAGCGACTCCACCATGGGATGAGGTTGGTGGGTAATGAGCCTTTAAAATTAACTCGTCAGTTAATTCCTTAGGGATCCATAACTTCCAAACCTCACCTTCTGGTGGCACGTCAGCTAATGAATGATTAATTCTTTTATATACCAGACCGTTGGCAATTCGCAGATCGGGAATAGTACCATCACATTCTTCCACTATTTTTAGAAGCTCAAGATAATCAGATGATTTAAAATGTTTGGATTCCAAATCGAGCTCAGGTGTATTAAGCTTGACATTTGAGATCGTATCAACCGAAAACATTCGAGAAAGCGCATCAGGAACAACGTTTAAACTTCCTTTACGATGTTCTATTTCAAAACGGTATCCCTGCAACTTCAGACTCCATCTGGCTAATCGACCCGACAAATCTTTTTGTTGCATCAACCATTTTAGAGATGCATGATCCGTAATCACCTTGAATTGTTGACCTTCAACGTACGCTCTAAACTTTTTAATTCCAAGTATAGCAGCGAGACATTCTCTTTCACTTACCGAATAATTTCGCTGGGATGAATTTAGCTTTTTCGACATATAAGCTATGGGATGTTCTATACCTTCTTTGTCAGTTTGAATTAATACGCATCCAACACCAACATTACTAGCATCACATTGTAGGATGAACGGCTCTAAATAATTGGGATTTACCAGAACTGATGCTGAAGTTAATGCTTTCTTTAATAACTTAAAGGCCACATCAGCTTCAACAGTCCAGACAAATTTACCAGTAGTTTTTTTCAACAAGTTTGTAATTGGGGCCGTTAATGAGGCAAACCCAGAAATAAATCGACGGTAGTAACCAGCCATACCCAATAATCTTCTAATTTGTTTCAAAGTTTGAGGAACTGGGAATTCGGATATGGCTGCAATTTTATCGTCGTCGATTTTTAATACACCTCCTCCTACAACATAACCTAAATACTTGACCTCGGGTAGCAAAAATTTACTTTTCTCAACATTTATAGTTAAGTTCGCGTGTTTTAAGTGCTTGGATAATTCTTTCAAAAGTTCAATATGCGATGCAAAGGTATCTGTAACTATCAGCAGGTCATCCAAATAAACGAAAACACGTGACTTCAAATGAGGTGGAATTACCTGATCCATTAATTTGGTCATTGTTTGGGGCGCGTTGCACAGTCCAAACGGCATTCGAACGAACTGATACAACGGTCGACCCGGAACAGTGAAAGCTGTTTTTTCACGTGAGTACTCTTCGAGTGGTATTTGCCAAAAGGCATCTTTTAAATCCAAGCTGGAGATAAAATTTGCTTGTGGAAGGCGACTTAATATTCCATCAATTTGTGGAAGGGGATATGCATCTTTCTTGGTGACGGCATTAACCTTACGGGAGTCCAAACATAAACGAACCTTACCAGGTTTGCGTACTAGGACCACCGGCGAGGACCAAGGACTGGAACTTTCCTCGATGACACCCAGCGCCAGCATACGATCCAGCTCATCTCCCATCATTTTCTCTATGGCTGGTGATATGGGATAGTGTCTTTGTTTGATGGGGACAGCGTCACCAACATCAATGATGTGTTCAAGCACATGTGTTTAACCTAAACTCAATTTAGAAAATGACGGAAGAAGCTGAATCGCATCCTGAAGCTGTTCATCTTCGTCGGAAGTAAGGTTGGTGGAAATTGATTCCATAGAATAATCTAAAGAAGATGCAAAAAGGACTTGATCTAATAGTTTGAACGTTTTAAAAAAATCAATACCCAGATATAAATCCTGGGTAAGAGAAGGGATGACATAGAGATCAAGGAACTTACTGCGGCCCTTAAATGAAACTTTAGTAGTAACACGGCCAATAACTTTTTGGCTGGTACCATCTGCAGTTTTGATCTTAGCTGGGTCGGAAGATCGGGTCTGCTCATGCAAAAGCTAAATTTGCTTGGGAGGCGAGAGTTAATTAGGGGTAGTTTTCTCCTAAACGACAAGGGGTACAAAATCTGAAAGTTCATATTTTATCGGTACAAACTATAATGATTCAAATTTAGAAGTGACGATCCGGTCTGCTCCTGCAAAAGCCTATTTTGCCTGTGAGGCTAGAGTTAATTAGGGGTAGTTTTCTCCTAAACGTAAAGGGGTACAAAACCTGAAAGTTCATATTTTATCGGTACAAACTATAATGATTCTAATTTAGAAGTGACAATCCGGTCTGCTCATGCAAAACCCTACTTTGCTTGTGAGGCTAGAGTTAATTAGGGGTAGTTTTCTCCTAAACGGACAGGGGTACAAAATCTGAACGCTCATATTTTATCGGTACAAACAAAAATGGTTCGAATTTAGAAGTAATGATCGGGTCTGCTCATGCAAAAGCCTACTTTGCTTGTGAGGCTAGAGTTAATTAGGGGTAGTTTTCTTCTAAACGGCAAGGGGTACAAAATCTGAGAGTTCATATTTTATCGGTACAAACTATAATGATTATAATTTAGAAGTGACGATCCGGTCTGCTCATGTAAAACCCTACTTTGCTTCTGAGGCAAAAGTTAATTAAATGTTGTTTTCTCCTAAACGGCTAGGGGTACAAAATCTGAACGTTCATATTTTATCGGTACAAACTATAATGGTTCGAATTTAGAAGTAATGATCGGGTCTGCTCATGCTAAACTCTACTTTGCTTGTGAAGCTAGAGTTAATTAGGGGTAGTTTTCTCCTAAACGGCAAGAAGCACAAAATCTGAAAGCTCATATTTTATCGGTACAAACTATAGTGGTTCTTATATAGAAGTGACGATCGTTTCTGCTCATTCAAAAGTTAAATTTGCTTGGGAGGCTAGAGTTAATTAGGGGTAGTTTTCTCCTAAACGGAAAGGGGTACAATACCTGAAAGTTCATATTTTATCGGTGCAAACTATAGTGGTTCTAATTGGAAGTGATGATCGGGTTCGCTCATGCAAAAGCTTACTTTGCTTGTGAGGCTAGAGTTAATTAGGGGTAGTTTTCTCCTAAACTGCAAGGGGTATAAAATCTGAAAGTTCATATTTCATCGGTACAAACTATAATGGTTCTAATTTAGAAGTGACGAACGGGTCTGCTCATGCAAAAGCTAAATTTGCTTGTGAGGCTAGAGTTAATTAGGGGTAGTTTTCTCCTAAACGGCAAGGGGTACAAAATCTGAAAGTTCATATTTTATCGGTACAAACTATAGTGGTTCTAATGTAGAAGTGACGATCGGGTCTGCTCATGTAAAAGCCTACTTTGCTTATGAGGCTAAAGCTAATTAGGGGTAGTTTTCTTCTAAACGGCAAGGGGTACAAAATCTGAAAGTTCATATTTTATCGGTACAAACTATAATGATTATAATTTAGAAGTGACGATCCGGTCTGCTCATGTAAAACCCTACTTTGCTTCTGAGGCATAAGTTAATTAGGGGTAGTTTTCTCCTAAACGGCAAGGGGTACAAAATCTGCAAGTTCATATTTTATCGGTACAAACTATAATAAATTTAATTTAGAAGTGACGATCGGGTCTGCTCATGCAAAAGCCTACTTTGCTTGAGAGGCTAGAGTTAATTAGGGGTAGTTTTCTCCTAAACGGAAAGGGGTACAAAATCTGAAAGTTAATTTTTTATCGGTGCAAACTATAATGGTTCTAATTTAGAAGTGACGATCGGGTCTGCTCATGCAAAAGCTAAATTTGCTTGTGAGGCTAGAGTTAATTAGGGGTAGTTTTCTCCTAAACGGCAAGGGGTACAAAATCTGAAAGTCCATATTTTATCGGTACAAACTATAATGATTCTAATTTAGAAGTGACGATCTGATCTGCCCATGCAAAAGCCTACTTTGCTTGTGAGGCTAGAGTTAATTAGGGGTAGTTTTCTCCTAAACGGCAAGGGGTATAAAATATGAACACTAATATTTTATCGGTACAAACTATAATGGTTCTAATTTAGAAGTGACGATCGGGTCTGCTCATGCAAAAGCTTACTTTGCTTGGGATGCTAGAGTTAATTAGGGGTAGTTTTCTCCTAAACGGCAAGGGGTACAAAATCTGAACGCTCATATTTTATCGGTACAAACTATAATGGTTCTAATTTAATAGTGAAGATCGGGTCTGCTCATGCAAAAGCCTACTTTGCTTGGGAGGCTAGAGTTAATTAGGGGTAGTTTTCTCCTAAACGGCAAGGGGTACAAAATCTGAAAGTTCATATTTTATCGGTACAAACTTTAATGATTCAAATTTAGAAGTGACGATCCGATCTGCTCATGCAAAAGCTTACTTTGCTTGTGAGGCTAGAGTTAATTAGGGGTAGTTTTCTCCTAAACGGCAAGGGGTACAAAATCTGAAAGTTCATATTTTATCGGTACAAACTATAATGATTATAATTTAGAAGTGGCGATCCGGTCTGCTCATGCAAAACTCTACTATGCTTGTGAGGCTAGAGTTAATTAGGGGTAGTTTACTCCTAAGCGGCAAAGGGTGCAAAATCTGAACGCTCATATTTTATCGGTACAAACTGTAATGGTTCGAATTAATAAGTAATGATCGGGTCTGCTCATGCAAAAGCCTACTTTGCTTGTGAGGCTAGAGTTAATTAGGGGTAGTTTTCTTCTAAACGGCAATGGGTACAAAATCTGAACGCTCATATTTTATCGGTACAATCTGAAATGATTATAATTTAGAAGTGACGATCCGGTCTGCTCATGTAAAACCCTACTTTGCTCCTGAGGCATAAGTTAACTAGGGGTAGTTTTCTCCTAAACGGCAAGGGGTACAAAATCTGAAAGTTCATATTCGATCGGTACGAATTATGATGGTTCTAATTTAGAAGTGACGATCGGGTCTGCTCATGTAAAACCCTACCTTGCTTCTGAGGCATAAATTAATTAGGGGTAGTTTTCTCCTAAACGGCAAGGGGTACAAAATTTGAAAGTTCATATTTTATCGGTACAAACTATAATGATTCTAATTTAGAAGTGACGATCTGATCTGCCCATGCAAAAGCCTACTTTGCTTGTGAGGCTAGAGTTAATTAGGGGTAGTTTTCTCCTAAACGGCAAGGGGTACAAAATCTGAACGCTCATATTTTATCGGTACAAACTATAATGGTTCTAATTTAGAAGTGACGATCGGGTCTGCTCATGCAAAAGCTAAATTTGCCTTCGAAGCTAAAGCTAATTAGGGGTAGTTTTCTCCTAAAAGGCAAGGGGTACAAAATCTGAAATTTCATATTTTATCGGTACAAACTATAATGATTATAATGTAGAAGTGACGATCCGGTCTGCTCATGTAAAACCCTACTTTGCTTCTGAGGCATAAGTTAATTAGTGGTAGTTTTCTCCTAAATGGCAAGGGGTACAAAATCTGAACGCTCATATTTTATCGGTACAAGCTATAATGGTTCTAATTTAGTAGTGAAAATCGGGTCTGATCATGCAAAAGCCTAATTTGCTTGGGAGGCTAAAGTTAATTAGGGGTAGTTTTCTCCTAAATGGCAAGGGGTACAAAATCTGAAAGTTCATATTTTATCGGTTCAAACTTTAATGATTCAAATTTAGAAGTGACGATTCGGTCTGCTCATGCAAAAGCTTACTTTGCATGTGAGGCTAGAGTTAATTAGGGGTAGTTTTCTCCTAAACGTAAATGGGTACAAAATCTGAAAGTTCATATTTTATCGGTACAAACTATAATGATTCTAATTTAGAAGTGACGATCCGGTCTGCTCATGCAAAACTCTACTTTGCTTCTGGGGCTAGAGTTAATTAGGGGTAGTTTTCTCCTAAATGGCAAGGGGTACAAAATCTGAACGCTCATATTTTATTGGTACAAACTATAATAATTCGAATTAATAAGTAATGATCGGGTCTGCTCATGCAAAAGTCTACTTTGCTTATGAGGCTAGAGTTAATTAGGGGTAGTTTTCTTCTAAACGGCAATGGGTACAAAATCTCAACGCTCATATTTTATCGGTACAAACTATAATGGTTCTAATTTAGAAGTGAAGATCGGGTCTGCTCATGCAAAAGCCTAATTTGCTTGGGAGGCTAGAGTTAATTAGGGGTAGTTTTCTCCTAAACGGCAAGGGGTACAAAATCTTAAAGTTTATATTTTATCGGTACAAACTTTAATGGTTCAAATTTAGAAGTGACGATCCGGTCTGCTCATGCAAAAGCTTACTTTGCTTGTGAGGCTAGAGTTAATTAGGGGTAGTTTTCTCCTAAGCGGCAAGGGGTACAAAATCTGAACGCTCATATTTTATCGGTACAAACTATAATGGTTCGAGTTAATAAGTAATGATCGGGTCGGCTCATGCAAAAGCCTACTTTGCTTATGAGGCTAGAGTTAGTTAGGGGTAGTTTTCTTCTAAACGGCAAGGGGTACAAAATCTGAAAGTTCATATTTTATCGAAACAATCTGTAATGGTTATAATTAAGAAGTGACGATCCGGTCTGCTCATGTAAAAGCCTACTTTGCTTATGAGGCTAGAGTTAATTAGGGGTAGTTTTCTCTTAAACAGCAAGGGGTACAAAATCTGAAAGTTCATATTTTATCGGTACTAACTATGATGGTTCTAATTTAGAAGTGACGATCGGGTCTGCTCATGTAAAACCCTACTTTGCTTGTGAGGCATAAGTTAATTAGGGGTAGTTTTCTCTTAAACGGCAAGGGGTACAAAATCTGAAATTTCATATTTTATCGGTACAAACTATAATGATTATAATTTAGAAGTGACGATCTAATCTGCCCATGCAAAAGCCTACTTTGCTTGTGAGGCTAGAGTTAATTAGGGGTAGTTTTCTCCTAAACAGCAAGGGGTACAAAATCTGAACGCTCATATTTTATCGGTACAAACTATAATGGTTCTAATTTAGAAGTGACGATCGGGTTCGCTCATGCAAAAGCTTACTTTGCTAGGGAGGCTAGAGTTAATTAGGGGTAGTTTTCTCCTAAACGTCAAGGGGTAAAAAATCTGAACGCTCATATTTTATCGGTACAAACAAAAATGGTTCTAATGTAGAAGTGACGATCCGGTCTGCTCATGCAAAAGCCTACTTTGCCTGTGAGGCTAGAGTTAATTAGGGGTAGTTTTCTTCTAAACGTCAAGGGGTACAAAATCTGAAAATTCATATTTTATCAGTGCAAACTATAATGGTTCTAATTTAGAAGTGATGATCGGGTTCGCTCATGCAAAAGCTTACTTTGCTTGTGAGGCTAGAGTTAATTAGGGGTAGTTTTCTCCTAAACTGCAAGGGGTATAAAATCTGAAAGTTCATATTTCATCGGTACAAACTATTATGGTTCTAATCTAGAAGTGACGAACGGGCCTGCTCATGCAAAAGCTGAATTTGCTTGTGAGGCTAAAGTTATAATTAGGGGTAGTTTTCTCCTAAACGGCAAGGGGTACAAAATCTGAAAGTTCATATTTCATCGGTACAAACTATAGTGATTCTAATGTAGAAGTGACGATCGGGTCTGCTCATGCAAAAGCCTAATTTGCTTGTGAGGCTAGAAATAACCAGGGGTAGTTTTCTCCTAAACGGCAAGGGGTACAAAATCTCAAAGTTCATATTTTATCGGTGCAAACTATAATGGTTCTAATTTAGAATTGACGATCGGGTCTGCTCATGCAAAAGCTAAATTTGCTTCCGAAGCTAAAGCTAATTAGGGGTAGTTTTCTCCTAAATGGCAAGGGGTACAAAATCTGAAAGTTCATATTTTATCGGTGCAAACTATAATGGTTCTAATTCAGAAGTGACGATCGGGTCTGCTCATGCAAAAGCTAAATTTACTTCCGAGCTATAGCTAATTAGGGGTAGTTTTCTCCTAAACGGCAAGGGGTACAAAATCTGAAAGTTCATATTTTATCGCTACAAATTATAATGATTATAATTTTGAAGTGACGATCCTGTCTGCTCATGTAAAACCCTACTTTGCTTCTGAGGCATAAGTTAATTAGGGGTAGTTTTCTCCTAAACGGCAAGGGGTACAAAATCTGAAAGTTTATATTTTATCGGTACAAACTATAATAGTTCTAATTTAGAAGCGACGATCGGGTCTGCTCATGCAAAAGCCTACTTTGCTTGGGAGGCTAGAGTTAATTAGGGGTAGTTTTCTCCTAAACGTAAAGGGGTACGAAATCTGAAAGTTCATATTTTATCGGTACAAACTATAATGATTATAATTTAGAAGTGACGATCCGGTCTGCTCATGCAAAACTCTACTTTGCTTCTGAGGCTAGAGTTAATTAGGGGTAGTTTTCTCCTAAGCGGCAAGGGGTACAAAATCTGAACGCTCATATTTTATCGGTACAAACTATAATGGTTCGAATTAATAAGTAATGATCGTGTCTGCTCATGCAAAAGCCTACTTTGCTTATGAGGCTAGAGTTAATTAGGGGTAGTTTTCTAAATCTGAAAGTTCATATTTTATCGGTACAAACTGTAATGATTATAATTTAGAAGTGACCGGTGATCCGGTCTGCTCATGTAAAACCCTACTTTGCCTGGGAGGCATAAGTTAATTAGGGGTAGTTTTCTCCTAAACGGCAAGGGGTACAAAATCTAAAAGTTCATATTTTATCGGTACAAACTATAATGATTCTAATTTAGAAGTGACGATCTGATCTGCTCATGCAAAAGCTAAATTTGCTTGTGAGGCTAGAGTTAATTAGTTGTAGTTTTCTCCTAAACGGCAAGGGGTACAAAATCTGAATGCTCATATTTTATCGGTACAAACTATAATGATTCTAATTCAGAAGTGACGATCGTGTCTGCTTATGCAAAAGCTTACTTTGCTTGTGAGGCTAGAGTTAATTAGGGGTAGTTTTCTCCTAATCGGCAAGGGGTACAACATCAGAAAGTTCATTTTTTATCGGTGCAAACTATAATGGTTCTAATTTAGAAGTGAAGATCGGGTCTGCTCATGCAAAAGCTAAATTTGCTTGTAAGGCTAGAGTTAATTAGGGGTAGTTTTCTCGTAAACGGCAAGGGGTACAAAATCTAGAAGTTCATATTTTATCGGTACAAACTTTAATGATTCAAATTTAGAAGTGGCGATTCGGTCTGCTCATGCAAAAGTCTACTTTGCTTGTGAGGCTAGAGTTAATAAGGGGTTGTTTTCTCCTAAACGGCAAGGGGTACAAAATCTTAAAGTTCATTTTTTATCGGTACAAACTATAATGGTTCGAATTTAGAAGTAATGATCGGGTCTGCTCATGCTAAACTCTACTTTGCTTGTGAGGCTATAGTTAATTAGGGGTAGTTTTCTCCTAAACGGCAAGAAGCACAAAATCTGAAAGTTTATATTTTATCGGTACAAACTATAGTGGTTCTAATTTAGAAGTGATGATCGGGTTCGCTCATGCAAAAGCTTACTTTGCTTGTGAGGCTAGAGTTAATTAGGGGTAGTTTTCTCCTAAACTGCAAGGGGTATAAAATCTGAAAGTTCATATTTCATCGGTACAAACTATAATGGTTCTAATTTAGAAGTGACGAACGGGTCTGCTCATGCAAAAGCTAAATTTGCTTGTGAGGCTAGAGCTAATTAGGGGTAGTTTTCTCCTAAACGGCAAGGGGTACAAAATCTGAAAGTTCATATTTTATCGGTACAAACTATAGTGGTTCTAATTTAGAAGTGACGATCGGGTCTGCTCACGCCAAAGCCTACTTTGCCTGTGAGGCTAAAGGTAATTAGGGGTAGTTTTCTCCTAAACGGCAAGGGGTACAAAATCTGAAATTTCATTTTTTATCGGTACAAACTATAATGGTTCTAATTTAGAAGTGACGATCGGGTCTGCTCATGCAAAAGCTAAATTTGCTTCCGAAGCTAAAGTTAATTAGGGGTAGTTTTCTCCTAAACGGCAAGGGGTACAAAATCTGAAAGTTCATATTTTATCGGTACAAACTATAATGATTATAATTTAGAAGTGACGATCCGGTCTGCTCATGTAAAACCCTACTTTGCTTCTGAGGCATAAGTTAATTAGGGGTAGTTTTATCCTAAACGGCAAGGGGTACAAAATCTGAAAGTTCATATTTTATCGGTACAAACTATAATAGTTTTAATTTGGAAGTGACGATCGGGTCTGCTCATGCAAAAGCCTACTTTGCTTGAAAGGCTAAAATTAATTAGGGGTAGTTTTCTCCTAAACGGCACGTGGTACAAAATTTTAATTGGTGGTACAAATTAGTACAAAATAGGTACTAAATAATGCAAAAGGTCCGAGTCGATTCTGCGCAGGTGGTCTTTCTAGCTTAATATTAAGCTAGCAGCGCCACGGGTTTTGTCGTAACGGCACGTGGTACAAAATTTTTCTTGATGGTACAAATTAGTACAAAATAAGTACTAAATAATGCAAAAGGTCCGAGTCGATTCTGCTCAGGTGGTCTTTCTAGCTTAATATTAAGCTAGCAGCGCCACGGGTTTGGTCGTAACGGCACGTGGTACAAAATTTTTATTGGTGGTACAAATTAGTACAAAATAAGTACTAAATAGTGCAAAAGGTCCGAGTCGATTCTGCTCAGGTGGTCTTTCCAGCTTAAGAGAGGTAAAATTGACTTCAAAAACGTGATTTCAGCATGTCTGCCGTTTTAATATCTTAAAGTATACAATCTTTTTTTATTAAAAAATCCAATGGCAGACATCTACTCCGGTTTCTAGTATTTTTTTTTAAATTTCAAAGTTTTAAAATTTCATGAAAATTTACTTTATTTTAGCAAAGCTGAAATTTGTATAGGTATGTTATTTATATTATTATTATACATACATATTTTAAGAAGCACACACAGGGCGGTTCCAACATGCGGGCACACGCTATAGGGCTTTCTTTGTCTGAATGGGAATGAAAGCGAATCAGTAGTCATACATATTGTGAATAATTTTTATAAATGTTATAATTTAATAGTCTGTTGAGTAATAAAAATATAATTTCTTCTAAAGAAATAAACAAAACTTTTTAATTTTCTTAATCATACAGATTTGTTTATATAGTTATTTTAACAAAGCGTACAAATTAAAATAGGAATACAGACAGAAGTTGACGGCTGTTGCATTGATTGCGGCAACGAGTGTGTAATTGACTGAGATGGAGATAAAGACGTTTCTATAATTTTTTATGTTGTATGATAATAATTTTTTTTCAATGCTGTAAATGTCTTGTAACAAGTACGATGATAGCCACTAACTAAATTTTCACGTGGTAAAATAACATCACTATATTTTAAATTATGAATTTTTCGTAAGCGCAAAATAGTCTGACATTTTTTAAAAGTTTTCTTCTGAAAAGATATGTACACTTTCACCAGCATTTAAATTTCAAAATGCACAGATTAATTCATTTCCATGATTTAAAATTTTAAGTGCAAAAAAAATCACAAATTTAAATACAAAATAAATTACACATGCTTCTATTAAAAATTTGAGAACGAATGGAATGGAGCAGAAAACCGTTACAACATTCCAGGTATACAGTAAACTCACGAAATAATAAATATTCATTATTATGAAACTCCATAAATGTGAACGCGTTTTTCTTCCCTTGACTATTCTAAAGTATGATCGAAAAAATAAAGCTTGCCATTTTGTTTACATTTCAGAGCTATGAAGACAATTTCTTAAAAATTTCTTCGGAATTTAATCAGAAAGAAAGACATCATTCAAAAAGGTTCAAAATGTATAGGGGTAGTTCTACACACGAAGGAAGAAAATGGAGCTAATTACGGCACGACATGTTTCTTGCGTATAAGTTCTGGCAACTAGTTTTAGTTAAAGTTGATGACGTTCTTTCAACTTTTCTGAATGTGGCCAGTCACAAAAAAAAAAAAAAAAAAAAACAAAAACAAAAAAAAAAAAAATACAAGAGTCAAAATTAAAAAATATCCTTCTGAATCCTAAATTAACTCAAAATTATCTCAATATTATCTCAAAATACGAAATAAACATTTATCTAAGTCTGCCCGCTAGTAAAACTTCCAGGGGACTGAGAACAGGGGACTGATAATTTATCAGGATTTCGCTTAAAAATGACAAAATTACGTCTAAAAAAAAAATAAACGGATTCTATACCAAGGCAATACATATTCACGACGTATAAAATTACAAAATTACCTGTAATTAAAATACTTTTTACGAAAATACTTGCCAGGGGACTGATAATTTGACTGGACAACACACGATCTTGATAGTAATGATGACTGTTTTGAATGATAAAACGTCGGACTAAGTAAAACACTTGCAAAATTATATTTATTGAACTTTAATTAATTCCTGTGACGGGCGATAACTTGATAGAAATATGAATTTCCAATATTTTCAATGTGTTTTGATTAGGCAGGAGAATAATAACAAATTTTAATAGGATATATCTTATATGAAATATAGAGTAATGTTATGATTATTTACATATTATTAAAGTATCATTATTCAAAATTATTACTACAGAGTAAATTTGTCTCTACACACTTAGAATCATTGATTATTTAGTTTCCCAGCTTTGAATTTTAAGGTGGGACACGCCAGGGGACTGATAATTTGACGTTTTAAAAAATTTTTTTTCTAAGACATATATTTCGAAACGGGTTTATTTTGGGTGACCAGCTAGACATAGTTTAGGTTTACAAATTTCATTTGAAAAATTTTTTTTTTTCATATCAAATAAGCATACGAAATAAGCAGAGCCGACCAAAATTCTTATGTTTGTAGAACTACCCTGTCATTGTGTATGTTCAATAAACCTTCTTTATCATATGATTATAAAAATTAAAAAATTTTGTTTATTTCTTTAGAAAAAAATATATTTTTATTACTTAACAGACTATTAAATTATAACATTCATAAAAATTATTCACAATACGTATTACTACTGATTAGCTTTCATTCCCATTCAGACAAAGAAAGCCTTATAGCGTGTGCACGCATGTTGGAACCGCCCTGTGTGTGCTTCTTAAACTATGTATGTATAATAATAATGTAAATAACATATACAAATTTCAGCTTTGCTAAAATAAAGTAAATTTTCATTAAATTTTATAACTTTGAAATTTAAAAAAAAATACTAGGAACCGAAGTAGGTGTCTGCCATTGGATTTTTTAATAAAAAAAGATTGTATACTTTAAGATATTAAAACGGCAGATATGCTGAAATCACGTTTTTGAAGTCAATTTTTACGTTTTTTGACTTGTGTACACGCCCAAAGGAACCATCGGCGGGGATAGTGAATACCCATTTCAACTATGGCAGGTGAAAAACTATACCTAGCATCAATATGGAGTTTGCTAAAATACCGTAAGTCTGCCGATCACTGGCTCGTAGTCTAAACGTAACACTGAAGCTACAATGATATTTTATCCAAAGTTAACTGATATGTAATTGCATTAGGGAAGTGGCTATGTTTCATTTATTTCAAATAAAAATATTTCCCCGAACACTACGACATATTTATTTGGGATTTACTACGATATATCTTTTTCTCTTTCTTTTTTCGTTTAGACATTGTTTATTTTTTTCGTTAAACAGAGGGGTATAGACCAATCTAGATACCTTAAAAACAGGCAAAATATGGAAAAAATTAGTAACAGGATGAAAACTATTGGATAAATAAGAAAATATTGCGCAAATAACTAAATAACTAATAACGCCCTATAACTAAAACTAAATTTATTTTTAGATCTTTACAAAATAAATTATAATAAGCTACGAACTCAATAAATATGTAAGCCACCTATGCATGTGACTTAAAAAGCTCGTGCTTAATCATGTATTAATTAATTGAAATAATAATAATAAATAAATAAATAAACAAATGATGGGAAGTATAAATTAAAGGTGATCCGACCTACGGGGGTGAAATGGGGTGAGCTTTTAGAGGTAGAAAATGGTTTTTCATGATTTTCAGCGAAACTAGACCTTTTATCGAAAAAAAATTAAAGCAAAAGTTGTAGGTAAAAAAAATAAAAAAAAAGGTCTATAGCCATTATAACTGCCAGTTTTTCACATAACCTAAAATTTGCCACTTAAATAGAAAAAACCGAGAAAAAAAGGTCTTTTCGTTTTTAATTTTTATCTCCCACAAAAAAAATTTTTTTCACACAATTTGGTGAAAACGTACCTTATTATGTCCCTAATAGGCTGTAATTTTTTGGAGTCAAAATATTTATTTTAACGTTTGATTTGGATTTTAAACCAAAAACGTGACCTCATTTTCACACGAAAATTTACCTGCATAAAAAACAGTTTTTTTCAAAAAAAAAAAATTAATCATTATGTTTGTTGAAACGTCTACTTTTAGATGGTGTAAAAAAAATTAACATAGCCATGTCAAAAGTTTATATTTTCAAGGATTTCAACGGTAAATTTTAACAAATAATGAATATTTTTAAACAATCATCGAAAATGGGGTCACATTTTTGGTTTAAAATGAAAATCAAACATAAAAATAATTATTTTGATTCCAAAAAAATACAGCCCATTAGGAACATAATAAGGTACGTTTTCACCAAATTGTGTGAAAAAAAAATTTTTTGTGGGAGATAAAAATTAAAAACGAAGACCTTTTTTCTCGGTTTTTTCTATTTAAGCGGCAAATTTTAGGTTATGTGAAAAACTGGCAGTCATAAAAGTTATAGACCCCATTTCAACACCGCAACTCGGATTACCTTTAATTTATGTTTCCCGTCATTTGCGCAATATTTTCTTATTTGTCCAATAGTTTTCATCCTGTTACTAAATTTTTCCGCAAAAAAGCTAATTTGACTGGTCTAGTAGTATAGGATTAGAAATTATTTTATTTTAAGAAAATGTGTCGTTACAATATTTCACTAAATAATGTAATAGTAAAATGACTCATTTTAATTTTTCATTTCATTTAAATTTTTCAATTAAGAATAATGAAGAATAGTCGCTAAGAACGAGATAGTCGCTAAATACGTATTTCGTAAGCTAAGCTTTCATCGCCAGTAGCATCTTGACAGCATTACTCGTATGGAGGAATTAGTTTTTGTTTGTTTGCAAATATTTTTTTAAAATTTGTGGCTATGGGCATGACAACCTTGCGTACTCCAGCTCCTGCTATCCCGTCCCATAAAAACGGTACCCTATTGGTGAAACGTCGGTGTCCGTCCGAATTTATACATAATCGATTCTCTATTTCAAATATTTCAAATTTTACTCTAAAACAAGAGTATTCATATTTAAAGAAATTCTCTAAAAATAGCCAATTTATTTCTTTGAATTGAACCAAACTAGTCCAATCCAATTAGGTTTATACCTCGGAACCCAGCTATAATGAACGAATTTAAATGTTTCCGCTTTTTTGAATTTCTTATGTATTGATTTTCTCTAGTACAGTATATTCCTTCTACAGCTTTACATTTTAATTTTTCTCTCTCGAAAACAAGTTTCGATATAAAATATACGTAGCCCGTAGGGACAGCAAACTAACTGGAAAAGTAGGTCTTGCAGGTTCAGAAAAGAAAGTAAGAAGTGATAGAGGGATAGTAGAGAGCACGGGTGAAAGATGTCATTCTACTCTGAAAACAGTTTAGTATGGTTCCATGCGTAAACGAAACGTTATTTTGAATATTGAGTGCAGTGTTTGTTGAAATTCTCAAGTATATTTGCCAATAATAGCAGTTTATTGTTTAAAATTTAAATTTAATTTATTTATTTTTTTTTTTTTATTGTTTAAAGTTTTATCAATTTCTTTTTCAATGGTAAATTTAATTGAAGGATGTTTTCCATTAAGTAAAATAAGAAAATTGTCTGTCTTTCTGTACCGGTCCAAAGGCAAAGAATATCGTCTACGTATCTATACCAAAATAAAATATTATTTGCTATTTGTAAATTAGTATCTAGGAATTGATGTTCAAACCAATCCATAAAAATTTCGGCAAGTAAGGGTGATAAAGGCGAACCCATAGGGAGTCCGTCAGTGAATTTAAAAAATTGGTTTTCGAAAGTGAAATAATTTTGTTCTGCGCAAGTCTTATATATAAGGATTAACTCATTTCTAATATCGGCAGATAATACATTTACGTTTATAATTTGAATTACAATGTCATTTAGTACATTTAATGGAATATATGTAAACAAACTTGATACGTCAAACGATATTAATTTAGAATTTAGAGGAACTACAGCATTTTTAATTTTATTAATGAAATCTAAAGAATTGAAATGCTGTCGAAGGTGGTTATTTTACAAATTGTGTTGTAATTTCCTTTTGTTAGATGCGAAGATGCAGTCATTATTTCATATATTAATTTTAATATTTAAAGGATTAACAATAATTTTTAAAAATGTCAGTTCTTTGAATTTACTATTATTTAAATTTTAATATTGTTTTGTATTCATTTTTGATCTAGTTTCTTTTTTATTTTAATTTTATTTGTATATAAATGACATGTTGTATTATTTTTAAATTTGTAACAATTTTTAAGCTCTTGATAATGGTTTGAAAACCGAAACCGGTTAAGCTGTTATTAATTTATTTTAATATAAATAAAGTTAGAAACAAAAATTAATTTGGGAAATATAAACAAGTGTTTCTTTTATTAAAAATAAATTTATTATTAATAATGTTTCGGCAAGTGCCAACAGTAACCTCAATAAATAATATTTAATAAGCTTAAAAATTATTGAAGGCTACCTAGGATTAAAGAACTTAAAAATAAATTGACTTTTATTAACATAAATTGATTATTATTGATGTTTATTATTATTGATTATTTATTATTTTTGGTCAAAAAATGTTCCACTATCACTTTCATCGACTCAGCAATCGACTCTAAAGCAGATGCTTTTCTTCCTTGTATTACGTTTGCTTCTTTTTGAAGTTCTATTATATTGTCTTTTATAATAGGCCGCCGACGTGATCTTATTTTTTGTCGGTCGCGGGACTTTAAACTTTTGTCGCTCAAGCTCTTTACAGCCGTCCTTGTTGAAGTTGCGGTTCCTTGTAATAACGTTGTAGCGGCTGCAACTGTTCTAGTTGCCACATCAGTTGAAGTTGGAGAGGCTTGTCCGTTGCTGGATTTAAAATGAATGGTAAAAATCCTGATGGCTCTGATGAAAACTCTCCATAAATCTGAAAAATATTTTATTTGCAATTAATATAAAAAAATTTTATGCAATATAAGTATTATACGTTAGTGTCATCGCTATCGTCGAAAATCAACTTTGGTAATTCTGCTTTATATTGAAACTCCACAAATACTGTTTCTTGAAACGGCTCAGTCTAAAAATTATTTAAAATAAAACTTGTATTATTTTACGTATATCATAAAAAATACCAATTATTGCTTATGCGTTTGTCGAAACCTGCTTCTTGCGTTTTACCATCACCGTCTACAGCGTCCTTTGTAATAATTGATATTATCCTTTCTTCAATGGTTGATAAGTCCTTAATACTGGTTGAAATCCCATTTTCATTGAGCTTTTTTTTATTTCATTTGTTTTTTATTTGTTTCCTGTTAAACAATTAGTTTTAGTTAGATAAATATGAATACACAATATATTATATAGAAATTACCTCAAATCAAGCCAATACTTCCTCCAATGGACGCCACTTTTATTCGCCCCACGCAAAGAATTAAAACGAATGCTGGAAACATCCCACATTAGTTGTGCTTTATTTTCCCTTTTGCTGCATCACATCTGAAATCAAAGAAACTTTAATATATTTCATTAAATATATACAAATTTAAAATTGATCCACCTATCATGAGCAATATCTAAATTTTCTTCCAGCCAACTAACTAGCATTTCTTTTTGGGAGTTACACGCCCTTCTACCGCGTTGCATTTTAAAACTGTTCTTTTTTATCTTTTCACAAATAATATGAAAATTTAATTCTTCGTTAACTAATTAATAAACTTATAATTTAAAATAGGATACAAAAAAATTGGACTTAACAAATAAAAACTTAAATTTCACTTTCAAAAAAATATGAACTAACACTGATGACTGAAACAACAATGGTGTTTAGTTTGTTTATTATTTTTGACAGCGTATAATTGGTTTTTGTGAATTATTCTATAGAGCTTTAGACTAACTTCATATCGGTATGCTCTTGACAATTTTTTTTTTTTTTTTTTTTAATAAAATGTGTTGTGTAATAGGGTTTAGAATATGTGTCACAACAACACATAAATACCTTTTAAGACCTAGGTCTAGACCTGGGTCCCACAACAACTGGCGTTCTGAGGTGTAGATTAACGCTTTTTTTTTTAAAACATCTGTGGGTTGAAGCCACCTGAGACTAAGTGTTCCGGCAAACTATTCCATTTGTACGCAGTTCGGACAAAGAAGTCTCTCTGCGATCTGCCAGTATGACAGCGCGGGATCTTTACCGTTTCACTGGTTGCGGCAGCCGATTGCCGAGTGGAACGGGGGTAAGAATAAGTTTGAGGCATGATGCCGCTGATTTCATCTGAGCACTGCTGATGACGATATTTGTAAAAAACAACGAGGTCAGCAACAGTGCGACGATGTTGTAGGGAATCAAGTTTTGATGTCAAAGTTCGATCACCTACAATTCGTATAGCTCGCTTTTGAACAGAGTCCAAGAGGGCCAAGATGGAAACAGAGGCAGCACCCCAAACTTGACAGCAGTACTCTATACAGGGACGAATATAGGACTTATAAACATGGAGCAATTGGTATGGAGTGAAAAATTTTTTGCATCTATTTAGGAGGCCGAGTTTTTTAGACGCGCTCTTTGCCATCGCCATTACATGATCGTTCCAGAGTAGGTCATTTGAAACTGTGACACCCAATAAACGAATGTTTTTACATTCACCTATTGGTTCATCACACATACTAAATAAAATATCTTTGGGCAATTGACAAGGTTTTGGTCACCCCAGTCGGCGACTTTATTCAGGTCTTTGTTCACGTTTATGGCAGCGTCTCTCCGGGCAGGATTAATTCGTTCGTGCATTTTACCTTTTGAAGGAAGGGGCTCGAACGACTTGTGCAGAGTACTATCATCTGCAAAACTATTTATTGGGTTGCTGGTGATTTTCAACAATTCGTTGATATAAATCAAAAATAGGGTTGGGGACAATACTGAGCCTTGGGGTACACCAGCGTTAATTAGTTTAGACTCTGAAGAATATCCGTCTAAGGTTACCGAAATGTATCGGTCGGATAGAAAATTTTGAATCAGCTTCACAACATTGGGATGAAAACCGTACGCAACGAGCTTGTTGATTAAGTTGGCATGCCAGACTCGATCGAATGCCTTGGAGATGTCTAAAGCGATAACGTATGTTTCACCACCTTTATCAAGTATGCTGTTCCAACAATGCGCTACATAGTTTAATAGATCGGTAGTTGATCTTTTGTTTCGAAAACCGTATTGGCTGTCGGATATTAAATGATTTTCTTCCAGAAATTTTGAAATATGTGTATTAATATAATGCTCATAGACTTTGGATAGGACCGATAGTAAAGCTATTGGCCTATAATTTGAGATATCGGATTTTGGTCCCTTTTTGGGGACGGGCTGGACATTTGCCAACTTCCAGCACGAGGGAAATATACCAGATTTGTAGGATTGGTAGAATATTTTAGTTAAAGTTCATGCAAGTTCTTTGGAAAAGGTTTTTAAAATAATGGGTGGAATATTGTCCATTCCTGATGCTTTGTTGATGTTTAACCCCTTTAAAAGTTTAGCGACTATTTTGGGTTTGAAGTGAAGTTCATTCATATTAACTCCTGAAGACTGGATTTGGGTTATTTCTTTAGGAGTTTCCAAAACAGTGGAGTTCAGAGCAAAGCGTTCAGCGAACAAGTTAGCTTTTCTTGCGGGATCATTGACGATTAAATCACCATCAATAATAGGGGGAATAGAAAATTGTAAAGATTGAAGGAAAACTATAGTGGTCGGCTCATCATTTTTTAAATGTTATTTGGAGGGTGTTGAGGGTGAATATTTATAAAAAAAATATCAATAAGCTTGACGTTAGGTGTGACTGCATAATATTTAGGTTTTGATTTCCAATTACAAAAAGATTCGTCTAATTTTAGTAATAATGTTCATTCAAATTAAAGTTACTTTTTTTTAACAAATAAAAAATTTATTGAAGTAGATTGCCTTTTATAATAATTGTAACGACAGGACTATTACGAATTTTACTCTAAAACAAGAGTATTCATATGAGCCGTTCACTGCAAAAAGTGGCTAATTCCACCTTTTGAAAAATTTAAGTGTCAGAGTACTTGCTTTAGTTATAATTTTCTTTGTTAACAACAAATTTCCTGGGATAATAAAGATTAACACCATAAAAGGTCAAAAGTTGTTCGACCATCAAAAAATAAATAATTCCGTATTTTAATAATAACTTTCAATATAATCATTAATTATAATTATTTAATATTTATAGTCTTTTATTAATTTTGATATTTCTCAGTGGTAGCTTATTTATAGACTATTTATTATTTTTAAAAAAAAATATGTTTCTTCCAATATTTCGACCTTGCGGGTCATCATCAGGGGTAACATATATTTTATAATATTTAATATTACCTACAAAACAATTAATTAGAAACAACACAAAAAATTAACATAATACTTACATAATCAAAAATTTTTTAAAAAATACTTGAAAAAAATAACAATAGTTTAAAAAAAAAAGTCAGACAAGTGCGAATAAAATTCGCTCGTCAAGGGTTCCGTGAATGTAAAGAAAACAATATCAAAATAATTTACATAAAGTTGTGTTGTAAAGAGTTTATATTGCCAGACCATAGACACATAAAAACTAAATGGTTCATCGTAAATATCAATAGTTAATGTCAATCTCATCTAAAGTGATCGAAATGATATAAAAAATATTACTTTAGGTTAAATGATATCCATAGCTATTTATGGTAGCTAAGGAACGACTCAATTCTGTTAAACAACGACGAAATGTAGGGGTGGAGTGGTGTTAACGCTAAAAATAGGACTTTTTTGACAATAATTCAAAAACTGTGCATCGCAAGATTCTAAAATAATTGTAATGTTTCTTAATTTTGGTGTTCTTTCAAATGACACTCATGCGAGCCAAAAAACCTTTTTTTCACGATTCCCCACTCCTATCCCCTAAACACGTAGAATTAAAACTACTTGAGGCTTCGCTATATTTTTCGTTAAGGGTTTATCAAATTTCCTATCTCTATGAATTTTTTCAAATTTTTCTGTCAATCAACGAAGAAACGTATAGGGGGGGGACCAACTTTTTGTTGCACTTTTTTGAGAATAATTCAAAAACGGTGCATCGCAAAATTCTAAAAAAACTGTATTGTTTTTTAATTTTGGTGCTCTATCAAATGACATCCCACTCATGCGGGTCGAAAAACAATTTTTCACCCTTCCCCACTCCCATCCCCTAAACAAATAGAAATAAAATCACTTGAAGCTTCGCTATATTTTTCGTGTTCCATAGAATTATAGGCTCATCGCTTTACTAAAATTTTCAGTTCTTTCTATAGCAACAATTTTTTTGTGTTAGATTACATAAGTTCGACATTTAGGTCGGTGCTTGAAAAACAACGTATAATTTTAACAATATTTAAAATTAACAAAAGATCAATGTTTGACTTAAACAATAGCATATTAAACAAATATTAACCCTAAAATAATTGCAGGTTATCGAACTTACCATTCAATTAAAACTCAACATATTCTAAAGTTATACAAGAAATTTATTAAACCAGTAATTATGAATGGATTACAAACGTGGATCTTAACACAAACTAACAAATCACATCAATCTGATTTGAACCTTGAGAATTTACGCCACCTTTTGGGCCCACTTATGGCATACAATACAATACAATATACAATAGATAGTAAAGGACCGTGATAATTTTGAAATAAAGTCTTCTTTCTTTTGGATAACTGGTTATATTCACTTTAAAAGAGTTGCAAAATTAAGAATTGCTCTAAGAATCAGTATAAAGGATGACATGACTAAAAATGTACACGCCAGTCCCACTCGATATTGCTATTCGGGTTAAAAAAGCTTTATTTCACCTTACCATTCCTACCCTTTCAAAACGATTAATAAATATTTGATACACGGGGGACGCTCTGAATTTTGAACATTTTTGATCATAACTCAAAAACTGTGCACCGCAAAATTCTAAAAAAAATTGCAATGATTTTTAAATTAGGTGTTCTTTCAAATGACACTCCATTCGCTTGGGTCAAAAAAAGTTTTTTTTTACCCTCTCTACCCCGGTGCCCTAAACACACAGAAATATAATTATTTGAGACTTCGGTATCATTTTCATACAAAATTTACCAAATTTCCTAGCTCTGTGAATTTTTTCAAATTTTTCTGTCAATCAGTGTCGAAACGTAGGGGGGAGAACGGTTTGAATTTTGCACTTTTTTGTCCATAACTCAAAAACTGTGCACCGCAAAATTATAAAAAAAATTGCAACAAATTTTAAATTAAGTGTTCTTGCAAATGACACCCCACTCGCTTGGGTGAAAAAAGTTTTTTTTTTACCCTCTTTACCCCGGTCCCCTAAACACTCAGAAATATAATTATTTGAGACTTCGGTATAATTTTCATACAAAATTTACCAAATTGCCTAGCTCTGTGAATTTTTTCAAATTTTTCTGTCAATCAGTGTCGAAACGTAGGGGGGGGGGGGGGGGGGGGAACGGTTTTAATTTTGCACTTTTTTGTCCATAACTCAAAAACTGTGCACCGAAAAATTCTAAAAAAAATTGCAACGAATTCTAAATTAGGTGTTCTTTCAAATGACACCCCACTCGCTTGGGTCAAAAAAGTTTTTTTTTTACCCTCTTTACCCCGGTCCCCTAAACACACAGAAATATAATTATTTGAGACTTCGCTATAATTTTCATACAAAATTTATCAAATTTCCTAGCTCTGTGAATTTTCTCAAATTTTTCTGTCAATCAGTGTCGAAACGAAGGGGGGGGGAACGGTTTGAATTTTGCACTTTTTTGTCCATAACTCAAAAACTGTGCACCGCAAAATTATAAAAGAAACTGCAACGAATTTTAAATTAGGTGTTCTTTCAAATGACACCCCACTCGCTTGGGTCAAAAAAATTTTTTTTTTACTCTCTTTACACCGGTCCCCTAAGCACACAGTAATATAATTATTTGAGACTTCGGTATAATTTTCATACAAAATTTATCAAATTTCCTAACTCTGTGAATTTTTCCAAATTTTTCTGTCAATCAGTGTCGAAACGAAGGGGGAGGGGGAACGGTATGTTTTTGACAATAACTCAAAAACTGTGCATTGCAAAATTCTAAAAAAAATTGCAATGATTTCTAAATTAGGTGCTCTTTCAAATGACACCCCACTTGACCACATTTTAAATAGTGTTTTTACCCCTCCTCATTTCCACCCCCTTAATAAATCTAATTATGAGAATATGACACTTTTATATATTTTTTATTAAAACTGTATTAATTTTTCTATCATTCCAAATACATTTGAAAATTTTCGATCAGTTAGGTTAGGAGCTAATCGAGTTAAGAAAACACGAAAAAAACGTCATTATTCAGAATTATACAAAAAATGGTGAGGTGTAAAATTCCAAGATAAATTTTTAAGGAATACTGAAATGAAGCCCTTTCATATGATACCCTACTTGAATCTATAAAAAAATCTATTTTCTCAAAGGTCTCACATCGAACCCCTGTAAACCAAACGAAAACCACTTTAGTTTTATTTGTATTCGTCATTTCATGTGGACAGATTAGTTTTATACGCACCTCAAATTTCAAGTCCTTAGCATTTATAGTTTACGAGATAATCGATATAATGTGAAAAACTCGTTTTACTCTCACCAATAGTGTTCCGTATAAAAAACGGAACCCTAAAAAAGGATTACAAGCATAAAATGTTTAAAAGAACAAATTGCACACAAATTCTACAAAAACTTTAATAGAATCATTTTATTATTATTAATGCAAAATAAAAACTATTTTATTTCTTTCAATCACAACAGAAAACAGTTCATGAAAAGAAAAATTTTTGGAATGACGGAAAATAAAATTTTGAATAAGAAAACTCGATGAAAAAACAGTTTCTAAATTGAATGTGACTACTAAATTTAATATTACCCTATTGCTGATTTAATAATAGAAATATAATTTGAATGTACCATTACAATCTGTTTTATAATTAATTGATCTGGGTTCCAGAGAAATGTGAGCCATTTCTTTAAATACTCTCTTAAAATGGTTAATTTCATAATCAAGAACAACAGGATTTTCAAAATCAAAATCATCCAAACATTCTACAGAATGACGAGCTAATGCTGATCTATAATTTTGACCGTCTAAATTCTTATTTGATTTTGTAAATCTAACATCATTCTTATGTTGACAAATCCTCGTATTTAAAGTTTTAGAAGTTTCACCAACATAAACTTTACCACATTTGAATGTAATTTTATATACTAAACCATTTTTCTTTTCTTTAGGTATTTTATCTTTTAAGGGCGTAAAAAAATTACTTAATTTATTTGATATATTTTGTCCTATAAGAAAAATTACATTCTGAAGATGAAAAAATGGATTTAAGTTTTTCAGTTAGTTGTGGAACATAAGATAGTGAACCAAAAACTTTTTTAGTTAGTGGTTTTTGATCTGTAGATGGTTTAGGCTTAATTTTATACGCATGGAGGGATCAGTTTTTATTAATTTGTTAATTTTTTTCTATTTTTTGATCCACGGGTGTGACAACCCCGCGTACTCCAGTCCCTGCTATTGGCATATGAGTTAACGTGAGATATCACATACCACTGGCGATAGCAGTGAGATATCACTAGCCAAGGTGATATCTTAGGGGTGCTGGCGGATGAACTGTATTCGGTCAACGGTAGCACTCTCAATCTTAGCTAATGAATATTCCTTGATGCTGGAACGCTGTAGCTTGCTCGATGAAACGAGCCTTCATATAACTACATATCTGAGCTTTAATCATTGAAAAATATACTGCGTCCCATAATCAAGGATTATGCCATTGGCTGGACTATTGGCAAACCAATTTTAGTTTTGTTCCTGCAAATTTTTAAAACAAATTTGCTTTTTATCTATTATTTTATTTTTATTTTCCCTATCCTATCACGAAATATTGGCCTAAGTCATATTTTATATGTGATAGGATTTATGGTTTAGTTATCCATTACTTAACAAAAAATATTAAAAAAAACAAAAAAAAAACAGATTTGCGTCCATTAACATCCTTGGAACGCATGTAGTTGTGGGACCTTGGTCTTAAAAGGTTTTTATGTGTTGTTGTGACACATATTGTAATGCCTACTACACATCACATTTTATTAAAAAAAAAAAAAAATATGTATAAAGAAATTTACTTATTAATTTATTTATTAGTCGAAAAGGATAATTATTTTTTAATAAAATTTTAGTAACTAAATCTATGTTTTTTTGTCTAAAAGAACTGTCACTTAAGTAAAAAACTCTCCTAATAAAAGAATAGGCTACATTATATTTCATTTTATAAGAATGATTTGATAAAAAATTAAGAAACCTGTTAGAAGCTATATCTTTAGAATACCAATTAGTTATGATTTTTTTATTATTTCGAGTCAATAAAAGATCCAAAAATGGTAAACAACCTTCTTTTTCATATTCAATAGTAAATTGTATTTTATCATTAAAGGACTCAAAAATTTTTTTTGTACCATTAACAAAATGTTTTGGAATAGCTAATAACAAATCATCAACATATTTATAAATAAAAGAAGGTTTTCTAAATAACTCAGGAACTTTTTCTGACAACAGTTTTTCACAGACAATGTCAGCAAGAATTGGTGACAAACAATTTCCCATAGCTAAGCCATATTTTTGTTTGGTGAAATTGCTAGCCCTAACTAAGGTTAATATTAGAGCAATTTCACATATTATTTTTTGTTTATAGATGGTCTTTCATAAATAAAAAATACAAGTTCTCTTAAAATTTTTTTTTTCGACCAGGGGTCATCACAGGGTGCCCCTCAATTTTTTGTTATTTTGTGATGTGAGTGCATTTTGACGAGCGATTGTAGAAAAACTACTGAATCGATTTCCATAAATAATATGTCGTTGAATAGGTATTAGAACAAAGTTTTTAAAAATGTACTGTTAATTTTTTGAAATAATTTTCAACGGTGCAACATAAAAAAAACGGTGTAATTGCACAAAAGATGGAGCTACACCTTTTTTTTTTAACTAAATTGAAGCTTATTTTATATCTAACTACTTGTGAATGTTTAGGGCTAGCGATATTTTTTGTTTTAAAGATAAAATTGGTTGTGCATATGACTGTCGGAAATCAGTTTTTTTTGTTCTGAAGGAAAATTATAAAAATGGCGTTATAAACTAAGAGATTTTTTTTTATGTTACATATCAAATATTTTATTATTAAATGATCTTTTTAAAATACTATAAAAATTATATATGTAGTACAATAAATAAAATAAATACAATTGTTCAAAAAAATTCTAAGAGAACTTGTATTTCTTATTTATGAAAGCCTATCTATAAACAAAAAATAATCAAAATTAAAAGGGGTCAAGTCAAAACGATGTTGAATCTTCGTGAGATTGCTCATAAGCATTACCCAGAAATATTCTCAATAGATTCAGACGAGGCTGAAAGCGAATGTGGAAAACAGTTGTTATCTTTTAACTAAACACTAGATAGGCAGATGTCAAAAAGGAATAGTCAAGTATATATAAAGCAAACCGCAAAAAACTCTAAATAAGATTTGTTATCGATTCGGGCGTGAAATATTTTAAAGCAAAAAAAGTGCAAAAATATCGTGCATGAGTGATGGTTGTTCGGCATGATGAACTGTGTATGGAAGAGTTTAATAAAATAATAAAAATTGACATCTAAAATGTCAAATATAAACAAATTTACATGGGCATATTCATGTGCTTGTATTTTTTAATCAAAATTTAAATTTAAAAGGAAAGTAAAAAAATTGAATCAGATGCAACATGGAACAATTGCACCGAAAAATAATTAATATTGAATCTTGTTACAGTAAAGAAAGGAAATAAATAAATACAAGTGAAAAATCGAAATAGGATTTAATGATTTATACACATTATGTAATATGATTAGTTAGATTTATTAAAAGATCAAGAAATGCCAGTAGCGGGCACACCATCAATGGATTCTGGTACGGAATATATTTTAGTCTGAATCTGCCACAAAACCAGAACCAAAACCTGCACTCATCATAAAAGAAGCCCCTAGACATCAATTTTTACGCTAAACTGTAGATTATTTGGACACTGACAAAACTTCTAGTTGCAATTTAGAAAGGGATGAGGGATGAAACGACCATATTTTTTGAAGGATGGACTTGTAGTTTTCAAAAATTAAATATTGAACAGTTTGCAAAAAAATTAGTTAAATTAAATGTTGTTTACAAAAAAGTTAGTTGATGAAACATTATAACTAGTCATCTTAAATAAGCTGTCATTGTCAAATACTGTATCCACACCAGAAACCACATTTAGCTGTTGATCAGCCAGGTCGGAAACACCATACAGGCATATATCATCATGATCATCAAGTCCTATGCAGTATTCGGACCATACTCATCTAATGATATCGAATACAGTAACAGCATTACCAACCCAAATGAGTTTCCTCAAATACAACTTTTGTACACCACAACCTAGTGTCAGATCTAGTTTTTAGAGGAAATTCATTGTTTTTATGCATCAAGTTTTCAGAAACAACAAAACGTTAATTCCTTTATGTTTCTTTTATTTAAAAACGAAAAACTAACAAAATCGAACAATAATGTATCCATTTTTTCTTGAAATGAAGACAATCACTTAATGTTATCTAACAACTCATTCAACAGCGAATTGCAATTACAAATTCATATATTTTCATTTTTTATACATTTAACATTCCTACAAATAGTTTTTCATGATGCCAAGAAAATATAGTTTTTCATTTAAACTCAGTTTCCCTATAACTTACATGACAGCAAAAATAAAACTTCGTTTTTCTATGTTTTTAACAAAAAAAATTGAACAAAAAATTATCTATATTAAAATTTTTCATCTAAAACTTGTTTTTCTATTACATATCAATCAGGGAAACCACTTGTCGGAATAAGTTATAAAAACTTTTTCGTTATTTTAAGTTTAATTTAACGAAATTTATTGCAAATTTTTAAAATGGTAAAAGCTATGGGTTGGGAAGAATTGCAAATTAATTATAAAACGAGTTAAAGAATAGTAAGTGTTTGATAGCTGCGAGATATTTAAAAATGCAATTTTATTTATAAAACTCGTTGTAAATCAGAGTTTAACATTATCTTGAGTGAATAACTATAAGTTTTACTTGCAAATTTAATAAAAATGTCGTTGAAAATCTCAGGGATAATATTCTTATATGAATATATAGATATTATTATTATCAACATTAATTTAATCATCACAAAATGAGAAGAATCAATAAAAATGATATTGAAATGTGTGACACCATCTCTCAAGATGATTGTACCTAACTAACTTATACGTTTTATTTCTTTTTACTTTGTCGTCTTAGTATTATAGAGAATTGATACAATAACATAAATTATATGTTTTATGTTTTTATTTATGGTTCAGGGTGTTTCTTTAATAGTATGTTTGAAAATAATTGAAATAAGTTATTTTGAGCAATGGATCATATAAATAACATAGTTGTATGATATCTGGTTTAGGATGAAATAAATAGGGATTACAAGATGTATCACAACAATACATAAATACCATTGAAGATAATGGGTTCCGCAGTGTTAGTTATTTTACTATCAAAAAACTACTATCAAATTTATAAAAAAAATTAAAATTTAAAATTAAAACAAGAAAGTTATATTAAAAAAATCGTTTTTTTTCCTTTACAACATACAAAAAAAACAAAAATTTCTAATAATAGTTATTTAAATATAGAGGGCTGAAAGTAGAAGATTACGCCTGAGGTTCATATTGAAGTCCGACGCGAAGCGAGGGCTTTTATTAAACCGAGGGTAATTTTCCTTTCAGCCTGAGCGTATGTACAACGTTTTACGCACAAATGCACAACTGAATGGTTAAATAAATCAGTTTTTACATTTTATATAAACTATTATAAGTCTGTCAAAAATATTATGTCAAGTATATGTCAAAAGAATGATTTTCATTTATTTTTTTAGAAAAAAATAACATTAATTATTTGGATGAAATGAAATGTAATGAACATGATATTATTATTATTGAGAATTTTATTGCATTATAAGTTTGTCAAAAAAATATTTCAAGTATGTCAAAAAATGATTTTCTTGGAAAAAAAATTTAGCTGTTTGTATGACGTAAATGTGACATGGAAATTTTTGAATTTGTTATAGTTTTTGAAATATTTTTGGAATTTTGAAAAAGTTTTTATTTTTGATTTTGTAAGAATTTTTGGAATATTTTTAGAATTTTGAAAAATTTTTAAATTTTGATTTTATTATAATATTTGGAATTTTGAAAAATGTTTCAATTTTTGATATTGTTATAATTTTGTCAACATTTTTAGAATTTGGGAAAAGTTTGAATTTTTAAGAATTTTTGGAATATTATTGAAATTTAGAAAAAGTTTAAATATTTGATTTTATTTTAATTTTTGGAATTTTGAAAAAAGTTTCAATTTTTGATATTGTTATTATTTTTGCAATATTTTTAGAATTTTGGAAAAAGTTTGAATTTTTGAATTTTTAAGAATTTTTGGAATATTATTAGCATTTAGAAAAAGCTTAAATATTTGATTTTATTCTAATTTTTGGAATATTTTTGGAATTTTGAAAAAAGTTTCAATTTTTGATTTTGTAATAACTTTTGCAAAATTTTCAGCATTTTTGAAAAATGTTTAATCTTTGATTTTGTAATAATTTTTGGAATATTTTTAGAATAAGTTTGAAATAATAATTTTTTGAAATAAGTTTGATTTTATTTAATTTTTACAATATTTTTGGAATTTTGAAAGAAATATAAATTTGTGATTTGGTAATATTTTCTCGAAATGCTAAATGGGGATGTTTTTGAGTAGTTTGCTGATTGTATCATCTTTTCACTAAATTATGTTAATTTATGATCTGTTATGATTTTCCGGCAACGTATTGATGTTTCGTGTTAGTTTTGTAATAAATTTCTAAACAGAGATAAAAAAATAAATGTATGTACTTTAACAAAGAGTTATGTTTGATATACATCGCTGCCCAAAACTAAAAACAATGTCTTGATAAAAGTTTTATGCCGAAAAAACAGAAGTCTTGATATCTCAGAGCTTGAGATTTCAGACCCTCTATTGTTTTGTTTAACTTTCCTATTACTTACTCTTACTCTTAGACGTCCCCTTTGACCCTAAACAAATATTACCTTGGGTTATTTTGTCCCATTTAGCATGGTTATCGAGATAAAAGCCTGGCATTTTTTCAAAAACTCACCCTGTATATAGATATATAACATTATGAGGTATAACGGAATTATCCGGCACTCTCACGGTCGTACTTTTCGACCTACACCAAAAATATTTTCTGTGTATGTTGCGGCAAACAATCTCTTGCACAAGTTCGCGAACTGGCCATATCCGGGTACAGGTTAAGTGGCTAGAGCTTAAAAAGTCGAATAATCTAGGACGTTATAACTTCCGTTTGAATCATAATATTTTAATAAAATTGATAAATATTGAATATTTGAACTATTTTTTATCATTTTTTCAAAATGAAAATCTCAGCGCAAAAGGTTCCTAAAAAATCAGCTGTTTTGAAAATTTACTAAATTTTGTTGTCCTTGATTTAGCTGAAAATGGCCAATCTCATATTTGAAAACTGTTGCACACTTAGATACGTAGATAAATCTATCCAAAACTTAAAAAACGAATTGTTTCAGTTCAGAGGTTGAGACCCTAGGGCTGTCAAAACGAAAACAAACGCAAACGGCCATACTTTCATCATTTTTGAGTCTATTTTGTTTAAACTAAAACTAGCTTTTAGCTTTCAATTATAACCTCAGAAATTTTCAGCTTTCTAACCCAAGAAGTTCCAATGCAATTAGCATTATACTAACTTAATGTAAGTCACTCTCACAGCCACTCTCATATAATTGCAACAACAAATCCTGTTGAAATATCCTCCAAAATATCCTATAGAAATATTAAATACATTTTCGTTTGGTTCTCTTTGAGTTTTTATTTTTTTTTCGCAAAAACTAAAAAAAAGTTGTTTTGAATGTTTGTTGTTGTTGTTTTGAAAATTCATTATTGTTTTAAATTAGGGAATAGTTTCTTGGGATTTTGGAATACTTGGAAGTGGTTTAGTTGAAATAAATATATGTACATATATTGATTACACATTTACATAAGTTTTTTATAAAAAGATAGATATTTGTATTATATTTAAGGTGTAAAAGTTGTTTGATGTTGTTGTTGATTATAAATTATGTGTGGCAGTATTGCAGTTGTGACGTAGTTAGAACGTTAATCCACCAAATGATTTAATATGTTATTAACGAATTTGAACCAAATTAAACAAAACTATTCCAAAATTTCATTGATAAAGTAGTTTCCGTTTATGTATTTAGTGTTTTTAGTTTGGTTGGTTTGACAAAATTTTTGGGATTATTCTGTTGCTACTTAAATTTTTTATTTAAACTAATCGGACATATCGATTTTTTTTGTACACAAAGCTGTCTGGTCCCGAAATCTACCTATTTCTAGCGGATATACGTGCCGCTTGGACTTTGTGGAATTTGGACGATTTGAAAAAGTGGAAAAATGTGTAAAAGTTTTTTTGAGTTTTTTTTTCAGGGAGACAAAAATAGCTCAAAATTTGTAAACTAGAGTAATTATACGAAAAACTAGATTTTAATTCAAATTTTTGAATTAACTCAATTATATTGTGTAATTTATTTGTTAATTATAAAATAATTAGCAAGAAAAAATGTAAAAACGGCTGTTTTAATAAATTAGATTAAATTTTTAAATTCTATGAAATTTTAAAACAGTAAAGTTCTCCAATTTACAAAAGTCGCCGTTCTAGCTTAGTTATTAAAGCGCTAACCCTGTAATCTCAAGGATGTTGGGTTCTATTCCCGACGGAGGCCACTTTTCCTATACCTGGTTCCGAATGTGTTGAAAACTGGTTGTTAATTCATCATTCTGATTTGATTATTCTGTAAAGTAAAGGAAAACACTCAACATGGCATTGGGGATATTTAAAGATATTGAGGTAAGTAGTGGGATTGATGTACGAACACTCATAGAGTACAGTCGTATATAAATTAAAATCGTATAGTGATATTTATATTAAATTATAAATTGTTTGTATATTGTTATTGTGAATAGTGGAAATACTACTATAACAAAAAAGAATTATATTATAGTTATAAAATTAACCAAATAGTGTTTGTTTCTGATCCTGTTGATGAGAAACCGCTATGTTGGGGAATCATCAAAACTTTTTCTGAAAAGTCTTAACAAAAACTCAACAGCTGCTATGTTAAAAAACGGTACTTCAGCAAAATCATTTAATATGGCAAAAAATCAATCAACTAATAAATTTCGTATAGAATTAAAAAATCAATTTGAACCGTTAAACAATGAAACAGCTGATGTTTTATTATTGCGTAATGAAAAACAAGCAAAACATAAAAATATTCCGCCAGTTATAGCTAAAACAGGATCACTAGTGCAAATAAAAGAAATATTAGTTAAAAATGGAATAAAAAAGTTTGATATAAAATATATAAGCTTGGGTATAAAAATAATTACATACAGTTTAGCTGATCATCAGACTATACAAAAAAAATTAATTGATTCAAACATAGAAAACTTTTCTCATCCTACTGAAGAAAACAAAACTGTTAAATTCGTTTTGTATGGTCTGCCATCAATAGATACATCAGTTATTGAAGAGAATTTAAAAGAATTTAAACTTCAACCACTTAAAATATCAAAAGCTATTCCAAAACATTTAAGACATGGAGATGATGCCATATATTTTGTTAGTTTCAAAAAAGGAAGTGTTAACTTAAATTATCTTCGAAGTGAATTAAGAAGCATAGACCATGTAATATGTAAGTGGGAACAATATCACCCAAAATCAAATAATCCAACACAATGTGTACGATGCAATATGTTTGGTCACGGTGTATCCAACTGTAATATGAAACAAAAGTGTCGCTATTGCGGTATGGATCATGGTGAAGACATGGAATGTCCACTAAAAGATGATGTAGCTCAACACAAATGTGCAAACTGTGAGGGAAACCATCCGGCTAATGCAGTGTTATGTCCAGCAAGACAAAATTATTTGAAATTAAAAACTGAGATCAATTCAAGAAATTATGTAAAGCAGGCATCTAGGAACTTTAATTTAGATGATTATCCATCATTACCAACACAAACAGCAAGTGTAAAACAATTCTTCTGATACTCTAAATAATAATTTAGGAATATATGGTAAGCATAGTGCATCTGCTATTGTCAAGCAAGACGATGATCTATTTGATACACGTGAGTTGCTAAATATTTTTTCTGAAGTTGTTAAAGGCTTAAGACATTGCAAAACTAAAATTGATCAATTTGAATTTATTACAGGTCTCGCCATCAAGTATGTCGGAGCGAATTGAAAAACTCAAAATATGTACATGGAACGCAAATAGCGTTAAGCATAAAAAACACGAGCTTATACATTTTTTAGAAAGTTACAATATAGATATAATACTTCTTAGTGAAACCCATTTAAATTCCAGTATTCAATTCTCGATTCCAAATTATGTACTATATAGAAGAGATCGCATATTTCAAAATAAAGGTGGTGTAGCAATTCTTCTTAAAAAAAGTATAAAGCATAATTTACTTTCAGACTTAAACTTACAGTGCATTGAATCCATTGGTGTCAGCATTGCTTTGAACAACGGTTTAAATTTACAAATATTTGCAATATATTGCCCATATTCAAATAATCCAAACTTTCGGAATGATTTAATTAAATTGACTAGATATCGAAGTCCCTACCTGATAGGTGGTGACTTTAACTGTCGACATACATCGTGGAACTGCCTTCGTAATAATACAGGTGGAAGAACCCTTAACACTTTAACTACTTGCAGTGACAACTGTGTGTTAATTTCACCAGACGATCCAACATTTTACAGATCAAGTGGGGCACCTAGTGTCCTTGATTTATTTCTAACAAATGTTAATTATAACATTGAAAATGTTAGAACAATAAATGCTTTGAGTTCTGATCATTTACCGGTTCTCTGTTCATTGGACTTTGAGTGTGCACAAAGTAATAGTCAATTTCAAACCTATGACTATAACAGAAGTGATTGGAGTATGTACTCATATTACGTTACTACCAAACTAAATGCTTTTGAAAATAATATTTCAAATATCAATGATGTAGATAATGCAATTGAATTCCTCACTGATACCATTCAAGAAGCGAGAAACCGTAGTACCCCACTTGTTTCGAGCACCTTTGTTGAAAAATTAATTTTACCGGAGTATTTATTAAAACTTATAAAACTAAGGAATACAGTGAGAAGACGCTGGATACGACATAAGTTATATCATGAAAAATGGTTGCTTAACAATCTGAACCAAATTATACGTCAAAAAATCCTAGAGATCATTGATAAAAAATGGCAAAATAAATTGATGAGTCTAGAATATCAATCAAAACGTTATTGGAAAACTGTAAAACAAGTGAAAAACAAACCTCGCCCTATACCACCTCTAAAAAACAATGAAGTAGATGTTAACTCAACCCAATTATTCTTAAATGAGGAAAAAGCTCAAAAGTTAGCCAAAACCTTTCAAGACGTACATAACATTGATTTAAATAACGATACAAATGAACAGATTGTTAATACTGTATGCAATGAAATTAATTCCAAAATAATCTCACAAGAGCCTGATACCAATGAAATTGAACTGGTTTCAATATCTGAAATACAAGACATTCTAAAGGTCATTCGTCCACTTAAATCGCCTGGGGTTGATAAAATTCCGAATTTATTATTAAAAAAGCTCCCGATAGAAGGGATTAGCTTTATACAAATCATCTTTAATAAATGTTACACACTGAGCTACTTTCCAACCAAATGGAAACACGCAAAGATAATCCCAATTTTGAAACCCGGTAAGGACCCAACAATATCTCGAAGCTATCGACCAATAAGTCTGCTGAACACTCTTGGAAAACTTTTTGAATACTCCATCAAAAATAGACTTCAATCCTTTATTTTAGATAACAACATACTTATAAATCAGCAGCTGGGATTTAGAGAACAATCATCAACGATACATCAAATCCACAGAATTACGGATCATGTCAAACAAAATAGAAATGATGCAAAATCGACAGGAATGATACTTTTAGACCTGGAACATGCTTTCGATAAGGTATGGATGGACGGAATAGTGTTTAAAATGTATAGATTGAATTTCCCACTATATTTAATTAAACTCATAAAATCCTACCTAGCAGGAAGAACCTTTCAAGTTCAAGTTGGAAACTCTATGTCTCCCTCAATTGATGTTAAGGCAGGTGTTCCTCAAGGAGCAGTTCTCAGCCCTATTTTATTTAATTTATTTATAAACGATATACCTCAGACAAATTACGGTGAGTTGGCTCTGTTTGCAGATGACATGGCCTTATAATGTTCAAATGAAAATGCGGAAACTATATTGAATAACTTGGAATTGTACATCATTGATATACTGGAATTTTTAAAAAAATGGAAACTAAAATTAAACCCGATGAAATGCGAAGCAATATACTTCACGCGCTGTAGAGCTCAAAGAAAAACTCCACAAAGACCGATAATACTTGATGGCGTGCCTCTTGAATGGAAAACTTCAGTAAAATATTTAGGCATTCATTTAGATAAACGTCTTACTTTTAAGGAACACACGACCGTAATTCAAGCAAAATGCAATATGCTTCTAAAAGTTTTATACCCCTTGCTAAACAAAAAATCTAAGCTTAGTATAAGTAACAAATTGTTAATATATAAAGTAATGGTACTAAATGTTATTATGTACGGTTGTCCCATATGGTGTAAAATGGCAAGCGTTCACTTAAAAAAATTCCAAGTAATTCAAAACAGGTTCCTAAAACTAATATTTAAGCTACCAAATAGATATAGCACTTCAAGGCTTCACTCTCTAGCAAATATGAAGTATATTAAACCTTACACTGATGAACTTTATAGCAACTATATAAATAAATTAATATATAATGATAATACATTGATTCAAAACTTGTCTGTAACTATTTCTTAGCCGTTTCTGTTTCACATATAAGGTAAATTTAAAAAAAAAAACAACTAGATTTAGGTTAGTATTAAGTAGAATTAAGAATTACCTAAATGTAAATTATCGAGTTCATACAAAAATACTTATGCAAAATATTAAAAAAAAAACATTATTTCAAACCTAAAATTATGTAATCTGCTGTAAAGTAATATATACTGATCTCAGAAAATGTATTTAAAATGCAATAAATAAATAAACAATTATCTGGAAAAAAAAAAAAAAAAAAAGGTAAGTAGTGGAATTCAATGATAAACATGTTGATTTGATTCATAAAAAAGCAACATCGAATATTTATTAAAAATCCGTTTGTGACAAGAGTACAACAAACAAAGTAAGACATCAAATAATCAATTCAAATAAAAACCTTAAAAATTTTCCACAACATTTCCATGCAAAGTAAAATGTTTTACATAAAACAAAAATTTACAAGAAAAGAAACACGAACACGGAACATAAAACCGAATTGCAATATTCATATTTACATGTTCCTTAAACATTAATTTTTTATCGTTTTCTTATACATACATTTTTTTTCGTTTAAGTGTCCAGGCACGTAGTATTCGATATTTATGGATAAACATAACCAAATATACCAAAAAACATAAGAAAACAAACATGGAAAAGGTGAAATTGAAACAATATTTACGATTTTAGATACGATTGAGGGGACAACCTATCTCGTATATTTATTTAGATGAAACATAAACTTTAGTTATATCGAATAGAAGAAATAAAAACACTTTTCAATATTGGACGAATTTTTCAAATTTTATTTGTGTGCTCTGTGCTGTGTTTTTGAAGTTAACCAATAAATAAATGTTAATATAGTTGAGAGATGATAAATTTGTTTTTATATTTTGATGTTAATTTACTTTAATTTTAAGATCCAATGTACTTTAGAGACATTCGTTTTAAGATTAGATATGTCAAAGGCCATCAAATTAATTTAAATGAAGTCGGTTTAAAAATAAAAACAAGTTTTTCGGCAAACGACTGTAAAGTTTAACTTTTCTGCCGCTAGGGAGTTAGTTAAAGTCTTACTTTTTTGACTGCAGCTGCAAAAATAACGCCATTTTTATTTTATACTACGGCAGCTGTAAAGTAGCATTTGTTATTTGGCTATTTTTTCAAACAAATTGTATAACTATGACAACAAAAAATAAGTTGATTCTCATTGGATTATGATATTTTGAATTTTTGTATGTTACTATGACAACAAAACATAACAAACAGTTTCATTGGATAATGTAATTTTGAATTATTGTATAACTATGACAACAAAATAACAACTATTTCAATTGGATTATGAAATTTTGAAAAGACTGCTTTGATAAAAAAATGTTATTCATACAAACTTAAATGTTTTTTTCTCTTTTTTGGAAGTAATTATGACGATAAAAATTTATATTTATAAAAATTTCGATGTATTAATTTCATATTTATAAAAAATTTAAACGTTTGCCGAAAAAATAGCGTATTTAATTCGGAGCTAAAGCTAAAGTGGAAAAGGGTACAATGTGCAACCTTTAAGAACAGACATTTTTAACCGGGTCAACTAAGATATCATTTAATGGAAAGTGCACTGACTCAAGATTTTAGCAAAAGATGAAAATACAATGAAACAAAAATAGATTAAATTGAAGTGAAAAATAGCGATATGTCCAAATATTCTCAATTTTAATTTTCTGAAAGTTTTATCATATCATTCCTTTACTGCGTTCTTTCAGAACGAACAACTTAAGTGAAATAGTATATTTTCCTACAAGAGATGAAAACATTGTTTTTTCGTGAGCAAACATTTGTTCACGAGACGCGCTAGCGTCGAGTGAGACGTGTTTACGAACGAAAAACGTTTTTATCTCGCGTAGGAAATGCAATTTTTTCTATTATATGATACATATAATCGATATTTACTCTAAATTATAAAATAAGAAATCGACAACAAAACATTCAAAATTCATATTCTATTTTTTCATGGCTACGTTGTTTAAAATACTTTGTAAAATTATATGAAAAACCATAGCAACTATAATTTGTCATTCTTTTTCACTAGTGAATTTACTTTTCGCATAGAAAAAATTATATTTTTCAGAATATTCAGAATCATTTTTGCGAAAATCCTTACTTTTTGAGTTATTCGCGAAAAAACGTTTGAAAACGAGGTTTTTCTATGATAACAAATGAAAAGTCTATTCCACTAGTGTAAAAAGAATTACAAATTGTAGTTGCTATGGTTTTTCATATAATTTTACAAAGTATTTTAAACAACGCAACCATGAAAAAATAGAATATGAATTTTGAATGTTTTGTTGTCGATTATTATCGACATTTAAATTATAAATTAAATTTAAATTATAAATTAAATTTAAATTAAATTATATTTAAATTATAAAGCTAGATATAATTTAGAGTAAATATCGATTATATATTACTAGAATAGTAAAAATTGCATTTCCAAGGCGAGATAAAAACGTTTTTCGTTCGTAAACATGTCTCACTCGATGCTAGCGCGTCTCGTGAATTGCAACCCTGTTTTCCGGTATCCGAAAAACCGGCTTTTTTGTTATTTAGCATCACCGAAAAACCGGGTTTTATTACCCTTAAAAACCGGTTTTATTATTAACAAAAAATTTTGAAAATAAAACAATAATATATATCATATGAGAAATTATAAATATATTGTGTGTTTGTTGGTTGGTCTGTCGAATTTGGTAGAATGTCGGGATACCTACATCATTGTTTCTTTATTTATATGTGACTTCATGTATTATATTAAAAACCGACGACATTTTAACAAGCCAGAGTCATTTTTTTATGTGAAGATACCCCTAGATATAAAAGATTACCTGTTTTGGAACCTTCCGATCTAGGCACCACAGCTTTAACAATTGTGCCACTTGGTCGGTTATATTAGTGTTGGGTTTGATTGTAGACACTTTTTTATTAATATTTTACTACATACGAATACGAACGAGAATATTGTTTTAAAAATAAATGCATATATATCACTCACACACAGATGAAATAGTTTAAAAACTGAACAAGTATTTTCCTCTCAGTGTTCATCAATTCGTCATTCAATGATTAAAATTATCATTTCTTTTTCATTGATTACGTATTGCTGTAATTATTACTAACTTAACTATATTTATTAACAATTTTAACTAATTATCTATGTTTTAGCTAATTAACTAATTAACTATCTTAACTGTATTAATTAACTGTATTAATTAACTATTGCTGTTCTGTTGCCAATGAAATTGGGAGTCGAGTCACTTTGCCGGCAAGATGTCTTCTGACTGCCGAAACGATCTTCAACTTTATGGTGTCACATTTGGACAAACGTAGTGGCCAGCTGGCAATTGATATGAAAATGGAGCTAATATGCCGCATTAGAGAAAAACGAACTGATTTTTCTAGCTGACTGCATTATCTACATAACAAATACCAAGTGTTATGTTAAAGCTATCGTCAATCAATTAAGTGTTCAACCACAGACAAAAGACGAAAATGATATTAGTCTAAACACGAAGGTTTGTCGTGAGCTGACCCAGTTCGAATCTAATGGGATCCAAGGCCCGGAAGAACTCGAGAAAGTGTACAATTTTCTTTTGTCGATTCCACCGACAAGCGTGGAAGCACGAAGAGCATTTTCGGCGTCAGGAATTATATGCACAAAAATTCGATTACGTCTAGCTGATAACACAATAGATATGTTGTGTTTAATGCGATCACACTTTTTAAAACAGAAAAATAAATAATTATATTATTATTTTGTTTCTTATAAAAATATTTGTGTTTTATTATTTTATTTTTGACTGAATTATTACTTCGGTCTGAAAGACCTAAGTATTACATTCATGAGCTCAAAGTGAAATTCTTACCCCCACTTTTTTTGGCATTTCTCGACGTTTTAGGACCTACTGATTCTAAAAACGCAAAAAAAAAAATGTATGTCTGTCTGTAGGCCGGCCGTCCGTCATTACCTACGCCGCAGGAAAAACGGCTGGAGGGATTTCAAAAATTTTTTTTCTAAAAATAGGTATTCGCAAGAGACAGGTCCGAGAGGACGCTGTGTCCGATAACTGTACCGGAAGTGTGTCAAAAAAATCATTATGTGTGTCAAAAATAGCAAATTTTCATATTTTTGGCTTAAAAAACGTTCATTTTAAGTGATTACGAGTAGGAACATTAAATTTGGAGAAATCTTGATGGTCGAAATTGGTATGTGAGATCAAAAACTAGATTATTGCATTATAAGTTTGTCAAAAAAATGTTGTCAAGTGTGTCAAAAGAAAGATTTTTATTTATTTTTTACCTAATTTTTTGGAAAAAAAAATAAAATTAATTGTGTGTTTGAAATGAAGTTTTATTATTATTATTGAGAATTATAGCATTATAAGTTTGTCAAAAAAATGTTGTCAAGTGTGTCAAAAGAAAGATTTTTATTTTTATTTATTTTTTTACCCAATTTTTTGGAAATAAATAAAATTGTTTGTTTGAAATGAAATTTTATTATTATTATTGAGAATTATGGCATTATAAGTTTGTCAAAAAAATGTTGTCAAGTGTGTCAAAAGATTTTTATTTTTTTTACCCAATATTTTGGAAAAAATAAAATTGTTTGTTGAAATGAAATTTTATTTTTATTATTGAGAATTATGGCATTATAAGTTTGTCAAAAAATGTTGTCAAGTGTGTTAAAAGAAAGGTTTTTATTTATTTTTTACCCAATTTTTTTTAGAAAAAAAAAAAAAAAATAGTTTGTATGACATGATATTTTATTATTATTATAGAGAATTATGGCATTATAAGTTTGTCAAAAAATAATGTCAAGTGTGTCAAAAAATGATAATGATTTCATTTATTTTTTTAGCCAATTTTTTGGGAAAAAAAATGTAGCTGTTTTTATGACGTAAATATAATTTAGAATGAAATTGGACATGAAAGTTTTTGAATTTGTTATAGTTTTTGAAATATTTTTGGAATTCTGAAAAAGTTTGTATTTTTGATTTTGTAATAATTTTTGCAATATTTTTAGAATTTCGGCAAAAGTTTTAATTTTTGATTTTGTAAAAATTTTTGGAATATTTTTAGAATTTTGAAAAATTTTTGATTTTGAGTTAAAAAGTTTGATTTTATTTAATATAACAATATTTTTGGAATTTTGATTATAATTTTCCGGCAACGTATTGATGTTTCGTGTTAGTTTTGTAATAAATTTTTAAACAGAGTTTATCTCTCAATACTTGTACTTTAAAAAAGAGTTATGTTTGATATACATCGCTGCCCAAAACTAAAAACCATGTCCTCATAAAAGTTTTTTGCCGAAACTATATCAAAATCCTTTACCCAGACCGAAGTCTTGATATCTCAGAGCTGTGAGATCTCAGCCCCTCCATATTTTATTATTTGCATTTGAAATAAACGTGAATTAAACTTGAATAGATTTTGTTTAAATTATTTTTCTTTAAACTCTGTAAACATTTTGTATATTTATTAATATAATTTGTTTTAAAAAAACCCGGGTTGAAACCGGAAACCGGCTTTTTTTAATAGGTAAAACCGAAAAACCGGTTTTAGAATATCGTCCCAAATTTGCAATCGTTACTCGTGAACAAATGTTTACTCACGAAAAAAACAATGTTTTCATCTCTTGTAGGAAAATATACTATTTTTATGGGTGAAAAAAATGAAATGTTCACTCGCGAATAAGTCGAAAAGTATTGACTTTCAGCTCAAACTTTATATAAGAAAAGTTGCTTAAAATTAGTAAATCTATCTATTGCCGGACTGGAAATATTTTATATATGAGCGACAATATTTGCAGGGTTAATGAATTGCAGAAGCGAATCAATGATGTTGGTCACAACATAGAAAATATTGTAAAAGAGCTTGCAAGAAATATGGAAAATAATGTGAAAACAGTATGAGCTTATACATTATAAATCGATTGAATCTTTTATCTGAGTCTTTTGCATCGAAAACAAAAGCAAGTGTGGAAAAAGAGGACGAGATTGTAAATGCGGTTGTGCAGATGGCACTAAAACTGGTTGAAAATGTAAACAATCTCAATACTGTAATTTTAAGCAATAAAATTTTCAAAAACGCATAGGTTTTTATTGAGTGCTGCCAACAAAATGAAAGAAGTTTGCAGTCTCTGAATGACAACTATCAACACCCATCCACCTACAAACTATCAACACCTTCCATAATGAAGTTGGTTTCAAAACCAATATCAGATAAACAAAGGCTGTAAGATTGAACAGCAACGTAAGCACACCAAACACCATCAATAAATTTGTGTACCTTGCTTATACTGTACCAAAAATAGGTGGAACTGAAGAAGATATTAATCAGCACATTAAGAAGCCGAGAAATACATTCAACAAGCTCCATAAGATCTGGAATGCGTCCGTCCTGTCAAGAAAAACAAAACTATACGAATATTAAATTCCGGTGTAAAGTCAGTAGTGCTGTTTGGATGGGAAACCTGAAATCATGCACAGAAGATTACAAACCAATTACAGGTGTTTGTGAACAAATGCTTAAGACTACAAATCAAATGTGTCTGGCCTAATACAATCAGTAATGAAGAACTTCTACGATAAACAGAGCAAATAGACATTGAGTCCGATATACGAAAAAGGAAATGGAGATGGATACGACACACACTGAAGAAACCAGCCGAAGATATTACAAGGATGTCCTTAGAATGGAATCCACCAGGCAAAAGAAGAGTGGGAAGACCAGCATTAAATTGAAAAAAACGGTGATAGTACAGAAGTGAAACAAATTGGCAAGGCATGGAGAGAAGTAAAAAAGATTGCTCTAAGTAAAGTTAGATGGTCAAGTTTGACAGACGCCATATGCTCCTAAAATGGAGATAAAAACGATTATTCTACCCAAAACGTAACTTCAATATGAAATAAAAATTATGATTTTGTGAAACAAAAAAAATTACTTTGGAAATAGGAAAAAACTCACCATTCATATGAAACCTCTGTTAAGGTCAAAAATAATTGAGACAGGAAACATTTCACAAAATTTCTGGCAACTTTATGTAACCAGAAAATTATCTTAAATAATCGATATGTTTAAAAATATTACATCGGTTGTAAATCGGTTTACCAACTGAACCATTATCGATCGATTGACTTTATCATTATAAAATTTTTCTTAGAAAATACTTTCATTGTTATTATACTCACTTTCGGTTTTATTTTTACGAGGGTCATCATCATAAAGTAATAAAATTGGAATGTTATTCTGCCAAATAATAAACTTATTGCAAACAAATAATGGAAAAAGGATAAAAACTAATTTTAATAGCGACATAAACGATTTTATACCTTTTTACGATTCCTCAACGTGCAGGAACAAAAGGGTATTTTTTATCAAATAATAAGGAAAGTTGATAAGATCTTTGGATGAAAATTATAATATGGGTGGTGTGTGTTTCTAGGACAATGCTACGATATGCTAGAACTTCATTTATTTTAATAGCGTATACTATTATTTAATTTACACAGCTTGTCGATGACTTGTATACAAACGTAAATGCAACCAGATTTTTTTAGCATGTATAAGATTTATATAAATTTATATGCTCACATAATTGCAATTTGAAATTGACTTGTTGTCTCACACAAACTCATATGCATGTTACTAAGTCTAAACGAAAATTTACTGACAATTTTTACATTGTATTTACTGTTACTTCCTAGTTGTTGACATTTTTCGAAAAATAATTATCTAATCTTACTGTTTTTCAAGTTCCGATTTTAGGTTGCTATGGTATGTTGAGTGTTGACATTTCCCTGTAGTTTCCTTGTAAAGTTATCTTGTTTCGAACAATAACATAATTAAAAAAAAAATTAAGACAAAAATATGTTAGGGATAAAATAATTCATAAATCTCAAATATGATTTGGTTATGCTTGAGCTTTTGTCTACTCTGGTCTACAATTTTATTTTATTCGAGCGCTTTTTTCACTTCAAAATAGAATTCACAAATTAAAATGTTTATATTTTTAATATCGTTCTTAAACTGCATTTAGACTTGCGTGGCATCAAATCAATCAACTTGTAATTGCAATGGGCATACAACAAATTTTGTATACAAAATGTATGAGCTCACACAAAATGTTTAAAGTGTTGTATGAGAAATTATTTAAAAAATTGTTGATTGAGTTGTTGCGCTCATACGTGTTTCTCAGTTTTAGTCTTACTAGTACGATTAAAATTTTTATTTTTTTGATTTTACTCCTTTGAATGGATTTTATATTAATACTAATAATAGTTTTATTGGCATATATAGTTCTGGTTGTACATGTTAGGAAATATTACAATAAATAAATCTGAGATCAGTTTCGAGCTTAACTTTACAGCAGATTGCGTATTTAATAACTAAGTTTTTCTTTTTATATTAATATTTATAAGTTTTATGGATAGAGTTCAAGCTTGCCCTTATTCTAGACAAACTAGCCTAAATCTAATTAACTAAATTAATCTAACTTTAAAACAAACAAAACAACAGAAAAAAGATTGTATATTATAAATTAAGTCAGTTGGCTTATTAGGCTATTATACTAATAGTAGAAAGTTTAGTTAAATATCTCGTCCGAGCTACACTTGCATATTGACAGACAAGTTTCATATTGGTTCTTTCATGCAAGGTTACTGTTTTATATATCTAACATTTTTTTTAAAGAATCCGTTTAAGGAATTTGTTTTGTGCTACTTGTAAACGCTTTTTGTGTGTGGTGGCACTATCCTACCAAATTGGGGCTCCATAAAGTATTGCAGTTAGTATCATCGATTTATAAACTAAGAGTTTATTGAACTTTTTTTGATTCGCACCGGATAAAAGGACTTAAATAGTTTATCACACTTAGAAACGACATGATTTATAGCAGTCTCACAGTTTGTGGATTTGCAAATGTCATTCAAGTAGACGTTAAAGAGTAACGGACTTAAAACTGACCCATGTGGCACTGGACCCATGGTATACATAAACTACTATGTGCACATAGTAGTTTATGTATAAAGCCATCAATCCATACCGAGTCGAAAGCATTTTTTAAATCTAGCAGAACCATTCCTGTGGGTTTGCCTAGTTTTTGATTATTCTTGATATAATTAAGAACTCGGTGTATTTGATGAGTGTTCCGCTCTAAATCCGAATTTTGAGTGTTCCGCTCTAAATCCGAATTGTTCCTTAATAAATATATTATTATCGTTCACAAACTCAACCAATCGAGCCTTTAAAACATGCTCAAGAATTTTACTTAACGACGAAAGCAGACTTATAGGTCGATAGTTGCTGGTCAAAGTATGATCTTTACCTGGTTTAAGTATGGGTACGGCTTTTGCTACTTCCCAACAAGCAGGAAAATAGCCAAGGTTCAGACAACTGTTTGTGATAACTCTAATGATATTAATTCCTTCCTCTCGGGAAGTCGCTTTAATAAAATATTGGGTATTTCGTCCGATCCAGGTGCTTTAAATGGTCGGCCTTTACTTATAATGCTGCGAATTTCATTGTTTGTTTTTAAATCTAGGTTATCCATGCTGTGAATAGCACTATCAATGTATTTTATTGTTGATTGTAATACATGATCTTGTGTGGAATTAGTAGATGATGAGTATGTTTCCGAGAATGTTTTTGAAATAAACTCCAGTTTTTCGCTAGTTAAAAAAAGTCTAGGTTGAGTATTATCGGGATTTTGGAGAGGTGGAATCGAAGTGTGTTTGTTTTTCCAGTTTTTATTGGTTTTTCAATACTGTTTTGAATTTTTAGCAAGATTTTTGTCTGTTTTGACATTTAATAGCTTGAAGATTTCGATCCCAATTTCGGAGTTTAGGCTGTTGATTATGGATTTGTTATAAGGATTCCTAGATCTAAGCCACTGTCGTTTCGTAGTATTAGGTAGGCGAATCAATGCAGTAATATTGTCAGTGAGTACTAGATTACCAGTTTTCATTTCATATGCAAAAACAGCAAATTAGTAATTTTTCGTCATTGTTTTTATTTATTTTAATAACAAAACTTGCATAATTGTACAAACCATTCACAAAAATAATTTATTTTAATACGAAGGAAAGCTACTTTGAAGAAAAAATTAAATTTGTAAGAAAATACGTTTTTCGATTTAGGAGTAAGAAGCTCAAGCTCTTTTGCTTAAGTCAAAATTCTTATATTGACATCTGTATCTTAATCATGTACTAAACCACCTTATAAAATCTAAGCTAGTCTTATATAACTCAATTTTTACAATATAAACTCTTCTATAAATTTAAAGGTTTAGCTGAGTTAAGTTCCTTCAGTATTGACCGACTCTATACACAGATCATCTTTGGATTTTTATTTTGTTTTTATATTGATAAAGTAGTCGTCTACCGACGGGCAAGAAAAACGAATAGCAATTTCAAAATACGTTTGGAAAAGTTTAAAAACTAAGAAGACAAAGTATTGTAATGTATCTAATTTTAACGCTACCAATCTGAACCAAATTATTTTAGATGAAGATTACATAACCAACAAAGGTAACATCAATCCGAATATCTTAAATATTGTAACAAGCAGATCATGTCTTTCGACAACCATTTTAAATAGATATTAATGTTTACCAACATTTTAAGTATATATTAATGTGGATATATTGAACCAGTAACAGAAAAAACCTAATAGTGATTTAGTTATATTTCAAACTGGATAAATGCTATTGAAACTTCAGTTTGGTAAATAAAATGCAGCTTACATTCCATTCAACTGCATTCAATTTATATAATTTAATTTTAGTTTTTTGCTGTTTTTTAACCTTATTTTTGTTTAATAATTTTGTGGGTTTTTTATGACTTTAATTTAATATGAACGAAAACCCAATCGTATAATTTTTACAAAATAAGAGAAGAAAAAAATTCCATTTTATTGTGTTTTTCAATATCGTATGAGATGATGGTAAGAAAAAGGAACATAGACGGCAATCACTGAATTAATAAAAATAGAAGAAAACAAAAATAAAATGTTTAGTCAAAAAAACAACGAGCAAGGAACGATTTTTAAATTTATGTGGTTGGAGTTCATTATATTTTTTTTATTTTTGGAGTATATTACAGATTTAAACACTAACAGAATTCAATTAATAAAAGCATTGTTTTCAAAACGGATATTGAAAGATTTATTTTACATTAAAAAAGTTATTGGAATTTTTCTTTAGTTTTTAAAATTATTACACATAAACTTTAAAGTGACAAAATGTAAATAGTAGATTGTATTACTAGTGCGAATCCGTTTTCCAAACAAGAGTTAGTTTGCAGCACGACCGTAGGGAGTGCTGCAATAACTCGCGTTGGGAAAACGCATTCGCACTAGAAATACACACTATTTTTTGTAACAAATGTACAAAATTTATTGAACTTATCGTTGATTATATAAATTATTTAACAAATTTAAGATATTTAAATTTAAATAAAGTTGGTCATCTTAATTTGAAGCTTTGTTCTTAAAATACTATAATATATATTCATCGAAATTTTTAAAATATAAACATAGAAATCCGACTATGACAGACGCCATCTATCAACAGTATAATATATTCTTCGAAATTTTAAAAATATAAACATAGCAATTCAACTACAGTCATACGCTTACCGTACATTTGAATTTAAATAAAAATCTATAAAAAAAAGTAAGAAATAAAACTTCAATTATGGAAAATTCAGGTAAATATAATTAAATACATATACATAATTATTTTTACAAAATTAGTATTCCAACAAAAATATACATAATTAATATTACAAGTGTTAATAATAAAATTACATTTTCATGAATAGAAATATCGATCCCTCCAGAGCTAATAAGAGCTGCAGAAGAAGGTATGGAAAATTTAGTTCCTACTTTATCAAAAAAAAATATGATTTAGCATATCATAAGTTTCGTAGTTGGCAAGTAAAACATCAAACTAAGTCTTTTTCGGAAAGGACTATGCTTGCCTATTTCATTGAGCTTGCTAAGACATGGAAATCCTCCACGTTGTGGTCCCATTATTCAATGATAAAAGCTAAATCTTCTGCAAGTAAGCTAAATCTTCTGCACAATATCAACATTGCTGATTATAAAAAAATCAATAGCATTTTTAAAGAAAGAAGGAACGGGGTTCCGAAATAAAAAGTCTAAGGTTTTATCACCAGATCACATTACAAATTTTTTAAACAACGCTCCGAATGAACAGTATTTAGATATAAAGGTATGTATTTACATTAAAATAATGTGACTGACTCAATTAATTCTATTGATAAATTTAGAAAATTTTTATATTATAAGTTTTAAGTTTAAGAAAACCCTAATTTTGATATCTAAATTATTTAAATTTACCGATTAATTTCGACGGTTAAGCTATCAAAGTGATGTTCTTAAATGTTAAGGAAATTAATTTGAAAATTTTTCCAATTTTTTCCCCTCGTTCGCTGATAAATTCTCATAATTTTTTGGGAAATTACTTATGCAAGTGATATTGATAATAGCCCTCGGCCTACGGTCTCGTGCTATTTATTACCAATATACTTGCTTTCGAAATTTTTGGCAAAACATTATTTCGAGAGTTATTACCGCCCTCGGGAAATTACTACTGATAGTAACAGCTTAGCGTTGAAATTGAGAAAAAAATAAAAAACGCTATTTTTTCTACGCTTGCAAATATAAATGATAATATTTACAAATTCATCTACTAAAAACTTACAAAACGACATATCTAAATTTGACTGTGTAAAAAATAAACAAGATTGTAATTATATAATAGCATTTTTACCAGTATAAAATAATGTTGTTATTGTGTTCGCCTACAGATGGAATAATAACAGGCGAACACAATAATAACACAGACGTTCCTTTGGAACAAAATAGCTGCTCAAAGCAGCTTTTGAGTAGATCACAAATGGAACGCCAAAAATTTGAAAATTTTTCAAAAAAAGCCACAAAATTTTATTATTATTAAAAAATTTATTTTGGGCTGATATTTAGATCTAACTGGTCCATTTTATTATTAAAAATACCAAAACAAGTTTATAACCGATCTAAATAAAATTGAAAAATAAGCTGCTTTTCAACTACACAACTTGTTCGAGGTAGAGTAGGTCAAAGCAAATTTGAGTAAGTTTGATTTTCAATTTTACACTGGTAAAAATGCGATATATATATATATATATATATATATATATATATATATATATATATATATATATATATATATATATATATATATATATATATATATATATATATATATATATATATATATTTATATATATATATATATATATATATATATATATATATATATATATATATATATATATATATATATATATATATATATATATATATATATATATATATATATATATATATATATATATACAATCTTGTTTATTTTTTGCACAGTCAAATTTAGATATGTCGTTTTGTAAGTTTTTAGTAGATGAATTTGACAATATGAATAATGAAAATAGTTCATATATTTTCTCTAAAAACTTTAACCGATATTACAGGAAGTCATCGTTCAAAGTATAAATTTAAAAAATTGTAGGTAAAGTTTCAATTAAAAACAAATAAAAATAAATTTTTTAATAAAATTTATTTATTTATTTAATAAATTCTTTTTATTGTTTTTTGGCGGAAAGAACTCAGAGAATATATTTTATATCTGACAGTTAATTGTCGGAGGAAAAAATTATATGATATATCTGATACAAATTTTATTTTATCGCTCCGATTTCTTCGATATAGAAAAAAAAAACACACTCATTATTAGTTTAATTAATTAATTACACACAATTGATATAATGATTAGTTTCGATTCGATCAAAATATTCAAAATATTCAATCCCTTCAAAATACTGCGATATTGACAGAAATAAACACAGCAACCGAAACAACAACAGAAACAGTAAATCAAATTCAATCTCAAATGTTCAATCAAATATAAATTATAAAACAGCACCTTCTTACAAAGTAGCAAAAATTTTAGTGAACATTATTAATAATAATATTATATTAATGAATAATCAATCAATTAAAAATTATTTGAATTAGATTGAGAAAATTAGTAAGATCAAATTATTTTCACAATACAAAATGTTATCTTTAGACATAACAAATATGTATACAAACATACCTATTGATGAAACAATTAATATTTTATAAGAAAATTTAATCAATACTGGCACTTTAGATAATTTAAAAATTAAAGATTTAATCAACTTAATTCGAGCTATTTTAAAACAAAATTATTTTACTTTTGATGATAAGTTTTTTATTCAAGATAAAGGTCTTGCAATGGGTTCTCCTTTAAGTGGATTACTAGCTGATATCTTCTTAAATAATTTTGAGAACAAATTCATATTTTCAAATTTAAACATACAACAAAATCTATTAATTTCATATTCATGATATGTAGATGATACCTTCATTTTGTTTAATGGAACTTCTCGACAAATACAAAATTTTAATAATTACATGAATAGTATCCATCCAAATATAAAATTTACCCTTGAAATTGAAGACAATAATTCAATAAATTTTTTAGATTTAACCATTTTAAAAATTAATAATCAATTTGAATACAAAATTTTTCGAAAACCAACTATGTACTACTAGCATAACAATACATTTTCATACATCACATCATCCAGAGTCACAAAAAGCTGCAGCATATAATTCTCTCATTTATCGCCTTCTAAATATACCACTAAATATTTCAAATTTTCAAGATGAATTAAATACAATCAAATTTATTGCTTCAGATAATGGTTATGATTCAAAATTTATTGATAAGTTATTTTCTAAATGTTTAAATAAGTTAAAAAGTTCAAATAATAATGATACAAACATCAAATATATTTCAATGGAGTATACTAACTTGTTACCAAAAATCATAAGAAATCATTTCAAAAAACACAATTATTCGATATCATTTAGAACCAAAAATAATTTATATAAAATTTTAAAACCAAAATCTAACATCAATTTGAAGTCATGTTCTGGAATTTATAAAATCAAATGTGATACCTGTGACAAATTTTATATAGGGCAAACAGGAAGAAGTTTTTTAGAAAGATTCAAAGAACATATTCCAATGAACATAAATAAACAAAATTTAAATTCACTTTTTGCAAATCGTTTAAATGATAATAACCATAACTACACCAGTTTCGAACAAAATTTAGAACCTTTGCATTTATGTAACAAATGTTTTTTAATGGATTCTTTAGAAGAGTTTGAAATTTTAAAAACCTTTCAAAAAATTTCCAAATTTAATTTTAAACGACCAACTATTATTTAATTTAAATATCTTGTATAATTCAATTTTGTAAATTTCCATTCAAAAAACTCAATTCATTTATATTTCATTCATAATATTTTGATCAACATATCATATTTTTCCTAATAACAAGTAAATTTTATATGTATACAAATTATTTTAAACTATTTAATTCATAAAATGTTAGTGTGCCATTTTTCATTCAAAATTTTTAATATGAATATTTGTTTTTTATTTATATTTAGTTATATATTTTTTGTACCCGTAGATGAATGTATAACATTCGAAACGCGTCGAATAAATACTATATACTTATTAAAGATTGTTTTGTGGAATTATTTTACAATAATTTATCAACATAAATTATTGTTTTAATTTAAAATATTCAATCCTTTAAATAACCACCACCTGTAGGCGACCACTGAAACTTATTTACTTTCAGTCCTAGTGACTGAAAACATTTTCAGTCACTACTTAGAAAAAGTTTCCCTTTCACATAGGTTTTACTATATATATTAAAATGACATTTTTGTAGCTTGAAGTAGAAAAAAATATTATCTTTCGTTGCAGATGAATAAAATTTTTATTGCTAAACAAATTATACTACAGTATTTCCTGTTTATTTTTACACATTGCGAAAACGTTATGAAACATTAATGAAATTTATTTAAAAACACATTAGATTAAACAATAGACACATTTTTTTTATAATTACATTTTGTAAGTATAACGCTATTTGTAAACTTCGTGTTTTAGTTTATATTTTATGATACGATTGTTGGAATTGGAAAACTCAATGATCAGTAAAAAATGTACAATCACCTTTAGGCAAAAATTTTACTTTCCTGATTCAGAATGGATGCAGTTTAAGCCTTGTGAGTAAAGAACATTTATTTAATTAATTAACATTAATTAATTCATAATAATATTGAATATAATTTAGTTATGTTGAGAATCAAAGAAGAATCAAAATTAAATTGAATTTTATTCTTATGGGTTTAATTGAACACAGTAAAAATTAAATAAAAACATTAATAATAAAGGAAAGCTTCCGTCTCTAGATCATCCGGAACAATGGAAGAGTAAGCAGAACTGAACATCTACAGGAAACCTAAAACCATAGATCATTTCATAACATTAGATTCTAATCAACCATGGCAACACAAAGTGGCAGCAATCAGAAGTATGGTACATTGTTTTATAAACATTTCACTCAGCACAATATGTTATGGCAAAAGAGGAAGAAAACATTAAGCGGATCGCTAAAGTTAATGGCTTTAATATATAGTCTCCACATTGTAATCCTTATAAGGAAAGTTACAAAGAAAAAGGTTAATACACAAAGGCACAACAGCATTGACATTAGCCACGGAAAAAAATAGGAAAAAGGTTAGTTTTGATTTGACCTGCGAACCTTTACAAAGATGCAACACATATTCAATAGCCACACAATAAAGGTAATACCAAAAACCAAAATTAAAAATTATCTACCAGCAATAAAGATAAAATCCCACGACATTACCAAAATGGGGTATATGAGATCAGTTGTTCAGGATGCAGTAAGAAATATATTGACTCTTTTAAAAGGCAAATCATAACAAGGTTTATGAAACATACAAATGTAAACGCCAATTATGATAAATCAGCAGTATTCCAACACATCATAAATCACAACCACGAAATCAACAATAGCAATTTAAAACTAGTACACTCAGTTCGCGGCAACAGGAACTAGAAATAAAAGAATCTTACAACATCCAACAGGCAAACGAAGAAATTTTAATCAATAACGACAAGAGTCCATGTTTCAGCCCCCATTTTAGAAATAAAAAAAATTCAAAAATAAATTGGCAGAGTTCGCCACATTAGCCGTGTTTTATCAACGATTAATAGTTAAAGTGAAAACTACAAATGACCATTTGTGGTTCAATGGTGGTGAGTGTAAAAAACATAACTTACTACCAAAATATACATATATATTCGCTTCAAAACAAAATCTCTATTAATGATACAAGCAATAAGTAAAGCTCGACAATTGTGAAGAGATAAAATATCGTGAGGACTATACACAGTTAGATGTAATATGAGCATACATTTGAAAATTGTTCATACGGAGCTAGTTCACACGGTAATCATCTAATGAAATCGACGTGGGCCCAGGGCTAGAAGCTTCCATATAGAAAATTCAGATTAAAATTTATTGATGAATGATAATATTCAACCAATGTTCTCATCGTTATTCAAATATGCAGTTTAAAAATGTTTAACTTCCTTAAATTTTAACTGAAAAAACACAATACCTCTTGCCAGGTTTTCTAAACATTTTTTTATCAATTTTGTTTTAAAAAATATTATGCTTTCTATTTGTTTATAGTATATTATTGTAGCAAGGTTTTAAAGCGAACATTAATACCGTGTGGGTATTACAAATACGAGTGTAACGAGTTTTGTAATATCCACAAGGTATTACTGTGAGCTGTAAACCCTGCTACAATATGCTATTTTATTGCATAAGCGCAAACAGTACAACAATATACATCGTATATGTTCGTCGTACGTTAAGTCTGCTTTATCGGTAATATTGCTAGAACAAAAAAAATGCAGCCAGCTTTGCAATATTTTTTGTTGGCATTGCGTTTTTGTAATTACGTAATTTAGTTCTTCAAAAAACATTGAAGTGTGAAGTGTAAAAAAAACATAAACGAAAAAATGGATGTGAGTGATTTGATCAATGTGGACGAAGAAATGCCAATAGAATTGATGGAAAATGCGCGAATGGCAACATTAGATTTGCTACCAGAAAAATCTAAGCAAAATTATTTGAAAATATACAAATCATTCAAGGACTAGCAAAATGGATCTCATTTTGGCATATTTCCAAGAAATGGACAGTAAAAAAAATGCAAACCGACGAGCATGTGGGCCTATTTCTTAATGTTAAAGGCCATATTGCGTTCGCACGAGGATTTGAACATCAATGGATATTTCCAAGTTAAGGCGTACTTGAAGAAGAAATCGAGTGGCTATAAATCTGTAAGCGCAGAGGTTTTCACCGAAAAGCAGATCCAAAAATTTATTATGGAAGCGGATGATAGATATTGGTTGGACGTGAAAGTAAGTTGAATTGTGGGCATATTTGCTTATATTTTAAATTATTTTCCATTAAACGTAAGCTCAAATATTTCTCTATTTTGTTTCAGGTGGTCTGCATTTTTGGAATCTGCGGAGCATGCAGAACAGACGAAATCGTAAGACTTACCATGGCTGACGTGGAAAAGCATGGAGATTTGTTCCTAGTGCGGCTGCTACAAACAAAAACGAAAATCGTACGCTCGTTCACGATTGTTGGCATATTTTTTGGAATCGTTCAACAATACATTGATCTTCGTTCGCAAAATTTTGATGGTCGATTTTTCGTCAGTTTCCAGAAAGGGAAGTGCACAACCCAATTTATCGGAAAAAACAAGATTTCTGAAATGCCACGAAAAATGGCTGAGTTCCTGAAATTGGAAAATCCAGCGCGATACACAGGTGGGTGATTATCATTAAATTATTTGTGGTTATGTCAGCTGAATTCTGCATTTTTTCATTACAGGTCATTCGTTCCGTCGAACATCAGCAACAATATTGGCGAATAGTGGAGCAGACATGGAGACGATTATGCGACATGGAGGATGGCGGAACGATAATTGTGCGAGACTATACAATTCCAAAGATTCCTTGCACTATAAAAAACGAACCGGCGACATGATCACATCATCCGTTTTCGCACAAACGTCATCGACAGTCAACGATGGTATTTCGCTCCATGTTGCGCAATCGTCATCTACACTCAATGGTTCTGTTGGACAAACGTCATCTTCAATGAATGTTGCTGATTCGTCTTCGGTCATTAACCAAATACCGAATCGTGTACCGTCTACGTTCGATACCTTTTCCGATATCGGAATAGATGAGGACGAATTGATTCGCGTGGTAGACCAAGCTAGCCAAAAGTACATACAGCAAAAATAGCAACAATGTGTTCGTACGGGAAATGATACCGTGGATGACGGAAGAGATTCTTGGAATATTGTTGAAGAGTTGCTTAATGCAATGATGCCAGGCTATTTCAGAGGGCATCTCTTTCGAAAAAATGGAGAATTGTTCATTTAATTTTTATACGAAAAACTAAAACAAAAGTTTTTTTTACTTTGATCAACATTTATGTACAAGTACAATTACGGCTTTTAATAAATGTGAGAGTCTTGAATAAAACTATTGAATCTTATTTTGTATTTCTTATTGTTTCAATCAAGTGTTGGATGGACCTTTTGTTATCAAGTCTATCGAAGCATCAGATTTGCTATTATACAAGAAGAAAGGTAAGGCAGTTTATTATTACACAGCAGAAACTTAAGACCCTAGAGTCTTAAATGTTTGAAATAATGTCAGATTTAACGACCCGAAGAAATACTATTAATGTTGGGAATACACACGCGAATGCGATAAATTATATTTGATTTGGTATTTTTCAAAAATATAAAATTTCAGCTGTTAAAAGATAATCCTTAAGGATGCTAACTTAGCGAAATATATATATTGGGAAATATAAAAAATTGTGTAATCAATAACAGTTTTTTCTTAATACAACTTACTAATAATATTAATACGATTACTCGTAGTCTACAAATATTATTCATATAAATAAAACCAAATTCTTCTGAACCCACACCCGATCTAATTTTTCAGAACTTTTTTCCAAAAATAGGTATGGTAAAACAACGGTTTCGGTTTCTTCGGAGTCGTTTTCTTAAACAAACACTTCGTTTAATAACCGGTAATGCAATAACCGGGATGGCCAAAGAACGGTTTCGCTTTCTTCGAAACCGTTTTCATGAACGAACACAACTATCAGTTCTTGTTCCTTCGGTGTCTTTTGCATTAAATTCACCACTATGAGGTTTTACATCTTGGTGTAATGAGGTAGCTGCCAATACCAAACGAAATTTATCTCCAATTCCATGGGATATAGCCACAAATGTATATCCAGTATTAAATCCATTTTAAGAGATTCGGATTTACAATGTAATCGACTAACACGCTCAAACTTTTTACTTTCTGGATCCATATGTTTTATATTAAAAATATCTTCAAATAATGTTCCTGCCATTTTTGTTTATTGAGGTGATAAAAATTATATCATATCTTAATAAAATAATATTTTTTGCTAATACATAATTATTTGTTAATACATTTTTTATACCCACAAAATTATAAAAACTTTCACAATATTTATTTCATTTAAATTTCGATACTGACCGATTACACAATTAGATCCAACTACTTACTAAAATTTTCTATCTTTCTTTTTTTTTAATTATATTTTCATCACATAATTTCAATATGCAACCCCATTTAAATAAAAAAAAAACAAGATTATAATTATGTTTTCTATAAAAACTGTTTGTATATAAATTTTGTTGTATGCTCATAAAAATCGCATGAACTAATAAAATATTCAAAGTACAACATTTATACAACAAAGTACAACATTTATAAAACAGTACAACATTTATAAAAAGTCTTATAAGCTGGTTTCGACTTTAACTTAAATAGGGCAGTTACCGAAATAGAATAACAAATCATTTTATGGAATTTCTTTAGACATTGAAAATTCTTATTTAAGAGTAGAAATCGAAATAGGTCCATCGTTAACTAAATTCCCGGTCTCATCAAATAATGGTACATATTCCAATTTATATGATTATTTATTTCAGTTTAAATATGTCGGTCTGTCTAACGTCCTAGCCAAAAAGCCAAAACAGTGTTGCATACCAATTATATCGATAACAAGGTTTCTATGACACAAATAGTTCAACTATATGCACTCTAACAGCGATTGGCTGTAATTGCTGCAAAAAACGATTGCTCCACCAAACAAGAAACTATATAAACTCTACTCTGAACAAAATTGAAATAAAAAATTTACTCAAAATATAGTATATTTTCCTACAAGAGATGAAAACATTGTTTTTTTCGTGAGTAAACATTTGTTCACGAGACGCGCTAGCGTCGAGTGAGACATGTTTACGACCTATGAGAAGTTAGCCCAGAATTCTATCCCCGAAAATAGGGATAGTTTCATATGGTAATAATATCGCAAAACTTGCTACTATCATGATATTATATTTAAAATTTATTCTAACACAAACTTATAGGATCTACAACTTTGAAATAAAAGTGCTTTAAAATATTCACAGAAAACATCAAGCATATCATCAATAACATATATTATCTTTTATACCCTTCAAAATATACATCGCTTTAACTATATGCAATTCTCAGCCTAAATTTTCCAGTCACGACGGTTAAAATCTATCTCTTTATGTATTATTAAAGCAAATATAAATTTTGTTAATTCTAATAACGAACCTACTAATTGTTGAAAAAGAAATATTTTTTCCAGAATTGTTCTGGATGGTGTAATTCAGAAAACTTTTTCGGACATTTGAGTAAATTGTCATTTTTAACAATGTTTAAAAGAGTATTTTTTGATGTACTGACATAGAGGCGTGCTAATCAAAATCAAGTAGCTAGCCGAAAATTGTGATAATTGAGTAGATTTCGAGATAAAATTTTTAGAACTTTGGAATAATTTGTCATCTTTGAGAATTTTTTGATGTAGCGATACAGACGCTTGTAAAGCAAAAATTAGTAGCTGGCCGGAAATTGTGATAATTGTTTCAATTATTTAAAGGTTTAATAATATGTTACACGATTTTTCCATCCGCAATCGTATGAGCAGATTTCGAGACAAAATTCTCAGAACTTTGGAGTAATTTGTCATCTTTACGGATTTTTTGATGTAGCGATACAGACGCTTGTAAAGCAAAAACTAGTAGCTGGCCGGATATTGTGATAATTGTTTAAAAAAGTTAAAGGTTCAATAATATGTTATATGATTTTTTCATCAGCAAACGTATGAGTAGATTTTGACATAAAAATCTCAGAAGAATTTCAGATTTATTTTAAGACAGCAAAATATTTTAGAAATTTTATCGAATAGTAAAAATATAACTTCTGTTCATAATTTTAAAATTTTGAATAAACTTGGATAATTTTGGATAATCATTTCAATTTCAAAATAATCTAACTTTAAAGAAAAATTATTCACATAAATAACTACGCAAATTATATGATATACTATATGCAACTCTCAGCCCCGAAAAGTTTTCTCTCCTGGTAGTAACATATACATTTATTTTTTGATGCAACAATACAGACAATGTAAAGCAAAAACTAGTTGCTGGCCGGAAATTGTGATAACTGTTTGAAATAGCTAAAGGCTCAATCATATGTTATTTAATTTTTTTATTAGCAAAGGTATAAGTAGATTTCGAGATAAAATTCTCAGAACTTTGGAATAATTTGTCATCTTTGAGAATTTTTTGATGTAGCGTTACAGACGCTTGTAAAGCAAAAACTAGTTGCTGGCCGGAAATTGTGATAATTGTTTAAATTATTTAAAGGCTCAATAATATGTAAAATGATTTTTCCATCAGCAAACATGTGAGTAGATTTCGAGATAAAATTCTCAGAACTTTAAAGTAATATGTCATCTTTGAGGACTTTTTGATGTAGTGACACAGACGGTTGTAAAGCAAAAACTAGTTGCTGGCCGGAAATTATGATAATTGTTTAAAATAGTTAAAGGTTCAATAATATGTTATACGATTTTTTTATTCGCAAACGTATGAGTAGATTTCGAGATAAAATTCTCAGAACTTTGGAGTAATTTGTCATCTTTGAGGATTTTTTGATGTAGCGATACAGACGCTTGTAAAGCAAAAACTAGTAGCTGGATGGAAATTATGGTAATTGTTTAAAACATTTAAAGGTTCAATAATATGTTATATGATTTTTTTATTAGCAAACGTATAAGTAGATTTCGAGATAAAATTCTCAGAACTTTGGAGTAATTTGTTATCTTTAAGGATTTTTGATGTAGCAATACAGACGCTTGTAAAGCAAAAATTAGTAGCTGGCCGGAATCTGTGATAATTGTTTAAAATAGTTAAAGGTTCAATAATATGTTATATGATTTTTCTATTAGCAAATGTATGAGTAGATTTCGAGATAAAATTCTCAGAACTTTGGAGTAATATGTCATCTTTAAGGATTTTTTGATGTAGCGATACAGACGCTTGTAAAGCAAAAACTAGTTGCTGGCCGGAAATTGAGATAACTGTTTAAAATAGTTAAAGATTCAATAATATGTTATTTGATTTTTTTATTAGCAAACGTATGAAAAGATTTCGAGATAAAATTCTCAGAACTTTGGAGTAATTTGTCATCTTTGAAAATTTTTTGATGTAGCGATACAGACGTATGTAAAGCAAAAACTAGTTGCTGGCCGGAAATTGTGATAACTGTTTAAAATAGTTTAAGGTTCAATAATATGTTATATGATTTTTCTATCAGCAAATGTATGAGTAGAATTCGAGATAAAATTCTCAGAACTTTGGAATAATTTGTCATCTGTGAGAATTTTTTGATGTAGCGATACAGACGCTTGTAAAGCAAAACCTAGTAGCTGGCCGGAAATTGTGATAATTGCTTAAAATAAATAAAGGTTCAATAATATGTTATATGATTTTTCAATTAGCAAACGTATAAGTAGATTTCGAGATAAAATTTTCAGAACTTTGGAATAATTTGTCTTCTTTGAGAAATTTTTGATGTAGCGATACAGACGCTTGTAAAGCAAAAATTAGTAGCTGGCCGGAAATTGTGATAATTGTTTCAATTATTTAAAGGTTCAATAATATGTTATATGATTTTTCTATCAGCAAACGTATGAGTAGATTTCGAGATAAAATTCTCAGAACTTTGAAGTAATTTATCATCTTTGAGGATTTTTTGATGTAGCGATACAGACGCTTGTAAAGCAAAAACTAGTAGCTGGCCGGAAATTGTGATAATTGTTTAAAATAGTTAAAGGCTCAATAATATGTTATATGATTTTTTCATCAGCAAACGTATGAGTAGATTTCAAGAAAAAAATCTCAGAAGAATTTCAGATTTATTTTAAGGCAGCAAAATTTTTTAGAAATTTTATCGAATAGTAAAAATATAACTTCTGTTCATAATTTTAAAATTTTGAATAAACTTGGATAATTATTTCAATTTCAAAATAATCTAGCTTTAAAAAAAAATTATTCACATAAATAATTACGCAAATTATATGATATACTATATGCAACTCTCAGCCCCGAAAAGTTTTCTCTCCTGATAGTAATATATACATTTATTTTTTGATGCAACAATACAGACGCTTGTAAAGCAAAAACTAGTTGCTGGCCGGAAATTGTGATAATTGTTTAAAATAGTTAAAGGTTCAATAATATGTTATATGATTTTTCCATTAGCAAACGTATGAGTAGATTTCGAGATAAAATTTTCAGAACTTTGGAATAACTTGTCATCTTTGAGAATTTTTTGATGTAGCGATACAGACGCTTGTAAAGCAAAAATTAGTAGCTGGCCGGAAATTGTGATAATTGTTTCAATTATTTAAAGGTTCAATAATATGTTATATGATTTTTCTATCAGCAAATGTATGAGTAGATTTCGAGATAAAATTCTCAGAACTTTGGAGTAATATGTCATCTTTAAGGATTTTTTGATGTAGCGATACAGACGCTTGTAAAGCAAAAACTAGTTGCTGGCCGGAATCTGTGATAATTGTTTAAAATAGTTAAAGGTTCAATAATATGTTATATGATTTTTCCATTAGCAAACGTATGAGTAGATTTCGAGATAAAATTTTCAGAACTTTGGAATAATTTGTCATCTTTGAGAATTTTTTGATGTAGCGATACAGACGCTTGTAAAGCAAAAATTAGTAGCTGGCCGGAAATTGTGATAACTGTTTCAATTATTTAAAGGTTCAATAATATGTTATATGATTTTTCTATCAGCAAATGTATGAGGAGATATCGAGATAAAATTCTCAGAACTTTGGAGTAATATGTCATCTTTAAGGATTTTTTGATGTAGCGATACAGACGCTTGTAAAGCAAAAACTAGTTGCTGGCCGGAAATTGTGATAATTGTTTAAAATAGTTAAAGGTTCAATAATATGTTATATGATTTTTCCATTAGCAAACGTATGAGTAGATTTCGAGATAAAATTTTCAGAACTTTGGAATAACTTGTCATCTTTGAGAATTTTTTGATGTAGCGATACAGACGCTTGTAAAACAAAAATTAGTAGCTGGCCGGAAATTGTGATAATTGTTTCAATTATTTAAAAGTTCAATAATATGTTGTATAATTTTTCTATCAGGAAACGTATGAGTAGATTTCGAGATAAAATTCTCAGAACTTTGGAGTAATATGTCATCTTGAAGGATTTTTTGATGTAGCGATACAGACGCTTGTAAAGCAAAAACTAGTTTCTGGCCGGAAATTGTGATAAATGTTTAAAATAGTTAAAGGTTCAATAATATGTTATATGATTTTTCCATTAGCAAACGTATGAGTAGATTTCGAGATAAAATTTTCAGAACTTTGGAATAATTTGTCATCCTTGAGAATTTTTTGATGTAGCGATACAGACACTTGTAAAGCAAAAACTAGTCGCTGGCCGGAAATTGTGATAACTGTTTAGCATAGTTAAAGGTTCAATAATATTTTCTATGATTTTTTCATCCTTAAATTTATGAGTAGATTTTGAGATAAAATTCTCAGAACTTAGGAGTAATATGTCATCTTTAAGGATTTTTTGATGTAGCGATACAGACGCTTGTAAAGCAAAACTAGTTGCTGGCCGGAAATTGTGATAATTGTTTAAAATAGTTAAAGGCTCAATAATATGTTATATGATTTTTCCATTAGCAAACATATGAGTAGATTTCGAGATAAAATTTTCAGAACTTTGGAATAATTTGTCATCTTTGAGAATTTTTTGATGTAGCGATACAGACGCTTGTAAAGCAAAAACTAGTTGCTGGCCGGAAATTGAGATAACTGTTTAAAATAGTTAAAGATTCAATAATATGTTATTTGATTTTTTTATTAGCAAACGTATGAAAAGATTTCGAGATAAAATTCTCAGAACTTTGGAGTAATTTGTCATCTTTGAAAATTTTTTGATGTAGCGATACAGACGTTTGTAAAGCAGAAACTAGTTGCTGGCCGGAAATTGTGATAACTGTTTAAAATAGTTAAAGGTTCAATAATATGTTATATGATTTTTCTATTAGCAAATGTATGAGTAGAATTCGAGATAAAATTCTCAGAACTTTGGAATAATTTGTCATCTGTGAGAATTTTTTGATGTAGCGATACAGACGCTTGTAAAGCAAAACCTAGTAGCTGGCCGGAAATTGTGATAATTGCTTAAAATAAATAAAGGTTCAATAATATGTTATATGATTTTTCAATTAGCAAACGTATAAGTAGATTTCGAGATAAAATTTTCAGAACTTTGGAATAATTTGTCTTCTTTGAGAAATTTTTGATGTAGTGATACATACGCTTGTAAAGCAAAAATTAGTAGCTGGCCGGAAATTGTGATAATTGTTTCAATTATTTAAAGGTTCAATAATATGTTATATGATTTTTCTATCAGCAAACGTATGAGTAGATTTCGAGATAAAATTCTCAGAACTTTGAAGTAATTTATCATCTTTGAGGATTTTTTGATGTAGCGATACAGACGCTTGTAAAGCAAAAACTAGTAGCTGGCCGGAAATTGTGATAATTGTTTAAAATAGTTAAAGGCTCAATAATATGTTATATGATTTTTTCATCAGCAAACGTATGAGTAGATTTCGAGAAAAAAATCTCAGAAGAATTTCAGATTTATTTTAAGACAGCAATTTTTTTTAGAAATTTTATCGAATAGTAAAAATATAACTTCTGTTCATAATTTTAAAATTTTGAATAAACTTGGATAATTATTTCAATTTCAAAATAATCTAGCTTTAAAAAAAAATTATTCACATAAATAATTACGCAAATTATATGATATACTATATGCAACTCTCAGCCCCGAAAAGTTTTCTCTCCTGATAGTAATATATACATTTATTTTTTGATGCAACAATACAGACGCTTGTAAAGCAAAAACTAGTTGCTGGCCGGAAATTGTGATAATTGTTTAAAATAGTTAAAGGCTCAATCATATGTTATTTAATTTTTTTATTAGCAAAGGTATGAGTAGATTTCGAGATAAAATTCTCAGAACTTTGGAATAATTTGTCATCTTTGAGAATTTTTTGATGTAGCGATACAGACGCTTGTAAAGCAAAAATTAGTAGCTGGCCGGAAATTGTGATAATTGTTTCAATTATTTAAAGGTTCAATAATATGTTATATGATTTTTCTATCAGCAAATGTATGAGTAGATTTCGAGATAAAATTCTCAGAACTTTGGAGTAATATGTCATCTTTAAGGATTTTTTGATGTAGCGATACAGACGCTTGTAAAGCAAAAACTAGTTGCTGGCCGGAATCTGTGATAATTGTTTAAAATAGTTAAAGGTTCAATAATATGTTATATGATTTTTCCATTAGCAAACGTATGAGTAGATTTCGAGATAAAATTTTCAGAACTTTGGAATAATTTGTCATCTTTGAGAATTTTTTGATGTAGCGATACAGACGCTTGTAAAGCAAAAATTAGTAGCTGGCCGGAAATTGTGATAACTGTTTCAATTATTTAAAGGTTCAATAATATGTTATATGATTTTTCTATCAGCAAATGTATGAGGAGATATCGAGATAAAATTCTCAGAACTTTGGAGTAATATGTCATCTTTAAGAATTTTTTGATGTAGCGATACAGACGCTTGTAAAGCAAAAACTAGTTGCTGGCCGGAAATTGTGATAATTGTTTAAAATAGTTAAAGGTTCAATAATATGTTATATGATTTTTCCATTAGCAAACGTATGAGTAGATTTCGAGATAAAATTTTCAGAACTTTGGAATAACTTGTCATCTTTGAGAATTTTTTGATGTAGCGATACAGACGCTTGTAAAGCAAAAATTAGTAGCTGGCCGGAAATTGTGATAATTGTTTCAATTATTTAAAAGTTCAATAATATGTTGTATAATTTTTCTATCAGGAAACGTATGAGTAGATTTCGAGATAAAATTCTCAGAACTTTGGAGTAATATGTCATCTTGAAGGATTTTTTGATGTAGCGATACAGACGCTTGTAAAGCAAAAACTAGTTGCTGGCCGGAAATTGTGATAATTGTTTAAAATAGTTAAAGGTTCAATAATATGTTATATGATTTTTCCATTAGCAAACGTATGAGTAGATTTCGAGATAAAATTTTCAGAACTTTGGAATAATTTGTCATCTTTGAGAATTTTTTGATGTAGCGATACAGACACTTGTAAAGCAAAAACTAGTCGCTGGCCGGAAATTGTGATAACTGTTTAGCATAGTTAAAGGTTCAATAATATTTTCTATGATTTTTTCATCCTTAAATTTATGAGTAGATTTTGAGATAAAATTCTCAGAACTTAGGAGTAATATGTCATCTTTAAGGATTTTTTGATGTAGCGATACAGACGCTTGTAAAGCAAAAACTAGTTGCTGGCCGGAAATTGTGATAATTGTTTAAAATAGTTAAAGGTTCAATAATATGTTATATGATTTTTCCATTAGCAAACATATGAGTAGATTTCGAGATAAAATTTTCAGAACTTTGGAATAATTTGTCATCTTTGAGAATTTTTTGATGTAGCGATACAGACGCTTGTAAAGCAAAAATTAGTAGCTGGCCGGAAATTGTGATAATTGTTTCAATTATTTAAAGGTTCAATAATATGTTATATGATTTTTCTATCAGCAAACGTATGAGTGGATTTCGAGATAAAATTCTCAGAACTTTGGAGTAATATGTCATCTTTAAGGATTTTTTGATTAGTAGCTGGCCGGAAATTGTGATAATTGTTTCAATTATTTAAAGGTTCAATAATATGTTGTATAATTTTTCTATCAGGAAACGTATGAGTAGATTTCGAGATAAAATTCTCAGAACTTTGGAGTAATATATCATCTTTAAGGATTTTTTGATGTAGCGATACAGACGCTTGTAAAGCAAAAACTAGTTGCTGGCCGGAAATTGTGATAACTGTTTAAAATAGTTAAAAGTTCAATAACATGTTAGATGATTTTTCCATTAGCAAACGTATGAGTAGATTTCGAGATAAAATTTTCAGAACTTTGGAATAATTTGTCATCTTTGAGAATTTTTTGATGTAGCGATACAGACGCTTGTAAAGCAAAAACTAGTAGCTGGCCGGAAATTGTGATAATTGTTTCAATTATTTCAAGGTTCAATTATATGTTCTATGATTTTAATATCAGCAAACGTATGAGTAGATTTCGAGATAAAATTCTCAGAACTTTGGAGTAATATGTCATCTTTAAGGATTTTTTAATGTAGCGATACAGACGCTTGTAAAGCAAAAACTAGTTGCTGGCCGGAAATTGTGATAATTGCTTAAAATAGTTAAAGGTTCAATAATATGTTATATGATTTTTTCATCAGCAAACGTATAAGTAGATTTCGAGATAAAAATCTCAGAATAATTTCAGATTTTTTTTAAGACAACAAAATATTTTAAAAATTTTATCGAATAGTAAAAATATAACTTCTGTTCATAATTTAAATTTTGAATGAACTTGGATAATTTTGGATAATCATTTCAATTTCAAAATAATCTAACTTGAAAGAAAAATTATTCACATAAATATATTTCGCAAATTATATGATATACTATATGCAACTCTCAGCCCCGAAAAGTTTTCTCTCCTGATAGTAATATAAACATTTATTTTTTGATGCAACAATACAGACGCTTGTAAAGCAAAAACTAGTTTTTGGCCGGAAATTGTGATAACTGTTTAAAATAGCTAAAGGCTCAATCATATGTTATTTAATTTTTTTATTATAGCAAAGTTATGAGTAGATTTCGAGATAAAATTCTCGAACTTAGGAATAATTTGTCATCTTTGAGAATTTTTTGATGTAGCGATACAGACGCTTGTAAAGCAAAAATTAGTTGCTGGCCGGAAATTGTGATAACTGTTTAAAATTATGAACAGAAGTTTTATTTTTACTATTCGATAAAATTTCTAAAATATTTTGTTGTCTTAAAAAAAATCTGAAACTCTTCTGAGATTTTTATCTCGAAATCTACTCATACGTTTGCTGATGAAAAAATCATATAACATATTTTTAAACCTTTAACTATTTTAAACAATTATCACAATTTCCGGCCAGCAACTAGTTTTTGCTTTACAAGCGTCTGTATCGCTACATCAAAAAATCCTTAAAGATGACATATTACTCCAAAGTTCTGAGAATTTTATCTCGAAATCTACTCATACATTTGCTAATAGAAAAATCATATAACATATTATTGAACCTTTAAATAATTGAAACAATTATCACAATTTCCGGCCAGCTACTAATTTTTGCTTTACAAGCGTCTGTATCGCTACATCAAAAAATTCTCAAAGATGACAAATTATTCCAAAGTTCTGAGAATTTTATCTCGAAATCTACTCATACCTTTGCTTATAAAAAAATTAAATAACATATGATTGAGCCTTTAGCTATTTTAAACAACTATCACAATTTCCGGCCAGCAACTAGTTTTTGCTTTACAAGCGTCTGTATTGTTGCATCAAAAAATAAATGTATATATTACTATCAGGAGAGAAAACTTTTCGGGGCTGAGAGTTGCATATAGTATATCATATAATTTGCGTAATTATTTATGTGAATAATTTTTCTTTAAAGCTAGACTATTTTGAAATTGAAATAATTATCCAAAGTTATCCAAGTTTATTCAAAATTTTAAAATTATGAACAGAAGTTATATTTTTACTATTCGATAAAATTTCTAAAATATTTTGCTGTCTTAAAAAAAATCTGAAACTCTTCTGAGATTTTTATCTCGAAATCTACTCATACGTTTGCTGATGAAAAAATCAAATAACATATTTTTAAACCTTTAACTATTTAAAACAATTATCACGATTTCCGGCCAGCTACTAGTTTTTGCTTTACAAGCGTCTGTATCGCTACATCAAAAAATCCGTAAAGATGACATATTACTCCAAAGTTCTGAGAATTTTATCTCGATATCTCCTCATACATTTGCTGATAGAAAAATCATATAACATATTATTGAACCTTTAAATAATTGAAACAGTTATCACAATTTCCGGCCAGCTACTAATTTTTCCTTTACAAGCGTCTGTATCGCTACATCAAAAAATTCTCAAAGATGACAAATTATTCCAAAGTTCTGAAAATTTTATCTCGAAATCTACTCATACGTTTGCTAATGGAAAATCATATAACATATTATTGATTCTTTAACTATTTTAAACAATTATCACAGATTCCGGCCAGCTACTAGTTTTTGCTTTACAAGCGTCTGTATCGCTACATCAAAAAATCCTTAAAGATGACATATTACTCCAAAGTTCTGAGAATTTTATCTCGAAATCTACTCATACATTTGCTGATAGAAAAATCATATAACATATTATTGAACCTTTAAATAATTGAAACAATTATCACAATTTCCGGCCAGCTACTAATTTTTGCTTTACAAGCGTCTGTATCGCTACATCAAAAAATTCTCAAAGATGACAAATTATTCCAAAGTTCTGAGAATTTTATCTCGAAATCTACTCATACGTTTGCTAATGGAAAAATCATATAACATATTATTGAACCTTTAACTATTTTTAACAATTATCACAATTTCCGGCCAGCTACTAATTTTTGTTTTACAAGCGTCTGTATCGCTACATCAAAAAATCCTTAAAGATGACATATTACTCCTAAGTTCTGAGAATTTTATCTCAAAATCTACTCATAAATTTGAGGATGAAAAAATCATAGAAAATATTATCGAACCTTTAACTATGCTAAACAGTTATCACAATTTCCGGCCAGCGACTAGTTTTTGCTTTACAAGTGTCTGTATCGCTACATCAAAAAATTCTCAAAGATGACAAATTATTCCAAAGTTCTGAAAATTTTATCTCGAAATCTACTCATACGTTTGCTAAAGGAAAAATCATATAACATATTATTGAACCTTTAACTATTTTAAACAGTTATCACAATTTCCGGCCAGCAACTAGTTTTTGCTTTACAAGCGTCTGTACCGCTACATCAAAAAATCCTTCAAGATGACATATTACTCCAAAGTTCTGAGAATTTTATCTCGAAATCTACTCATACGTTTCCTGATAAAAAAATTATATAACATATTATTGAACCTCTAAATAATTGAAACAATTATTACAATTTCCGGCCAGCAACTAGTTTTTGTTTTACAAGCGTCTGTATCGCTACATCAAAAAATTCTCAAAGATGACAAGTTATTCCAAAGTTCTGAAAATTTTATCTCGAAATCTACTCATACGTTTGCTAATGGAAAAATCATATAACATATTATTGAACCTTTAACTATTTTAAACAATTATCACAATATCCGGCCAGCAACTAGTTTTTGCTTTACAAGCGTCTGTATCGCTACATCAAAAAATCCTTAAAGATGACATATTACTCCAAAGTTCTGAGAATTTTATCTCGAAATCTACTCATACGTTTGCTGATAGAAAAATCATATAAAATATTATTGAACCTTTAAATAATTGAAACAATTATCACAATTTCCGGCCAGCTACTAATTTTTGTTTTACAAGCGTCTGTATCGCTACATCAAAAAATTCTCAAAGATGACAAATTATTCCAAAGTTCTGAAAATTTTATCTCGAAATCTACTCATACGTTTGCTAATGGGAAAAAAAATCATATAACATATTATTAAACCTTTAACTATTTATAACAATTATCACAATTTCCGGCCAGCAACTAGTTTTTGCTTTACAAGCGTGTGTATCGCTACATCAAAAAATTCTCAAAGATGACAAATTATTCCAAAGTTCTGAGAATTTTATCTCAAAATCTACTCATAAGTTTGAGAATGAAAAAATCATATAACATATTATTGAACATTTAACAAGATTAAACATTTATCACAATTTCCGGCCAGCTACTAGTTTTTGCTTTACAAGCATCTGTATCGCTACATCAAACAATTCTCAAAGATGACAAATTATTCCAAAGTTCTGAAAATTTTATCTCGAAATCTACTCATACGTTTGCTAATGGTAAAATCATATAACATATTATTGAACCTTAACTATTTTTAACAATTATCACAATATCCGGCCAGCAACTAGTTTTTGCTTTACAAGCGTCTGTATCGCTACATCAAAAAATCCTTAAAGATGACATATTACTCCAAAGTTCTGAGAATTTTATCTCGATATCTTCTCATACATTTGCTGATAGAAAAATCATATAACATATTATTGAACCTTTAAATAATTGAAACAGTTATCACAATTTCCGGCCAGCTACTAATTTTTGCTTACAAGCGTCTGTATCGCTACATCAAAAAATTCTCAAAGATGACAAATTATTCCAAAGTTCTGAGAATTTTATCTCGAAATCTACTCATACGTTTGCTAATGGAAAAATCATATAACATATTATTGAACCTTTAACTATTTTTAACAATTATCACAATTTCCGGCCAGCTACTAATTTTTGCTTTACAAGCGTCTGTATCGCTACATCAAAAAATTCTCAAAGATGACAAATTATTCCAAAGTTCTGAGAATTTTATCTCGAAATCTACTTATACGTTTGCTAATGGAAAAATCATAGAAAATATTATTGAACCTTTAACTATTTTTAACAATTATCACAATTACCGGCCAGCTACTAGTTTTTACTTTACAAGCGTCTGTATCGCTACATTAAAAAATCCTTAAAGATGCCATATTACTCCTAAGTTCTGAGAATTTTATCTGAAAATCTACTCATAAGTTTGAGGATTAAAAAATAATAGAACATATTATTGAACCTTTAACTATGCTAAACAGTTATCACAATTTCCGGCCAGCTACTAATTTTTGCTTTACAAGCGTCTGTATCGCTACATCAAAAAATTCTCAAATATGACAAATTATTCCAAAGTTCTGAAAATTTTATCTCGAAATCTACTCATACGTTTGCTAATGGAAAAATCATATAACATATTATTGAACCTTTAACTATTTTAAACAATTATCACAATTTCCAGCCAGCAACTAGTTTTTGCTTTACAAGCGTCTGTATCGCTACATCAAAAAATCCTTAAAGATGACATATTACTCCAAAGTTCTGAGAATTTTATCTCAAAATCTACTCATACGTTTGCTGATATTAAAATCATAGAACATATTATTGAACCTTTAAATAATTGAAACAATTATCACAATTTCCGGCCAGCTACTAATTATCGCTTTACAAGCGTCTGTATCGCTACATCAAAAAATTCTCAAAGATGACAAATTATTCCAAAGTCCTGAAAATTTTATCTCGAAATCTACTCATACGTTTGCTAATATAAAAATCATATAACATTTTATTAAACCTTTATCTATTTTAAACAATCATCACAATTTCCGGCCAGCAACTAGTTTTTGCTTTACAAGCGGCTGTATCGCTACATCAAAAAATCCTTAAAGATGACATATTACTCCAAAGTTCTGAGAATTTTATCTCGAAATTTACTCATACGTTTGCTGATAGAAAAATCATATAACATATTATTGAACCTTTAAATAATTGAAACAATTATCACAATTTCCGGGCAGCTGCTAATTTTTGCTTTACAAGCGTCTGTATCGCTTCATCAAAAAATTCTCAAAGATGACAAATTACTCCAAAGTTCTGAGAATTTTATCTCGAAATCTCCTCATACGTTTGCTAATGGAAAAATCATATAACATATTATTGAACCTTTAACTATTTTTAACAATTTTCACAATTTCCAGCCAGCTACTAGTTTTTACTTTACAATCGTCTGTATCGCTACATCAAAAAATCCTTAAAGATGACATATTACTCCTAAGTTCTGAGAATTTTATCTCAAAATCTACTCATAAGTTTGAGGATGAAAAAATCACAGAACATATTATTGAACCTTTAACTATGCTAAACAGTTATCACAATTTCCGGCCAGCTACTAATTTTTGCTTTACAAGCGTCTGTATCGCTACATCAAAAAATTCTCAAATATGACAAATTATTCCAAAGTTCTGAAAATTTTATCTCGAAATCTACTCATATGTTTGCTAATGGAAAAATCATATAACATATTATTGAACCTTTAACTATTTTAAACAGTTATCACAATTTCCGGCCAGCTACTAGTTTTCGCTTTACAAGCGTCTGTATCGCTACATCCAAAAATTCTCAAAGATGACAAATTATTCCAAAGTTCTGAGAATTTTATCTCGAAATCTACTCATACCTTTGCGAATAAAAAAATTAAATGACATATTATTGAGCCTTTAACTATTTTAAACAATTATCACAATTTCCGGCCAACAACTAGTTTTTGCTTTACAAGCGTCTGTATTATTGCATCAAAAAATAAATGTTTATATTACTATCAGGAGAGAAAACTTTTCGGGGCTGAGAGTTGCATATAGCATATAGTATATTTAAATAATTGAAACAATTATCACAATTTCCGGCCAGCTACTAATTTTTGCTTTACAAGCGTCTGTATCGCTACATCAAAAAATTCTCAAAGATGACAAATTACTCCAAAGTTCTGAGAATTTTATCTCGAAATCTACTCATACGTATCTAATGGAAAAATCATATAACATATTATTGAACCTTTAACTATTTTTAACAATTATCACAATTTCCGGCCAGCTACTAGTTTTTACTTTACAAGCGTCTGTATCGCTACATCAAAAAATCCTTAAAGATGACATATTACTCCAAAGTTCTGAGAATTTTATCTCGAAATCTACTCATAAGTTTGAGGATGGAAAAATCATAGAACATATTATTGAACCTTTAACTATTTTAAACAGTTATCACAATTTCCGGCCAGCTACTAGTTTTCGCTTTACAAGCGTCTGTATCGCTACATCAAAAAATTCTCAAAGATGACAAATTATTCCAAAGTTCTGAGAATTTTATCTCGAAATCTACTCATACCTTTGCGAATAAAAAAATTAAATGACATATTATTGAGCCTTTAACTATTTTAAACAATTATCACAATTTCCGGCCAACAACTAGTTTTTGCTTTACAAGCGTCTGTATTATTGCATCAAAAAATAAATGTTTATATTACTATCAGGAGAGAAAACTTTTCGGGGCTGAGAGTTGCATATAGTATATCATATAATTTGCGTAATATATTTATGTGAATAATTTTTCTTTAAAGTTAGATTATTTTGAAATTGAAATGATTATCCAAAATTATCCAAGTTTATTCAAAATTTAAATTATGAACAGAAGTTGTATTTTTACTATTCGATAAAATTTCTAAAATATTTTGTTGTCTTAAAAAAATCTGAAATTCTTCTGAGATTTTTATCTCGAAATCTACTCATACGTTTGCTGATGAAAAAATCATTTAACAGATTATTGAACTTTTAACTATTTTAAACAATTATCACAATTTCCGGCCAGCAACTAGTTTTTGCTTTACAAGCGTCTGTATCGCTACATCAAAAAATCCTTAAAGATGACAAATTACTCCAAAGTTCTGAGAATTTTATCTCAAAATCTACTCATAGGTTTGAGATGAAAAAATCATAAAACATATTATTGAACTTTTAACTATTTTAAACAGTTATCATAATTTCCGGCCAGCGACGAGTTTTTGCTTTACAAGCGTTTGTATCGCTACATCAAAAAATCCTTAAAGATGACATATTACTCCAAAGTTCTGAGAATTTTATTTCGAAATCTACTAATACGTTTGCTGATGAAAAAATCATATAACATATTATTGAACCTTTAGCTATTTTACGCAATTATCACAATTTCCGGCCAGCTACTAGTTTTTGCTTTACAAGCGTCTGTATCGCTACATCAAAAACTCCTCAAAGATGATAAATTACTTCAAAGTTCTGAGAATTTTATCTCGAAATCTACTCATACGTTTGCTGATAGAAAAATCATATAACATATTATTGAACCTTTAACTATTTTAAACAGTTATCACAATTTCCAGCCAGCTACTAGTTTTTGCTTTACAAGTGTCTGTATCGCTACATCAAAAAATCCTTAAAGATGACATATTACTCCAAAGTTCTGAGAATTTTATCTCGAAATCTACTCATACGTTTGCTGATAGAAAAATCATATAACATATTATTGAACCTTTAAATAATTGAAACAATTATCACAATTTCCGGCCAGCTACTAATTTTTGCTTTACAAGCGTCTGTATCGCTACATCACAAAATCCTCAAAGATGACATATTACTCCAAAGTTCTCAGAATTTTATCTCGAAATCTACTCATACGTTTGCTGATGGAAAAATCATATAACATATTATTGAACCTCTAACTAATTTAAACAGTTATCTTAATTTCCGGGCAGCAACTAGTTTTTGCTTTACAAGCGTCTGTATTGCTGTATCAAAAAATAAATGAGTATATTACTATCAGGAGAGATAATTTTTCGGGGCTGAGAGTAGCATATAGTATATCATATAATTTGCGTAATTATTTATGTGAATAATGTTTGTTTAAAGTTAGATCATTATGAATTTGAAGTAATTATCCAAAATTATTCAAGTTTATTCAAAATTTAAAATTATGAAAAGAAGTTATATTTTTTCTTTTGGATAAAATTTTAAAAATTCTTTTGTTGGCTTCTAAAAAATTCTGAAATTCTCCTGAGTTATCTCGAAATGTTGGAAAAATCATATAACATATAATTTAACTTTTATTTTGTTTTGCAATTATTACATTTTGCGGCCAGCAAATGGTTTAGAAAATTCAAGAAACTGTACCACAACTTCATTAAAATATTTTTTGCACTACACTAGCTGTTTTGAATTATTGCACTACACTAGCTGTTTTGAACACAATTGTGAAAATATTTTATCAAATTTGTTAATTTTCGCAAAAGAACTCATATTCATTTAAGTCCAAATTCATTTAAGTTGTTCCGGAAGAAAAGTTGAGCTAACTTAATAAAAAACTGTCGTGATAGTCATTTTTCTGGGCTGAGAGTAAAATTTCTGGGCTGACAGTTGAAAGTGTCATGATATTATATTTTAGTGTTGCCATCGCGTTTTTCGGGGATGAAAACTGGGCTAACTTCACATACATATGTTTACGAACGAAAAACGTTTTTATCTCGCGTAGGAAATGCAATTTTTTCTATGATACTAATATATAATCGATATTTACTATAAATTATAAAGTTATAAATCGACATCAAAACAATCAAATTCATATTCTATTTTTTCATGGTTACGTTGTTTAAAATACTTTGTAAAATTATATGAAAAACCATAGCAACTATAATTTGTTATTTTTTTACACAAGTGAGTTTACTTTTCGCATAGAAAAAAGCGTTTTTTGGGTTGTAGTAAAATCGTAATAGTACGGGAGGTGGCGTTACATTTGTAGGAGTCATTTCATACCGACTGAATTTCATTTTGAGAGTTGTTCAATGTTCATATATTAACAAAATGAGCGTCAGTCGTCGGACCCGCGGTGGGGCTAAGGGTGGTAGCATGCGAAAGTCGGTAAAAAAGGTTTGGTCCTAGTATTTTCATACCGCTCCAAAATTTGTGAGATGATATTTTAGATTATTTTTAACAAAAAAACAATCGTCAGCTGTATTGAAGAGGGTGCGTTATACGTCAGTCACGTAAATGAACCATTCTGAAAACTTGTAAATATAAATTCATTTTACCTATACCTTACGCAATTCATGCAGCTGAATTTTCATACTTTTAAAATAATAAAGAAAACCGTCAGCTGTATTTTTAACGGGGAAAAGACCGTCAGCCAGTGTCATAATATGCTGCGCGCTCAGTACATCGCAGTTCATCATAGTCACTTTGCAAATAAACTGACGATCTTTTCACTTACAAACGTACAGCTGAAAACGATTTTTAATTTTTTTTAATCAATAAAATGACTTTTTTATTCGCCTAAAGAGGTACTTTATTACTGTGATTGACTTGATTGTGACCGTAAAGTGTCACTTTTAAATAATAACTTTTTAAATAATAAGTATATTTTTAAGTGGTTTGATGGTGATCAAGTCCCACCGACAATAACTGGTGCTATAATTATCGATGAGAATCCTACAGGTATTTATTTATACCTTTTATAACATATGGGAAAAAATGTTGATATAGATCTAAGGTTTGCACTATTTACTTTTACAGGAAACTTCGAAAGCGATGGACTATCAGATACCGAAAAAGATGATGCAGACGAATTTGAACCGGCACAAATTGACAGCTCCGATGAAAGTTGCGAACAAATTGATGATGACAAAACCGACGCCACAGAAGAATTAAATTAATAAATAAATTTATATGTTGTAAACGTTAAGATAAGCTTCCTTATATATTTTGAAGATCCTTAATAAAATAGAAAATAAGATTTTCAAAAATAAAAAAGTATGAAAAATTTATTAAAACGATGTTTAAGTTATAATATACACTACTGTGCGTATATTAAATTAATATAATACTGATTAATATTCATATAAAAAGTAATTTTATTTTATTAAATAAATAAAAATGGTCGTCAGCGTACGTTTGTAAGTATAAAGATAGTCAGTTTATTTGCAAAGTGACTATGATGAACTGAGATGCACTGAGCACGCAGCATGTTATGACACTGGCTGACGGTCTTTCCCCCGTTAAAAATACAGCTGACGGTTTTCTTTATTATTTTAAAAGTATGAAAATTCAGCTGCATGAATTGCATAAGGTATAAAATGAATTTATATTTACAAGTTTTCAGAATGGTTCATATACGTGACTGACCTATAACCCACCCTCTTCAATACAGCTGACGATTGTTTTTTTTTGTTAAAAATAATCTAAAATATCATCTCACAAATTTTGGAGCGGTATGAAAATACTAGGACCAAACTTTTTTTACCGGTTTTCGCATGCTGCCACATTTAGCCCCACCTCCGACGACTGACGCTCATTTTGTTAATATATGAACATTGAACAACTCTCAAAATGAAATTCAGTCGGTATGTAATGACTCCTACAAATGTAACGCCACCGCCCGTACTATAAAGGATAAAGGTTGAATTAATTGCCAAAACTTAATAGAAAGAATTAATAAATTGTCAAATCGAAATTCACATCTTCTCCCGTTTAAATTTATAATTCAACTGCAAAAAGTTTTGATTTATTTATAATTATCATAGTGCAATATTAAAGGATTTATTACTACTATCAAAAGTAAACAAGATAATATAGAAAGTAGTAGTGTGCAACAATGTAGTTTTTAATGTATTACAATAGTATTTTATAGAAAATTAACAGCTTAACTATATAATTAGTAAACACCATAAAATTAGAAAACACTATCTTTTTTCAACTTGAGAACGGTGATGTGCCGATATATCGTTTATTATTGATTTAATAAAAATAAATAAAAGACTTAAAATAAAAAATAAACTAATAAATTAAAATTGTGAGTAGCTTAAATTTCATTGTATTTGAATTTAAAAAAAAATTATAAGTTGCTCGAAAAAATTATTTAAATTTGAATAGAAAATTTAAAACTGGTTAAGTTGAATTATTAATATAATTATATAAACTGGTTAGGTTAAATATTCGGTAATAAATGCTTTAGTATTTATTGAAAAATAAATACATTAAATTAAAAGAAATAAATAATTTACATTTATATTTGCAAAAAGTGACAAAAAAGATTTTTCAAATAATTATTATAATTTAATTCGAATGTTTTAAAACTTAACAGTTACACTAGACTACGATTTTTTTAAATTAATTCTAACATAATAGCTTATGTTAAATTTATATTTCTCTTTTTGTTTATATAAATGTCATATATTTATTTTATTTGTTTTATAATGCAATTGTTAGTTTTTATAATACTGAACATGGGTCTATTTCGAAATATATTAATTTAATAACAAATACTGTATTTTAATTCAAAACTGATTCTATTAATTGAGGAACAACAAATTTAAAAATTAAATAATTTAAATATATTAAATCAATACAAAATTTTAAACTTTGATATAGAACGAAGTGCAGAGCTTTCTTTAAAAACAAACAATTATATTAAAGTTTTAAATTCAAAGGAATACCTAAACTTGAAAAAGAAAGTTCAGGTATTTATCAAATAAATTGTGTTGAAAATATAGTTTTAATAAAACAAGTAGAAAATAAATTTAAGTCAGATATTAAATAATTTTATTATTTTTTTATAATAAAATTCAATTTTACTTAAACTGATTTCATAACTCAAAATAACACTTGTATCGTGACTCGGCAAATTGTATCATGACTCGGCATAATAGATTCCTGGCTTTCAGAACCAAATAAATCACAATTTCTTCTTCAATTGGTAAAATGTAAAAGATATGAAGTATGTTTCGGTGGGAGACTGCAACAAACAACTTGTTTAGTCGCGTTTTGTCACAAAATTTAATATTAATTATCACTACAGTTCACATGGTATCTTCGAATATTCAAAGAGTCTGAATTAATGAATATTTCTTATATAGTGTGCTAAATATGTCATGCTAAATAAAAAAAAAATGGGTTTTGCAGAAATATTTGGTAGTGAATGTTCAGGTTCTAGATTAAAAATGTGAAATTGTAGTTTGTGCTTGTAACAGTCTCATGAAAGAAATTGGAGCTACATAGTATTCTTATAATTGGCATATTTGCAAACGCATTTGTTTAAAATTTTAATATACCGTATTAAAAAGTGGCGAGGGGTGTCAGATACGTTTTAGGTAAACCGAGCATCTAATGGTCGTTCTGTTAGTAGTTAGCTATACTACTGAACAGCTAATAGTATATTACATACCTAGCGCAGTAAATAGCAATTTTCATGCGAAGGAAAATATTGCGATAGGAGTAGGAAGCGATAGGAGTTTACTATGTCTATTGCGATAGGAGTTTACTGTGATAGGAGTAGAAAAAATATATTTGTGATTTACGTCCGTAAGACAACAAACAGTAACGCGGTGAAAATGGTATATGTGAACAAAGTTACAGAAATTGGATTTTAAAATTAAACAAAATCCCTCTTCTCTTCTTCGAGCTTTGCATCAAGTTTGGATACAATAAAAAAAAACAGAGTAACAAAAAATGATTCAAATTGATTGTTAAAACTCATAAAGAAAATTAGCGAATATTTTCAGTTATGTATGTTTCTGGCACCTGTTGCACAACACTTAATTATATTAATTGAATTAAACATATTTTCTGTAAAAATAAATCCCCAAAAAGGGTTGAGTTGAAGATTATTTACGAGGATAGGTTAATAATAATTTTACAAGTAAAGGATAAATATCTAACGAAGATTTTACAGTCAATTTAAATATTTGTTGTTGAGTAACAATTATGGGACATCAACATATAAGAATTAATTATGTTTGTGTGAAATAATGGGGCGGTTTTGTATCTCAAGATACAAAATCAGGTATAACCAACCAACTTAAACTAATTACTTATCAACTCCATTTTACATTTTTTCATCCACAATTACTGATATTCTTTAAGAAATATATGAACACTTTCAAACTTCACAATAATCATTCGTTTTGAAATATTTAAAAATATAATTTGTTTTGTTTATATTAAAACCACATATATCATCACAAATAATAACTTTCTTATTTTAAATTTGTTTAAACGAGGGTGAACGTTACAACAAATCCTTATAAAAAATAAGGGAGAAAGAATTCTTAATAATTCTAATGGAGATGAATTGTTTTAAAAATGAAAAGAAGGCTGAAAGTGATACTGTCTGGATCATAAATTGCATATAATACATCGTTATGTAAAAAAACACATTGTTTACAGGTTTACTCACTTGATTTTTAAGCGAAAATTAAGTGTTTGTCTTGCTTTATAAAGACAAGATTAATTAACAACCTAAAGTAAACTTATGGTCCTTGTTGTAAATTCATTTGAAAAAAGATAAAAATAGTATAAATTATTATTGAATTTATTTCTTTATTGAGTTAGGCAAGGAAATGTAAACTGCCATTGTACCCGAAATAAGCACTTAAATATAAAACAGAAAAAATTATTTTTCGCGATCCCTTCTTTTGAGTTAAGTTCAAAACAAATATATCATATATATAAGGAAACAGCATTTGTAAATTTTTTTCCTGTTTTGATTTATTTATTGGTTTCGTTGGCAGAAGAGTATATTGAAGGTGGTTTAGGATATAAAACGAAGCTGATGTATGGTTTTATTTGTAAGGTATTTCAATATTTTTTATGAGGGTTGAGAGATTTTCTGAGGTTCAATTTGATTCATATATTATTTATTTAGAAAACAAACAAACAAATTTATTGAAAAACTTTAATTTTTTGGTATGATACAAAAGATTAGATTGTTTTTTCTGTATTGATAATTTTATGTTGGATTTAGAAGAACAGCATGGTATTTTGTAGTTTTAATTTATTTTCATTTGATTTTGTATTCATATGCCAATTATGCTTTAAATTGTTGGTTTTTTTTAATATGACTACACTTCTTCTACTAGAAATGGTGTAATAGGCCATAGATTTTTGCATAATACTTGTAAAATTAAGTAAAAGATATTTATAAATTATTGATTTCAGTTTTTGTAACGCAATACAAATGATTTTTCACCAAATATAAATAAGATGTCGAAAGATCGTTATTAACAAAATTTACAATAGAGGTTGTAACTCGATTGAAATGATAAGATTTATACTTATTTGAGATCTGCAAAAAGAAGGGTATAACATTTAAATTTTGTTATGACATTGAAACAATTACTTGATAATCAAAGTTTCCAAGAGAGTATAAAATCGACTTGTCCAAAACTTTTAATTCATTTTCATTTTAATTCGTTTTTATTATTTTTCAGTTGTTCTACTACTCCTAAAATGTATTTAAGAACACTGCGATTTTCTTATACACTTTTTGATGGGCTACCGTGTGATGTAACCCACCACCTTAGTGGATCTGTGCCAAATGATTTAACAACTTCATTAGGAGAAATTACATTACCAAGTGATTTTGACATGTTAAAACCTTTTTCGTCAACAGCAAATTCATGAATAACGGGGTGGGGTGATAATGGGGTGGGATTGTGACCTACGGGGTCACACAAAGAACTTTCCGTAAGATTAAAAACTAACCAATTGCTGAATAATGTATACTGAAACACCACATTTACTTTACGACCTATTTGGAGGCGTTAAAGTTATACAATATATTTTAATTGCATTGTCTAAAGATATGTTTTACAGAACATAAATTAAAATAAAAAACGAAAAATTACAAAAAAATAATTAAAACACACTTTTAAAAAAGCCACCAAAAAGTGAATATTAGCACAATTTTAAAGTCAAGGATTTTTATAACAAAAATACAGATTATTTACATTTAATCAGGATAACACACATACACATACAGACTGTGAACTTAAATCTGTCTAGACAGGTTTAGAAGGTATTGAAACGTGAAGATATAATTGAAATATCGATATCGAAAATCATCTCAAACGCAACAACCTAACATATCGGTGAGTTAAAAAATCAGCATTTGTTTGATGGACACCGACCGCTTTGCACAAGATGCCTCAAAGCCTGGTTTGTTCTTTTTCGAATTAAGTGAAACGTTTTTACAAAAATTCGTCAAAAATACTTAATAACTGTGGCTGTTGGTATGATATCCTTATAAGAATGAAAAAAGCTATTTATCCGAAAGTGACAAACCGGAAGTTGCAAAATTACTATAAACATCACAAAAACCTTATGCTGTAAGTTTCAACAAAATAGAATGTTAGAACTGAGTGCTATTGAAGTTTCAAAAAACAGTTGTTCAACGATCCATTGATATCCGCCCCGATTCCTGTATCAAATTTGGAAAATAACTTATGCTTTCCATATTCAAGTAAGCCCGAATGCGTTTGCAGCATTTTCATACAAAAGTTTTATCTAGATCTCATGGGTTTGCGTAACGAAAATAACACCTCCAGGATTCTAGCTCTCTAAATATTGATTTTACAATGTTTGAGATATGGAATCGTTTGGTCCTCTGGTCAGGTCAGGAAAGTCACTATTTTTTTGGTCGTATCCCGCTTTTTTCGTTTCCATGATAATATCCCTATCGTTTCCATGATAATATAAAAATTCTTGGAGCTAGCAAAAATTGTGTATTGTGTTGAGTTAAGGTGAGTTAAGAAATTTAACGAAAACTCCGTTTCCATGACGAGATAATCCGAGATAATCCCGGTTATCTCGGTAATGGAAACATAGTATATGTTGTTAATATTGGATTAACCTATTTGTAACCAATATGTTAAAACATTTATTTATTTAGTTTAATATTACATAAAATAAATTTTTTTATTTAGTTCAAAAACAAAAACTTTTAATTTTTAATTTTAGTTTTATATATTGTCCACTTAGTTTTATACATGTCCAAAAAAACTGGCAGTAGCCCCCTCCTACATACCATAAATCAGCATGTTTTATTTTTGTTAGATGTATGATTGTTAGTTCAGGGTGTCGATTCTGATCGGATTTGACAACTGTTGTTGAAAACTGTTGTCTAAAACAGGTTAAAATAAAATTTGTCTTTACTTGATTCGCACAACACAAAAACTAAACGAAAAACGTTTGTCTGAAATAATTTCATACAATTTATATATTTTGACGTTTGACGTTTGGATTTAATAAAATTTGTTTGGTTTTAGTTAATATAACTTTATATTTTATTTAGTTGTTCTAATTAAATTTAATTTAATTTTTATGTGTTAAAGTGAATTGTAACAAACACGTAAACACGGTGAATTTAAATAAAGTGAAATTATAATATAAAAACTATATAAACTATATAAAAATCTATTTAAAATCATTGAAAAGTAAGTTTTTTTATTTTTCAAAGTGTTTAATATTTATCATTTTCATTATTATTCATCCATTCTTTTAGGTATCAATTAAAAGAAATTTGAATCTTCTCAACTGTGCAGAATTGTGAACTCTAAAGCGACCTTATAGTAAGTCGCTGTGTTGGTTATATAAACTTACCAACTCCAGCTCAGAAGATACTAAAATATTTATATACTTGATGATAAGCTTCTCAAGAAAAAACAAATAAAACAAAACATAATTTTTTAATGGACCGTAAACTAGGAATTGAATATAATAAAACAAACATTTGCTTTAAACATTTTCTTACAAATAACATCAAATTTATAAATAAATAATATGTATCTATCTTACATTTTAATAATTTTGTTTGTTCAAACTTAACAAGTATTATAATAAATTTCACTAATAAAATTAAAATAAAAACGCCAATTTCTTCTTAACTAATAGTTTTTATTTACTATATACGTATTTCGAAAGCTATGCTTTCATCGACAGTAGTATATATCAAAACTGATATATACTACTGTATACTACAGTTTTGATATATACTACTGTCGATGAATGCATAGCTTTCGAAATACGTATATAGTAAATAAAAACTAATAGTTAACAAGAATTTGGCGTTTTTATTTTAATTTTATTAGTGAAATTTATTATGTATCTATATTCAACACAACAAATTCGAAATATTAATATAATAAAATACATATATAATTGTGAAACTTACCATTTTCTTACAAAAATTAATCAAATATAGATTTCAATTTTTAAACACTTAATTTTTTTATAAAAATTTTAGTAAACAATAAGGTTAACAATACAAATTTTGTAAACAAATAATTTAGCTCGTCCTATTTTGGTAGTGTTAAATAATTATTAAAATTGTTGTCTAAATTGTAGAGAAATCTAAATTTAACGAAAACTTAACGAAAATGTTGCCAGGTGGAAAAATATTTTTTGGAGAGTAGTTAGACAACTTTCTGTCTAAAATAGGCTAAAATTTGATTTAAAAATGTCAAAACCGATCAGAATCGACCCCCGGGAAAGGTTAATAGTTTTTTTCGTTTAGCATAAAATTAAATTATTAATATGATGCTGCATTATATTTATAATGTTTTGATTTAAAGTTTGTTGTTTATACTTTTTGTCATAGGACATATCGTCGCTTTAATAATGAAATAACGTATGCCATATATACGTTGTTTTTATATAATGGGTGCGCTGCATTCCCCATAAGGATGTCTATAAAGTGGCATTTTAACATTTTCCAATTTTTTTATAACTGGGGTTGAAAATTAATATATTGTTAATTAACGTACATGCAAATTTGAATTCGGTTAAATATTGAAACAGCGTAAATGCATGTACTATATTTCAATTCCTACAGAATAATAACTTGGGTAAAATCAGTGTCGTATACTTTACATACATTACGATCGCCACACGAAATGGTAAATCTAAAATATTGTATAAGCATCATTCATTACTACATGATATGCCGGTTCATATAAATAAAAAATTGTAAGAATATTATGCGTTAGTTTAATAATAATTAGTTTTAGACTTAATCGTACTTTTATGCAAAATGAAATAACGTATATGAGATATAAAATAAGATATGTATAAGGTACCTGATTGACTTTTCACCTCTTTTTAGGTAGAAAAGCCAGCAGGTACCAATGTGAAATTTTAATATGCTGTAGGGAAATTAGTCAAGATTAATTGGCAGACATTTTTTTTTCAATATTTTTATTCATTCAATAGTGCTGCCGAGTTTACGAAAATCAGAAAATCGAAAAATCTTTAAACCCAATTATCTCGAAACTACACTTTTGCGAATACGTTGTTTCATTATTAAAGCGACGATATGAGTAAAACTCAAAAATAACTGATAATAAAACTAGGTAGTTCTTCAGAAAAGGAAAAAGTGCACAACTAGTTCTGGATGCCGATTATGGAATACGATTTAAGCAAGATCGCAATCGCTTTCAAAAAAATATTGTGTACGTACATGAGAATATATTACAATGTATTAGTAATCGCAATGTAATAAAAATAGACCTGTTTTTGTGGGTATTATTATGTAGGCATTAATTAGCGATTTTATAATGTCAAATAAACATTATCTTTCGAGTTGATGTTTTTAAAAATTTTAAGTGAACATATATACAGCCGGCTCTACACGATGCTACGAACACGTACCTTCTAACGTTGGACGCATGACGGTTTTTTGAATGAAATTTGAATGAAATTCATTCAAAAAACCATCATGCGTCCAACGTTGGAAGGTGTTCGTAGCATCGTTTATTATCGCCTTTATAATTGTAAGTATTTTTTTAAAATTAGTGGTTTAATTTGTGTTTTAGTAAGTTTTAAACGTATCAGTTAAATGTAATCCCTCTATGTTTATAAAATTTGTTGACAACAATTCAAATTTCTCAAAATCATTTGGGTCATTCAAGGAAAGACATCGAAGATTTGGCATTGTGATTTTTATAAATTTTTTAGCTTCTTCATATTCAATCTGGGTAATGTCTAAAGCTTTCAACACTTTTAATTGCAATATACAGTTATAATTTACAGGCATTACATCAGCAGTAAAAAATTGAAGTTGTAATGTTTGTAAATTCAATAAGTTATCGCAAATAATTTTTATTGGATTTGATTTTTAATCAAATTGTAAATCTATTTTAAGATTTGTAAGTGATGATTGAGATTTACAAAATTTTTCAAAGTGATGAAGATCCCGATTGAAAACTTGCCTAATATACAGCGAAAGTAAGTTTATTCAAAATAATATCAATAAAATCTAATCGAATTGGATAATCGAATATTTCTAAATGTTTAATAGTTTTGATTTGTTTTGCTAGAAATTTATAAATCCAGCTGATATCTTCAGTATCGAAATTGGTTAAACTAAGAGCTTTTATTGAAGTTACTTGATTCAGCAAGTGTTCAAAATAACATTGTGCCATATTCAAACTTGGTTTGTGCAAAACAAATTCCGTCAAGTTTTTAAGCTTACGACACATGTCTTAGTATTTGCATGCTAACCAAAATTCTTTATTTTCTGTTTTTGCAAAGCAGTTAACTGATTTTAATTTAAGCGAACGAATATCGTGTAGATAGGCAAATACTTGTATACGATTGTCGAAATACACAAAAAAAACAGATTCATACGTGATGTTTCTTATGCAAGGTCCAAATTTAGTCAAAAATTCCTTCAATAACTCTGTTATTACAGTTTCAAATAACTCAATTGTTCCGAAATACATTTCACTTTTCAGTAATTGTTGTAACTTAATTGAAACAGAAGAAGCCAAACAATCAAGGCTGTTCATTCTAATCTTTATTTTATCATATACTATATTGTAATGAGAGTAACTAAAAGGATTTACAGGTTAGCATTAGTAGATGTACATCTCTTAACGCTAAATAACTGCAGATGTGCTCAAAGATCTAAAACAAATAATGGTTAGAATTTTGAATAGTGGAATGAAACTAAATAAACAATGATTTTAGAAAAACATATAAAAGTGCAACCAGAAAAAACTTACATCAAGAGGTAGACTTTGAAGCAGGGTTGCGGAGTCGGTGCCAAAATTAAGCGACTCCGACTCCAAGTTTTAAAATTTTAAATCCGACTCCTAATCCGATATCGACTCCGACTCCGATTTATATAGAAAATATTCAATTTTCAATTATTATTGAGAATTATGGCATTATAAGTTTGTCAAAAAAATGTTGTCAAGTGTGTCAAAAGAAAGATTTTTATTTATTTTTTTACCCAATTTTTTGGAAAAAAACAAAATTAATAATATGTATGACATGAAAATTTATTATTATTATAGAGGATTATGGCATTATACGTTTGTCAAAAAATAGTGTCAAGCGTGTCAAAAAATGATTTCGTTTATTTATCTAGCCAATTTTTTGGAAAAAAAATGTAGCTGTTTTTATGACGTAAATGTAATTGAAAATGAAATTGGACATAGAATTTTTTAATTTGTTATAGTTTTTGAAATATTTTTGGGATTTTGAAAAAAGTTTGCATTTTTGATTTTGTAATAATTTTTGCAATATTTTTAGAATTTTGGAAAAAGTTTTAATATTTGATTTTGTAAGAATTTTTGGAATTTTTAGAAATTTTAAATTTTTGATTTTATTATAATTTTTGGAATTTTGAAAAAAGTTTCAATTTTTGATTTTGTAATAATTTTTGCAATATTTTTAAAATTTTGAAAAAAGTTTGATTTTATTATAATTTTTACAATATTTTTGGAATTTTGAAAGAAATGTAAATTTGTGATTTGGTAATATTTTCTCGAATTGCTAAATTGAAGGTTTTTGAATAGTTTGCTGAAAATATAATTAAAAATGAAATTGGACATGGACATTTTTAAATTTGTTATAGTTTTTGAAATATTTTTGAAATTTTGAAAAAGTTTCAATTTTTGATGTTGTAAGAATTTTTGGAATATTTTCAGAGTTTTGGAAAAAGTTTGAATTTTCGAATTTTAACAATTTTTGGAATATTATTAAAATTTAGAAAAAGTTTAAATATTTGATTTTATTCCAATTATTGGAATATTTATAGAATTTAAAAAAAAATTTTTAGTTTTACATATATTTTTAGAATTTTGAAAAAAGTTTTTATTTTTGAATTTTTAAGAAGTTTTGGAATATTATCAGAATTTAGAAAAAGTTTAAATTTTTGATTTCATTCTAATTATTGGAATATTTTTAGAATTTTGAAAAAAAATAGAATATTTGAATTTTATAATACATATTTTTAGAATTTTGAAAAAAGTTTCAATTTTTGATTTTGTAAGAATTTTTGGAAAAATTTTAAATTTTTGATTTTATTATAATTTTTATAATTTTGGGAAAAGTTACAATTTTTGACTTTGTTATAATTTTTGCAATATTTTCAGAATTTTTGAAATAAGTATTAATCCGTAATTTTATAGTAATTTTTGAAATATTTTTACAATTTTGTTTGAAAAAAGTTTGAATTTTTTATTTTACAATATTTTTGGAATTTTGAAAAAAATATAAATTTGAAATTTTGAAATATTTTCTCGAAACGCTAAATGGAGAGGTTTTTGAGCAGTTTGCTGATTGTATAATATTTTCACTAAATTATGTTAATATATGATCTGTTCTAATTTTCCAACAACGTATTGATGTTTTGTGCTAGTTTTGTAATATAGATATGTATTGTATGTATGATAACAGAGATAAAAAATACATGTACTTTAACAAAAAGTTATGTTTGAAATACATCGCTGCCCAAAGCTAAAAACCATGTCCTCATAAAAGTTTTTTGCCGAAAACTATATCAAAATCCTTAACCCAGACCGAAGTCTTGATATCTCAGAGCTGTGAGATTTTACCCCCTCCATATTTTCTTATTTATATTAACGATTTGTTAGATTTATCAATTAGTCCTTTTCATAGTTTTGCTGATGATAGCACGCTTCATGCGTCTCGTGAAAACCCATAATTATATTCACCGTCAGCGCTAAATAAATGTAGATCAAGTTTGATAGGTTGCCTAAAGTCTAAACATTGATCTTCAAACAATAATGGATTGGGGTGTTGCTCACAGTGTTGAATTCAATACGAGCAAGACACTGGTTTGTCATTTTTCTAGATTATCCACACCTAATCTAATTTCATTAAAGTTTGACTCTAAAGATCTAGTAGAAAAAGAATCTGTACGACTTCTAGAACTAGATTTTGAAAATAATTTGAAATGGGATTGTCATATTTTTAACCTAGCTAAGAACGCTATTCAAAAATTGGACTTTTTGGGATGATGTCGTAAGTTTTTTAAAAGTGAACAGCTTCTTTTAGTATACAATACAATAAAAGTTAATTAGAAATTTCACATAGTAAGCGAAGAAATACAAGATGGTGTATTTATAGCAAATTCAATAATACCAGAAAAAGGCATCATCGATTTAAAGATTACCATTCGGGTTAAAAATATCTACTAACAGCTTTCAAAGAAAAACAATTTTGCGAAATGTATACAACAAAATTAATTGATGAATGACTTGCTATAAACATTTAGACCGTATGTCTATGGGAGAAAATTTACAGTGGTGAGAGACCACAGGCCATTAGTGAGTCCGTTCACGCACAAAAACCCGTCATCAAAACTAACAAGAATCAGGTTAGACTTATCTGATTATGATTTTCAAATCATTTATAAACAAGGAAAGATGAGTGCAAACGCCAAATTATAGATAGAAACAAAACGGATGAATTAATAAAAGTTTACCACAGTACACCATACACTGGAGGACATTCAGGTGTTAAAAGAAGAATTAATAAATTAAAACAAAAATACGTCTGGAAAAATATGAGTAGAATGATAAAAAACTATGTAAAGAAATGTGAATCATATGCTAAAAAAAACAAATTAGAAATATTAAGGAAAAATTAACCATAACCGATACACCGACAACAAGCTTTGAAACAATTTCAATGGACACAGTTGGACCATTGCGACTTACGGATAGCAATAGATATATTCTTACGATTCAAAGGGATTTAACGAAATACATTGAAGCAATAGAAAACAAAGAAGCAAGAACTATAGCAAAAGCGTTCGTAGAAAAACTTATTCTAAAATACGGTAATTTTAAAACATTAAAAACCGACTTAGGGACGGAATTCGTTAATGAAATAATGAGAAATGTATGTGCATTCTTTAAAATATCCCATATAACCTCGACACCATATCACCATGAGACTCTTGGTTCTATTGAGAGAAACCATCGAGCGTTGAATGAATATCTTCTTTCATTAACGAGTGATTATAACTGGGAAGAATGGATTCCATATTTTGTGTTTTGTTACAACACAACACCACATACAGACACCGGGTACACACCGTATGAGTTGATTTATGGAAAACTAGCAAGTGTTCCATCGGACGAATTAATAACGCGCCAATATACAATTTTGATAATTACACAGATGAATTAAGATTTCACTTACAACAGGCTTATAGCAAAGCGAAAGAGCTTCTGATAATAGCAAAAATAAATCGAAAAAAATATTTATGATAGAAACGCAAATCCGATAGACATAGAAAAACAGGGTTGTGCTGTAGACAAAATAGATTACTTTACATGTATAGATTATGCATAGATTACGTGTAAATTACGCGAGATATTTTCGTGTAATCTATAATGTAAACTATAATGTAATCTATTTAATTCATATGTGAATTCTAAAACTTTTTAGCAATAAATTAACTTTTTTCAAGATCGCTAGATCTTGTTTTTGACAATATTATTGATCATGTCTTTTAAGAAAAAAATTTCAGTAGGGATAATACAATATTTTCACGTATTTCTTCTTAAATCAAAATTAATAGATTACGCCAAATTTACATAGATTACATTACATAGATTACATGTAATGTAATCTATTTTAGATTACGGGTAAAGGAACAACCCTGGAAAAAGGTAATTATGTTTGGTTAAAAGTATAGGTGAAAGAAAAAAGTTAGACTCACCGTTTAATGGACCGTACGAGGTCATAGAAAAAATTGAAAATAATCTTAAGATAAAAATGGACAATAAAGATAAAAATACTAGTTCTATTTTAAAAACAGATTAAAGAAAAATTAGAATTAGTCGAAATTACCAAAACAATAGTTAAGTAATAAGAATTACTAAATGTTGAAAAGTCGATATAGAATAAGATTATAATATAACCTCCAATAAAAATATGTAACACTATCTCCAATTTTAAATAATATCATGGTCAAAGTTATAATATCAATGCAAAATTCATCTTCAATAAATTTTCACTTAGGTGTGGGGATGTAACATATATACGACTAACCTAGACAGCAGCATAGACAAAATAAACAATGTGAATTAGTATGGGATCCGCCCCAAAACAATAATGCAGAACTAATGGCCGGTAAGATAAAAATAATATTTTTATAAATGTACTGTCTGTTACTGCTTTTATTTTTCTTACCGTCGTATGTTAAATGAAAACAATTATAAGCCTTAGATCAATGAACCATTTGTTCGTTTTATTGTTTTTTACATATATTTCTACTTGTTCCCCTCATCAGTGTTCTTACTACAATTATTTCATAATTTTAAAAAACAAATGGTCCTAATACGCTAAACATGTAGTGTTGACATAAATTGATAAAATTGAACAAAAACATAAATCTATGATTAAAAATAAATTAACACAAACAATTTTAAAATAATTCGAATAATTTTATTTTAAAATTGTTTGTGTTAATTTATTTTTTATCATAGATTAATGTTTTTGTTCAATTTTATCTATTTATGTCAACACTACATGTTTAGCGTATTAGGACCGATTGTTTTTTAAAATTATGAAATAATTGTAGTAAGAACACTGATGAGGGAGACAAGTAATCCCAGAAATGTATGTAAAACACAATAAAACGAACAAATGGTTCATTGATCTAAGGCTTATAATTATTTTCATTTAACTTACGACGGTAAGAAAATTAAAAGCAGTAATAAACAGTATATGGTATTACAGTAGATCAGTGGCAAGATGTTGTAACATCACTTTTGACGATTGTATCGTATTTGACGCTAATCGGTATGCTGTAACACAAAACGACTGTCGTAAATACGATAATCGACAGTCGTTTTGTGTTACAGCATACCGATTAGCGTAAAATACGATAGAATCGTCAAAAGTGATGTTACAACATCTTGCCACAGGATGGTCATTTTGTAGTGTTTTATCACTTTTGCGTTAAAAGAAAGAAGCGATAAAAAGAAATTGTCTTTACTTCATTCGTTTAAATTTTGGATGAACAATTCATTTAGATTTCACGTCGATGATTGTTTTATTAGAAACAACCGACAATATATTTTGTCTTGCTGTCGCTTATTTAAAAAAATATTGATGAATTAAACGTATTTGTGTATCTAAATTTTTACATATAGACGAAATTCCTTTCGATAGATAGAATAAGTAAATTATTATATTTATTTTTTAATTTAAAGTTTAGTAAAATTTTCTTTCAATAAAATGTTAAAATATAAATCGATCTCTTTAAAAAGTACATAGTTGATTTTATTAAAATGAAAACCAAACAAATTCATTATGTTTGTTTTTTATAAAATATTTTTGATTACAAATTTTTTATAATTTTTTTTTTAATAAAATGTGTAGGAAGGAATTACAATATAAAAACCTTTTAAAAACCTTTTAAGACCAAGGTCCCACAACAACATACGTTCAAAGGTGTTGATGGACGTAAATCTTTCTTTTTTTTGTTTTTTATATTTTACACATAAAAACCTTTTAAGACCAAGGTCCCACAACAACATACGTTCAAAGGTGTTGATGGACGTAAATCTTTCTTTTTTTTGTTTTTTATATTTTTTGTTAAAGAATGGATAACTAAACAAAAAATCCTATCACTGAAAAAATATGACATAGGCCAATATTTTATGATAGAATAGAGAAAATAAAAGTAAATAGCAAATTTTTTTAAAAATTTGCTGGAACAAAACAAAAATGTAGTTGCCAATAATCCAGCCGGTTGCATATTCCTAGATCCTGTGACGCACCGTCTTTCTTGAAGATCCAAGCCCACACATAGTTATATAAAGGCTCGTTTCATCAAGGAAACAATAGCGTCCCGTCATCAAGGATTATTTCACAGCTAAGATTGAGGGTGCTACCGTGGACTGAATACAGTTCATCCGCCACCACCCCTATCACCTTGGCTAGTGATATCTCACCGCTATTGCCAGTGGTATGTGATATCACACGTTAACTCGTATGCCAATCGCAGGGACTGGAGTACGCGGGGTTGTCACACCCGTAGATCAAAAATAAAAAAAAATTTCGAAACAATAAAAACTGATCCCTCCATGCGGGTATAATTGATATGATCTAGAAACACATAAAAACACTCATCGTAATATGTATATATTTCAAATTTTTGTAAAGAAAATAAAATTGTTGTTAGTTGGCCAAATTTTCAAAAAATTGGAACGAACAATTGAAAAAAGAGTTCAGCAATTGACAGACAATTGATATTATTTTGTAAAAATTTGTCACAACTAAAAACATTGTGAGTATTTTCTTTGGAAAATTTTAAATTATGTATTATTATGGTGTAGTATACTATCGATTTACCCCCGCTTTGGCTATTCAACTTATTGAAGAGTTAGAATGTCTTCATCGTCAACAACAAAGGCGCGTTACGGGTAACCATATTATTCCTTTGGGACGTTTTCAGCGTCAACAAAAAACACGTATTACACGTTATCAAAATATTCCATTTGATACCAAGTGCTTAATAGCATTCAATTTTTATGCCACTGGTTCTTATCAGAACCAAATACGAAGTATTGGACACATTTCATAGCCAGCTATAAGTAAATGCATAGAAGAAGTGACTAGCCTTCTTAATCTTTTAATGAACAAATACATAAAATTTCCAGTAGCAGAAAGCGAAAGAAACCGAATATCAGACGAATTTTTTAAGAAAGGGATTCCGGGAATAATAGGATTAATTGATGGAACACAAATCGCTATAGCTGGTCTAAAAAAAGAAGTGGAAATGGTTTTTTTATCAACCGTAAAGGTTTCCATAGTATTAACACTTGGATTGTTGTGAACGACCGCAACATCATAACATATATAAATGCGCGATATCCAGGATCGGTGCATGATAGCTTTGTGTATGGAACCAGTAAGCTTTACGCTATGTTTCAAAATGAGCATACCACTACCGATGCTCAAAAATATTGGCTATTGGGTGATCAAGGATTTCCGTTTATGTCTTTCCTTATAACGGCAGGCGAAGAAGGAACTACTCCACGGCATAAAGAATTTCACCGCAGGAACAAAATTATTAGGAGTCAAGTTGAAAGAGCGATCGGCATTTGGAAAAATAGGTTCCGGTGCATATTAGGAGAACGAAAACTGCGTTACTCTCCTCGGAAAAGCGCAAACATAATTAATGCGGTTGCTGTTTGCCATAATTTTTTGATTATGAATAATTACGTAGATACTACTGCTGCCGGGAATGAAACACTTGCTGTCAAGGCGGCTTAATGCGGTTAGTGTGGGAAAAAAAATTTTTCTTTTAATTTTTTTTTTTTTTAATTTTAATTGTTACATAAAGCTCTGGTATCGACAACAGATTCACTGAATATTCCTTAAAAAAATTAATCTCATTTTTAATAACAGAAAGGGTATAACATAGCGTTCGTAGAGTTTCCCACACAAACTGCGCTTCCCCCGTCAATGCTGTAACTGAATCGATATCAACCGAAAACAACCCTTACCTCGAAGTCTGTCGACAAACTCGGGAAACAATAATAGTTAGCATTATTCCTATGTAGTTATAAATATAATTCTGAAAGCAATAAAAGTAAAACACTTTTGTAAACTTCAATAAATAATTTAATAAATAATTTTTGTTTATATATAAAAAAGATATGCGATCTTTAATATAAAATAATTATGCGAAACATTAAATTTTCAGAAGCTGTGTTATTCATCGAGTTTTTTGCACTTTAGGTTGAGTGATTATCGGTTTATTTTTTAGAACAATGTTAAATGTTGTCTTGAAAAGCGTCCTTTTAGGGGATTGGGTAGGAAAAAATTATTTGATTAAATTTTATTATTTATTATTTAATTAAATTGTTTAGGAAAAAATTCAAATAAAATTAATATTTAACGAATATAGATTTATGCAATATTTATAAATCATTGATTCCTAATTGTTTTTCAAGTAAACGTATTTGTCGCTTTCGTTGGGCGGTAGCTTGATTATGTTCTCGCTCTCTTATTAAATATCTCCGTTCATTTCTGGCCATTTCAATCTCCAGTAGTTGAATATGCCGTTCTCTTTGGGCAGTAACTGCCGTATGTTGCACCTCTAACAACCGAATTTCCTTAAGCTATAGCTTTATTTGCGTCTTTTGTGAAAGCAATGCTTCCTGACTATTTTTATTTAAAGATGTTTTGAACATTACGAGGACGAGATCGTGTTGGACTTTCATTTTCTAGTGGTCTAATTTTACGTAATTGGGATGGAACTTCGGCACCTGATGAAGATGATGATTGTTCGGCCGTTGGTGCTAAAGTCTTAAATAATTGTACTTAATACCTTTAGAAGTGCATTATACTATACAGAGCTTACCACAACATCGATAGAAGTCCCAGCTACTTGACTCAAATGGTTGGCATCCATTGCCCATGTGAGATTTCCAGAACTTGCAGACTCTTCCACATTCTCTTGCGTTATTATCTCTACTGTCCTTTCCCTGTCTAAGTAATGTGGAATTTCATTTAAAGGCTATAAGAAAAGAAAATTAGAAAAATGCTTGATAGAATTGTTTATAATTTTATTACAAGTCCTCCCTCGCGGCTTCTGATTCCATCCACGTGATACGAACGCATCACACTTGTTAAATGCTCTTCCAGTGGGCTCAGTTGGAGCTCTAACACTTCACCACCCTCCGTTCTACAGTTGTGTTGTCTGATTAATTTGATTTTGTTTCGTACTGAGCTACGAAAATCAGTAAATGACTGTAATATGTAAAGAAATTATAAATAGTTTCTATACCTTGATGAGTTTTACTAACATGTTTACCTTTTGCCATCCGTTTGATGTTTTCACAGATCCTTCCATTAAATTCAATTCGCAGCTCAAATCATTCCAAAAATGTTGTTTTGTTTTTTTGCCATTTATGGTTTGGAACCGACCCATAGCGGTCGAATAATTAATTGGCTACCACTCTATTAAATTTTTTTGAAACAACAAAAGATGTGAACAGACGAAAGAAAAATTTAAATTGTAAGAAAAAGTTTAGAGAAAAATTGTTTTGTTTCAAACAATTGAATATAAGTATCAATTGCCAATTGAATATAAATATCAATTGCCTACTTTGGTTTATTTGAATTGAAATATTTTTAATTCAAAGTGTTTAAATTTTGATACCTTTATTAATTTTTATAAATGCAAAAGATATTATGGTAAAAGTCGTACTTAATGCATAGAAAAAATTTCAATCACAATTGATATTTAAACTAGATTAAATTTTTAGAGTAACAATTTTTCGAAGATTGATTTTTACAATTAGGAGTCAATGATCGATAAATATGCAATAAATAAATCGATATTCCTTAAAATATTAATTTTATTTTAATTTTTTCCTAAACCGTCCTTTTCAAGACATAACATATAACATTGTTTTAAAAAATAAACCATAAAAAAACTCGATGAATAACACAGCTTCTGAAAATTTAATGTTTCGCATAATTATTTTATATTAAAGATCGCATTTTTTTTATATATAAACAATAGTACATTATGATGCTAGGACGTAAAGCTAAAGATTTTGGACGGATGTGGAGTTTGCAAATCGAGGCGCTAGCCGAGATTTGCACCCACATTAAGTCCAAAATAGCTTACGTCCGTGCATCATATACTATTTTTTATTCGCCGCAAGCAAAATATTGTAAGAAAAGTTGTTTATTCTAAATTAAAATTACAAATTTTCATAAATTTTAAAATCAAAATATGTGGAACAAGTAACCTTTGAAAAAATATTTATTATTTTTTCCAAATTCTATGACAACAAATGATAACAACTATTTTAATTGGATAATGAAATTTTGAATTTGCGGGTTGCTTTGATAAAAAAATTTATTTTTCATAGAATTTAAACAAATACAAATGCTTTTTACTTTTTTGGACGTAGCTATGACGACAAAATAAATAGCTGAAAAGTGATACTTTAAAGCCGCAAATCACAGTAATAAAGTAACACTTTAATATATAGGCGAATAAAAAAGTTAATTATTAAATTATTTATTGAAAGTTTACAAAGCTTGTCAACAGGCTTTGAGGTAAGGATTGTTTTCGGTTGATATGGATTCGGTTACAGCATTGACAGCAAGTGTTCCATGCTTTACACATAACAATTCTCTCTTTGTTGGTCTACATATCTTTGTAACGGCTTGTCTCGCCAGTTTATAGTTCTACTTTGTGAATCTCGTGTTTCATTCTTCTAAACATTTCAGAAAGGTATTTATTTTGTGCTAGATAGCATCGCTACAAGCTTGATCCTACCAGGGTTTCTGAAAATGGGTTTCTGGCCATCTAAGTAGTCAGCACAACACTCTTCCCTGAACAACCAAACGCTATTGAATGTTTTTTCGGAAAAAGTCATTGAAATAAGTGGGTCACCAGTAACTCGACCAAGGGACGATGGACCTACGGACTAATTTCATCGATCGAAAAGAAAGACATAGGTTTCTTGGAAGATTTGCTCTCAACTGACCTGGCGATAATGAATGACTATTTTCGAACGTGGAGTTTATTTCCTAATCTAAATAAAACCGAGAGTTCTTGTTTCCACTTAAACAACAAACTGACAAAACACGAACTATCAGTGTTATTTAACGGCACTGTCATTAAATGCAGTAAACAGCCAAAGTACCTGGGCATTACTCTCGATAGAACTCTTTCTTTTAAACTCCACCTAGAGAATACGCCAAAAAAACTTAAAACGAAAAACAATATATTGCACAAACTGGCAGGCTCGACATGGGGTACTACACCAGCCACCCTCCGCACAACTGCTCTAAGTCTGGTTTGCTCAGTGGCTGAGTATGGCGCACCAGTCTGGTTGAATAGCACACATACTCAAAAAGTTGACTGCCAGCTGCGATACGTACTATCAGGTCCACTCCTTTACCTTAGCTCCCTGTGTTAAGCAATATCGCTCCACCTGCACTCAGACGCTCGCATGCGCTCATGTATGAACATAAAAAGGCAACCAATAACACCACGTTACCCTTGCACAAATATTACTGTGACCACACTAGTTGTCGATTGAAGTCAATAAAGCCTCCACATAAAACTGCCAGCAACCTGGACTACACTAAACAAAATAAGAACGAATCATGGACGTTTTGCTGATTCTTTCTACAAGTGGGGCATCTCAGAGTCCCCTCAATGTGACTACGGCGCTCCACAACAAACCACAAAACACATTGCAACTGTGTGTCCACTTCGACGATACAATGGCGACATCTCAGACATCCAATTGGCAACTCCCTATGAAGTAGCATGGATAGACTCACTCGATGTAAACATCTAATGTTCAAATATACTGCCCAATGTTCAAATATACTGCCCAATGTTCAAATATTTTAATATTTTACTTTTTAATTTTTATCTAAAAGACGCGCAATCAAATCGATTGTAAGCTCATTTAATGTGTTTTCATGTTTTGCTTTATGTAGATTTCATAGGAAAATCTACCTATTTTAGGTTTTATTTTTGTTTTTAATGTGTCACAACAAAAACCATACGCTAAATACAAAAAATCGATCGAGACATCGCAGAAACAGACGACACGTAGAAATGATTTTTCACTTGACTCAGTTGTTTACGAGCCATTGTTGTTTTAGAACTGACTTTCACAGGTTTTAGCTTGAAGACACGCCCAATTGTCCGACGTGTGAAAAGATGCAGGAGACCATAGAGCACGTAATATTTGAGTGCCCACGTTTCTGAAAAGAGCGGTAGACTTGTTGAATTGGGGCACAAATTAAACCCGAGGAACATCCATTCATGTTGGAATCTGAACAAGATTAGAACGCCGTGTTACGGATATAAAAAGAGATAAGCCGCCTGCAAAAATCAGTCGTCGTGCGTGAAACCGAATTTAAATAAAATGTGCAATGACACACATGTCTTTAACTCAGCCTCTATTTTCAGTATTTGCCCTACTTTGGTTTATGTGATTGTGTTTTTCTTTGTATTTGTTTTTTGTTAAAAATTCGAGACTGCTGGGAGTAACATTTGACCCACTACTTAATTTTAATGCTAATTGTCAACAGGTGAACTCGAGACCGAAAAACCGGAACAATACATGGAAAGCACTGGGTTTAGGTGGTTCATTATGCAAAGATAGTAATTGGGCAAAGGCAAAAACACAATAATTGCAATATGTAAAGCTGTAGAAAATCTATTTCAAATTATGTTGCACCCATATGGGCTTCCCAAGTTGCTGAATCTCACTGGAATAACTTGTGAATAACACAAAACGCTGCCTTGGGAGCCACAACTAAAGGTCATTTTAAGGCTTCCCGAGATCACCTGCACGAGGAATGTAACATATTACCGGTCCTGCAATATAATGAAATGCAAACCAAACAATATTTATGGGCCTGTCACAAAAAGCAACATCCCTGCAATGGTACCTTATCCACGACTACACCCCCTAGAGACACAAGGCGAACTGCGAAAAGTTTCTTACATTATGTTAGATACAACCGAGTCACTGGTCATATCGACGAGCTTATGTATACAACGTGCTTAAAAACAATACATACTAAAGCTGTTGAATACACAATAAACATCGAAGAACACAAGTTAAGACACAATTTAAATCGAGTTTTTCAGCGATCGAACAGGCCACAGGTCGATGCGTAAGAGGTCAAACTGCGGCGAAGCACCAGATCCATTCTAGTGTAATTAAGATATAACAACTACATGAATAGAATTGACCAAGAAATTGTTGACCTGCCCCGCACGCCAGACGGGGCACGCCAGATGATGCAGATCACTTATTCAAGTGTCTAGAAAACCGTCCTAACGAATGTAGATTGGTGGTACCACTCAAGGACAAAAGCAAAGTTCCTGAATCCGGACATGCAGCTCAAACAGTAGCGCCGCACCCGACGCTACAATCAAATTAAAATTGTATAGGACAAAACGTAGGTCCTTATGAACGTACAACCTGCTACCAAAACTAACATATGTGAAATTATGTTAAATATGTGAAAACTATTACAATACGTAGTTGTTCATATGAAATACACCTTTTAAAAAAGAGACTTGTTGACCCGTTGACCGTTGACCGAATGAAATATACGAGTTGGTGTTTTCTTCTTATTAAGTTATTACACAAAATAAAATAAGGGATATTAAGAAAATTCGTTGGTTAATTAAACTATCACTAAAAATAGTTGCACTCAATACTCAAACGAAAACCGAAGAAATTCATTTTTTGGATATTTTCGCTTTATTTTGTAAACAAAGATAAAATAAACAAAATAAAATAATGATAATCCATTTGATTTTCATTTTAGTATAAAATATAATTAAATTTTTGTCTAAACTACTCTAAATTTTATCTACAAGATCCAGAGGGGAGGTTCTACAGAATTGCCCATTTATGGGATGTGGGGCTGTTTTTAGAACAAATGTAATTTAATTTTAACATTTAGTCTTAATTTAATAAATTTTAAATGTTGTTATATTTTCGGGAAGAACACAATCCACAATACCATCCATCGGATGAAATGTTTACTTGTTTTTTTCATTATTCGTTTCGTTATTGTTTAGATTAGTCCAAATTCAAATTTCAAATTTTTAGTTTTTTATTTTTTGAATATTTTAAATTATATTTTTGGAAAATGAGCAGCAGTTCTCAGGTAAATATAACCGATTTAAATTTAAAGGTTTCTGGGTTAATATAATGCAAATATTATGGAAAATATTTTTACAGTTTTAAGTTTTCACTAAAATTAATGACTTTATTTATTTATAATTTTATTTTATATTTATAAAAACAAAATTAAGGCATTTAATTAATTCACTATTTTATAATAATTATTACTGATTTATTTATTTATATTGATAGGAATCAGTTCAAGGGGCAGCGGGGGTGAAAACTCATTAATGCAGTGTTTGCCCAAATACATATAAAAATAAATATGACCTGAATAAGCATAAAAAGGCAAAGAATGGCATAATAAGAGTAAAAGCAGAGTGCCCATGCCTAATTTGTACGATCGTGTTCTCCTGGGCAACGGAGAGGGACCACCATTTGGTTAAAGTGTACAACGAAAAAGTAAGTAAATATATAATTATTACGAAATTTTTTTTTAATATATAAATTTTTTATTTAAGCAAGAATACATATGCGGGTGCGGAAAAACATACACAGAAAGTCAAAATCTACACCAACATAGACGAAATCAGCAATGTGAATTAGTATGGAATCCGCCCCAAAACAATAATGCAGAACCAATGGCCGGTAATATAAAAATGATTATTAACTTAAATAATATTTTTAATAAAATTCTTTTTAAGTTCCACAAGATCCAGAAGGGAAGCGCTACAAGATTGCCAATTTATGGGATGTCAGGGTGTTTTTAGGACAAAGGTAATTTAATTTTGACATTTAATTTTAATTTAATAAATTTTAAATGTTCTTATATTTTCAGGAACAATAGGAAGAACACACGATCGACAATACCATCCATCGGGTCCACGCCCAAGAAAATCAAAAAGATTAAAAAGGGATGGGACCTGAAGAACCCTTATTATGCCATGCCATATTTTATGTTACAATCCGCCACCCCCTCACTGTAGTGTCAGCTCTGGTCTAAAATATAATATAAATTAAAAATAATTTCGAATTAAAGAACTATCATAAGTTTATAATCAGTTGAAAATCTTACAATTTTTCTAAAGTTTTTGACTGTTCAGTCGCTGCACGATTTGCGTTGTAACGCAAACGATCAATAAATTCTTGAACATGAGATCGATATGCCATTTGCGCCTCATATTAACGACGCTGCGATTCAATAATTTTTCACAACCAAGAACTACGATGCACACTTTTATTCAAGGCTCTCCAGAATTTATACAAACATTTTGCTCAAAGCTCCAAAATTTACTACCTCATGCTTTCATAGCAGCACAGCAAACTAGCTATAGTAGGGTTTAAAAAATAATTTGATATATGGATAATTTATGATACTTGCTGAAATTGCCGTAAACTACGCCTTTACCATACAGAACGCTGCACCAGGTAATCACAGAAATAACGATCAAGCCACTGTATATAATATTGTTATATATTTAAAAAAAATTAATAAGTCAATCACATATAGACCAGGGCCAAACCGTTATAAATATCGAAATAGACAAAAATTCTTAGCAGTATACGAATGGTAGGAAAATGTAGCTAAGGGTCTAAGTAATTAAGGAAAAGTCGACCGAACTGAGTAAAAGTCCCGGAAAGAGGTGGGGGGTTGTAGTATATACGTTTTTAGGGGTTTGTATTAGTTTTTTGCGATTTGCGACTAAACTATGCATCCTATCGAAAAAGTGAATTTTAAAAGTTGTATATAATAAAAAAATCTAAAACTTTCTTATTAGACTTTATTGACCATAACCACAAAATTATCGAGAAAAATGCAAAAAAACCGTTTTTTTGTTTTTAATTTATAACTATCGCAAAAGTTTTTATATTTTCATGAAAATCGATGAAAATGTTCTTTTTGGTGTTTCAAACAGTCCCAAATTTTTTCAAAGCGAAATACTTAAATTTCGATGTTTTATGAAGAAAATTAAAAAAAAAGACCTAATTTTCAATCGAAAAATTTGGTAGGAAATTTTCGATTTTTGAACTTTGTCGTTAAAATTCCAACTTTAATATAGAATTAACATATACTATTGTTTATGTACAAAATTTCGTTAAAAAAGCGAAAAACCGAAAAAACTACTTTCAAATCATGAATTTCTTTTTCTTTGTTGTAAATAAACGTTTGCATTCATAAAAAGCATTAATTCACATACGATACTATGTTATACAAGTAATTTACATATACTTAACTAATCTTGGCTTTCAAAGTCCCGAAATCATCGTTTAAACTGCAATTAAATAGGTAAACTCAAAAAACACAAAGGCTGTGTGTGACTGAGAAATTTTTTTTATTATTTCTTGGGACTCGTAAGTATCTACAAATTATCATGTCAAAGTGTTTTGATGACAAAATACATAAATTAAAAGTAAAATAATTTCATTGAAATCTGTTTTTCTTCCTGGGCTCGCCAGAGTAGAATTCTTCATCGCCAGAATCGATCAACCTTTCGATTTCTTCATGTTCATTTTCTACATCTTCAATTCCTTGGAGCTGTTCTGGATTTTCCTGTTCAGTATCATTACTTTCATTATTATTATTTATTAGACAGTGGATACCATCTTCGTCTTCGATGTCCTCGAGATTACAAAATGTTTCGTATAAGAACTTTTCGGCATTAGAACACAGATCAGGACCGTGACAATTTATGCACAAAATTGTGCACTTTAAGCCATGCTTGCGACACCCACATATGTTAATACCGCATCCTTTTTCGCAGCTGTCGCAGATAATTTTCAATAAATTTTCGGGAATTAATTCTTGTTCTGTAAATATAGGTACGATACCATTAAAGGGATGTTTCCATCCTCAATCTGTAGCTGTAAATTGATGACTGTAATTGATGAAAATACACCCTGTAACAATGTAGCTTAACTGCTCCTTCAGTTAAAGGTAATTTTACTTCGGTCTGAAAGACCTAAGTATTACATTCATGCCCTCAAAGTGAAATTCTTACCCCCACTTTTTTTGACATTTCTCGACGTTTTAGGACCTCCTGATTCTAAAAAAGCAAAAAAAAAAAAATGTATGTCTGTCTGTCGGCCGGCCGTCATTACCTACGCTGCAGGGAAAACCACTGGAGGGATTTCAAAAATTTTTTTTTCTAAAAATAGGTATACTCAAGGGACAGGTCCGAAAGGACGCTGTGTTCGATAACTGTACCGGAAGTGTGTCAAAAAAATCATTATGTGTGTCAAAACAAGGAAATTTGCATATTTTTGGCTTAAAAAACGTTCATTTTAAGTGATTACGAGTAGGAACATTGAATTTGGAGAAATCTTGATGGTCGGGATTGGTATGTGAGATCAAAAACTAGATTATTGCATTATAAGTTTGTCAAAAAAAAGTTGTCAAGTGTGTCAAAAGAAAGATTTTTATTTATTTTTTTACCTAATTTTTTGGAAAAAAAATATAAAATTAATTGTTTGTTTGAAATGAAGTTTTATTATTATTATTGAGAATTATGGCATTATAAGTTTGTCAAAAAAGTGTTGTCAAGTGTGTCAAAAGAAAGATTTTTATTTTTTTTTTCCCAATTTTTTGGAAATAAAATTGTTTGTTTAAAATGAAATTTTATTATTATTATTGAGAATTATGGCATTATAAGTTTGTCAACAAAATGTTGTCAAGTGTGTCAAAAGATTTTTATTTAGTTTTTTACCCAATTTTTTGGAAAAAAAATAAATTGTTTGTTTGAAATGAAATTTTATTATTATTATTGAGAATTATGGCATTATAAGTTTGTCAAAAAATGTTGTCAAGTGTGTCAAAAGAAAGGTTTTTATTTATTTTTTACCCAATTTTTTTAGAAAAAAATAAAATTAATAGTTCGTATGACATGATATTTTATTATTATTATAGAGAATTATGGCATTATAAGTTTGTCAAAAAATAATGTCAAGTGTGTCAAAAAATGATTTTATTTAATTTTTTAGCCAATATTTTGGGAAAAAAAATGTAGCTGTTTTTATGACGTAAATGTAATTTAAAATGAGATTGGACATGGAAATTTTTGAATTTGTTGTAGTTTTTGAAATATTTTTGGAATTTTGAAAAAGTTTGTATTTTTGATTTTGTATAATTTTTGCAATATTTTTAGAATTTCGGCAAAAGTTTTAATTTTTGATTTTGTAAGAATTTTTGAAATATTTTTAGAATTTTGAAAAATTTTTAATTTTTGATATTATTATAATTTTTGGAATTTTGAAAAAAGTTTTAATTTTTGATTTTGTAATAATTTTTGCAATATTTTTAGAATTTTGGAAAAGTTCGAATTTTTAAGAATTTTTGGCATATCATCAGAATTTAGAAAAAGTTTAAATATTTGATTTCATTCTAATTTTTAGAATATTTTTGGTATTTTGAAAAAGTTTGATTTTATTTAATTTAACAATATTTTTGAAATTTTGATTACAATTATCCGGCAACGTATTGATGTTTCGTGTTAGTTTTGTAATAAATTTTTAAACAGAGTCTATCTCTGAATACTTGTACTTTAACAAAGAGTTATGTTTGATATTCATCGCTGCCCAAAACTAAAAACCATGTCCTCATAAAAGTTTTGTTGCCGAAAACTATATCAAAATCCTTAACCCAGACCGAAGTCTTGATATTTTCCAAATGAAATGATGATTTTACAAAAGCCGCTTGGTAGAATTCAAATCTTAAATCGTGTAGAGATGTATTTATAATTTTGTAAGAAGCTATAGAAGCTCTTATTTGTAATCCATTTTCGGTAATCGTTTGTTTGTCTGCATTTGTATTGCATAAAAATTTCTGCAAGATCAGGTAAATGTTTATTGGCCAATAATGATTTTATTATTTATAATTATTAATGATCTTATAATTGTTTTTTTTTCCTTTCCTAGCAAAACTTGAATCTATTGCTAAAAGTTTGAAACGAATTTAAAGAAAAGATTTTCAAATAAAGCAAACGATTAAATAAAATAATCACTATAGTTTAAACGATGGTTTCGGGACTTTGAAAGCCAAGATTAGGTAAGTATATGTAAATTACTTGCAAAACATAGTATCGTATGTGAATTAACGCTTTTTATGAATGCAAACGTTATTTACAACAAAGAAAAAGAAATTCATGATTTGAAAGTAGTTTTTTCGGTTTTTCACTTTTTTAACGAAATTTTTGTAAATAAACATATTATATCTTAATTCTATATTAAAGTTGGGATTTCAACAAAAAAAATGAGCACTGGTAAAGTTCAAAAATCGAAAATTTCCTAACCAAATTTTTCGATTGAAAATTAGGTTTTTTTTTTTCATTTTCTCCATAAAACATCGAAAATTAAATATTTCGCTTTGAAAAAATTTGAGATTGTTTGAAACACAAAAAAGAACATTTTCATCGATTTTCATGAAAATATAAAAACTTTTGCGATAGTTATAAATTAAAAACAAAAAAACGGTTTTTTGCATTTTTCTCGATAATTTTGTGGTTATGGTCAATAATGTTTTTTTTCGATGGGATGCATAGTTTAGTCGCAAATCGCGAAAAACTAATACAAACCCCTAAAAACGTATATACTACGACCCCCACCCTTTTCCGGGACTTTTACACAGTTCGGTCGATTTTTCCATAATTACTTAGACCATTAGCTACGTTTTCCGACCATTCGTATACTGCTAAAGATTTTTTTTCCTCTAACAGGGTTGGCCCTGGTCTAATAATCTTGTTCGTTATTTCAGATAATCTCAAACACGATGCTGTTGCAATGTAGTCTTTTCATAATATAGTCATTAAATTTTTAAAGGAAAGATTTGAAACAGTAAAAAAAACGTTTTACTTCACCGGTGGTGCCCCCCAACAATACAAAAATTATATAATTGTTGTAAACTTGGCACATCACTCTAATGATTATAAAATAAATGCGGAATGGCATTCCTTTCCTACCGCTCACGGGAAAGGACCTTTTGATGGGTTAGAAGCCATGGTAAAACGCAGTGCTCTCCGTTCGAGTCTGCAATCAAAGGAAATAATTTTGAATGCCGTAAAACTGTATAACTGGCTCAGTAACACAGATCGTTTGCTGAACATTGATATAAAGTATTGTGACCCAAAAACATGCAAAATTAATAAACAAAAATTAAAAAAGGGGGATGTGACTCCAGCAGAGGATTAAAAATTTACAGCAAAAACATTGTTTAATTACTTTAAACGACGCATAAGATCAAAAGCTTACTCCAATTCCAATTTATACGAGGACCATACATAAAGTGTTTTGCTGTATGTGGATTGCATAATTCTAATTTTTTTATGTATTCTATATTTATAGGAGTTCATATGTACTATTTTTAATAAGATTACTAGATTAAGAAATAATCAATGAAATAGTACATTATGATGCTAGCGAATATCATGTTCGGGAGAGAACTACACCTTCCTAGTGGCATTGAGTTCGGCATCCCTGGAGGTCTGGTATCTACAAAAACAGATTATGTGGGACAACTAAGGGAGAAGATGAATAAAATCCATCAACAGGTTCGAGACCACATTAAGATTGCCAGTGACAAAATGAAAACCAGGTACGACATAAATGCAAATAGTGGCGGTTTTCAAGAAGGAGAATTGGTATGGCTATACAACCCCAGGAGAACTAAGGGAAGATCACCCAAGCTGCAGCCAGACTGGGAAGGTCCATATAAAATAATCAAACGAATTAATGATGTTATCTACCGCATCCAAAAGGGACCCCGTACCAAGATGAAAGTGATACATCTGCAAAGGTTGGCACCGTACCAAGGAAACAGTACCAATGCGATAGCTGATATTGTTCGGGACGAACAAAACTAAATGGAGGGCAATGTAATAAACTTCGTCCAGAATGGATTAATTTACTCATAAATAACCAATACATCCGGCAAAGATGAATTAAAAAGTTAACTCCTTTTAACTAATACAATTTGCTAAATTAATGTAAATTAAATTTGTTATGCAAATGTTTACATTAATGAATTAACAGGAGGTGTGGCCTATTGTTTCTAGAAAAAACACTGGCAACAAAAACTGAGTTACCAGACGTTTCTGCTTATTTGTTTTTGAATATAAATAAGCGAACAAAATATCAGATAGTCAGTTTTAATTTTGCAATTAAAAGTTTTTTACAAATATTCGCAAGTATAAGGAATAATCGGTGGTACTTGAGCCTGGGTACTAATAGTGAAAGAACTTGAACTTAGTGGAATAGTAAATACAGATTTTACGATTCCGAATATTATTGATTCGAATTGTGGAAAAGCGGTGAAGTTTATCGTGCATAAATTGGAGACCCTGGAATTTATTGTAATTAAAATCGGAAGTTGCTGTAACTGGTTGATAAATAAAGTTTGAGATTTTGTTAACGAAAGATCTGTCTTTTTACTGTCGTATTTGCTCAATAATCGAAAAGAATCAACGAAGAGTCGTTACAGTGATAACGGGTATTCGGTGGTATTCGGACGTAAAGCTAAAGCTAAAGACCCACATTAAGTCCAAAATAGCTTAGGTCCGTGCATCATATACTATTTTTTATTCGCCGCAAGCAAAATATTAAAAAAAAAATATTTATTCTAAATTAAAATTATAAATTTGCATAAATTTTGAAATAAAAATATGCAGAACAAGTTACTTTTGACAAAATATTTGTTATCTTTTCCAAAGTATTGTATAACTATGACAACAAATGATAACAACTATTTTAATTGGATAATGAAATTTTGAATTTAAGGGTTGCTTTGATAAAAATCTCTATTTTTTATAGAAATTAAGCAAATACAAATTTTTTTTTGCTTTTTTGGACGTAGCTATGACAACAAAATATATGGTTAAAAAGTGACACTTTAAGGTCGCAAATCACAGTAATAAAGTAACACTTTAATACATAGGCAAATAAAAACCATATAATGTTAGAACTGATAGATTTTTTTTATCCACGCCTACTAAAGAATATATGCTTTCCATGTGTATATGTCTTCCATTGTAATTTTATACATTCTCTCACTTGTGTGTAGAATGTGACGCAATCATTAAATTCTACAACAGTTCTATAGTTTATTAAATATTCCCCTAACAAATTAAAAACTTCATTTGTTGGTATAGTAACATCAAAAGGTTAAAACGAGATCAATACATTTATAAAATATAAAATAAAAAAGTTTTTCGGCAAACGACTGTAAATTTTAAATTTACTGCCGCCAGGGAGTTAGTTAAAGTCTTACTTTTTAGACTGTGGCTGCAAAAGTAACGCCATTTTTATTTTATACTACAGCGGCTGTAAAGTAGCATTTGTTATTTGTTATTTTGTTATTTTTTCAAACATATCGTATAACAATAAATAAGTTGATTCTAATTGGATTATAATATTTTGAATTTTTGTAGGTTACTATGACAACAAAACATAACAAACAGCTTCATTGGATAGTGAAATTTGGAATTATTGTATAGCTATGACAACAAAATAACAACTATATTAATTGGATTATGAAATTTTGAAAAGGCTGCTTTGATAAAAAAATTTTATTCATACAAATTTAAATGTTTTTTTCTCTTTTTTGGAAGTAATTATGACTATAAAAATTCATATTTATAAAAAGTTTGATGTATTAATTTCATATTTATAAAAAATTTAATCGTTTGCCGAAAAAATAGTGTATTTAATTCGGAGTAAAGTGACTTTTTGTGTATCGTCTATAATTGTCAAACTATAAACTCAACACAAAAAGTATCACTTTAGCTCCTAATTAAATAATGTACTATTTTCTATGCTATCTTTGATGCATGTTTTTCAATATGGTGATAAAAACTTTAGCAGGCAAACTGGAAATTAATCGAAATATTTTGCAGTCGTGGATAAAATAGCATCTTGTATTCGCATAGGATGATGGCAATTCTTCACTCGGCTGATTCCCTCCACTCGCTACGCTCGTTCCGGCAAACTTAATCCCCGTGAAGAATTGCCTTCGTTCTAAACTCATACAAGAATCTACTATTATTTCAAAATTAGCGGTATTCGAAAAGTTGACCGTTATATTATTTAGTTGTTTTCTCATAAAGTACTATCAATTCCCAAAGTTTGAGGAAAAAAAAACTAAAAATTTAGCTGGCGTGAAAGGACCTATATGCAAGCAAAACATGGGTTCAAAATATAAATGCTTAGAATGTATTGTAATGTATACTTTATTATAAAAACCAATCATATGTTGTACATAAACAACACCCATAATATGAAAATTCAATAAATTTAAAAAATTTAAAATAATATATCATTTTCATAATAATTAGAATTCTCAATATCAAAAGCCGTATTACTTCGGATAAATTCTGCCGTCTTAACTAGTTTTATAAATTCAGTACTTCTGCGGTTCTCATCGTTTGGTAAATTCCAATTTCGAATAAATCGAGTTTCATCCATCGCATTTCTTTTAACCTTTCCTTGACGATCACCATTCATATCAAATTTATCAAGACTTTTTGTAAGTTGTTGTAACTCATCTAAAAGAATTAAATGTTGCTCTAAAAACATTTTTAATTTTCTCAACTTTAATTTGTTGTTTGTTGATAATTTGTTAAATTCGTCTAACAAATTTTGTATAGTTTTGAAAGATGCATCAATGCGGATTATATTGATACGAAATTCTGGTGACAAACTTCTTTTGAAACGATTTTCTGAGTTAGAATCATCTTGTTCTAAAATCATGGCTATTGATCCCATATTATGTTTTTGATTGACGGTTAATTTTTTTAAAAACATTTCAAGATCTGTTGTTAGTGGGATGCATGTTCTCATTTTTAATTCTTGATCGATCAAGTTATTTATATTTTCCACAATTATTTTCATCATGGTATCCGTGGATTTTAGCAGATCTTCATTGTCTTTGTTTTTGTACACGTTAAGCTTAGAATTTGAAGCACCTATTATTTCGGTAAATTTTGTTTTATCTAGCGATGGGGCTATAAATGTTTTGAAATTTTCATTTTCTTGAACCAATTGGAAAATTGCTTTTACTAATTGATTAGGAAGTCGACCGGTTATTAACTCATTTAGATTTAGAGTCCTATGAGCTTTGCGTTTTTTTCGATTTATTAACTTTATTTTATCACCAACATGCTCCAACTTCATCGGGATACTTGTATTCTTAACATTTATTTCTAATTTAATATTAATCTGAGGTGTTTCATCAAGTGAGCTATTAGTATTTTGCGGTTTTTTAAGATGAGCTTTCGATTCGGTTGTAGAATCTGTAGCATCATCGTTACCACATGTTGTTGAATCTTCATCATTACATTCTTCATCGTCTTCATTTTTGTTCTTTTCGGGTTTTGCAGACTCAATCAATTCATCGAACTCATCACAAATAGTTTTGTTATCATTACTGTAAACATTAAATGGTGGTTCTTCTGTTTCGTCAAAAAATGTATCTTCATAGTCTGTATCTTTATCTGTTTCATTAAATTTGGAAGAATGAATTATGTTTTCTTGAATTTTGTTTTCTTCAGAATCACTAGTTATTTTAGGTTTTTCATTTTGTATAAGTATTAGTTTTGGCAGTTCTTCGCTCTGACCTGGTGATTGTATAATTTTTCTGTTTATTATTTGTTGACCATAATCGTTATGTCTTTTCTGGTTTTTAGATTTCTGCTCACTTTTATCCAACAAATCAGTACTCAATAATTTTCTCCCAAAACGAAACTCATTTTTTGCGTCATCATCCTTGACCGCATTTTGTCGTTTAAACAGATTATAATTAGGAATTTTATCAAAATCCCTATCAGAAGTGCGATGTTCTGGTTCTTCATTTTTTTGAATTTCATCAAAAAAGATACCAGAATGGGTGTATGATTCTTTTTTTAACAAAACTGAAGGTAGCCCCTTACATTCTAAACGACTGTTTATTTTTAAATTAATTTCATTGTCAGGGTTGATATTTCGTTTGATAGTACTATCGACATTTTCAGTTGTGAGAAAAGATTTGTCTGCTTGTTTGATCGATCGCATTTTTTCTTCATTTTCTTGTTCAAATTTTGATAATTTATAATCAGCTTCGTGAGAAAGATCATTCTTGGACTTTTCAATTTGATCTAAAAGAAAAGGCTTGTTTGTGCTTATATGTAAAGCTCGAGTTTCTACCTTAGATCGGTTAACATCATTTTCAGGATTATTACTATAGCCATTTACGAGGGATGTATTTTCTGGGGGAAAAGGGCCAACATCCTTTTGATTAACTATGATATCACACATTCTCCCTTCATTTTTTCGAAATTTATCATACCAATCATCCCCACCAACTACTTTACGATGGTTACGCGTATTCTTTTCATTAAGACTATATGCATCTTTTACACTTCTTTGAACGCGGAAAGTATCACGAATCCATTTCAAATCATTTGCTGCGTTTTTGTACATGTTCAAAAAATTATTTAACGCCTGTTGTTCACTTTTACGTGAAGCCAAAACTGACACCTGAAAACAGAAGAAAAATGTTGTTCATTAAAAAACTGCAACTACTTTTGTTATTTGAAATAGGTTTCTCTAAAAACATTGTAATGTTAAATTTCACTAATAAATTAAAATAAAATCGCCAATTTCTTGTTAACTAATAGTTTTTATTTACTATATACGTATGTCGAAAGCTATGCTTTCATAGACAGTAGTATATATCAAAACGTCAACAAAACATATTACTACATATCAAAATGTTTTAATATATACTACTGTCGATGAAAGCATAGCTTTCGAAATACGCATATAGTAAATAAAAACTATTAGTTAACGGTAAAAAACACGTAAAATCAGCTAAGTCTGGAAATGAGATTTTAATTTTGTATATATATCTAGGTATTGGAATTCGTTGACATCAATAAAAAAAATTTTCTGCGTTTTTACTTTTTTTTTAACCATGTCTTTAGATACAGGGTGATGAAACATCAAGAAATTGCTCGACCCTGATGTATTTAAATGACTCGAACCGATTTTAATGACCGATTTTTTATAGCTCAAACTGTAAGTATTAAACAGAGCTAATCAAAATAGTAATTGACATTATATAACCTTGAACATTTTCTTTTAGAAAAATAACGGTAAAAAATTCAAAATCGATTATCTAGAAATGCGTATATTGAAAATTTTTGATTTTTTAACATATGAAATGTACATATGTTACTAACATATGTTACTAACACATGTACAGGAGGGGAAAATCTTTTGTTTTTTTTTTATTAATTTTATTGCAACACGCCTTAAAATTTTTCATCATAAGAAAAGGTGGAGATAAAAAAACGAACAATTTTTTTGGATATACTTATATGTTTTTATATTAAATTTTTAATTTCAACTCAAAATAAATGTTTTACAACGTTTTTATCATTTATTTAATTTTACATTACTAAATTCATTAGAGTTAGAATAACGTCTAGCTAAGACCATCACAGTTAGAATAACGTCTAGCTAAGACCATCATCATTAATTTTCATCACCCTGTATCTTAAGACAGGGCTAAAGAAAATTAAAACTAAAAACACAGAAAATTTTTTTTTATTGAACAAATTCCAATACCTAGATATAGAAAATTAAAACCTCATTTCCAAAATTGCATGTTTTTGGCTGATTTCATGTGTTTCTTGCCTAACAAGAAATTGGCGATTTATTTTATTCACTCAAAAAAATTTGCCCGGTAAGATTCACAAAATCGTTTTGTAAAAGTGCTAACAAAATTTTTTTGTGAATTTGCCAAGAAATGCTAAACTTGATACAAAATTTTGTATAGTCTATTTGACTTTTTTAAATCTGAAAAAAAAATTATAAACCAACCAATTGTTTTTGTGATTTGGATTACAAATGTAGAAAATCATAAATATTTCTAGATACAAATTTTTTTCATTCTTTTAACAAAAATATTGTTAAGGTTTATGTTGATTTTTTTAAATTTTAAATCATATCTCACTTATTCATAACAACATAAAATTCAATTGTACAAAATTTTGTAAAATTTTGTCAACAGAAAAGTGACATTCCACAATTTTTATTGTCAAACTTAATACGAATATTGTCGATTTTTTTATACTTTACAAAGAGACTTATGCAATTTAAAAAAACAAACACATTTTTTACAAAAAAAAACTTTGCTTTTACAAATGCTTTTATAAATTTTCATAAATTGAAATTATATATAACCAAAATTGGTATTAAACAATTTCAGTTTCAATTTGGTTGTCAAAGTAAAAATTCCCAGATATTTTTTAAAATGATTATTTAGCAGGGTTTATTCATGATAAATAGTGATAGTGCAAATACATATGTAAATGATAAATTTAGAAAACTATACTCTATGCACAGGTGAGAAATTTTACATATTTCGATATTAATAGGCCACTTACCGATTGCGTAGATATTGGAATTGACTCTTAGAGATAATGGATGAAATGAGTTGGATCAGATCTATAACATATTTCAAAACCTACGTAATCGGTGACAGCCAACATAAAGTAAAAGGATATCAAAACTTGTTCATTGTTTTTTTAGATGCTGGAATTGAATTTACAGTGCTACCTCAGTTGGAAAGCTTAGGCTGTGATAATATAACGGCGTATAATATGTTTTAAATTTGTTTTTTTAAATGATGCAGAAATTTCAAAATAAAAATATAACATAAAAAAAAGTATAATAAAAATTATATAATAATAAAAAATAAAAATAAAATAAATGTTAGCAAAAAATTGTGTTTTATTTATTAACGAAGAACTAATATATATGAATGTATGTTTTACAAAAAAAAATATTAAATCCATAAATGTCTTTTGTTGACCAAATAAAAAAATTTATTATTTTTCGAAAACTTTTGTGAAAACACAAATTAATTTTGAGGATTTTACAAAACATTTAATAAAATCAAAAATGTTTCGGGCATTTTTACAATTTAATTATAAAGCTTACAATCTTTTGCTGGAAGAATTTGTAGTGTTTACAAATAATATTTTGTATATCTACAATATTTATTGTAAAAATGTAAATTTAACAAAAATTTTTGTGTGTTGTATATTTATAAAAAAATTGTAGAACGTATGTAGAATTTTGTTAGTTACACTTAGTTTTTTTTTTGAGTGTTTTATTAGTGAAATTTTTTATAACACTTGTGAAGTTTGAACAAACAAAAAAGTTAAAATGTATTGTAATGTTCAAAAGAAAAAAATGAGGTAGTTCACAAGCTAGTTTACACATGTAATTACAGTATATCCATGAACCATACACATAACAGATAAAATGATGAATATAATGATATAATAATATGACACGGTTATTTGTGCATTCATTACGTAAATTGTCATTAAACGTTCATTGGTTCCTTTCAATGCGGCGTGTAAACTATTGAAAGATTACGAGTATTGAAATAAAATGAATTTTTCTACTCCTATCACAGTAGATTATCAATTACATCACACTATCCATGACATGTAAATTGATTATTACACAAAGTGTAACGTAATGAGCAAAAAGTGTTACGTAATGTATTTTCATATATATATTACCTAACACTTTTAATAAAAAGAAAAATTTTTAATTAAAGAAAAATTGGATTTTTAAAAATTAAATATTTCAACTCATTTTGACACAGAATAATGCAAAGCCTATCACAATTTGTAAACTGTTTGCATTTAATTTATAATTAGTAATTAATTTTTTCAAGTAATTATACGCGTTTATGCATTAAAACAAAGTCGTAGAAAAAGTATATACCAAACCTCGAGCTGCAAACCGTTTTCCGTGCTCGTGAAGGTACTGCACTCGCCGCTACGCGTCTCGTGCGCAATATTTTCCCTCGCATGTAAAATGCTATTTACAGCTCTAGGTATGTAATATACTATTACAAGTATTTTAACCAAACATTATTTATAGCATACGAAAATACAGCAGTGCATATGAAAACGTCTTATGAAATCGGTAATTTCACACGATAAGAAACAAAATTATATGTTGCAATGTCATTTTTTTGAAATTCATGTTCACTCGACGTTTAACTCTACACAGTTAAAAAAAAAATTTAATATTTAATGCAAATTGCTACACATATATAGGTCCTACGGAAGTTTCCATTACAAAACAATACAAAGCTTGCTATATAAAGTTAAACTAATGCTCTTTGCATCAATATTTAACAGAGCACTTGGAGCAAAATATAAAGCTTGTTGTTTAAAAATGTCTGTTATTTGCATTAAATAATATTACGCGCAACATTTTTTAGTATGACATTTTAATCCAAATTACATCATAATTTCGAGTTACTTTGATTATAACGCACCTGCCTGAATTAATCAAATTAAAATAAAAAAATTACAACGGAAAAAATTAAAACATGCATACCACCTTAATCACTATTATTATAGACTTTCAGCTGAGAAGCGATAACTAAAGCATACATCAAACGATTTTAACTATATATTTCTAAAATGGATAATACTCTAGTGAATTTTAAAATTTCATTAAATTTTTAATGTATTGAATTGTAGCAAGGTACATTAAAACTTCTAGCTGTTCTATAGAAATAAATTATGATGCGAGAGTTGTTTTAAATTTTATAGATATGCATTAAAATTAGGTTTAATGCAACATTTACTTTACAATTCAATAATAACCTGCAACGCATTGCTCCTATTACAAGACTTGCTTTAAATATTGCAGTTACTTTTTCAACTGTGTATATATATCAAAAGTGAAGTTATTAATACTTTGATTTAACAAGTCACCCATACACAAGAGTCAGGACTATGGACACAGTCGATTTCAACAGACAATCGCGTCAAACTACCTCTAGAAGAGCTTGGTACATGGAAGAAAAGGCTTGTTAATAGCAGTTTTTGGTTGTTGAGCGAGAGAAATCACTTACGCCAAAAATTTAAAAATAAAGAATATAATTTGAATACCATAGATCGATTACAAGGTGTTCAATTTACAAAAATGTGTGGTTGTAAGTTGTAACACTTTATTTCGCCAGTTACTCGCAAGCAATAATTACAACGCGAACTGCGTTTTGTGTATTTATAAATGCCAGTTGGTTGACATGATAAGCCACAATGAATTGAAAGATTCATAGCTTGAGTAACTTCTTCAATAATGACAAGTGCGCACCAATACCAATAGAATTGCATTAGTGAAAATTTAAAAAAATAAAAAGTATTCCAAAAATGATGATTCAACTGTATCTGTATCAATATTTTATAAATTATCGAAATAGCATAATATAATAAAAAGGAAAACGAAAAAAAAACAAATTTTTTTCCACATATAATGTAATAACATCAATCAACTTTCCTTATGTAAAATCAAAACAATTTTTATTCAAAAACAACAATAAGGTATGGAACCTCGTTTCCTGAAAAATTAAATGCCATCGTCACAATAAACTTGTATACTTTATGGTATTTTAATTATAATTTTACTAAATTTCTAACAAAAGCAAAATGATAGTAAAATCGATTTTTCAGTCTAAAAAATAAAATTCCCATTTTTAGGTAGATTTCATATAAAAATCTACCTATTGGTATGTGCTTCATCTCGGAATTTCGGAAAAATTTTGGTGCCAAACGACTATATATGATAAGCGGAGACGGAAAATCAAAATGAAAAAAAAATTTATATATATATATATATATATATATATAACGATATGAGATATAACGGAATTTGGCGGCACTCTCACGGTCGCATTTTTCGACCTACACGAAAATAATTTTTTGTATGTGTTCCGGCAAATAATGTCTTGGACAAGTTCGTGAACTGGCCATATCCGGGTACCAGTTAAGCGGCTAGAGCCTAAAATGTCGAATAATCTAGGGCGCTATAACTTCCGTTTGAATCATAATATTTTAATAAAATTTATAAATATTGAATATTTGAACATATTTCTATCATTTTTATCCAGATGACTACTTTGGCGTTTCAGGTTCCTCGAAAATCAGCTGTTTCAAAAATTTGCTAAACTTTGCTGCCCTTGATCTAGCTGAAATGGCCAAGCTCATAGTTGAAAACTTTTTTTTACGTACTTAAAATATAAATCTTTCCAAAATTTTCAAAAATAATAGTTTAAATCTAACGGTTGAGACCCTACGGCTGTTGAAATAAAAACAAACGCAAAAGGCAATGCTTTCATCATGTTTCAGTTTATGTTATTTAAATTCATCTTAGCTTTTAAACATACTTTTCAACTATAGCCTCAAAAAATTTCAGCTTTCTAACCTAAAAGGTTCCATTTTTATAAGCATTATAATGCAACCCTTACAAGAAAAATATCAACCCATTTAATATCATAGAAAAATTATCAAAATCTCTTTTGTTTTTATTTTTTTTACTAAGTAACCGTTTGAAAAAAGATTAAATAAGAACAAAAAAACACAACAACAAAAGATGATTTTGAAATAAAATTGTTTGATAATGTTATAAATTATGTGTGATGGTATAATTGTAGTTGTGACGTAGTTCATTTGATCTTTGGTGGATTTAATATGTTATTAAAAGTAGTTTAAACCAACTTAAATAAAACTGTTCCGAAATTGTATTGATGGAGTTAGTTCGGATAATGTATTTAATTTGGTTCGATAACTTTTTTGAATTATTCTGTTTCTACTTATATTTTTTATTTAAACTAATCTGACTTATCTAATTTTATTTGGACACAAAACCGTCTGGCCCCGAAATCTACCTATTTCTAGCGGATATACCTGCCGCTGGGATTTTTTATTTGATGCAGTTTCTTTTCCATTTTTGTGCCTTCTGTTGTATTTCCAATTTTTGCTTTTTTGTGTTTCTATTTCTAACAATCTAGTTTGCAGAAATTAATTATTCACCTAATAAATACTAGGAATGTATTTTCACTTAAGTGAAAATTGCACTGATCGTAAGTTATATTATTTTTTTTCTTGAAGTAAATGAAACAATAAAACAACAAGGAATCAAAAGCTTTTAACCTCAACTGGTAACAACCCATTTTCAGTTGCTTTAAAAAAGTATATTTGTTTAGAAACTTTATTGTCGTTTAAATAATATTTATGAACTATCGAAACACTATTTGATAAGAAAGTGCTGAAACTTATCTTCGTTCAATTTCAACTTAATTGATTTTCATTTAAGTACAAACAAAAAGTTGATTATTGTAATCAATTAAAATAGGTTTCCAAGATAAAATTTATAAAGAGATTTATAAAGACTTCCCGCCATAAAAAATTTATTTTTGACGTTAGTACACTGTCGAAAACTTCATGTTTGTTCCTACAGTTGATAAAAAAGTTCATCAACACCTCAGAACGCATGCTGTTATGGAACCTAGGTCTTAAAAGGTATATTTGTGTTGTTGTGACACATATGTAATTCCTATAGCACAACACTTTTTATTGATAAGAAAAAATTTGTTTAATTTATTTAATATAATAGATAATGCATAGACAAAATTGGTTTTATTGGTGTAGCAATTAAAAAATAACAATTAAAAACTAAACTGTTCTCTAGTGCATGTAGAGCTACAGCAATTTTCTTGTCGTTCTTCTATGTATTCTTTTAAAATGGTTTTAGATAAAAAAAAGTTGACCTAATCATTTCTATCTCGCTATTTGAATGTTCGTCATCTATCATGATTCTTTACCAGACATTAATAGTTCGAAGCAATATTAAGTAACATTAATGGTTCGAATTTTTTGTTGAAATTAGTCTTATTAACAACCTTTCTGTTGAAACCTGTAACGAGCAGCTGTTAAAGGTCACGCCCTGAGGATACGCGCGCCCTTGAGGTTGTGCAGACGAGTCTCAGTTTGTGCGTTCGATAAATTTTATCATCAGCTCACTATTACTGCTGAAATGCACGCAATAAGTTTTAAAATAGGACTGAAGCAAAGGTGCATAAAAAGGAACTCTGATGACCCTAAAAATCCAGAGGAACCGAGACACCACATCAAACATCATTATTTTAAATTATTAATAACAATATTTAATTATTTCAAATCGTTCATTTTGCCTAAGATCTTAACAGAATTCCACCATTACGATTAAGATATCCATGGATGGTATGCTCGTCATGGTATTTAATTTGTATTCACTAGTGAGCACATGTTAATAAAACATAGATCTGTTTGAACACGTTGTACAGTATTCTATGGGTACACACAACACATGAAACACTAGAATGATTTACATATAGGCGAACAATATATTCCAAATTTTTAGTGATTATCTTATCACATCTTTATAGTACTTGAACTAGAAGAAGCAAATGCTAAAAATATCATCTGCAGCACAAATTCCAAACCGTTTTTTAATGGACGATCTAGCTTTAAAATTGAGAGTAAAAGAAATGGAGAAACTGATGCGTTAATAGTAAAAGCAGCTATACAATTAGAATCCAGTTTACAGAAAGTTATTGCAGCGGAGAACGTCGACTAATGAAGAAATCTATTTATCCACGACTACTAAAGAATATATACTTTCCGTGCGTATATCTTTCATTGTAATTGTAGTCATTCCTTTCTATATATCAAATTCTTTTTCATTCATTTCATTCCACTTTATTTATTCAAAATTTCCCTAACAAATTAAAAACTTGATTTGTTGGTATAGTAATATAAACAAGATAAAACAAGAACAATACATATAAAATAAACAAACATGTTTTGTTTTGTTTTTCAATTCATAGATTTATTTCAATATGGCGATATAAACTTTTACAGGAAAACTTGAACGAAAGTATTTGAAATATTTGTAGTCGTGGATAAAATAGTATCTTGTATTCGCTTAGGATGAAGGCAATTCTTCACTCGGATGATTCCCTCCACTCGCTACGCTTGGTTCGGGAAACTTCATCCTCGTGAAGAATTGCCTTCATTCTAAGCTCATACAAGAATCTACTATTCCTGAAATTAGGAAAACAAAATGTTTCACCGATGATCTATTCGTTGGATTATTCGAACAGTGCAAAATTGAGATTTTTTGGTCATTGTTTCACTGGGTGCGACTCAACTTTTGTGTTTTCGAATACAGGTAAAAAAAGTTCGTCGATATTTAAAAAAAAGCGTTCTAATGTGAGAGATAAGGTTAAGATATTTTATAAAGGTACTCCTAATCAGAAGATATTTAGGAAATTGGTATTTACTGCACAATGGTTTTGTACAGAATCGCTAGACGCATTCAATTTGATAAATTGAGTCACGTGATGAATCATTCTTGAAAGCTACCACAAAAACCAGCGCGGTTTAGTTGTCCTCTTTGGTCTAACAGTTGAAACCCTCAATGAACACACTAAAAGGTTTATTTACAAACCCAAATACGGCTTTACAACAAAAGTATTGGTCCGACTGATTAGGGGTGGATCAACATGGAGGATCTTTAGATCCAATCAAAACTTTAGGTATGCGCCTCCACTAGAAGGGCTTTAATTTTGTAACTGTAAAAAGGATGCGGTGTCTTTATGGTTTCCGGCTCAGATTATATTTTAACGGCTCAGATTATATTTAATGCTTTATAAGGCTCAGATTTAATTTTAACTTAACATGTGGGATATGCTCCGGTGACAACTGCTAGATTGTACTCCAATTGACCCAGCGGAAGGAGTTAAAAATGATATATAGCAGCTCGGATAATATAGTTTCAAAATAAATGTTATTTGCTCATAATATATTTCCAATATTGTCGTATTATTTGTTATCTAAGGCATAGAGCGCGACTAAAGATTGGAAGTTGGAATACAAAATAAATTAGGTTCGAGAACATACAAGAAGCTTTATTCTATATAATTAAATAAGATAGTATAATCCATAAAATGCTTAAATAAAATTTTTCTATTTCCACGAAGGGGTAGTTTTTACTACCTAGACATAAAAAGTGCAATTCGGGCAGCTTATGTCACTTTTGAAGGTAAGATGAGCTTAATTCCCAAATTTCAGAAAAATCGATTGATGTTCAAAGAATTCGGAGGCATGAATCTATTTGCACCTTCAGTACTTGTACTATAGTACTAGCACTGCCATATAATTTTGACCAAATTGATTGATTTTTGACCAAATGTTTCAGAAGCCTCTAATTTTTTCAAATGCACTTTTTTCAATTACCGGTATGGTAAAACAAAGGTTTAGCTTTCTTCGAAGTCGTTTTCTAAAACAAACACGATCATATTTGAAAATATATAACAAGTAATTTAAAATAAATTAAAAATGATGAAATTTGAATATTGTGGTTACTGGTTCGCTATTTAAAATTGTTGACAGTTAAAATGTTAACACACAAAACTTATTAAATAAAATATCCAACGAAAAATTAACACTGGATAGGATAAATATTAATTAATTTTGCAAAGTTAATTTGAAAATTTAATTTAATTTAAATTTAATTAATAAATAATATATAAATCCAAAAACTTGGGGCAAGACAACCCATAAAAGGGGTATTCTCAGAACTGGTTTTTCAACTTTACCCGAAAAAAATTCGTTCTTTCTCCATTCAAAATTTGAGTTTTCAGTCCTTCAAAAAACAGCCACTGAATATCAATTTTTTTCTATGCACACGATTCTTAAAACTATGGCATGTGTTCTGATATTGTGTTGTGTTTTGATATTCTTGTTTTTCCAAATAAAAATTTCAGATGTAGTAAAAAGGGTCCATCTTGTGTATGTTATTTTTTTATAATTGTGAATTTAACTAATTCAATGAATTAATTATTTGTGATATAACATCACTCCGATGGAAGTTATCCGATCATGAATAATAAGACTGAATCTAACAAAATATGGTGTGCAATTTATAAAATTTTTTTGCTATCCATACAATTGTCAATCGATCTAGTTTCGAACCGATAAGAATTCGGAGGCTGACTGCAGATTTAACTACTAATTTAACTGCAGAATAAATATTTTCCAATTTTTCTATAAATTTGACTACAAAATTTAGTTGACGTAATTCTCATCGACTGACATTTTTAATTATACTTTAACTAAAATTCTGTTTTTACCTTGTCTAAAATATATCAAATTTTCCTAATTTTTCCCATTTAAGTTAAAAATCAATATTAATTTTACAATGAAAAAAAAAAACTTTGATAAACGTTGGTTGTTAAAACTTAATTAACACTTTGAGTGTTTTCGCCTTGAAAAATAAACAAAAAACTGAGAACTAGCCCTTGACTAATTCTCATCGACTGCCCAGCATCATATACTTTTATAAATGCATTAATTGACGAAAGAAAAGAAATAAAGTGTCAGACAAGAACCATTGAACTCATTGTTGTTATGGAATATAACGAACGATAAGAGGTTACATCGACAGCAACTGATCGTTAAAATGAATATTTTGACGCAGATACTAGAAAGTATTTCAAGAACAACCGCTTCGTAACAAACCTTACTAAGAAAGTTTCTAGATGCCGATGGATGACATCATTGAATTTGACCAATCACATTTCAAATTCACTGATAATATAGTTATCCTAGGGCAATTAACAGGAGGAAATTATCAATTAAAATTAATTATTAAAAGAAATGTGATTTAATAGAATTATGAATAAAGAAAGATGGGATAATTTTCCTTCTAAAATGATGTATCTCTTTTTACATTCTCACATGACTCATGAGCACAATAAGAAATTTATTACCTATGTGTGCATCACCCGCTCAAACCCGCATCACCCGGGTGACCTTCCTGCATAGGATCTTGATGAAACTTTGGCAAATGATCGAAGTTCACTTGAAAATGGAAGATCTGGATTCATTTAAAATTTGGACAAAAAGGCAGGGGTCTCCCGAACACCTCTAAGTCTAAATCTTCAATAACTTCTAATCCCGGCTTATGATCTTATGGAAATTTGGTATATAATGTTTCAGTACTGTTTCCAATATTTCTGCATACCAACTTCCGGTTTGACACTTCCGATCAAAAAGATTTTTTCCATGTGTTTATTCCTACTGTAACCTACAATTAACGATCGATTTTCATGAAACGTTGGTAAACGCTTTCAAATAACATGAGAAAGATTTTATCAGCTTTTGGAGTGCATTGGATAAAAGGTTTGGGGTACACAATGCAACAGGTGGTTTTTTCCACCATGTTTTTTATGTTTGTTAGGAGCATACAACATTCGTTCGTGAATGAATTTTGATGACACTTTGGAAAAAGATGTAAATATGTATGGCAAAGAACTGATTGATTTTTGAGCGGTAGTGAACAAAGTGGTGGGGGGTCCCCCGAGCACCTGTTTTTTTAAAGCTCTATAACATCTGTACCTGACAATCGAATTGGATGAAACTTGGTACATAAGCATTTAGTACGGTTCACAACAGTTTTGCATCCCAACTTCCGGTTTTTCACTTCCGGTAAATTTTTTTTTGTGATTTTTCAATTTTTTTCAGTGTGCTTATGCACACTACAGCCTACAATAATGAAGTGATTATGATAAAAATTATGGAAAAGGTTCCAATTAGTGTAAGAAGATAATTGTCATCTTTTGGAACACATTGATCAAAGTGGCGGGGGGTCTACCATACAAATGCTGATTTTTTGCACTTTGTTTTTAAAGTTTGTTGGGAGAATACAGACTTCATTCATTAATTTATTTTAGTGAAACTTTGGAAAAAGATGGACTTAAATAACAAAGAACTGATTAGTTTTTGGACAATACTGGGATATGTGGTGGGGGGCCTCCCGAACACCTGTTTACTGTGTCACAATTTTTCAATGTTTGTTGGGAGTATACCACATTCGTTCGTGAATGAATTTTGATGACACTTTGGAAAAAGATGCAAATATGTATGGCAAGGAACTGATTAGTTTTTGAGCGATAGTGAACAAAGTGGTGGGATCCCCGAGCACCTGTTTTTTCGAAAACTCAATAACATCTGTACCTGACAATCGAATTGGATGAAACTTGGTACATAAGCATTTAGAACGGTTTACAACAGCTCTGCAACCCAACTTCCGGTTTTTCACTTCCGGTAAAATTTTTTTTTTGAAAAATTTTTTTTAAGTTTTTTCAGTGTCTTTATGCACACTACAGCCTACAATAATGAAGTGATTATGATGAAACTTATGGAAAAGGTTCCAATTTGTGTGAGAAGATAATTGTCCACTTTTGGAATACATTGATCAAAGTGGCGGGGGTCTACCATACAAATGCTGACTTCACATTTTGTTTTTAAAGTTTGTTGGGAGCCTACATACTTCATTCATTAATCAATTTTAATAATGACACTTTGAAAAAGATGGACCCTTAAATGACAAAGAACTGATTATGGTTTTGGACTATATTGGGATAAGTAGTGGAGGGCCTCCCGAACACCTGTTTGTTGTTTCAATGTTTGTTGGGAGCATACAACATTCGTTCGGGAATGAATTTTGATGACACTATGGAAAAAGATGCAAATATGTATGGCAAGGAACTGATTAGTTTTTTTGTGATAGTAAACAAAGTGGTAAGGGAGGTCCTTCGAGCACCTGTTTGTTTGGAAGCTCAATAATATCTGTATCTTATAATCGAATTGGATGAAACATAAACATTTAGTACGATTCACAACAGTTCTGCATCCCAACTTCCGGTTTTTCACTTCCGGTTAATTTTTTTTTTTTACTTTTTCTCGTACAACAGAATTCATGTTTGTTAGGATACTACTGCTTTCTTTAATATTTTTATAATTAGAACTACGCGAAATCTACAACATTGGTTAGCTTTAAATTAAAGTATTTGATGGATATTAGCTCATCATATATCCAGAACACTATGTTTCCAAAACTGTGGTAAAGTCGCGTCAGCGTCGCAATATTTTTATATTTTTAATTGTTGATGAACTACTTAAAGTGTTAATCTAATGAAAATTTTTGATTAAAAGATTTCTTATACACTTTAATAATATTTTATTTTTCTAAATACATTTTCTGTCTCTAAGAGACCTTCTTCAGAGAATGAATTCTGATTTCTATATGATATAGAATATAGAAATCATATAGAAATCACAATTCATTCTCTGAAGATGGTCTCTTAGAGACAGAAAATATATTTTGAAAAATAAAATATTTTTATTCTAGATTTTAGATTCAAAATTTCAATTAACTTCCACTTCCCTTCAATCAACTTCCGGATAAAGCTTTGCTGTTTAAAATATGTAAAACTTAAAGAATTTTTAAGAGAGCTACAATCAAAATAATATGAGTAATAATAATTAGTAATTAGTTGAAACATATTATTTATTTTATTATTCAGTTAATAAATTACTGTTTAATTTGTTATTTGGATCAAAAATAAATTTGTACTGAAGTTTAATTTAGTTATAAAATAAAAAAATATTTTTAATCATCTTGCGCCGGTAACTTTTGCATTGCAAGAAATATTATTGCTGTGTGCCTCACACCAACTTTTCGAGCTACATCATTGACTTTTTATTGCATACCCAAGTTGCGGTATTGACCACCAGGCGGCGGACGAAAAGTCTCCTCGTCAGCTTCCTTTTCAATTTAGTTGTCAATTCATTAAAACTAAAAACAGTTACTTTAAAAAAACGGAAAATATGTAATTCAAATTTATACAAAAGAAAATATTCGGTATGATGTAAGTATTTTAAAAAACAAGCTCCCAAATATAATTTCATTATCATCCTCCATTATGACAATGTTTACAAATTTTGACATTTAAAAAGATTCTAATTTAAATATGAGGTCAGGCTCAGGTTGTACGTTTGATACGAGTGACATCTATGAATAGCATATGTGCACTAGCAATTAATTTAGAAAAGTCAGTGATTTAGTAAAAAATACTAGTGTGAGGCACACAGCATATGATGCAAATTAAACTTTACTTAAATTCTTATATGTGTTGATAATTGTTAAATATTTGTATCAAAAGTTAATTAACACAAAACTCCCCTATTAGGTAGATTTCATATAAAAATCTACCTATTGCAATGGGCTTCATCTCGGAATTTCGGAAAAATTTTGATGCCAAACGACTATATGTGATAAGCGGAGATGGAAAAACAAAAAAAAAAAAAAATTATATATATATATATATATATATATATATATAACGATATGAGGTATAACGGAATTTAGCGGCACTCTCACGGTCGCATTTTTCGACCTACACCAAAATAATTTTCTGTGTATGTTTCGGCAAATAATGTCTTGGACAAGTTCGTGAACTGGCCATATCCGGGTACCGGTTAAGCGGCTAGAGCCTAAAAAGTCGAATAATCTAGGGCGCTATAACTTCCGTTTTAATAATAATATTTTAATAAAATTTAAAAATATTGAATATTTGAACCTTTTTCTATCATTTTTATCCAGATGACAACTTTGGCGTTTCATGTTCCTCAAAAATCAGCTGTTTTAAAAATTTACTAAACTTTGCTGCCCTTGATCTAGCTGAAATGGCCAAGCTCATATTTGAAAACTTTTTTTCACGTACTTCAAATATAAATCTTTCCAGAATTTAAAAAAAAAATGATCCAAGTCCAGAGGTTGAGCCGCTAAGTTTGTTGAAACCAATACAAACGCAAACGGCTATGCTTTCATCATTTTTGAGTTTATGTTGTTTAAACTCCTTTTTTCTCTTAGATACATTTTTCATTTATAACGTCAGAGATTTTCAACATTCTAACAAAATAGGTTCCAATTTTATAAGCATTATACTACACCTATTGTGTGAAAAATCTAAAGCCAGTGAATACCACTAAGAAAATTATAAAAACCGAAAAAAATTGAAAAATAAATAAATAAAAACACAAAACAAATCATATCTAAATTCATGCATACAATGGGCGCTTAAAAAATTAAGTATATGAAACGTATTTTTACCAATCAATTAGACTAAATAATTACAGATAAGTGTTAAACTTATAAACATTAAACAAAATAACCGTAATCCCAAACAACCTTAAAATAAATTTATTGTAGATAGATAAAACTACATACATCACCCCTAAAATCAAATTAAAGTTTTTTTTCTTTGTCTATTTAAAAAAAAAACAAAAATTGTGGGAAAATGAAAAGAAGGAGTTAAGTATTGGTTTTTGTTTATAGGTATTTGTTTTGTTTTCGAATTGTTTAAAAAAAACAACATTTGAATATTATGAGATTGATAATGTTTTTCTAATATTTTTTTAGCTAGATTTTTTTATAGGTAGATTTCATAGAAAAATTACATTTTCTATTTACCAAAATGAATTGCATTTTGGGTTAAACTAAATTTCCAAGCGGTTTTTAGAAGATTGCATATATTTAATGTGGTATTTACTTTTATGTAAGAAAATGTTAGTAAAATACGTGAAATAGAGAGATAATAGATCTGCAAATGGAAATGATAATTAAAACAATGTGTGTATGGAAATTGTTCTTAACTTGTTGAAAATATTGGTTGGAAAAAATGTTTTGCGTTGTTGTAGTTGTATGCACCTATATATGTGATGTATGCGTATGGATAGTTGTAATCATATTAGAAGCAAAAAATGGTTTAAAAAACCGTTGAAATTATGCAATGGTAATTATCACCTTATAATCGTTTCTAAATTAGTTTAAACTAGACTGTTAGAAGTGTTATTTGCAACAAAAATTATAAGTCAACAAAATAAGAATAATTATTTTAATTATTTGATATATAATTATTTAATGCTAAAGTCGTGTTTCAAATGTTTTCGGTGAAAATTTCCAACTTCCTACGAAAAACAACAAAAAAAAAAATCTTGTACTCTACCTCAGTGGCGGTAATTAAATTTTTTTAGGTAGATTTCGCATAATTTTAGTTAATTTTATATCTATTTTAATTAATTTTACATTCATTTCCATTAATTCACAATATGTTTTTTAAAATGAATTGTTAGTTTTATTTGTATCTAATGTTAGTTTTTTTTAAAGTAATCTGATAAATCCGATTCTAATTGCACACATAACTGTCTGATCCCGAAATCTACCTATTTCTAGCGGATATACCTGCCGCTCGGACTTTTAGGTAGATTTCATATAAAAATCTACCTATTGCAATGGGCTTCATCTCGGAATTTCGGAAAAATTTTGATGCCAAACGACTATATGTGATAAGCGGAGATGGAAAAACAAAAAAAAAAAAAAATTATATATATATATATATAACGATATGAGGTATAACGGAATTTAGCGGCACTCTCACGGTCGCATTTTTCGACCTACACCAAAATAATTTTCTGTGTATGTTTCGGCAAATAATGTCTTGGACAAGTTCGTGAACTGGCCATATCCGGGTACCGGTTAAGCGGCTAGAGCCTAAAAAGTCGAATAATCTAGGGCGCTATAACTTCCGTTTTAATAATAATATTTTAATAAAATTTAAAAATATTGAATATTTGAACCTTTTTCTATCATTTTTATCCAGATGACAACTTTGGCGTTTCATGTTCCTCGAAAATCAGCTGTTTTAAAAATTTACTAAACTTTGCTGCCCTTGATCTAGCTGAAATGGCCAAGCTCATATTTGAAAACTTTTTTTCACGTACTTCAAATATAAATCTTTCCAGAATTTAAAAAAAAAATGATCCAAGTCCAGAGGTTGAGCCGCTAAGTTTGTTGAAACCAATACAAACGCAAACGGCTATGCTTTCATCATTTTTGAGTTTATGTTGTTTAAACTCCTTTTTTCTCTTAGATACATTTTTCATTTATAACGTCAGAGATTTTCAACATTCTAACAAAATAGGTTCCAATTTTATAAGCATTATACTACACCTATTGTGTGAAAAATCTAAAGCCAGTGAATACCACTAAGAAAATTATAAAAACCGAAAAAAATTGAAAAATAAATAAATAAAAACACAAAACAAATCATATCTAAATTCATGCATACAATGGGCGCTTAAAAAATTAAGTATATGAAACGTATTTTTACCAATCAATTAGACTAAATAATTACAGATAAGTGTTAAACTTATAAACATTAAACAAAATAACCGTAATCCCAAACAACCTTAAAATAAATTTATTGTAGATAGATAAAACTACATACATCACCCCTAAAATCAAATTAAAGTTTTTTTTCTTTGTCTATTTAAAAAAAAAACAAAAATTGTGGGAAAATGAAAAGAAGGAGTTAAGTATTGGTTTTTGTTTATAGGTATTTGTTTTGTTTTCGAATTGTTTAAAAAAAACAACATTTGAATATTATGAGATTGATAATGTTTTTCTAATATTTTTTTAGCTAGATTTTTTTATAGGTAGATTTCATAGAAAAATTACATTTTCTATTTACCAAAATGAATTGCATTTTGGGTTAAACTAAATTTCCAAGCGGTTTTTAGAAGATTGCATATATTTAATGTGGTATTTACTTTTATGTAAGAAAATGTTAGTAAAATACGTGAAATAGAGAGATAATAGATCTGCAAATGGAAATGATAATTAAAACAATGTGTGTATGGAAATTGTTCTTAACTTGTTGAAAATATTGGTTGGAAAAAATGTTTTGCGTTGTTGTAGTTGTATGCACCTATATATGTGATGTATGCGTATGGATAGTTGTAATCATATTAGAAGCAAAAAATGGTTTAAAAAACCGTTGAAATTATGCAATGGTAATTATCACCTTATAATCGTTTCTAAATTAGTTTAAACTAGACTGTTAGAAGTGTTATTTGCAACAAAAATTATAAGTCAACAAAATAAGAATAATTATTTTAATTATTTGATATATAATTATTTAATGCTAAAGTCGTGTTTCAAATGTTTTCGGTGAAAATTTCCAACTTCCTACGAAAAACAACAAAAAAAAAATCTTGTACTCTACCTCAGTGGCGGTAATTAAATTTTTTTAGGTAGATTTCGCATAATTTTAGTTAATTTTATATCTATTTTAATTAATTTTACATTCATTTCCATTAATTCACAATATGTTTTTTAAAATGAATTGTTAGTTTTATTTGTATCTAATGTTAGTTTTTTTTAAAGTAATCTGATAAATCCGATTCTAATTGCACACATAACTGTCTGATCCCGAAATCTACCTATTTCTAGCGGATATACCTGCCGCTCGGACTTTTATGTTTAAAAGTCTGTTCTTTTAATTATTAAGTTAAGTAGGTAAAAATATTTCTAAACAAATTAAAATTGAGAGAGTGTGAGAATAAAGAAGAAGCTGACGTATTAACAGTAGCAACAGTCAAACAATTAGAATCTAGTTTACAAAAAAGTTAGTGTAACAGAGGACGTCGATATCTTAGTAATTATGACTACCAAACCTACAACTAATGAAGAAATGTGTTTTCTGAAATTACGAAAACAAAATGTTTCATCGAAAATTTTTTGCCTTAGTTTTATTTTAATTTAAACCAATGAAATTCTCTAAAATGTAATAACATCATTCAATTTCACCAATAAAATTTGAATTATACTAATAACAAATATTTACACGTCTGGCCTACTGGGATATTAAAAATTATCAATCTAATTTTGAAATAGTTAACTGATATCACAGTAGGCCAACGTATAATTCATAAAAAATATATAAATAAATGAAAAATGGCAAAAATTTTCTAAACGAATTCCCCTCGTTCGTTGATAAATTCTCATTTTTTGCCAAAAATTATTTCGAATTTTCACCGCCCTTGGGAAATTACAACTGATAATTTGTTCGGCAAAAAGTTTAGAGTTGGATTATCCGAACAGTGCAAAATTGAGACTTTTTTCTCGTTGTTTCACTGGATGCGACTCAACTTTGGTGTTTTCTAATAAAGGTAAAAAAATTCATCGATATTTAAAAAAAAAAGTTCTGATGTTGAGATATTTTATAGAAGTATGTACTCTTAATCTTAATCTTAATATTTTGGAGGCTGGTATTATTACAAAACAGTTTTGACATTCAATTTGACAAATTGAGTCGCGCTATGAATCATTCATAAAAGCTATCACAAAAAACAGCGAGGTTAAGTTGTCCTCTTTGGTCTAACAGTTGAAGTCCCGAATGAACACATTAAAAGGGTTTATTTACAAACCCAAATATGGCTTGGTAACAAAAATATTTGTCTAACTCATTGGGGGTGGATCAACAATGGAGGATCATTAAATCTAATCAAAACTTTAAGTGTGCTGCACCAGAAGAGTTACTTAAAATAACATTTTGCAACGGTAAGAAGGATGCGGAGCCTCTTGTGGTTGCCAAAGGCTCAGATTATATTTTAAATCAACATGTAGGATATGCTCGGGTAACAACTGCAAAAGATTTGTCCTCCAATTGACCCAGCGGAAGAAGTTAATAATGATATAGTACCTCGGATGATGTACAGTTTCAAAACAAATGTTATTTGCCCATAATATTGTTACGTTTTTCTTAACCTCCTTCGAATTGGCCCAACTCACAATTCGATAAACGCAATTCCCAATCTCTTCCGAGTTCGATCACTGATTAGTTAGCAAACACACCAGGTTTTATTAAGTATTCAACAACTTAATTGTTCCACAACAATAGGAAAACAATACAGCAAACAATATTCCTAACTAGAATATTCTTTCAACAGCTTCAGAAACTCCAACGGTTTATTGTAGAAATTTCCAGTTCACAACGTGCAAAATAATACACAAAATATTTCTACTCAATAACACTTATTACTTTATTACACTTATAACTTTATTACACTTATAACTTTACACAAAAACTAATTTAAAGATCACTTTTATAATTTTAGCTTCACTATCGCAGGTTTAAAATAAAACTAATTCAAAACTACAAGAGGTAATTTTCTTATATACCTTCTGCAATACTTCTAGATAATTCGACATCACTTTCCAGAAACCTTGAGAAAATATTAGAATATTCGATTATTTTACGTTATGTTGATTTGATTCATAAAATCGTTTATGTTGACCCTATTTCTAAGAATATGTACAACCACAACAACAATATTCATTTCATTCAATGGTTGTGTTTTGTTGATTTTATTTTCCTGGAAGCGACCGTAATCGTCTAGATTATTCTGTAATCGTAACATTACCCTCTACTTAAGCCTGTTCGTCCCGAACAGGATCTAGATCTCTCCTCCAATTGTTGAATCCAAACATTTTTTTTTTCTTTTCCTATTATCTCTAAAGTGCTCCTTATCTCTTCCCTTTGAGTGTTTCACACTGCCATGTCCCTGAACCATTCTCATTTTCAGCTGCGATTCGTCACCGTTTGAAGCTATTTGAACCCCTTCATTTACATTGCTCTCTTCGCAATGGACCGGAACTTGTTTCCTTTTTAACTTTCGGCGTTTGTTTAAACGTCTGCGTTGGTTGACGTTTCTCTCCCTCATCGGTTTGGATGGTTCTGGATTTTCCTCTACACTGCGTAGTTCCTCATCGCTGCCAATAACTGTTGGCTCTGCCTCATTCACAAGTAGTGGCATCTCAACATTATTAACCTTTAGGATTCCACATCCAAAATCGAAGACTAATCCCTTCGCCTTCATGAAATCCATCCCCAAAATGACTTCATCTATAATGTCTGCCACTAGCACCTCTTGTTGATAGCAGTTATTTCCCAATTTTATTTCAGCAATTCTTTTACCTTCTATTTCAGCGCATTCTCCAGTTACTGTTTGGAGTTTCAATCCATCTGATGGTTCCAAAACACCGTCAATTAAACCTTTGCGAACGAATGTTCGAGCTGAACCTGTATCCAGTGTCATGAAGCAACCTTTACCTTCAAGTTGTCCGTTGATACCCAAGCTTTCACCATTTACCGCAATTCTTGAAATGGGAATGTAGGCTGCATTCTCCTCACTTGTTGGCTTTACAGTTGCACCTTCAACAGACTTTCGTTGAATAGGAGATGAAGATCTATCACGCTTCCTGTTCCAGCAGTCCTGTGAGATATGGCCCGATTTTCTACATATCCAACACAAGATTTTCCTACTGCTGCTCCTGAACCCTTCGTGCTGCTTGTTTTCGACTCCCATATTCTTCGCAGAAAACGACGATCTATCTGCTTCTTTAGTTTTCCTGCACTCCCGTGCCATGTGACCCTCTTCGTCACATACCCAGCATCTGATGTCGCTTCCACTTCTGTGTGCCAATACTTCTCCTTTGATGTTCCCCTCTACATTCCTTTTTCTGCATCCACCAGATGGCATACATATCCTCTGTACCATCTCATATTGCATTGCGTATGCGACAGTTTCATGGAAAGTCGCCTTAGGTGTAGTCATTAGTTTGATCCTGGTTTCTGATTCTCGGATACCATCAATGAAGGCCTCGATCTTCATTTTCTCCATAAAATACGGTGGAGTATTCGAGTGTGCCAAATGTACAAGCCGTTCTACTGCCGAAGAATAGTCCTGAAGGCTTTCTCCATTCCGTTGCAAGCGACCCTTTAACTCGATCCGGTATAGCTCCTTTTTATGGTCGCTGCCATATTTACGTTCCAACGCATTCATCACCTCTGCATAACTTTTGCGATCGTTTTCCGGCACTGCCTGTAATGCTTCAGCTGCTTCTCCCTTAAGCGCAACTATTAATGCAGCAAGACGATTTTCTGCGTTACAAACATTCTGGTCTGCTGCTGTCTCAAACTGGAATTTAAATATGCCGAAAGATGTGGTACCGTCATACGATGGTGGCTTTAGTTTAATATTTGCTATTTGTTGTACCACATGTGAAGTGACTTTATTCGTTTCAACATCTTGCAACCGTTTCTCGAAATCATCTACTTTTGCAAGTACCTTTTTGTTTTCATCAAGTACTTTCTGCTCTAGCTCTTTCACCTCTTGATGAACTCTGCCTACTTCCGCCCGTAACGTAGTAGATATTTCGAGAAGTTTCTCGTCCATTATTTGCTTGACGTTCAAACTGATTTCTTCCTTGGTTGTAGCCATATTTGTGTTTACATCATCCAGTTTTTGATTCATTTCCTGTTTATTGGCAACCATATTAGCGTTTACGGTAGCCAATTGCTGATTCTGTTGACCGATGTTCATGCTCATCTGTTGCATCATAGCCATTAACTGTGTAAAATCACAATTTCCAGATGGCAATGAAGTTGTTGTTTCCGCAACAAAACTTTTCTCCTCATCAGCTGCCACTAGATCATTATTTGGACTAATCACTCCAAACTGGTAACTTTCCACAACTACTCCACTAGCTTCCATAGCTTCTCGAAGCCGTATCGTCAATTCAATTTTGTTGCTGGTTGTTGCCAATCCACGTTGTTCTAGTTCTTTCTTTAACTCAAGAACCTTCAAATCACTTAATAAAACCATTATTAACAGCTAACTAATCCGCCGATGTCACCAATGTTACGTTTTTCTTAACCTCCTTCGAATTGGCCCAACTCACAATTCGATAAACGCAATTCCCAATCTCTTCCGAGTTCGATCACTGATTAGTTAGCAAACACACCAGGTTTTATTAAGTATTCAACAACTTAATTGTTCCACAACAATAGGAAAACAATACAGCAAACAATATTCCTAACTAGAATATTCTTTCAACAGCTTCAGAAACTCCAACGGTTTATTGTAGAAATTTCCAGTTCACAACGTGCAAAATAATACACAAAATATTTCTACTCAATAACACTTATTACTTTATTACACTTATAACTTTATTACACTTATAATTTTACACAAAAACTAATTTAAAGATCACTTTTATAATTTTAGCTTCACTATCGCAGGTTTAAAATAAAACTAATTCAAAACTACAAGAGGTAATTTTCTTATATACCTTCTGCAATACTTCTAGATAATTCGACATCACTTTCCAGAAACCTTGAGAAAATATTAGAATATTCGATTATTTTACGTTATGTTGATTTGATTCATAAAATCGTTTATGTTGACCCTATTTCTAAGAATATGTACAACAACAACAACAATATTCATTTCATTCAATGGTTGTGTTTTGTTGATTTTATTTTCCTGGAAGCGACCGTAATCGTCTAGATTATTCTGTAATCGTAACAATATCTTTACAATATTGTCGTTTACTTTTTATTTATTATCTAAGGCATAGAGGGAGGGCGGTTATGAATGGGAAGTTGGAATGCATAATAAATTATGTTCGAGGACATAAAAGAATCTTTATTCTATACAATGCACTTAGGTAGTTTTCACCACCTAAATATAAAAGGCACAAGTCGGACTGATGTCACTTTTGAAGAGCTAAAGGTAGTAAGATGAGCTCAATTCCCCATTTTCATAAAAACCGATGGATGGTCAAAAAATTAGGAGGCATGAGTTTATTTTCACCTTCAGTTACTGTACTGTAGTACTACACTGAAAAAACATGTCCTATTTCCAATCGAAATGCAATTGTCTCAACCTCACTGTGCGGTCACATATGGCGAATCAAACTACGAAATTGCTTCAACAACTCTACAATTATAAATCGATGAAGTTGAGACAATCACACGAAATATTTATGTGAAAATAAAATATAGTCCAATTAATCTCAAATACTTAAACTTTAAAATGAAAAATTCATGATATAATGCCAAAGAAAATTTGATTCAGGGAAAAAGGTATTACATATCTTTATTCAACTACTGTTATATTGGATATAACACTTTATATTTTAAATAAACCTCATTCTGTTGTTAGGAAAATGTTATCGTGCAGTTGTCCCAATCACAGTGAAATTGTTTGCAAATAATTTTTCTTTGCATGAATAATCAACTGCCAACTTCGAGATGAGGTTGTCATGAACTTCAATTTTTTTTCAGTGTAGCACTCCCACCACAATATATTTATGACCAAATGCTTCTGAAGCCTCTAATTTTTTAAAATTAACTTTTCTCAATTACCGGTATGGTAAATCAACGATTTCGCTTTCTTCAAAGTCATTTTCATTTTCATTTCTAAATTGAAAATTGAAATTTGAATATTGTAGTTCGCTATTAAAAATTGTTGCCACTTAAAATATTAACACACAAATTTTATTAAATAAAATACCCAAAGAAAACATAACACTGGATAGAATGAGAGCACAAACTTCAAAAATTAATTAATTTTATTAATTTTACAAAGTTAATTTGAACATTTAATTAGTTAAACAATGATTAAAAATCCAAATATGTTTGGGCACGATTACCCCATAGAAGGGGAACCCTCAGAACTGGTTTTTCAATTTTACTCAAAACCAAAATTCGTTCTTTCTCCCTTCAAAATTTAGTTTTCAGTCCCTCAAAAAATAAACAGTGAAATTCAATTTTTTTTTGTCTTGTCTTTTGCATCATATTCAACAAAACTTGGATTCGAACCACATGACCATTTCAAATTGATAATTTCATTACACTATTTCTAATCGTTTGTGTTTGTAATTTGTATAGCTGATTTAAGCAGATTTTCGACCAGCAATGCATTTTTAGCTAAGTACGTATAAGTTGGGTTAGTACTGTGGAATGGATTTTAATCGATATTTGGAATTAACTACATACCATAAAATTGTTGGGAAAATTCTTTTCCATTTCAAGACAATTTTCCATTTTAGAAACTTTTGAGCGATTGCTTATCATTTTTTTGGCACTGCATCATAAGTTTTACATAATTTTTAAATTATAAAGTGAATTTAATTTAATTTAGATCAATATTTTCACAGGAACATACAGGGAAACGAGAATTCATCCACAGGGCAATATGGAACAAACAAATTATGCATCAACTAGCAGTGATTTTGCGGTAAGTATATTAATTTCACCCATTGATATTATAGACTATTTCAGTAATGATCAACCACCAGACTGGGTGTATGCTATTGGAATAGTTCCACTTTAACCTTGTGAATGGTTGTGCAAACGTCCGGAATAAAAAATAATCTTCCTCATGAGGTTAAATTGGACAACTTAAGGAAAAAATTAAATTATTTTCGGTATGTTGTCGTGTAAAGCGAGCATCGGCGAAAACTGCAAATACATTGACGCTTGCTTGCTCCATATTTTACGGTAAGCATTTATAAATATTTTTATTGAAAGTAATTCAAATGGTGTTATTTTTAAGGTGTCCATCTGATTAGTACAGATTTTAAAGCAAATGGGGCAAAATTGGACAAACCTTTTCAGAACGTATAACTCAGTAGATACTACTGAAATGTGGTTTAGAAGCACTTTTTTATACATGATGACACCATTACAGAACAGCAGCAAGCCAAACCCTTCCATAGATTTTTTAAACGTAAACATAAACATATAACATGAGTCATCTATGGTATTCTGTGATGAGTTATTTATTATATTTGTTTATTTTATTATTTATTAAACTATTACGAGTATTTATAAAATTTTCGGTTTTATTTAATTGTAATTTTCATTACTGTTTTTTATATCATTATAATTTATACTTATGTTTTTAAATAATGAGAAATAAACATTAAGTTTTTAGTAACATCAAATGTTTCGTTGTGGTGTAGCTACACCTAAATCAGAACTCACAAAATTAATTAAAACAGATCGATCGGTTGAAAAAATACTAAACGAAGATGCTGGTGAAAACGATAATACAGCTCTATTTGAACTAATGCTAAGGCATAATAATTTGATAAAGTTCGTTCCAATTATGAAGAAAAAGATGACTGAGAATCATCTATAGTTTAACTCAAGTTGTCAACGTTTGAATGTTACTCCTATAATTACATAAAATTAACAGCATCAAACTTAACTTTCTAATCCACAAGCTATGAAAGCAGTTAGAGTTGGTCAAGATATTTGGCTACAAGCTGAAATGCAATTCCTGTATGCAACACATAGTAATTTAGCTACACATCTAAAAGTTGCACATACCGAAAATTAGCTAAGAGGTTACATCCATTTGAGTTTGATGTATTAGACAAAAAACTAGGTGAAGAATTTAATGAAACCACTAACACACTCTATTTAAAACAAAAAGCTAAACTAGATAGTTTGTGCAGAGACGGAAACCGGTTCGTTTGAACCAAACCAAAACCACTGAGCCAACGAAATTCTACCGCACCAAAACCAAACCAGTTTTTTAAATAACTGAACCGTTGAATTGAATAGTCGAACCGAACCATAAACCAATGTTTTTCTGTTTGGTTCACGGTTCGGTTTTACAGTAGAAAATTTGGTCTAGTACCTACATAAATTGGAAATATCTATTAATTTCTTTTTGAAACTACTACATTATTTTTTCACGGCTACTACATTTTTGCACTCAAATTTAAATTACAGGTATTTTTTGTTTTGACAATTCTTAGGTTTTTAGTTATTACTATTATTATTGAGAATTTTATTGCATTATATTATAAGTTTGTTAAAAAAAAAGTCCGAGCGGCAGGTATATCCGCTAGAAATAGGTAGATTTCGGGATCAGACAGTTATGTGTGCAATTAGAATCGGATTTATCAGATTACTTTAAAAAAAAACTAACATTAGATACAAATAAAACTAACAATTCATTTTAAAAAACATATTGTGAATTAATGGAAATGAATGTAAAATTAATTAAAATAGATATAAAATTAACTAAAATTATGCGAAATCTACCTAAAAAAATTTAATTACCGCCACTGAGGTAGAGTACAAGATTTTTTTTTTTGTTGTTTTTCGTAGGAAGTTGGAAATTTTCACCGAAAACATTTGAAACACGACTTTAGCATTAAATAATTATATATCAAATAATTAAAATAATTATTCTTATTTTGTTGACTTATAATTTTTGTTGCAAATAACACTTCTAACAGTCTAGTTTAAACTAATTTAGAAACGATTATAAGGTGATAATTACCATTGCATAATTTCAACGGTTTTTTAAACCATTTTTTGCTTCTAATATGATTACAACTATCCATACGCATACATCACATATATAGGTGCATACAACTACAACAACGCAAAACATTTTTTCCAACCAATATTTTCAACAAGTTAAGAACAATTTCCATACACACATTGTTTTAATTATCATTTCCATTTGCAGATCTATTATCTCTCTATTTCACGTATTTTACTAACATTTTCTTACATAAAAGTAAATACCACATTAAATATATGCAATCTTCTAAAAACCGCTTGGAAATTTAGTTTAACCCAAAATGCAATTCATTTTGGTAAATAGAAAATGTAATTTTTCTATGAAATCTACCTATAAAAAAATCTAGCTAAAAAAATATTAGAAAAACATTATCAATCTCATAATATTCAAATGTTGTTTTTTTTAAACAATTCGAAAACAAAACAAATACCTATAAACAAAAACCAATACTTAACTCCTTCTTTTCATTTTCCCACAATTTTTGTTTTTTTTTTAAATAGACAAAGAAAAAAAACTTTAATTTGATTTTAGGGGTGATGTATGTAGTTTTATCTATCTACAATAAATTTATTTTAAGGTTGTTTGGGATTACGGTTATTTTGTTTAATGTTTATAAGTTTAACACTTATCTGTAATTATTTAGTCTAATTGATTGGTAAAAATACGTTTCATATACTTAATTTTTTAAGCGCCCATTGTATGCATGAATTTAGATATGATTTGTTTTGTGTTTTTATTTATTTATTTTTCAATTTTTTTCGGTTTTTATAATTTTCTTAGTGGTATTCACTGGCTTTAGATTTTTCACACAATAGGTGTAGTATAATGCTTATAAAATTGGAACCTATTTTGTTAGAATGTTGAAAATCTCTGACGTTATAAATGAAAAATGTATCTAAGAGAAAAAAGGAGTTTAAACAACATAAACTCAAAAATGATGAAAGCATAGCCGTTTGCGTTTGTATTGGTTTCAACAAACTTAGCGGCTCAACCTCTGGACTTGGATCATTTTTTTTTTAAATTCTGGAAAGATTTATATTTGAAGTACGTGAAAAAAAGTTTTCAAATATGAGCTTGGCCATTTCAGCTAGATCAAGGGCAGCAAAGTTTAGTAAATTTTTAAAACAGCTGATTTTTGAGGAACATGAAACGCCAAAGTTGTCATCTGGATAAAAATGATAGAAAAAGGTTCAAATATTCAATATTTTTAAATTTTATTAAAATATTATTATTAAAACGGAAGTTATAGCGCCCTAGATTATTCGACTTTTTAGGCTCTAGCCGCTTAACTGGTACCCGGATATGGCCAGTTCACGAACTTGTCCAAGACATTATTTGCCGAAACATACACAGAAAATTATTTTGGTGTAGGTCGAAAAATGCGACCGTGAGAGTGCCGCTAAATTCCGTTATACCTCATATCGTTATATATATATATATATATATATATATATAATTTTTTTTTTTTTTTGTTTTTCCATCTCCGCTTATCACATATAGTCGTTTGGCATCAAAATTTTTCCGAAATTCCGAGATGAAGCCCATTGCAATAGGTAGATTTTTACATGAAATCTACCTAAAAGTCCGAGCGGCAGGTATATCCGCTAGAAATAGGTAGATTTCGGGATCAGACAGTTATGTGTGCAATTAGAATCGGATTTATCAGATTACTTTAAAAAAAACTAACATTAGATACAAATAAAACTAACAATTCATTTTAAAAAACATATTGTGAATTAATGGAAATGAATGTAAAATTAATTAAAATAGATATAAAATTAACTAAAATTATGCGAAATCTACCTAAAAAAATTTAATTACCGCCACTGAGGTAGAGTACAAGATTTTTTTTTTGTTGTTTTTCGTAGGAAGTTGGAAATTTTCACCGAAAACATTTGAAACACGACTTTAGCATTAAATAATTATATATCAAATAATTAAAATAATTATTCTTATTTTGTTGACTTATAATTTTTGTTGCAAATAACACTTCTAACAGTCTAGTTTAAACTAATTTAGAAACGATTATAAGGTGATAATTACCATTGCATAATTTCAACGGTTTTTTAAACCATTTTTTGCTTCTAATATGATTACAACTATCCATACGCATACATCACATATATAGGTGCATACAACTACAACAACGCAAAACATTTTTTCCAACCAATATTTTCAACAAGTTAAGAACAATTTCCATACACACATTGTTTTAATTATCATTTCCATTTGCAGATCTATTATCTCTCTATTTCACGTATTTTACTAACATTTTCTTACATAAAAGTAAATACCACATTAAATATATGCAATCTTCTAAAAACCGCTTGGAAATTTAGTTTAACCCAAAATGCAATTCATTTTGGTAAATAGAAAATGTAATTTTTCTATGAAATCTACCTATAAAAAAATCTAGCTAAAAAAATATTAGAAAAACATTATCAATCTCATAATATTCAAATGTTGTTTTTTTTAAACAATTCGAAAACAAAACAAATACCTATAAACAAAAACCAATACTTAACTCCTTCTTTTCATTTTCCCACAATTTTTGTTTTTTTTTTAAATAGACAAAGAAAAAAAACTTTAATTTGATTTTAGGGGTGATGTATGTAGTTTTATCTATCTACAATAAATTTATTTTAAGGTTGTTTGGGATTACGGTTATTTTGTTTAATGTTTATAAGTTTAACACTTATCTGTAATTATTTAGTCTAATTGATTGGTAAAAATACGTTTCATATACTTAATTTTTTAAGCGCCCATTGTATGCATGAATTTAGATATGATTTGTTTTGTGTTTTTATTTATTTATTTTTCAATTTTTTTCGGTTTTTATAATTTTCTTAGTGGTATTCACTGGCTTTAGATTTTTCACACAATAGGTGTAGTATAATGCTTATAAAATTGGAACCTATTTTGTTAGAATGTTGAAAATCTCTGACGTTATAAATGAAAAATGTATCTAAGAGAAAAAAGGAGTTTAAACAACATAAACTCAAAAATGATGAAAGCATAGCCGTTTGCGTTTGTATTGGTTTCAACAAACTTAGCGGCTCAACCTCTGGACTTGGATCATTTTTTTTTTAAATTCTGGAAAGATTTATATTTGAAGTACGTGAAAAAAAGTTTTCAAATATGAGCTTGGCCATTTCAGCTAGATCAAGGGCAGCAAAGTTTAGTAAATTTTTAAAACAGCTGATTTTTGAGGAACATGAAACGCCAAAGTTGTCATCTGGATAAAAATGATAGAAAAAGGTTCAAATATTCAATATTTTTAAATTTTATTAAAATATTATTATTAAAACGGAAGTTATAGCGCCCTAGATTATTCGACTTTTTAGGCTCTAGCCGCTTAACCGGTACCCGGATATGGCCAGTTCACGAACTTGTCCAAGACATTATTTGCCGAAACATACACAGAAAATTATTTTGGTGTAGGTCGAAAAATGCGACCGTGAGAGTGCCGCTAAATTCCGTTATACCTCATATCGTTATATATATATATATATATATATATATAAATTTTTTTTTTTTTTGTTTTTCCATCTCCGCTTATCACATATAGTCGTTTGGCATCAAAATTTTTCCGAAATTCCGAGATGAAGCCCATTGCAATAGGTAGATTTTTATATGAAATCTACCTAATATTGCTAAGTGGCGAAAAAATGATTTCATTTATTTTTTTAAATAATTTTTTGGAAAAAAAAATTTAGCTGTTGGTTGACGTAAATATAATTGAACATGGAAATTTTTGAATTTGTTATAGTATTTGACATATTTTTGGAATTTTGAAAAAAGTTTGAATTTAGTTATGGGTTTTTGATTTTAGATTTAGTTATGGATTTTTTGTAATATTTTAAATTTTGGAAAAAGTTTTAATTTTTGATTTTGTTAGAATTTTTGGAATATTTTTAGAATTTTGAAAAGTTTTAAATTTTTAGAATTTGGAAAAAAATAGGATTTTTGAATTTTATATATATTTTTAAAATTTTGATTTTGAAATTTAAAACTGAAACTGTAATTTTTGATTTTGTAAGAATTTTTGGAATATTTTTAGAATTTTGAAAAATTTTAAATTTTTGATTTTATTATAATTTTTATAATTTTGGAAATAGTTTCAATTTTTGATATTGTTATAATTTTTGCAATATTTTTAAAATTTTGGAAAAAGTTTGAATTTTTAAGAATTTTTGAAATATTATTAGAATTTGGAAAAAGTTTAAATATTTGATTTTATTCTAATTTTTGGAATATTTTTGGAATTTTGAAAAAGTTACAATTTTTGATTTTGTTATAATTTTTGCAATATTTTAAGAATTTTTGAAAAAAGTTTTAATCTTTGATTTTGTAATAATTTTTTAAATAAGTTTAGAATTTTGTTTGAAATAAGTTTGAATTTTTGATTTTATTTAATTTTTACAATATTTTTGGAATTTTGAAAGAAATATGAATTTGTGAATCAGACTCAGACCGAAGTCTTGATATCTCAGAGCCTTGAGATTTCAGCCCCTCCATATTTTTATAATTTAATTCATGACTTAATATTAGCTGTGATTATTGGACAAACCACAAACAACTATCAATATATTATCCACATAAGGTATTACTAACACCCCTATTTTCTCCGATAAAAGCCTGAAGAACATCCAACTCTATACATGCACACGGGCTGCAGTAGTAAAAAGTTGGTCAAACCATCTCTATTCCTCGATTTGGTTTTGTTTGTCAACTGCCATGAAACCTTAAAATTTAAAATTTAAGTTTAAGCTTTAGTTTCGATAATGAAATACATGTATAATGTACTAAAACAGTAATACAAATTTTAGAGAATACAAATCGGTTTCATAATTAAAACAGGTCACTTTATAATATAATTTATTATATATTTTATCTGCTATTTTAATATTAACTTTTTTCTAGGACGAGATCGTCCCTCCAATTCGATTATTGCATGAGGAAGCCAAGCCGGTGTTTCCTAACAAGAAGAACGTGAAACAAGCCGCGATAACGAATTTTGTTTATGGACCATGCAGCATCATCAGGCTTAAGTAACTTCATGAGTTCGGAATTTTTGTTAAAAATGGCCCCGTTTGACGACCCTTCTGTGAAGCATAACTTAGAAAATTTATAGATCCCGATGAGAATACTCCAATCATATTTTGTTTGGTTTTTTCAAATAATTTTTTTTGTAATGTTGGTAAACTTACAAAAGAATTTGTAAGTTGTATATTTATTTATAAAAAATTTGTAAAATTTACTTAGTTTTTTTTAGTTTACAATCTAGCATTGTTGGGCAACTCACGAAAACATACCAACAAATTTTTACGGTTAGGCTCTTCCGATTGCTAGCGGATCAGTTTTATCATTAATTTTGATAAAAATCGAATTGTTTCCGCAAAATAAAATTTTGCAGTTTTATTATTAATCTCAAAGCCTACGGCCAATTCGGAAAATGTGCGATTGGATTTTAATCTGTGCATTGTTGAGCAGCATTAAATCCTTCATTGTTATATTGCATCGTTCGTTTTGCCTAACTTACTCACCATATCTATATACCATTACGTTTAAAATATCCATGGATGGAAAGAATCGCAAAATCTGAAAATGATTGACCTAGATGAACAATATCTTCAAAATCTCTTGGTGTGAATACAATAACCATATACAATATACGAATACAATAACCATACAAAAACCATATAAAATTAGAAACCTGAATAATCGGCTTCCTCGTTTGCTATTTGTAATATTTTGCGTTTGTATATAGATTATTTAGGTGGATTTTCATACATTTCATACATTTTTTGGGAAAACTTTTTCCCATTTTTAAGATAATTTGCCATTTTTAAGCGTCTGGGGGAGGGGCGTTTAGAATGCTCTTTGGTATTTTATGTATTGAGGTATTTTATGCATTGATATTGTATGTAACCGATTTATAATTATTACACTGTGGTACTCCACAATGTCATACCCCTTTTGATTTTGACAATTCTGACAGTTCTATAATTTCGAAAAAAAATTCGAACTTGCTTTTTATCACGCGTTTTCAATCATACCTACATTAGGTGAAAGTGAATAATCTTAATCGCGTGATGCGTTTTCTATCATAAGCCCCAATATTTTACTTGGTTTTGATTAATTTATTATTTTTCGGCATGTAATTTTAATATAAGTGTCCACAAATTTTACCAAGCATACAAAAATTAATTATATGTCAAAACTTATATGGCTGCACTAGTTTTGATTGTACAATAATAACAAATTGTAACAAATATTTTCACAGGGAATATCTAAAATTTCGAAGAATAAAAAATATTTTTTAAGGTGTATGTATGTGTAACATATGTATATATTTTTTTGCAGTTTTGTTGTAGACCAAAATTAAAATATTTTTTGTGCTTGGTTTATACATAATATACATTATTTGGTTCTAAAATAAAATAACCAAAAATGTAGATGTTATGTTATGCCTAAAAACATAAAACATATTATACGCATGCACAAATGAATAGAAAAATACATTTGACATACTTGTTATCGTGGCGGAAAGCTTTACTTTACGCACGTTAACTGCTTTACTTTAAAGTAAACTTATTTATTTTACCATTCAGTAGTTCAGTTGTGCGTAAAATGGTGTACATACACACAGGCTGAAAGGACTTCAATCATCGGGCCACGATATGAAACGCGGGCGAAATCTTTCCTCCCCCGATATGTAAATAACTATTTCATTCTTCCACATAGTAGATTTTTCCTGCGAAAAAATTTACTGCATGCGAAAAACTAAATGTTACACATTAAAATATTTATAAAAAAATTTATATCTAAACTAAAGCATGAAAATGGCATTTTCATCGTAAAATTTATATTAAAATATATTTTCATAATTTCTCTCTAAAAAGTACACTTTGCTTTAATTGTCCAGCGTTGCGAAAGCTGTCAATATCAAAGCAGTTTAGATAAGTTCATATCGTAACCGCTGTCAATTACTTATCGTAACTGCTGAAGTTTTGGCCTCAAATTTTCTTTTTTAAATCAAAGTACGCGAGTGATTCCTGTCAAACAAACTATTTCAGTTCATTGTTCAACTTCCTTGTAAATTGATTCAGAGCAGAAACAGAAACAAAACACAAATGGAAGATCCTACAAGTGACTTGAGTGATGGTGGACCTAATGAATTTGGTGAAGCTGCTGCAAATATTCATTTAGAGCTTCTACCGGACAAGTCTAGAGACAAATATATAGCAACATACAACACGTTTTGCTCTTGGATGAAAGAGAAAAAAGCTCAATCACCGTCGGAAAATGTTTTACTGGTTTATTTTAAAGAGTTATCACAAAAGTATGCCCCCAACACGTTGTGGTCAATTTGGTCTATGCTACGCTGCACAATTGATTTATACCAAAACATGAAAATCGAAGGATATCAAAAGCTGAAATCTTTTCTTCGCAAAAAGAACGATGGGTATGAACCGAAAAAGGCCAGAGTTTTTAGTCCAGAAGACTTGGGTCGCTTTCTAAATGAAGCCCCAGACGAAACGAATCTTTTGTTAAAGGTAATTGTAGTACATATCTAAATTCTAAGCGCCCCTAAATTTTTTTTTATAGACTGTATGTGTGTTTGCAATAAGCGGTGCCTGCAGAAAAATTGAACTCTTCAACATGCAGACAAACGATGTGACGACTGAAGGCGATGTGCTGTTAGTGGGCTTGAAACAAACAAAAACCAAGAAGCCTCGAAAATTTACTATCGAAGGGCATTTCAAAGATATTGTGGTACGTTACATGAAACTTCGAAAACCAACCACCAACCACAATTGTTTCTTTGTTGGGTTTCAAAAGGGCAAATGCACAGTGCAACCAGTCGGTATCAACATGTTTGGAAAAATACCCAAAATCATTGCTGCCTGGCTAAATTTACCTGATTCCAACCTGTATACTGGTCATGCTTTTAGAAGAACTTCGACAACGATTTTGGCAGATGCTGGAGAAGATTTTGTGGCTATTAAACGCCTTGGTGGTTGGCGTTCAAGCAAAGTAGCAGAAGGATATATTGAACAATCTGTTCAAAATATACGGAAGTCGTCAAACAAGATACAGTCTGCGATTGAGCCTCCTCGTAAGAAAGTAAGATCAGCAACGTACGCTCAAAACTTCGAAGAAGCTTCCACGTCTGCCTCAAGTGCCCACGAATTCGAGTCAGTATATACGAATGAGGATTCAGCTATGGTTTCAGTTGAAACAGAGGAACAGCGTAATCAAGAAGTACAGAAAGAAAACATTGTTGTCGCCTCAAATGATGTTCAAGTAAGCACTCAAAACATTCAAATTCAAGGAAATTTTGCGTCTGGTCGCAGTAGTTACAAAAGCTCTCCTAAATATACATTTAACAATTGCAATGTAACTATTAATAATAATTATGGAATGTAATTATATGTAGTTTTAACTGTTTTCCATTTGAATAAAACTTGTAAACAATTTACTACTTTTTAGAGAGAAATTATGAAAAGCACTGTTCGTAACTCGTGGAGAAAGTAAGTTATTTCAGAATTGGTGAATTGTTTGCACTCGCTATCGCTCGTGCACAAACTTTCACCAATGCTGAAATAACTTACTTTCTCCACTTGTTACGAAATGTACTATACTTAAAGGGTTGCTTTTTTCTAGATCGGACAGATGACATATAAAATAAAACCTGTATAGTAAAACATGTTCTATTGGTGTTTTTGGAAGACAAAATAGAAATAAAATTTTGTTAAATAAATTTAATTAATTTATTTAAAATTGTTTTTAACCGAAATTTACTGCAATTTTTTAAATTTATCCTTTGAACGATGACTTAAAATCGGTTGAATAAAAAAACGTTTGAATCAGATTAATAGACTTAAAAGTTAAAAAACCTGTCCACAAAAAATAAAAAGTGTCTATGAAAACATGATTTTACTTAATTTATTTTACTTTCTTGCATTTTATTTACTTTTTCGTAATCTTTAAATTTTTTCTAAGAATAATGACAAAACTAATGACACAGGTGGCAACTGTTATGTGTTTTTATAGTTGTTTTTGAGTTTCTTAAATTGTTGAAGTTACACTAGAAAGTTGCAGCTAATGTTTGATGTTTTAAATTTAACTTGTTTTAAAATATTAATGGTCTCTCTCTACATTGAGCAATTATTTTATCTCTCGTTTCAAAATGACAAGAAGTCCCTAATTCAATTGTTGAAAAGCTTTTGATATCAAAAAATCATTTTTTAAACATAATACAAATTTAATTGAACTCAATAGTGTACAACTTCAGTGTAGAGGAACCTTGGTGTATACTTCAAAACGAGAAACCATTGTTACGTTGAAAGTCTTAAGAACGTAGAAAGTAAAGTTAAAAATGAAAGTTAAAAATTAAGTATTTAAGATCATTTTAAAGCAATTACTCTGAATTTATTGGAAACAACAGCACATCCTATTTTTGGAAATGGCTGCCGTCGTTTGGGCCCAACGAAATATTTACTAGTGGTAGCATAAAAATATCTTATTAATAAACAATTTATTGGCGTATCCTCAGTCTGAAAGTGATCTATCGTCAGACTGGATGATTTTACAATATAAATACAGTTGTAAAAAGTTTTAAGAAAGACATTAGAATAAACAAATTTTGTAGTAATAGATTTGTTTTAAAAAATGATATCAGATAGACTAAATACCCTAACTTATGTTATAGCTTCGTAATTAAAATTTTACCTGTTTTGCAGGGAATTCTGATGTTGAAAGAGGGTTTTCTCTATCAAGTCGAGTACTGCCGGAAGAGAGGGCAACTACAAGTTTGAAAACAAAAACTTCGAAATTGAATATTATCAAAGTGCTAGAATTTTTCTATGGAGGAAATATGGTACAATATCCGTAGTATTGAATTAATTAAAAAATTCTCCTTAGCCAGTAACATATACAAATTAAATTAAGAAAAATTTAGTGAAGCTGGAAAAAATAGAGGATAGAAAGTGTTTTAAATGCTAAGGTAAAATGCTAGAAATAGTATACTTACAACTGACAAAAAGAAAATTAAAAATTCTGTAAAAAATAGAGAAGGACTTTCGTTAGCAGACACGATTGCTATTAAAAGTATGGTTGGTGCCAGAGTGCAGCAGAAATCGCTCAAAGAAAATGAAGTCGGCGCCACAACAGAAATAAGGGCAATGGAAAAACAAATAAATAAGCTAAAATTTAAACTGCTAACATATTTTATGCCAACTAAAATAGACAAAAATAATAAGTTTCCATGTTAATGTACACTCGTTCTTTTGTGGGATTCATAAGTCCTTGTGTGAGCCATAAATACCGTGTGGAGGCTTTATTTTAGGTTTAATTAGATTTTAACTTAGAAGTTCTAAGCTGTAACAAGATTATCCAATTTAAATATTAAAATAATAAACGCGTTATTCTTGTTACATTGTGGAAGCGGATTGCATCTTTTGCTCCCTAGGTAGTAAAAAATAACACACCATGACAAAAATTATAATTTTCATGAAAACAAATACTTACAATGAATTCAAAAACATTTGTATAAAAACCGCCTACTAAGATGAACATTAAAAATTATAATTTTCGTGTTGTTTATTAAATGAATAGATTTACTTTTTAATATTATAAATATATTGTGGTCGTGCAAATATACTCGGAAGAGAGCATGTCATCTCCCTCAGAAATGTGACCTTCAGGATTCGCCTTCAGCCTCTAAACACACCTCGGGAGAAAAGCATGTATTTCTCTCCCTTGGTGTATAATATACTGTTACTAGCGAAAACTAAATGAAAATTTTTCTATTTTAGAGTAGCAATTCAATAATAATATAAAAAATCGGATCATCGAAAAATCATACTATCGAAAATCGTTACTTTGAAAAATATCAATAAATTGAGAAATAAGAATCATATTATTGAAAAATCAAACAAACGAAAACAACGATATTGAAAAAGTCATTGCATCCAAAGATTGCTGCACCGAATTTTTTCGATGTACTGAGAATATCATATCGAAAAATCAGATAATCGAAATCAAATGAAAAATCATATCGAAATATCATAACATCAAAAATATTCGATATAATGAATAATTTGTTACATCGAAAAATCATATAATCGAAAAACTGAGTACATATTATACTCTCCTGACAGATAAAAATATAGTAAATTGACATGTGAGATATACGCAGTATATATTAATTGGGCAATTCTTTTGAAAATGAACATTTATCTGTCGATTTTTATTTTAAATCTGAAAATTTTGTATGTTATTGATGTGAACGAATGAAAAAACACTCCGAATATTTGAAAATTCCATCTCCACTCCACACTCTTAAATCACTTCAAAACCCTGAAACTCTAACAATGGAATAGAAATATAATACAAATCAATATAATTACTAATATATACTGCCGGCTATTCGGCACTTCAATTTATAATATTTTTATCTGTGAGGAGAGTATACCCCTCTGTTTTTCGAATATATGATTTTTCGAATATATGATTTTCCGATGTATTTATTCATTATATCGAAAATTTACGATGTCATGTTATTTCAATAATATAATTCTTTATTCGATTTTATGAATTTGATCATTTGATTTTTCGATTGTATCTATTAAATTTTCGATTATATGATTTTCGGTGATATATTTCGATACAATGACTTTTCGACGAGTTTTATTTTCGGTGATATGATATTTCGATATATTGATTTTCCAAACAATATTGCCATTTGCTAAGTTCTTAAAATTAGATAATCCTCGCCAGTTTACTGGTCATTGTTTGAGACACACTTCATCCACTCTCTAAATTGAGGGAGGTGCATCTTTCGAAAAAAACACTCAAATTGCACGACAAATGGAAAAGTAACACAGTAGTGTAAGGCTACATAGAAGAAAGAATCACTTCCAATCGAATTTCCAATATGATTGGAAAAAAATCGAATTTCCAATATGATTGCAAGTGCTGAAGGTACATCTGAAGGAGAAACGCCATGAAAATTACAAGTTTATCAAACTGAAGAAACAAGTGCTATTTCTAATTTTGATTTTTGAAAATGATAACAGTGTCCGACATTTGAAACTGCAAGTTTGAAAATTTCCATTTTTATTTCGGAAAGTATAACATCTCACTGCGCTGGATTAAAAAATTTAAATTAATTTGAATAAAAGTTATTATTTAATATTTTTTAAAACTTATTGAATTAAAAGAAAACACAATTTAGTACTGTTGGCCATGGCCATATGGCCATGATAATAAACATTTTGAAGTTTAAAATATTATTTTATTTTGTATGTCGCTATGTATAAATAAATAGATAATAAACATATAATGTTTTAAAATACATGTTTAGATTTAATAGGTCAAATTATATTGAACATCCAATGGCATAATGTAACAGAGTAATTTCAAAAACCAGTAGAGAAATCCTGTTAATAAAAAAAATTTTTTAGTGTCTAATGAGCGGGCATTATGAATTCATTATGCACTCTGGTAACGCCCCGGTTTTTATGGATGCGTTTGTTTATCGCGTATCCAAGAACTTATAATTACTTAGCATAAGAACATTAAAGACCTTTCCAAAAGTTAAACTTCTTTTTTAAATTAAATATTTTCAATACATTAGATATAGTTTTCGGGATAATATTAATATTTTAATGCATTTGCTCTAGGGTCGTATAAAAGTCAAAAACCACTTTGAAAAGTAATTTCAAAAGCAAACCAAGTGTTACCGATAAGACCTACCGGGTAAATAGATTTGAATAAAAGTTTATGTAAAAAACCTTTTTTACATCATCATTTCAACGGATATACTCGGTTCACCATGAAAATAAACTCACCGCCTTACGTTTTACCGCATGTTCAATTCACCGTTTTTACGATTAACCGTTACAACAGTTCACCGCTTAGGATTCACCGTTACAACAGTTCACCGCTTACGATTTCCCGTTTTTTTTAGATAAACTATCAATATATTTACTGAAACAAAATACTTTGCTTATATTGTTTTTTATCTTAGTCGTCGGAAATATAAATATAATAAAATTTGACAGCATAAAAAAAATATAATAAAGTTTGACAGCATAAAAACAATTTATTAAAAGTGCCCAATAAATGGAGGTAATAACAGTGGTAAAATCGAAACGCGGTAAAGATAAACGTGTTGTCGATGGTTATGTGTATAACCTGAAAAAAAAATAGGAGAATAATTGCTTTTGCTGGATTTGTGATAAAAAGAGTATGCTGTTATGCAAGGGACGACTGTCAACTAAATTGACTGCCGACGGCCACCATATTACTATAAGGCCATCACCCCACGTTCATGACTCTGACGCTGTTGAAAAACATCTGCACGGGGTAAATACAAAAGTTAGAACATGGGCCACAACTGTGATGATTCCGGCTAAAATTATTTTGGCGAGCGTGCTAAATTGTAAGGCTGATGTCCGTAAACAAACACCAAGCAAGGCTGATCAGAAAATGAAAATCGCCCGCCAGTGTAAGGGTGTGGTTAGTGAGCCACAAACTTTAGCTGATATCATTATTCCTGAGGCATTTAAAAATATTGAAGGTCAAGCATTCATTCTGTCTGATGATAAATTCGGCAGAGAACGCAATATAATTTTTGGAACTGTTTACAGTATAACACTTTTGGCATATGCGGAATTTTGGATTATCGATGAAACTTTCGCTGCGGTTTCAATTATCATGCAGCAATTACTCACTAATTGCGTTATCGTTCATGAAACGATTGTTCCAATTTTATTTTGCCTGTCGAGCAAAAAAAGAAGTTCATATGATAAATTTTTTGATTCAATTTTTGGTTTGTGTTCCTTCAATGGACTTGATCCGAACCCCAAAAAAATCATGACCGATTTTGAAAAAACATTTCACAAAATAATCATAACCGATTTTGAAAAAACAATTTCATTAGCCGGCAAAGAATTTTTAAAGAACACAAAATTTAAGCGTTGTTATTTTCATTTTGGGCAAATTCTGTAGAGGAAATTACAGTCACTTGGACTGCAACGCAAATACGGTTGTAATACAGAGTTTGCTAATCGGGTCCGTATACTGAAATGTTTGGCGTATATGGATCCAATTGAAATACCTTAAGCATTCAAAAGCGTAATACCATACATGTGCAAGGATTTCATGATACTGGTGAAATGGCTAAAAAAAATTATATTGAAACATCATCACAGTACCTATCACTACAGTATATATCACTATTCAAGAAGCAATTTCTCTAGGTGGACTAACTAACATGTGATAGTTGTTACCCGTTCGGAAAAAAACTATCACAAAGACCTCTTAAAGGTAACCGTTTTTAGATCTGACATTCAAAATAGTTATCCCAAAGATAGCATAAAGATACTAGAAAACCATATAATGCGCCGCCTGCTGACTTTTAGATCTCTACGAAAAGATATCAGAGATATAACATTTTTCTGAGTTCCGAATGATAACATTTTAGAAATATCAAAAAGATTTTTAGGTTAGGGTTAGGTTAGGTTATTTTAAATAATTAAAAATATTATTAGATAAAATACTTTTGCATATTGTTTTTTATTAATTTTATAAATAAATAATTCATTGTACAATAAATTTAAAAAAAATAATAATAGAAATGTTACACTACACCAATTGACTGTTGATCACTATGGTATTAGATAGATTAGAGCTTCGGAACTTGTTGATGGCACTGTATTAATTTTATTCATTAATGCATGCCTGTGTTTACTGGCATGGTTTGCATTCTTTGATGTTAGAAGAATACCTGTAAAACAATAATGTGAATAAAAATAATTCAATACTTAGTACTTACTATAGTTTCGATAACACTTTCTAAACTTGAATTCCCCGATTATTGCACAGGTTGACTTATTTCACTGCTAGTAGGATATATATACAATATGTATATGATCCTCACATCAACACTTTATTTATTTTATATTTAATAACTTAAATTGATTTATTTAATTATGATTTTTTTCAATTTGACATTTTCAAAGTGAAATTTCAATTGAACAATTTGCCGTTACCAACTTCACTATAGAGCTTTTTCCCGAACTATGAAAGCAGAAATCAGCTAATCTGTATTTCGAAAACTCAAAATAATTATAATTTTTACTTTTGAGCTAGTTAAAGTGTAATTTAAATTTGATTATTTTGAATTTTTTTGAATGAAACTAAGACTTTAATATTTTATTTTATTTTTCCAAATATATTTTCGATCTCTAGGAGATCTTCTTCAGGGAAGAAGTTTTTATAAACTGAAGAAGATCTCCTAGAGATCGAAAATATATTTGGAAAAATAAAATAAAATATTAAAGTGATAAAGTCTTAGTTTCATTCAAAAAAATTCAAAATAATCAAAATAATTGTTTTTTCTTTCCACTCAAAGATCTTTTGTGAGAGAAAGATTGAAAGATTGTTGAAATTAGCCAATACCGATTTTAGGTTATGATAGAATGTTGACAAAATAATATCATATTTAGGTCATAGAAATGTCGACAATAGGTATCATAAAGGTATCATTTTGATCTCCATAGATTGATCTCTTCAAAAAGCTGTCAAAAAGATAACAAATTTCTGAGTTCTAAAAGAAGCCATTTTTTCGATAGCATTAAGATACCTTTTCGATGTTCATGCCGAGAGGGTATGCAATGCAGGACTAGCATGTGATAAACGTTTTAAAGTGATTTTATTCCATTACTTTATCAATAGTCGTTAAGGTGCTATAAAGCATATTAATGGCAGGCTAGGTAGTGATAAACAAAATTATTACACTGAAAAAAACTTGTGCTATTTCCAATTAAAAATGCAGTTGTCTCAAACCTCGCCGCAGGGGCAGATATAACGAATCGAACTCCGACATTGATTCAACAGTTGTACAGTTACAGAACGATGTAGTTGAGACAACCGCATCGCACGTAATGTTTATATGAAAATTATATATATTTCGATTAATCTCAAATATGCATTTCAATTTTGAAAAAAAATTCATGATATAAGGCCAAAAGAAATTTTTTTCATGGATATAGTAATTAGCTATATATTCAACTATACTGTTATATTGCATGTTTTATAATCGGCAACTGCAAAAGTTTAAAAACCATTGTTAGGAACGTATTTTAGATTCATATAAGACCAAATTAAATGAATAAAGTACTAGTTTTGAATAATAGATTTTAAAAATCAATTTTTCGGGGGGGATGCTAGTTTGGTTTAGTTATATTAAGTTGATTTCGTAACCAAAGATATAATCAGTAATAATAAAAACAGCAAAAATCCAAGCTAAATAGTTGCATTATTACTTTGGTCTTAAAGACCTAAGTATTACAACATTCATGAGCTAAAAGTGAAATTCTTACTCCCTTTTTTTTGGCATTTCTTGACGTTTAAGGACCTACTGATTCTAAATAAGCAAAAAAAAATGTATGTCTGTCTGTCGGCCGGCCGAAAGGACGATGTGTTTGATTACTGTACCGGAAGTGTGTCAAAAAAATCGTCAAGTGTGTCAAAACAAGGAAATTTGCATAATTTTTGCTTAAAAAACGTTCATTTTAAGTGATTACGAGTAGGAACATTGAATTTGGAGAAATCTTGATGGTCGGGATTGGTATGTGAGACCAAAATCTAGATTATTGCATTATATTTGTCAAAAAAATGTTGTGTGTCAAAAGAAAAATTTTTATTTATTTTTTACCCACTGTTTTGGAAAAAAGTAAAATTAATTATTTGTTTGGTATGAAATTTTATTATTATTGAAAATTATGGCATTATAAGTTTGTCAAAAAAATGTTTTCAAGTGTGTCAAAAGAAAGATTTTTATTTATTTTTTTACCCCATTTTTTAGAAAAAAATAAAAATTATTATTAGTCTTGATATCTCAGAGCTGTGAGATTTCAGCCCCTCCATATTTTTAGTATTTGACTTTTACAAACCAACAGAATAGGATCCTTAAACTAGAAGATTAATAAAGAAATATATCAATGTGGTTTCAAAAAAGGGGAACCGCTGGAATAGCATAAAACGATGCAAACAACAGCATCCACTACTACAAGAAGCATGACCGATTTTTAGATTAATAGCATAAATTTGCCTTATAAATATAAAACTATAAATACTTATAGATACTTATAAATACTTTATAAATTTGTTAATACAATTTTAAATTAGATGTAACTGACAGTTCTCAAACAGGTAAAAGACAGATGCACACAAATTAAGTACATATTCTAATTCATTGGCTCAAATTCATACCTCCGCGTTCAACGCTATCAACAGTTTATCTTTTAGAAAACAGTAATTCGTGGAAAAATAAAACAAATAGGTTATAACAAATCTTACGTAAACAGGGCACGGCGGTAGCACATATCACTTAAGAACAACCAACCCAGAATCACTGCTAACTAAACACACATATCCAACATTATCAAAAAAAATCAATGTTTCATCCATTTTAAAAAATAGTATATTTTCCTACAAGAGATGAAAACATTGTTTTTTTCGTGAGTAAACATTTGTTCACGAGACGCGCCAGCGTCGAGTGAGACATGTTTACGAACGAAAAACGTTTTTATCTCGCGTAGGAAATGTAATTTTTTCTATGATACTAATATATAATCGATATTTACTATAAATTATAAAGTTATAAATCGACAACAAAACATTCAAAATTCATATTCTATTTTTTCATGGTTACTTTGTTTAAAATACTTTGTAAAATTATATGAAAAACCATAGCAACTATAATTTGTTATTTTTTTACACTGGTGAGTTTACTTTTCGCATAGAAAAACTAACATTTTAATTAAAAGACAACCATAAAAAGTGATACGAATATAATATGAAAATAAAGGCATCCGTAAACATTTACAAAAACAATTCAATTATTCCAACATACATTTCTATTTTCTAATTATAATTATTCAAATAATCCATAAAATGTGTTTTAAATAAGGCCACAATATCAAAACAATTCAAATCGACGGTATTTGCGAATTAATCCGAAAACAAACAAAACAGGGTAGCTAGTTAAATTGTGTTTATGTAATAAAAAATTAAAAAACTTTATTATACAGTTCATCAACTTCATGGTGATTTCACATAAATTGCTTTTTGTAGTTATTTTTAAATAACTATAGTTATTGCAATTATATCGAACTATTAATATATACTTACAGTGCCGTTACTACGGTACGGCCCACCCGGCCCTGGGCCGGGGGCCCACCATAAAACACTCATAAAAATATGAAAATTAACACTTCAAATAATAAATTTAAAAAACAACAATGCAATTTTTTTTACTGGGCCCATGCCAATTTCAAAAATTCATTTTTTGTAACTAAGTTGCAAAACCTACGCTTTTTCGTGCGTCATTTTAGTAATTAAATGAGCTTTATTTAAGCATTAATCTAGTACATTGGCCAGATTCATTAAAGTACTAATTGTAGTTGTTTAATATTTTATTAAAGCATTAATAATAATGGTTTAATGATTAATTAAAGTGTAAGTACTTTGTAACGATCGCAATAATCGCGAAACAATAATAAAACCAAATTCATCTTCGTTTTCAATTCAATAAAAATGCATTTCATTAGTTTCCGTTCATTTTTTACATTAATAATAATTTTAAAATTTTCTAAAACTTAACTGCTAGTTAAATTTTGAATATACTATAAAAAGCAAACGAACGTACTAAATTTTTATTTCCAATGCTAATGAACAGACGTCGTTGTTAATCATTTGCTGAATTTCGAATATTACACGATTGATTAGAAGATGTCAAAGGCAAAATCACATTTTTGCAATTGTCAATTCAAAAAAAAATTATTTCATTCCGATTTTGTGATTCAAAAAAGACACATGTTTTTTTCTAGTTAGACTGATTCAAGTCTTGTCATGGAAATAGTAAAAAGTTGACGGAAAAATTACTTTATTTTAACATTTGTATCTCGTATAAATATTACATATGATTTAGTTGCAAATAAATAATTTGTGTTACAAAAAAATAAAATAGATATCAAATATTTTGTAGTGAATTTTAACTTGGCAAATAAAATTTTCGTTTAAATAAAAAAAATAAATAAGATGTTGTGATACCATATTTAAGCACAAATCAATATTTTAAAGATCTGTTAATCGTCAATAGCAATTAACAAAGAAAAATTCTTGTGGATCGACAGGAATAAATAGGCCTGTTAATCTGGAAGAGGGAATAATGCGATGAATTTAAAATCCTGTAAGAATAAATACTTAATAGCTTAAATAAGTTGAATGAGGAGAAAAACAACGTTTTGTTAATTGGAAAATTGAGATCATCATCTACTGCCACGTCATTAGAAGGAGAATCATCAACATCGTCAATGGCGATTATTCACACAAATATTGGAAGTACCTGAAAATTAATACTGGAGATGAAACAGCTTCAACAAGAGAAATAAATAAAATAAGGTTTTTATACGATTCTATGTTAATATTTTTTATATATATATATATATATTATATTCCGTTTTTTTCATTGAATTCCAAATTTTAATTTCCTTCGGGAAATGTTGGGTTAAGGCCTTTATTCTGAATAAGAGATTCCCATTTTTTTAAGATTCTTCCGGACCAGTTGGGTTTTTCCGGCGTATTATTAATTAGTTTTAAATCGTTCATTTACGATACAAAATTTTTGTTGCAAAAGGTCCAGGATAATTATAAACGTAATTATAAACGTGGCTCCGTAGCAGGGCCAACAACCAATTATACAACGTAGCGCCGAACAAAAAGGGACCCGTTAGCTTTTTTTTAGATATATATATAAATATTTTCCAGTTGGGCGTTGGCAAGCCGGTTTTTTTTTTGAAAAAAAACTTTTTTTTGTGGAACATTTCATATTATTATATTTATATATTTATATATTAATTGATCATTTCAATTTAGATTAATTAATATCTACATATAGTTTATTTTCGCGTCGGTTTATTTAGCTAAATTTTGTTAAAAAGCTAGAGGAAAAAATAAAGGTTTAGTTTCTAGGGTGTTCATGTGTATATTTATCATAAGTACTCTAAATTTATATTTTCAAAAATTTAAAGAATTCCGCGTTTCTCTTTGTAAGTTTTAGGATAAACCAGTTGTGGTTTTTTTTTGGTAATAGGGTGGTGGCAACCGGTTTGGGCCATGGTTGTCAATCAGCTTTTTGTTTATCTTGAAATAAACCAGTTATTGGTTTCGTTTTGGTTTTGATTAGGAAATTATATATTTTGAATTTTGATATTTTTTTAATTTTGAAAAAAAAAAACCGTTTTGGGATAGCAATTTTTTTGGAGATTGTTTTTTGTGCTGTCATCTGCTTTTAGTAATACTAATTGTTTTTTTATTTGGAAAAAAGAAAACCGTTTTGGGGAAGCAGTTTTTTTTGAAATTTTTTTATGCTACCATGTACATATTGTACATATAATTGTTTATATATTGTACATATTTTTGGATGATGCAATTAATTTATATATGAAATTAATTGTATGTTTTTTTTGATTATGGTTAGATTTAGTAAGTGTTTAGCTGGTTTTTTTCAATGCACTCATACGCGATCCCCATATTCGTCATTGGTTTAATGTGAGTTACAATTTCGAGGTATCGATTTATGTATTATTCACACTATAGAATGGATGTCAATAGAACATGTCTCATTACAGTTCTATAAACTTTTGAACTTGTACGGAAATGTTGAAATATTTTTATTTTGGCTAATATAATGTTCATTTTTGGCCAAAACGACTTCTATTGCAGTACGCCTTATTAGATTTTATGTCAAACCTGAAAGTCTGGGTAAGTTTCCTATTGCAACACAATTCGTTTGGCGAAAGAATTTTTTGTGGTTAAGTCATGTTTTTAGGAGTTTTAGGATGTTATTGACGTAATAAAAGTTAACATTGACCAAACAGTTTTTCGACAGTTTTGTATAAGTTTAAATCTTTCGTCACTACTGTCAAAGTATTATTGGTCTGTGTTTATAGAAGTATAATTGAAAATAGTTAATTCTCATCAACTTTATGGAGTGAGCGGATCCAAATCAATATCTCTACATTTGTCATCATATTGATCTGCTAATGTACGTATACAGATCTCGTATGAGTCCATTTTAGTTACCATTTTTAAAATTATTTTTTATTGCGATTAATCTAAAAAATAAGATAAATATAGAAATAATTATTTTTAGCTAACATTTATTTTTGTTGTTTGTTTTGAATACAATAAGTAAAGCGGAAAAATTTGACCTAAACAAATATATTAGAGTTAATAACTTGGAAATTAGTAAGCTTAGTTTTGAATTTAAAATAATCGTAATTTTTTTTTTAAATTACCAATTTATTATTTAGTCTGAAGATTAAATTTAATTAATTTCATGTAAAACTTTATTATTTCGATTTAGCATTTTTAAATAAGAAATTATTTAGATTATGGATAAGTTATATATTATTTAGGTTTATTGATTCACTTTCTCAGCGGTAGGCCTAACAAGCCATCCATGGGGCTTATCCCCTTAACATTGATGTCGTTCTTAGATCGCCTATGGCCATCGGGGTTATGCGATCGAAGAACATTGGTTTCTTCTCTTCATTCGGCGAGGAAGTCCTCAGGGACGAGGAGTGGTGTTGCTGTGTTTGTACTTAGGTGCAAACCAGTAGTACCATTCTTTGCTCAGAGGCTTCTTCGGTGTAATGAAGAGAAGAACCAATTGTACTTTTGCTTTCAGGATCAGAGGCTTCACCTCATACAAATTCAAAAACTTACCATTTTTCCATTTAGCTTTACAATAGACAGTTTTTCATTTTAGTTTGGGTTTTGAAGTCTGGTGCTCGGGAGCGTTCTTCAACTTTCGCATTAGGTTTAGGTGTAATTTATTTGTAGATTAAACAAGCACAACTGGGTCAGTAGAAATGGACCTAGTGTCTAATCGTGACAGTTGTGATTGTTTTATTAGGTTGGGGAGAATCTGTTCTGTAGAATCTGGTCGTTAGGGGCTTTTCTAGTCAGTTCTCACATGCATTGTTGGAGTGGGCTCGCGAACGCGATATTTCAAATTTAAATGAAATGGATATTGTAACCATACTTACTTTTTAAATTGTCTCCAGACGAATCTTGATTTTGGGAATCTCTTATCTAATTATTAAATAAAAATAAAATAAATCAAACAAATTTTTCAAAAAACTAAATAAATATTTTTTTATTAAATAAATAATTTTTCTTTAATTTAAGTTAATTTTAGGTAACTAAATAAATAAATTTTTTTTAAATAAGCAAGACATCAAGATATAAATAAATATCTATTATTTTTTTAAAAAATTAAATAAATGTTTTGAGTTAAGAGGACCACCCAATAAATAAGCATCTTTAAACATTTTTTTCAAATTTTAAAATAAATAAATATTTTTTCCATAGGGGTGTGTCGTCAATAAATAATTTTAGGTATATAATTAATTCTGAAATTTCAGCATATCTGAAATTAAAATAAATAAATTATACTTTTATATATACAATATCTTAGGAATTTTTGTACAGATTCAGCAAGGATTAACTACGACGGTCTTTCCTTTGGTTCCTTTACGAAGTTTGTTTTTTTTTACAAAAATTTTCTGTTTTTTTTGGGGCGTTCGTTGGTTTTTTGTCGTTTTGCGTTTTTTATTGTTTACACTTTTACAGCATACTAGCTACATTTTTTGTTGTTGAGATTGGTTTTATTATCGTTATTTGTTATTGTGAATTCTGGATTCTATAAGTTTTACCATCAAAATGTCAAGTCACATTGGCGTGGACCATCCGTTCTATGGTTTGGAATCCGGTGAACTGCAGATCGAGTGTCTGGTTCGGGGTGTGGATTTTAGGGGGGTCAATTGGGCAGAGGAACTGCGAAACCACGTAAATCATGGTGCAGTTCCAGTAACGGTATCTCATGCGAGAGACTTGGTAGCTGAGTCTCAAACGGTGGTGCAGGCAGCACAAGTTGTTTTAGATCAGGTACGTCGACTTCAACCACCGGTTAATCAGATCTTCTTAGATGGTTTGGCGAATCGAGTGTTGCATTATACAGGTAGGATGAATAGGTTGGGTCCTCGCAATGACTTGCAAGAAGCCCGCACCTACGCTATCTCGCAATTGTCACGCGCTTGGGATATAATAGGATCACTGTCAACACGTCCAATTATACAAAATAAACCAGGAGTATCATCTGCTCCATCTGCTTCACCTGCTTTTCGACCAGGTGAGAGATCCACACCGATCCCAGTACAGCCAATAACTGAGACAATAAATAGTCTGAATCGTACAGACCATCAACAACAGAGACGGTCAGAACAATTACCACCATCGTATTTTCAACAATCAGGTTTAAGAGTGGAGGACTTCGCATTACCACAACTGGGTTCATCGTTCCAAGCTGAACAAAGATACATCAATCCGGCATTGGTACAGCAGCCTCTGAATTATCAACCGATACCACAGGAGCAGTTACAACAATTTCAAACAAATTATCCACAAGCTCCATTAACAGCACCACCACCATACAACCCACTTCCTCAGGTATCTCGTGTCGCGGCTCCAGCAATGTCACCGGGAGCATACCGAGAGGTACGTAGGAACAATTTGAGTCGTTATGACTCAAATTGGGTTCCGAACTTCACAGGGGATGGTCACTCCCCTGATGTTCATGAGTTTATTCATCGAGTGGAGGCGGCTGCAAGGAGGGACCGTGTGTCCTGGGACGACCTGAGGTCGATCGTTCCACGGTACCTCAAGGCAGCTGCCGATAGATATTATTTGAATTTGACTCATGAATATGAGGAAGTGACCTACTCAGTGCTTAGGGAAGGACTCCTACGCACCTTCGGTACGCTCACCGATGATAAAGCGGTATTACGTGTTCTTTTGAACCGTAAACAGAAAGTCAAAGAGAGCGTTTATGAGTATTTAGTTGAAGTGGGTTCGTTAAATCGGAGATTAGTTCGACCATTTGCTGCAGCTGAATTATTAGAAATCGCTAGGGAAGGACTGAGTGTAGAACTGAAGAACGCTACACTTGCGGCAACAGTTACAACTATGGACGAGCTCCGGACATTGTGTCAGAAGTTCGAACGTTTGTGGTCTACACCAGTCCCAACCAGAATGTCAAACTTAAGGATTAGCGAACTACAGCAAATGGACGACTATGAATCAGAAATAGATCCAGAACAAGATGGATATATTGAAGCTGTGGATACACAACCTAGAAGAATTCTGCAACGACCTGCGATATCATCTGGTAATACTAATCAACCTGGTCCATCAATGTCCAGACAACCAATTGTCTGTTTTAGATGCGGGGTAAATGGACATCGAGCTCCTGATTGTTCTAAAAACAGAATAAAATTGCACTGCTGGAAATGTAATAAGCCGGACGTTATATATGCAAATTGTTCATATTGTCACCCGTCGGTAAACTTCCGTCCGAGAGTACATGCTTCGGGGATGGTACCCTCGGTTCAACATCCAACGAGCCCGAAGAAAACGACGAGAGATGTAGCAACGCAGGACGATCGATCACCACTCAGGAAACCAGAATAAAATCACCCAGTACATTTAATTTCCCATCATTACATCACACATATTTTAGACGTCTGGAACGTAACATCAGATATTGGAGGATGAGGAAATTATTTCGTAAAGCTTGTATTTCATCTATCCTTTCAGAAACAAAGGATCCTCGGCCGCGATTGACAATCAAGATTTTGGACAAACATATTTCAGGTCTATTGGATAGTGGAGCGTCAATCACAATACTTGGAAGAAATTCCTTGGAATTATTGGAATCAGCAGGTACAACTTACCGTAAGTACACTTCGTGTATTCGTACGGCAGATGGTACTGCAACAAAAATTTTGGGTTACATCGAAATTCCAATAACCGTGAATGGCTCCACTAAACCAATGCGGTTCCATATAGTCCCTGGGTTACGGGAAGAGCTCTACCTGGGCATAGATTTCTGGGAGAAATTCGGTATTGTTCCTTCTTTTGTTAGTGAACTGACTCGCACAGAGCTACAAACTTTTAATACACATAACCTCACCACTGATCAGCAACATGAACTGGATATGATCAAGGATTCTTTCCCGTCATTTGAAGTGTCTGGGCTCGGAAAGACTTCTTTGGTTGAACATGTCATCGATGTTGGTGATAGTGCACCTGTTAAACAGAGACACTATCCCACATCGCCGGCTGTTCAACTAAAGGTCTATGCCGAACTTGACCGAATGCTTCAAATGGGCGTGATCGAAGAGTCTAACAGTTCTTGGTGCTCGCCAGTGGTTTTGGTACAAAAAGAATCTGGTAAAAACAGATTATGTATTGATAGCCGTCAATTCACTAACGAAAAAGGACGCTTACCCACTTCCCTTGATTGATGGCTTACTAGGTCGTCTAAATAGCACAAAGTACATTTCAAGTATTGATCTCAAAGATGCTTTCTGGCAGATTCCTCTGGCAGAAGCATCTAGAGACAAGACAGCCTTCACAGTGCCTGGTCGTCCATTGTATCAATTCCGGGTTATGCCCTTTGGATTGTGCAATGCTCCCCAGACAATGTGTCGGCTAATGCACAAAGTGATACCACATCAATATCACGAAAATGTCTTTGTTTATTTAGATGATCTATTGGTAGTCTCTTCCACGTTCCAGGAACATATGGAATTGCTGTCCAAAGTCTCTTCATTGTTAAGAGCGGCTGGGTTAACAATAAACCTCAAGAAAAGTAAATTTGTTCTGAGAGAGGTGAAATACTTAGGATTTTTGGTTGGTGAAGATGGTCTTCGAACAGACCCTGACAAGGTAAGAGCTGTTGCTGAGTATCCAGCTCCGTCAACAGTGAAACAAATACGGAGATTATTGGGAATGGCTGGTTGGTACCAACGTTTCATACCAAATTATGTAAGCGTGGTATCACCAATTACAGATTTATTAAAAAAGAGTTCGGGAAAATTGAAATGGACATTGGAAGCGCAAGCTGCTTTCGAAAATTTAAAACGATTGCTGACTACAGCACCGGTATTAGTAAACCCTGATTATAATAAAGAGTTCTTTATTAGATGCGATGCGAGTCTGACAGGGATAGGTAGTGTACTGTATCAGATCGACGAAGACGGACAAGAGTGTCCGATAGCCTTCATGTCGAAAAAACTTAATAAAGCTCAACGAAACTATTCTGTTTCTGAGCTTGAATGTCTTGCGGCAATTCTGAGTGTGAAGAAATTCAGGGGCTATGTTGAAGGTCACCGATTTACAATTGTGACTGATCACTCAAGTCTGAAGTGGCTTATGTCACAGAAAGACTTGAGTGGTCGTCTGGCTAGGTGGAGCCTAAAACTCCAACATATGGATTTTACCATTGTCCACCAAAAAGGTACCCAAAATATAGTCCCTGATGCTCTATCTCGTCTTTATGACGATACACACGAAGAATTGACGGAAGCATTAGTACATCACATTAATGAAATTAAAATCGACAATGAGGGTTATCGGCACAAGGAATATACGGATATGATAGCTAAAGTTCAATCATCACCCAAGGACTTTCCATCTGTTAAAGTCGTGGATGATAAGCTATACATACGTATTGAGCCAAGATCTGATGCAATACCCAACGATGTTCCTGTGTGGAAACTCTGGGTACCAAAACCGATGACTTCAAACATGATTCAGAAACATCATGATGATAATACTGCTGCTCATGGAGGTGTTAAAAAGACTTTAGAATTACTTCGACGTCTTTATTATTGGCCGGGCATGGCGTCACAGGTACACAACTATGTTGTGTCCTGCGACACATGTAAACAAACAAAAGCCACGAATCAGATATTGCGTCCTCCGATGCAATATCAATTCGAAACAGCACGTCCATGGCAGAGAGTCTATATAGATTTTTTGGGACCGTACCCTCGTTCTACACTTGGGAATACGGTATTACTGATAGTTCTGGATCATGCTACGAAGTTTGTACTACTGAAACCACTTAGAAACGCAACTTCACCGAAGGTGAATGCTTTTCTAAGGAACGAAGTGTTTCTTACATATGGGGTACCAGAGTTTCTACACAGTGACAATGGCAAACAGTTCACTAGTAGGAACTTTCAAAGTCTTTTGTCAGATTTCGGCATTAAACACATTAGGACCGGTGTTTATAGTCCTCAAAGTAACGCGTCAGAGCGGGTCAATAGGTCAGTTCTAGCAGCAATTCGAGCGTTCATTAAAGGTCAACACACCAAGTGGGATTCACAAATTGGTGAAATCGCATATGCACTGCGGGCTGCAGTACATTCAGCTACCAAGTACTCACCGTACTATTTATTATTTGGTCAACATCCAGTTTCGGATGGGAATACTTACCAATTGTTGAGATCACTACATCAGCTTGGTGAAGATGCTGGTGAGGAAATGGAACGCACTGATCATTTGACTCTGCTTAGGAACCGGGTTCAGAAAAATTTAAAAGCAGCTTTCAAAAAATCGCAACATCAATACAACCTGCGATCTAAACTACGGGCTTTTCAACCACAACAACGTGTGTTTGTACGGCAACATCATTTGAGTGACGCTACCAAAAAGTTCTCGGCAAAATTGGCTCCAAAGTTCTTACCTGCAATGATTAAGACTAAGATTGGAAATGTACTCTACGAGTGCATAGATATGAGCGGTAAGAATCTTGGAGTCCATCACGCGAAAGACATCAGGGAATGATGTCTTTTCGTTAGGTAGGGTTGTTCCTCTGGCTGATTGTCGTCTCTGGGGTTCACATCTTCAGGTCATACTTACTGGTTGTATCGGGGTGTCCATGGTGCTGACGTTCGGATGGATGGTCGGTCTCAATACTCAGTGAAGTTCTTAAGGACTTCATGAGTGTTGGAACCGGTCATCGGTCTTGACGCCAGTGACGGTGGGTATCTCGATCCCAGATACAGTTTAATAGGTGGAAGTAGTTCGGCGGTTTTCTGTCATGGAGGGGATGGCGACGTTTTTGTGATTTCAAGAGTAAAAATCTTGGTTTCTACCTTGAATTCATGGTGTAACGATCGCAATAATCGCGAAACAATAATAAAACCAAATTCATCTTCGTTTTCAATTCAATAAAAATGCATTTCATTAGTTTCCGTTCATTTTTTACATTAATAATAATTTTAAAATTTTCTAAAACTTAACTGCTAGTTAAATTTTGAATATACTATAAAAAGCAAACGAACGTACTAAATTTTTATTTCCAATGCTAATGAACAGACGTCGTTGTTAATCATTTGCTGAATTTCGAATATTACACGATTGATTAGAAGATGTCAAAGGCAAAATCACATTTTTGCAATTGTCAATTCAAAAAAAAATTATTTCATTCCGATTTTGTGATTCAAAAAAGACACATGTTTTTTTCTAGTTAGACTGATTCAAGTCTTGTCATGGAAATAGTAAAAAGTTGACGGAAAAATTACTTTATTTTAACATTTGTATCTCGTATAAATATTACATATGATTTAGTTGCAAATAAATAATTTGTGTTACAAAAAAATAAAATAGATATCAAATATTTTGTAGTGAATTTTAACTTGGCAAATAAAATTTTCGTTTAAATAAAAAAAATAAATAAAATGTTGTGATACCATATTTAAGCACAAATCAATATTTTAAAGATCTGTTAATCGTCAATAGCAATTAACAAAGAAAAATTCTTGTGGATCGACAGGAATAAATAGGCCTGTTAATCTGGAAGAGGGAATAATGCGATGAATTTAAAATCCTGTAAGAATAAATACTTAATAGCTTAAATAAGTTGAATGAGGAGAAAAACAACGTTTTGTTAATTGGAAAATTGAGATCATCATCTACTGCCACGTCATTAGAAGGAGAATCATCAACATCGTCAATGGCGATTATTCACACAAATATTGGAAGTACCTGAAAATTAATACTGGAGATGAAACAGCTTCAACAAGAGAAATAAATAAAATAAGGTTTTTATACGATTCTATGTTAATATTTTTTATATATATATATATATATTATATTCCGTTTTTTTCATTGAATTCCAAATTTTAATTTCCTTCGGGAAATGTTGGGTTAAGGCCTTTATTCTGAATAAGAGATTCCCATTTTTTTAAGATTCTTCCGGACCAGTTGGGTTTTTCCGGCGTATTATTAATTAGTTTTAAATCGTTCATTTACGATACAAAATTTTTGTTGCAAAAGGTCCAGGATAATTATAAACGTAATTATAAACGTGGCTCCGTAGCAGGGCCAACAACCAGTAATTACAACTTAAAGAATCATTAAACCATTATTATTAATGCTTTAATAAACTATTAAACAACTACAATTAGTACTCTAATTAATCTGACCAAATTTACTAGAGTAATGCTTAAATAAAGCTATCAAATTCGTGAATGATTTCATATCCACGCTGGCGTTCAAATAAACCATAGTTCTTAGTTTAGAGTACTCGCACCACGATGTTGAAGGTTTCATGGATCCTAGTTTTCTTACAAAATAGGCCAGCATGATCATGTCATTGATTGTTGTAGTTTTTGATTCTTCGAACCACTCATCAAAATTTTTGTATGAAGTTTCGTACGCCAACTTCGTCAATTTTTCCGGTACGATTGTAGAAATAGCTTTTTCTATGAACTGCTTTTTCTATATCTGACGATAAAAAATCATCATCACTTGAACTCATCTTGATATTTTTCACAATTGGCAGTATGAAAACTAAAAGAAGGCTACTTTCACAATTGGCAGTATGAAAACTAAAACTAAGGCTACATACTCCTTATAAGATCAAATTGGTTTGCTCAAAACGTACTAGATACAAATGCAATTTGTGCATAGTTGTATTTTTTATAAAAGTTTAATTTTGCAGCTTCGTTACAAAAAATCTTGTATGAAACACGTTGCTAAATTAGTTGTTTTAAGCACTCGATGTATTGTCAACCTCGACTTCGCCTCGGTTGCCAATTTCACATCTCGTGCTTAAAACAACCTAATTTAGCAACTTGTTTCATAAATAGCTATTAAATAATCACAAAAAGACATTATAATTTATATCAGAAAATCTTTGAATATTGAATATATTAGAAAATATTTCCCGTTATATCTCTTATTGAGGATAACACTTATTATTCAAAAGAATTTAATTAATATGTTTCCAAACATAGAAAGAGCAATCAAAATTTTTTTAACCATTAAGGTCACTAATTGTTCAGGAAAACAGTCTTTTTAGGCGATGAAATACATAAAAAATGATTTGCGAAACAGCATGCCGCAAGAGCGACTGAATTACCTAGCGTTGATGTGCATAGAAAGTGATTTATTAAAATCTATAGAATTTGAAGATGTTGTAGATAAATTTGTTGACAAAAAAGTGAGAACAAAAAATCTATATATATAAAATTCTCGTGTCACAGTGTTTGTAATGAAACTCCTCCGAAACGGCTTGACTGATTTCCATGAAATTTTATGTGTATATATGGTAGGTCTGAGAATCGGTCGTAAACTATTTTTTATACCCTTAAGTGATAAGGGGGGCCCTCCCCCCCAAAATTTTTTGTATTTTTCAGACAAAATTTTTTATTTTTATTTTTTTATGATTTGACATTAAAAAATACATATAATCCTTAATTTTCCCCCTTCTACCACCAACCCCCATTTTTTAATGGCGATATTAGTACTGGAATACTCTTCAATTACTCTTCCGAAACGGCCTGACTGATTTCCATGAAATTTTATGTGTATATACGGTAGGTCTGAGAATCGGTCGTAAACTATTTTTTATACCATTAAGTTATAAGGGGGGCCCTCCCCCAAAAAACTTTTTGTATTTTTCAGACAAATTTTTTTATTTTTATTTTTTTATGATTTGACATTACAAAATACATATAATCCTTAATTTTCCCCCTTCTACCACCAACCCCCATTTTTTAATGGCGGTATTAGTACTGCAATACTCTTCAATTACTCCTCCGAAACGGCCTGACTGATTTCCATGAAATTTTATGTGTATATACGGTAGGTCTGAGAATCGGTTGTAATATCTTTTTTACCCTTAAGTGATAAGGGGGGGCGCTCCCCCCCCAAATTTTTTTGTATTTTTCAGACAAAATTTTTTATTTTTATTATTTTATGATTTGACATTACAAAATACATATAATCCTTAATTTTCCCCCTTCTACCACCAACCTTCATTTTTTAATTGCGATATTAGTACTGGAATACTCTTCAATTCTCAGTAGTCGATAACTGATCAATCTATTAATCTATCTATCTATCTTCTATCTACTTATCTATATATGATAAATAAAAATGTAAATGTTCGTTGGTTCAAAATAGGCAATCTAGGAATGTACTGGATCAATTCTCTTGAAATTTGGACACAATGTTGCATTCAAATACAGAAAGGTTATTATATAGTGTTTTTTTAGCGATATGTGTTTCATATAGGAATGTAAGCTGTCAACAAGCACAAGTGTCCCTGACTTGCATTAATCTCAATTCAATCTTTTTATGGTCGAGTTTCACTTAAAGACTTAATTTAATCGATTAGTTATTGTTTTGTCGAATTTATATACGACCATATATTGTTTTGTCCAATTTATCAACCATATTGGTTGATTACCGGTTAATTGTATAACCACTCCAGTGTCCAGTGTTATTGTATAACCAGTGTGTTGATGGTTGTTAATGACTTTGTATAACAACACTTTGACCAAAATGGAAGTAGTGCTAACCACTAGACCACTCAACACATATATACATACATTTATATACATACGGTCATTAAAATGTTCTATTGCATTTTTGCCCATTGCATGGAAATTGGTTCTATTGTATATTATACCAAATACTTCCACATGGAATGGCATTTTGATAATTTGTTTGAAAACCAGATTTCAAAAAACGATTTAGTGCATTTGTTCAAAACAGCAGTTGACATGATGTATGTGATACATATATAAGTTTCAATAGTTCAGGTTGACAAAACGCCTGCTAGAGGACATGTGAGAAGATTCAAAATATATTCAACCGGGATATATTTTTGTCAATAAAAGAAGGATCAATTTCCACATTTGGAAATGCCGTCGATTGTTTTACCAATACATGGTAGATATGTATGCAAAAACATTCGAAACAGAACGTTTAATATTCATTCGTTTAAATCAAACCAAGCTTTTCTCTGAAGTACCAGCTTATTTGCTAGAGCCAATTTAATATGACCGTTATTCACAACACAAAATCATCTCAAATGCACGGCAAATATACGATGCCAGTTTCGATAAAGATTTGTAGGAAGTTGTGACGAAAAATATGTAACATGAGCTTTCCAGAACACTGAATCCACTAAATCCAAAGTACGCAAAGTAATATCATCAAGAATTCAGTCAGTTACAGGAACTTCAGTTACATGAAACGATGATTATCCTTTATATAAAACAAGAGCCGCAGCAAATGGCGGTAAGGTAACAACATATAGATATGCGAAACGGGAACATGAAAATAGTTCCTTAAACATGGATGGTTACTCCATATTAATCCTTTGCTACAAGGAACATACAGATCGCACATAAACTTGGAATACGGTATATATGCCAAATCAGTCAAATACGTTAGTTAGAAAGTACTTTAATAAAGGCAACATCTCAGTTTTAGCGTGCTCCAATGAAGCAGCACTGGGATGTATGCATCATTCATCAATGACACGTGCAGCACGTCACCTTCAAACTAAGTTCGGGCTTTGTTTGAAATAATGCTGACCGCTTACTGTTCTTCATCTACAAGAACGTTATGGGAAAAAATATAAATCGCACATGGTTGATGATATTTCCTGCCCAATATAGCAAAATGATTAAAGATCTGTGCGTAGTATTCGCGAACTTAGTTCTCAATCAATTATTAATGCTACCGCCGAATCGATCTGCTCCGTCGGTCAATGTGAAATTACGTCGTTAATATAAATACAATACTGATGATTAGGTTTAATATAATTACAATATTGGTTGATTAGCATTTCAATTCAAAAGATCACAATTGTCAATTAAATTGATGTTTGCAATCACCATAAAAAAAGATCACGCTCAATCATTAAAAGTGCGCGCTTTAGATGTAGAACGGATTGAAATTCGTATGGACAATTATATGTTGCGTAGACAGAATAGAGGCATAAAACTAGATAATCTCTTTTACTCTGAACCAACAATGGAGCCACAACAAATAATGTATAACCTGCAGAAGCATCGAGAAATTGAACATTAGAGACCTTTAGGTTCTCTTTTCTTAGTGAGCACTGAGCACATTGAACATATGGGTACTGCGAACATTTGTAAATCTATTTATGTTCTGTATACTGCACAATCTTTATTTATAAGCGTAGCAAAGCACGCCGGGTCCTGCTAGTATTTAAAAAAAATAAACATTATAATAAACCTCAAAAACCCGTAAGTAATTATGCTTTTAAATTTGATTTAGACTGGGTTCCAATTAGTTGCTAAATTGTACGAAACTGCTAAATCTAAATTTAGTTTTACAAAATTACCGAATTTTAATTCAAACTAATATAATCAAGTTGTCAGATATTGTTTAACGTATGAATTTCTTCCAAATTATTTAGAAACAAAATATAATTTAGTCAAATAAAATAGTTGACTAAATTCATTTAGCACGTTTAGTACAATTAAGCATCAATTGGAACGCAGTCTTATTGTTAATTTTCGAATAGGCCCCCTAGAAATAGTGGGCCAGGGGCCCCCAAATACATTGGGACGGCACTGTATACTTATTAGTATATTAATATATACTTATATAAGGTATCTTATATACCTATAACAAAATGATTTAAAATTTTCAAAATCATAGTATTACATCAAGCGTGGAAAGGTCAAATGTCAGTACGGACCAAAAAAATAAGATCGAAGACTTTCTGAGTAGTAAGGTTGTTTGCAAACCTGACTACCAAACCGTTTTTGAAATCAGGTACACTAAAGTCGAAATAGTATCTGTATATCTATTATATTATTTGTTCTTTACAAATATCGAAGCTGCTGATAAGCCATTATTAGAAACCCTTGGTATCTGAAATTTGTTTCAAACAAATCGTTAAGATAAAATTTTGGACGGGTTGGGCGTTATATGTTATTTAAATGACTATATAAATTTTTACGCACAAACGAATCGTAAAACACATTTTACATCCTAGTTATCGTGGCTGAAAGTTGAACTTTACATCCGTAAAATAAAATCCCGTTGCTATATGAAATATTAATATATTTTTCTACTTTACCGCCCGTAAAACAATCACCCGTAAAATATTCATATATAATATCACGAGTCGTCAAATAATAGTCGATTATTTTTCATAATCATTATTACGAATGTCATTTGAGGTCCCGAGTGCGCATAGCGCACGAGGGAAATTTTTAACCTCAAATGGCATGAGTGGTAATGTTGAAAAATAATCGACTTGGTGATGAGTTGTATTTATTCGAATTTGGTGATGAGTTGTATTTAGCAGACAATTTAACGAATAGAAATAGTAACATTATTTCATACAACATAATCATACATAATAAAATATTATTTCATCTTAGTAGGCGCATAAATGTTATAAATTTGTAATTTATTTTTGACAAATAAACATAAACATGCAATCGTTTATGAATGAAAACGGACATTTTTACTATTTGCAAATTGCATTTTCACATAATTTTGTATGTGAATTTTTGTTTTAAATTAATATATTAAATAGGCGGAAAATATTCGAAAATATTCGCTGTTCCTTCCTACCAGAAAAAAATAATCGAAACAAATCGTTTTGATTTGCTAAAAAATAGTAAATGAAGCGTTTTTATTGGACCTTTTTGAAACTTTATTTAGTGAGTTGAATTGTCATAAAATTAGAACAAACAAATAAATTATTGTATGAAGTTTATAGAGAAAATCATGGCATGTTAAGCATAATTTTCAAAATGTCTAGCGAGTTTTAAAAATTCAAAAATTGATTTATACTACAATAAAGTTGTGCAGTTGTGCGTAAAACGTGGTACATACACTCAGGCTGAAAGGAAGATTACGCCCTTGGTTCAATAAAAGCCCTCGCTTCGCATCGGGCTTCAATATATGAACCGCTTGCGTAATCTTCTACTTTCAGCCCTCGATATGTAATAGTATATTACATATCAAGAGTTGTAAATAGCATTTTACATGCGAGGGAAAATTTTGCGCACGAGACGCGTAGCGTCGAGTGCAGTATCTTCACGAGCATGGAAAATGCTTTACAACTCGAAATTTGTTATATACTTTTTCTACGACTTTGTTTTAATGCCCAAACGCATATAATTACTTGAAAAAATGAACTACTAATTATAAATTAAATGCAAATAGTTTACAAATTGTGGTAGGCTTTGCATTATTCTGTGTCAAAATGAATTGAAATATTTAATTTTTAAAAATCAAATTTTCCTTTAAATAAAAATTTTTCTTTTTATTAAAAGCGTGCGGTAATATATATATGAAAACCTTTTACCGCACGCTTTTTTTTACTTACCGCACGCTATTTGAAATAATCAATTTACAAGTCATGGATAGTGTGATGTAATTTATAATTTACTGTGATAGGAGTAGAAAAATAACTATTACGCACAAACGAATAGTAAAACACATTTTACATCCTAGTTATCGTGACTGAAAGTCGAACTTAACACCCGTAAAATAAAAGCCCGTTGCTGTATAAAACATTAGTGTATTTTTCTACTTTGCCGCCCGTAAAATAATCGGCCGGAAAATAATCATAAAATTAGAACAAACACATAAACTTGTATTGTATGAAGTTTATAGAGAAAATCATGGCATGTTTAGTATAATTTTTAAAATGTCGAGTTTAAAAATTCAAAAATTGTTTTATACTACAATTAAGTTGTATAGTTGTGCGTAAAACGTTGTACATACACTCAGGCTGAAAGGAAGATTACGCCTTTGATTCAATTAAAGCACTCGCTTCGCGTCGGGCTTCAATTTGAACCGCAGGCGTAATCTTCTACTTTCAGCCCTCGATATGTAAATATGTAACTATTATGTTAAACAAATTATAAAACATATTATTTAAAGAAATTAAAGAGTTGATCTATGTTTGTTATTCTTTATTCTGTGTAACATACTGAGTCGAAGTGCCTTTAATTGACGAGTAAAACGGTCAAAGAATTTAGTTAAAAAATTATGGATATAATTCCATGCAAGCACTACTGGTGACGATATTTTTTAAAACCGAGCTCAGCCACGGTGCTACCGTATTGTAAGGAATCGATGTTTGGTGATAAATTTAGATTACGGACAATTCGTATAGCACGCTTTTGAACAGAGTACAGAAGAGCCAGGATGGAAATGGACGCAGCGCACCAAATTTGACAACGATGCTCTATAAAAGTACGAATATAGGACCTATAAATGTGGAATGCGGAATGAAACATTTTTATATCTATTAAGAAGAGAAAGTTTTCTTGACGCGCTCTTTCCCATAATCATTACTTTATCGTTCCAGAGTAAGCTATTGAAAAATGTGACTTTCACATTCGTCTATTCGTTCTTCGTTCATACTAGTTGAAATATCGTTGAAGAACTAGTTCTTCGATCTGTAAACAATCAATAGCATGTGTTTTGGTCGAATTAAAATTGACCAAATATTTGTCACCCAAATCGATGACCTTATTTAGGTCTTCGTTAACATTTATAGCCATGTCTCTCTGGCGGGATTTATTCCTTCATGCATTTTGCCCTTTGAATATAGGGGGACAAATCACTTGTCCAGTGCACTATCATTTACAAAACTATCTATCGCGTTACTAATGATTTTCAACAATTCATTGAAATAAATTTAAAAAAAGTGCGGGATAAAACTGTGGTCTGGGTTAGTTAATTTAAACTCAGAATAAAAGCCATCTGTAGTTACCGATATATATCGGTTATTCAGAGAATTGTGTATCAACCAAAACTTGAGATTAAGTTTTTATTAATTTTGTGAATGAAGGGGTCTATCCAGTGAAAGAAACAGAGTTTAGTGCATATGACAGATATACGGCAACACTTACGCTGTAGCAGGAACATAAACTAATCCAGTTTTTTATCCGAATATTTCATCATAAAACCATAAAATTAAAGTAAGTGCTGTTTTAATATTAGAATTAAACAAATTGATGATTACCAAATATTTTATACATCGTGAGGTGCCTGTCCTCGACGAGTACGACAACTGTTGTATCTGCCATTATTATCCTCGATTCGGCCGCTTTTTCGTTCGGCAAACTCCGGAAAATGCTGATTGGCCAGAATCTTGTAAATTTACTACCACAATTTTGTTTTTTATTAATAAAGGGTGGAAATTTGTTTTAGAAATCGAGGGTAGCCTTGTCCGACAAAAATTTGTCAGCTATTGTCGAGTCCAACAGAGCTTGCCGAACGAAAAAGTACACGAATCGAGAAAGTGGCAGGTACGAAAATTGTCGAAATCGTAAGGGACAGGCACCGCACGAAGTATAAAATATGTGGTAGTCATCAAATAAAAGGAGCGAGGACCTAGTGAACAATATAACGTCTAATGAAATTTTAAAAAGTAGGGTCAGCGGTATGTCAAGTTTTGGAAACATTCCAGTGATCCAACCACAAACTGATTATTATTTCTTATAGTGGTTACTCGCGAGCGACTAATATTATCTGACAACTTTTAATATCAAGCTAAGTATTAAATGCGATTCAATACGATTGGGCATAAGGCAAACGCCATTACCTTTTATTCGACGAATTTCAACGATGAACAAATTGCGGATGTGAAATTCTAAAAACAATCTCTAACAATGGCATATAACAGATATTATAGCTAGAATTGTTGCAGGTAATCGACACTTCTACTTAATTAAACCTATGTGAACCAACTAATTACCTAATATCAAGTTTTAGTTTAACAAAACATTGATTACACCAGTAATGATGTAAGGGTCACAATCGTTAACCACCATTATACAAATTCAAAAATTAAAACCTCCTTTTTTCTTCAGCTTAAAAACCATTCAATAGATATAACAGAACATGATACAAATTTGAAATCAGATAACTTACAGAAGGTCCTGATGTCATTGGTGCTTAAACAGATTGGATTGGTTTGCCATATTTTACGAGCGAATGGAAATTGCAGAGTAACAAAAAAGATATACGTAAGTAAGAGTTACACAAACGTATGGCACAGACGTGCGGAACAACCTTAAAGGAACTGGATTGTTGGACGCTATTTATAGAAATGCAAGAGATTGTGTGTTTGGTAGAAGCTATAGTAAACATGGAAAATCTTCTGCATATATCATAATTACATTTAAAAACTGAAAAAATCGACTCGTATATTCTGTTATGGACCCCGTCCGTAAAGTCAAGTTATACTATATAAAGTCTTTTATAAATAAAAACAAAACCACTTAAACTTTGAATCAACTTTTTATTTTATCAAATAATATCTTTTTAAACAAATGGAGTTTTTCCCACTTTACCAGTGGACGGTCTAAATCAGAGTCCTTTCATATTTTTTACGTTTGAAAAATCTTAATTACTAAAACGATAATGGGTAATTAATTATTGAGGGGAGTGTTGGTTTATAAATACATATTCATTTATTCATTTATTTAATTAAAAGTTTTTAGATACTACTGTGCTGGAAATAAGATACTACTGTCTACTGGAAATAAGATACTACTGTCGATGAAAGCATAGCTTTCGAAATACGTATTTAGTGAAATAAAACTCAATTTAAAAAGAATAAGGCGTTTATTTTTTATTTTTATTATTATTTAAATATCTTGTTACAGTTTAGAACTTTTAAAATAAAAATGTGATTTATTTAATTTCTAATAATTAGGGGAATAAAAAATGAAAGGCGTGATATAATCAATTTACATATTTTATTATTGGTCAGAACATTTATTATTACTTATAAATCGTCGCTTTAATAATGAAATAACGTATGCCATATATACGTTGTTATTATATAATGGGTGAGCTGCATTCCCCATAAGGATGTCTATAAAGTGGCATTTTAACATTTTCCAATTTTTTTATAACTGGGGGTGAAAATTAATATATTGTTGATTAACGTACACGCAAGTTTGAATTTGGTTAAATATTGAAACAGCGTAAATGCATGTACGATATTTCAATTCCTACAGAATAATAACTTGGGTAAAATCAGTGTCGTATACTTTACATACATTACGATCGCCACACGAAATGGTAAATCTAAAATATTGTATCAGCATCATTCATTACTACATGATATGCCGGTTCATATAAATAAAAAATTGTAAGAATATTATGCGTTAGTTCAATAATAATTAGTTTTAGGCTTAATCGTACTTCCATGCAAAATGAAATAACGTATATGAAATATGAAATAACGTATAAGGTACCTGATTGACTTTTCATCTCTTTTTAGGTAGAAAAGCCAGCAGGTACCAACGTGAAATTTTAATATGCTGTGGGGAAATTAGTCAAGATTAATTGGTAGAAATTTTTTTCCCAATATCTTTATTCATTCAATAGTGCTGCCGAGCTTACGAAAATCAGAAAATCGAAAAATCTTTAAACCCAATTATCTCGAAACTACACTTTTGCGAATACGTTTTTTCATTATTAAAGCGACGAAATGCTCTGACCTATATTCACTAAGCGTTTTTTCATAACACTTATTTTAAAGTCAACAAACTGATTTAAAAACATATATTCTGCAAACATAATTAAAAATTATTAATTGCAAAATATATGAATTAAATCAATTATTTTGTTCAAAATAATTGTTATAAAGTCAAAATGCTTGTGTTGCATTTTGATGATTTTGGATATATTTGGAAATAAGGCTTTTTGGATAATTAAAGATTGGGTAATGGAATTGGAGGAATCTTGGGATCTAAGAATTAATTGAATGGTGAATAGTTATTCTAGGTCAGTTTTCAGCTAATTTCGTTATGGTGAAAATAAAATAAACAAGAGATAATCATAAAAAAAGTAAAACTAAATTAAAAAAATTCTTGTGAATTGCTTTTATAACATGAAAATGATTCATATTAATCAGATACAATATTAAACCTCTATCATCACCTTAAACACCTACAAGTGATAAGTTTAAAATACAGAATTCATCTTAACGAATAATAAATTTATAACCAATGATCAAGATCAATTCCAATATTAACCCTCAAATCCTATGTTGTAAATAAATTCTAATTCAAAAAAACAGATAGACAAGTTTTTCACCATTATAAATGAACTCTAGGTTCTTTCCACAGCTCTCCAGAAATTTCAAGTGACTACATAAATCACACATAAAATATATAAAAAGAATCTCCAGGAAAAAATATTGGTTGTCATAAATCAATTTAAATATATATTTTTCTCATGATATTGTTTTTTTCAATGTTTGCTTAGATTTGTATATGAAAATAATGTTAAAAAGTTCAATATCAAAGTAGTGTTATAAATTTTATTTAGTTTCGTCTGTTGATTGTCTAAATGTCTTGATTTTCTGAGCCATAAACTGTAAGCAATATAGTTTATTTTATACAAAGTAGGTAAGGCATGTTCATTGCTAACCATAATAATAAATTATAAATTTTGGTCAACATGAATAACGTTCCCTTGAAAAATCTATGAACAATTTTTATAAAATTTTGAGTAAAATTAACAAAGGAAAACACAGCGCTAATAAATAATTCCAAAGATGTGGAACTCAGTCTAAAAAATCAACCTGAAAGGTAACACTGCACGTTTCGTTGTTTTTTTTTATTATTATAATATCACCAAGGTAACAGTAACATAATATAGATATTATGCGCACTAATTACGCGTAATGAAATAGTAAACAATAAATGCGATAATGATTAATGACAAAATTGTCCAAATATCTGTTATTTCAAGTGTCCGCAGCTGCGGCGATAGTTATTCTGAGCAAAACTTTAACAGTCTGCGTTCAATGAATGAACTTATTTTTGAATATGTTTAAACGTTTGGACCTCCCTCTGGTTGAACAGTCTTCGATAAATTGTCGTTGGATATTAATAAGAGTTAGAAAAAATGAAATAACATGCTGGCAGGAATCTCTAGATATGCATGTAATCGAAATTAGTCAAAACACTAAGTTTGCTACGTTAAAATGGTCATAAATCAAAAATCACAAATTTACATATAAATCTAAAGTTGGTACTATTCCTAAACCCGTTGCTCGATTAACCTTCACGTGAACGGAAATTTTTAGCGACTGATATGAACAATATCTACCCCGGTAGATATTACATAAATCATAATATCAACAAACGTAACTGTGTATTTATTTTGCTTTTGTGTAAGCATACAATAAAAGCATATATTTAAAAATAAAGTTACTTGTTTTTCACATTGACCAGTAAACATTTTCATATAAGAAAAAAGGAAAAAAATATCTAAATATCTAAAGTTAATGAATTACAAAAACCATGATATCTACCCGGGTAGATACTGTTCACGTGAAGGTTAAACTGAAACTTCATCACATAACTCCAAAGCACGGTGTCGTTTTTTATGATTTTTATATTCATAGTAAAAAGTAGCTCTGAATTGTCAAATCAATGGTTTGAAAAAAATCCTTAACGGAAACATCTGATAAATTGTGGTATATATATGCCATTCGATCCAGAGGGTCAACATTAGTTCGTTCGTTCTCTTATTCGTTTTTCGCTCTTCTACGGCGAAACGAAATCATAAAGAATATTCGTTTTTTAAGCCATATTACATAATTAAAATCTAATTTGTATTAAAATGAAATACAATTTTAAAAATATCCCGGTACTGTGTTTACTTGGAACTAAAACTTAAACAGAATCTAGATTCAATTCTCAAACTTATTCACCTTAGAAATTTAATTACAGCTTCACATTTAAATTTCGTAAAAACAGATTTAAACGTATGTATTTGTTTGGTAAAACATAATTTTCTTTTTCATCCCCATTAAGTCTTTATTTGATTTATTTCAAACGAAAATGAACACAAAAAGGGAAAATTATTATTACTTTTATTATGAATAACAAAAAACCAAGAAAATTGTTTTTTTTTTCTATTTTGCCTTTTTTATTTTGGTCCTCGTAACTGGCAAAAAACCCATGAAATAGACATTATTTTAGATATTATTACACAAAATAATAATAGAAAAATAAATAGATAATAATTATAAAACTATAATAATGAATTTTATGAGGTATATTGGTGAAAAGTACGGTTTGGTAATTTTGTGCTCACATAAAATTGGGTTTGTTGATTTATCTATTATATTTTGTCGTTATGTTTTTATTTATTTAAGTCGACATATTATTTTAATAATAGTAAATTTATTTTATATGGCAAAGATTTTGTTTGAGAGAGGTGTGATGGAATTTTTTTGTGACTAAAAAGTTTTATAAAGTTTATCCTCCAAATCACGAGTATAACTTACTCGTTGAAGTTTCCTAACAGTCAATAGCGCTTGCGAAAATTAGGTGAACGCCTCCTCCCCCCCCCCCCTCCCAACTAAAGACATAAATTTTGCGAATAAAACCAACCATTAACCCACCCAGCTTGCATTACTTCACATAATGTTCAATTCTGATAGGAGATCACAACTGCAATCAATTAGCGATCGAACAATATAAATGGAAGCTGATTTCACTAACAAAAAAACCTCCGCAATGATTATAATCGCCAGAAAAATCAATACCAACTCGCTACTTTGAGGTATTATCTATTATAGACATACGATAAGACCCGACAGTTTCAAGCTACAATCGTATGAAACAATGACGTAGTAATGAATAAATTTACATTGCTAAATATTTTGGGAATTATATCCACACCAACCACAGAAGTAATCCTGTGTATGAAATCTATCACTTTCTTCGTAACTTGCTTCCACTAATTTATATGACGTGCATAACCAAATTATTGCAAGCACAGACATCCTTTTATGCGACTTCATTAGTCTCAGCTAAACCACTTGTTTTCATTTAAATTCACATTAGAAAAAAAGACACTAAAATCAAAAAGAAAATAAATTGAGTTTAAAAAGAAAAACAAAAACGATAATAATAATAATCGGTGAGCAGCTGTTTGTGCTTCTTTCTAAAGTACATTTAATACAAAAAATATTAATTTAGAATAATTTGTTTCGCCAAACTCCATGCTTTCATTCGATAAGATGTTGGGATTTTTTTGTTGTACTTTAGGCTACCAAAACAAAGACAACACACTTAATTTTCTTTGCTTTTTTAAATTCATTTTAATTGAAAATTTTAAAAAATATATTCTACAATATTTCCTCTGTGTCTCGGTAAACCTTAAGCTGGGTATAGAGCAATAAAAATTTAAGTGTGCGTTGAATTTCTTGTACGGCGCAAATATTTACGGTGGAAATTTGCAACACACAGCCAATAAATAATTGTGTTGTGCGCGCTGTACTTCTTGTTCCGTCTGTGTGTGGCATTTTGGCGCGAAATTTAATATCACTACACAAATAACATCTATGCTTTATAAAACTTACTATTATATGCCAATCTAGTTTAATTAATGTTTAGTAACAATTTGAAGCTAAACGTATTTAGTGATTTTCGATTCGATTTATTTTATAAACTTATAAATGACAAACGTCAAATGTCAATTTTGACATTTGACGTTTGTCAACACACACAAAATTTTACGTCCACATACAAATTTTGTGTGGCGCAAACCTCTTTGATGTTTGTCAAAAAACCCGAATAAGCTATGGATCGTGTGCGTTGAATGTGACAAAAACTTTTGCGTCCTTTCCGTGCATACGTCTACACTGCATAGAATGCGCCTTAAATATTTGCGGCGCATGCGTTTGCCGCAAATATTTGTAGGTGTGGACCCGGCTTTAAAAATATTTGAATCAACTACGAACAAATATTGAGTTTTAAAACGAAAAATACTGTTATTTAGTTTAAAGAAAATTTTGTGTAGAGATACAATACAATACCATATTGTAGAACTGGTGCGACTGCGAACGCGTTTTTCAAACAAGAGAGAAGTTCACTCGCGTTTGGAAAAACAGTTCACGAAAGTTATACAAAATAGTTTTTGACTTTTGTAACAAATGCAAAAACAATTAATGAATATATTATAATTTACACTGTTTGCCGTTGGCACTTGGCGTAAGTTTTCAAATAACATAATGTCAATCTCTTGTTACTTTACGCAAATAACTTATTTAATAAATTTAATTGAAAAATTGAAGAAACCAAAGTTTTTTATAATTTTACTGTTACTTTATATATATTTCAGCTTGTTAGGCTATCTTCTGGAGTAATGAGTTAATAGTTACAATAAAATTCCATATATGTAAATATAGAATTGTAAATGTAGAACTGTGTATAGAACTGTAGATATAGAATTTTATTGTAACTATTAACTCATTACTCCAGAAGATGGCCTAACAAGCTGAAATATATATAGAGTAACAGTAAAATTATAAAAAACTTTGTTTTCTTTAATTTTTCTATTAAACGTATTAAATAAGTTATTTGCGTAGAGTAACAAGAGATTGACATTATGTTAAATGAATATATTGTTGATTATATAATTTATATAACAAATGTATAAACAAATTTAAAAAATTTAATTAAAAATATAACTGCAATCCGACTATAAAACACGTCATCCTTTAACAGTATAATCTCTGAAATTTAAAAAAAATTAACAATCCGACAATACATATACGCTAGTCATCCATTTGCATTTAAGAACTAAATTAAAAATTAAAACTTCAATTATGGAATATTCAGGCAAATATATTTAAATACACTGCATTAATATTAAAAATAAATAAATTTAATATAATTAAATATAAATAAACATATGAATATATTAAAATATACATACTCTCCTCTCCTGTATTAAATATATATGAGAGTATATAACCCGATATGACTTTGAAAGAGACCTTCTTGAGGACCGTGACATAATAGGTTGTATCCGTTCTAATTAATAGGATAGATTGTTTTGAGCATGTTCTACAACCCAGTTCACAGGCTAAAGTGATTTAAAAAATGTACGTTAGTACCCCAGGAAGTGGGCGATCGAAAGGTAGACCACGACTACAATGAGATACGAACGTAATGAGTGACCTTAAAAAATCAGCTACCATGATAATAAAGCCGCTGTTGCGGGGTGAATATTCGAAGCTGGTTTGCTCGGCAACGCACTTATATGTAGCATAGACGCCAAAAACTTACAATATTATTATTACATGTGTTAATAATATAATCACATTTTTATAAATAGAAGAACTATTTACTCCTTCAGAGCTGATGAAAGTCGCAGCAGAAACTTTGGAAGATTTGCTGCCTTTTGTTTGCTAACTTTATCAAGATTTGCTAACTTTATCATAAAAAAAAATATGATACGACGGCGTATCATGTTTATTTGTTAGTAATATTTGTTTGTAAAAAATTCTGTTAATCATCGAAATTTAGGGAGTGGAAGGTGTAAAAATAGGACAAAAACTATGCATTGCAAAATTCTAAAAAAATTGTCGTGTTTCTGAATTTTGGTGCTCTTTCAAATGACACCCCATTCATGGGGGTCAAAAAACCTTTTTTTCACCCATCCTCACTCCCATCCCTTAAACATATAGAAATAAAACCACTTGAGGCTTCGCTATATTTTTCGTTAAGAGTTTATCAAATTTCCTATCTCTATGAACTTTTTCAAATTTTTCTGTTAATCAACGAAGAAACGTAGTGCAACTTTTTGTTGCAATTTTTTTACAACAATTCAAAAACTGAGCATCGCAAAATTCTATAAAAAATTGTAATGTCAATTAACTTTGGTGCTCTTATCAATTTTAAAAACTTATTAATTTTTCTATCATTCAAAATGCTTTTAAAGATTTTCGATTAATTAGGCTCGGAGCCAATCAAGAAAAGAAAACATACAGAAAACGCCATTATTTAAAATTACATAAAAAATGGTGTGGTTGGGGTGTAAAATTCCAAAATACGTTTTTTAGAAATACTGAGGTAAAGCCCCTTCATATGATACCCTACTTGACTCGATAAAAAATGTACTTTCTCAAAGACGTCACATCGTAGTTCTGTAAAACAAAAGAAAACCATTTTATTTATTTTTCAACCGCTCATCTTGTGTGAATAGGTTAGTTTTACACGCATCTCAAATTTCAGGTTCATAGGATTTATAGCTTTCGAGATACTCGTAATAATGTGAAAAACAAGTTTTACTCTCACCAACCTATAGGGTTCGTTATATAAAACGGAACCCTAAAAATTAATAGCAAGAATTTGATAATATCGCACTAGGAAAAGATTTCCATACTTCTAGCACACTTATTTAGCTATGCATATTAAGTTTAATATTGTATTTTATTTTAATAATTTTTGGCCCAAAACATTTTGCAAATATAGTTTTTGACATTCTAGTACGATTTTAAAACAAAAATAAGAAATTTAGTCATATATTTTAGTACAAATCTCACATGAAGATGGGGTGCTTAGTTTATAATTAAACTATATTGTCAATAAATTTCACTGATAAATTAAAATAATATCGCCAATTTCTTGTTAACTAATAGTTTTTATTTACTATATACGTATTTCGAAAGCTATGCTTTCATCGACAGTAGTATATATCAAAAGAGTTTTGATATATACTATTGTCGATGAAAGCATAGCTTTCGAAATACGTATATAGTAAATAAAAACTATTAGTTAACAAGAAATTGGCGAATTTATTTTAATTTTTCAGTGAAATTTATAATAATATTTGTAGATTTGTGATTGTGAGATTCGTATTTAAATCTATCCTAAATAGATTATTTTTATAGTACTAAAATATCAAAATAATAATTTAAATAACTTACCATATAGGAAAAGCAACTTAAACACAACCTAAAATCATTTGAATTGCAAGAAAAAACAATTATTTTGGGTTTTCAAAAAAAACAGTTGTCAAAATTGTAAGTGGAGTGGATTACTATGTTTAAATTATATAAATCAAAATCGAAATAAGAAAAGCTTGCATTATTAAATTGTTGATCCGCTTCAAATGCATGTATAAATTGTTAGTCTTCTAATAGCCTCAGTAAATGGTCCAAATACCATAATATCAACCAAAGTTCCATTTCTTTTCTCCCAAACAAACTCTTCCAACCAAACTCTTAATCCAATCCAAAATTTCCTTTCCTTTTTCATACCGGTCAACAAATTTATTTGCATATAAATAACATCAACAAACTATCAGCATCCTCAATGCATATATATAATTTATTTCTAATGAAAAGACGTAATCCGTCCATCTTGTTTCGTCGACACTTTAATTTAACCAATTGCTCCATATTTATAAGTCTTATATTCGTCCCTGTATGAAGTACTGTTGTCAAGTTTAGGGTGCTGCTTCTGTTTCCATCTTGGCCCTCTTGAGCTCTGTTCAAAAGCGGGCTATACGAATTGTGGGTGATCTAGCTTTGAAATCAAAACTTGATTCCCTACAACATCGTCGCACTGTTGCTGACCTTGTTGTTTTTTACAAATATCGTCATCAACAGTGCTCAGATGAAATCAGCAGCATCATGCCTCAAACTTAATCTTACCCCCGTTCCACTCGGCAATCGGCTACAACAACCAGTCAAACGGTTGAGATCCCGCGTTGTCATACTGGCAGATCGCAGAAAGACTTCTTTGTCCAAACTGCATACAAATGGAATAGTTTGCCGGAATCCATAGTCTCGGGTGGCTTCAATTCGCAGAGGTTTAAAAAAAGCGTTCATCAACACCTTAGAACGCAAGTTGTTGTGGGACCTAGGTCTTAAAAGGTATTTATGTGTTGTTGTGACACATAAATTCTAAACCCTATAACACAACACTTTTTATTTTTAAAAAAAATTTAAAAACTATATTCATATGAAAAAAAAAACATTCCTTCAACTAAAATTGTAACACTAAAAAAACAAAAAAAAATAATTCTTTTTGTGTATTTTATTTATATTAATTAACAAATTTTTGCACACTAGAATTTAATTAATGTTAAATAACTTAACATTTACACAATGTTACTTATTCCATTAAAATTTACATAATCAATCGATCAAAACAATTTGATCGCTTACATACAGACAGAATTTTCTGTTTACTTTTTCCCTCTCCATTATCTTTCCCATCGCACACAGATTCTCTTTAAAAATTTCCTCCAATACAGACAACAATTCTAGGTATGAACAAAATTACCATCATTCACAAAGCCATCAACAAAAAAATGTTTTATTGCACAATAGTACAAAAAAATGTACCTACGCTTGTTACAATTGACGAGAAATAAATTAATAAATTATTAGCGAATTTCTTTATATATGAATGCTATTATTTTATAGTAAAAATGGAAAATAGTCCATCGTTACATGCCAAACTGCAACATTTTGACATATTAATAACGTCGGACTCAAAGTGTTTCTGTTGGTATTTAATATATTTACTTTTATTTAATTTTAAAAATTGAATTTTATTTATGGTCGGACAACATATATAGTTATAATAAGACAATAGATGAATATATAGTAAATAAAAGATAAGATATAAGATACTATATATAGATAAAATATAAATATATAGTTATAATAGATAAATATATTTTTATAAAAATAAATATAACAATAATCTTTATTCTCTTTCATTTATTAATATCATCTTTATTTGTATGTTTTTTCCTAATAAACTTAACAAATTGTTTTGATTTTATTGAAATTATTTTCAAATTATAATCACAATGGCTTTGATACGTTTTGTTCAAAAATCAAATTTTTAGTTATGACTCAACTACTCAAAACTTAACAACTTATAACGTAATGACGTGACATATTGACTTAACATATAATCGACCACCGAAAACTTATGAACTTTTCGTTCAGAGAAACTGTCACTTTTAACTTTAACGAAAAACTTAAGAGAGCGAAAATTTGCGTAGGAAACTTAAGGAATGTCAAAAAACACAACAACAATTTATATTAAAATTTAAAAGCGGTTTTAGTGTTTGAGTTTTGTGCGGTGTTTTTTCTTGAAAAATGTAAGTATTTTTATTAATTATTTGTAAATAAACAAAATTTTTGTAATTAATGTAAAAACAATAATTACATTTGATTTGAATAATTTCGTGGTTGAATAATATTTGTGTGAATAATATTTCGTGGTTGACATTAAAAAATACTAATTTAAACTTATGTTTAGAATAATATGGATGTTTTAGGAACGCTTATTAGCGCTGTAGAGGGCCATACATGTTTATATGATAATTCGGAGGCCGACTACAGAAACACCATTAAAAAGGAAAATGCTTGGGAAAATGTTTTGTCAAGTCCAGTACAAAATAAAACAAAGTTTGTTGGACGACTCCGTTGCTCTTATGTACAAGTTTAAACTGAAATAATGTATGCTGTAAATGTTGTTTTTCTATTTCAGAAAAGAATGGGCTACCCTCAGAGAACGCTACAACAAGGAACTAAAGAAGAGTAACCAGCCTTCTGGTAGCGGTTCCACTTATGAGGAGTGGCCGCTGTTATCCAGCATAGGGTTTTTAAAAAAATATATACAACCTAGAAGGTAATAAATTATTTAAATGGTTTATTTAATTTGATTTAATAAATGTATATTTTAAGAATAAGAAGCAATCACCAAGACGTTATTATAGAAGAATTTTTTGAAGATAGTTTGGTTGAGGACAGTCCTCCTGCCTAAAAAAAGAAGAAACGATTGTTCGAAAAATGCATCAGCAAAATCGATGCCTTGGTTAACGAGGTGGCGGAAGAGCCATCTCTTAACCGATTATGTACGGATTCGGCATATATTATTCGGCTACTCTACCATTATTTGACCACCCAGCAATATACGCTGGTGACTTCAATAGCTATTACACTGTGATCCTACTCAAATAACAATCCCAATGACATATAGCTGACAGACTGGGCCGATGGTAACAACATGTTCCTGGTATATGATGCGAAATACATTAAAACCTTTAGATCTGCTAGAAGTCGAAGTGATTACAATCCCAACCTCTGTTTTTCCACAAAAAACGAACAACATCACCCTATTCCAATATCTAGGGCTACAAAGTTTTTCATGCTCTCCACATCGTCCAGTAATTCTTGAGGCAGGTATCCAAATCCCACTAGTTAACAAACTCAATTACTCGTGCTTACAATGAAATAAATCCAGAAGACATTGCAAATCATATCGTAAACATGTCTCGTTCTTCTATTAATCGCCTTCATAAGAGAACCATTAAACATAAATAAACCAAAAACATAAAAACGATGCGTAGTATAATATCGCTCCACCTGTACTCAGAACTCCGCTCACATGCGCTCATGCGTGAACATAAAAAGGTAACCAATAACATCACGTTACCTTTGCACGAATATTACGGTGACCACACTCATTGTCGATTGAAGTCAAGAAAGCCTCCCCACAAAACTGCCCGCCACAGTTTTTTCATAATAGAACCCCTGGTTTAAATTTTTGAAATTAAAAAATTTTCGTGATCGTGTTTAGCGAATTCAATAACAAAACATAAATTTCAGACGTTTATGATATCCCGTACGAGAAAAAAAAAAAAAAAATGATGTTTAAACGTTTTTTATAAAACAGGTTTGAAAGTTTCGTAAGCGCATTATTAAATGGATGTTGATCATTTGCGCTTTTATTATTTAATTGGTTTTTAATGAAATTCGGAGTTGCTAAACAAGTTTCTAAAAGACAATACCAACTTATTAATCTTAAACAGTGATAAAAGTAACAAAACAGTAATCATGAAAGCGGATGATTATAACTCTAAAATGATAGACCTTTTAGATGACACGAACACATACACCAAAATTAATAAAGACCCTACATCAAAAATCAATAATAAGTATTTGTTACTATTAGACAACTTAATACGAACTAATAAAATCACATTGGATCTACATAAAAAATTACATACTAAAAATCCAATACAACCAAGAATATATGGTCTACCTAAACTACACAAAGATGGTGTTCCATTAAGACCGATAGTGTCTACTATTGACTCACCGGGCTATAAATTAGCAAAACATATAAAAATAATACTTAAAAAATTAACGGAAGACAGTCAGTATAACATAAAAAACTCTAGTGATTTCAAGAACTTTATCGATACAATTACTCTTGATGAGAATGATCGTTTGGTTTCATTTGACGTGGTTTCACTCTTTACTAATATTCCTGTAAATGTTGCAATTGAAGAAGTAGATGAGAGGTTTGATGAAATAAAACATAACACTGAGTTGTCTAAACATGATATCATGGAATTGCTAAAATTTTGTATAATCGATAATAATTATTTTTCCTTCAGAGGACAATTTTTTAAACAAACAAGAGGTCTTGCAATGGGTAATCCATTATCACCCATTCTAGCGGATATTGTCTTAGAAAAATTGTTTCGTGAATCGTTAGCAACACTAGTCAGAAAACCGACATTTATCAAAAAATATGTAGATGACATAATCTTGGCAATTCCTGAGACCTATGTTGAAACCACAAAAACGATATTTGAAAATTTTGACTCAAACATAAAATTCACAATCGAAAATGAAACAGATAATAAAATTAATTTTTTAGACATTACTTTAATTAGACAAAACACCAAAGTTATAACCAATTGGTACCAAAAAAGCACAGCATCGGGTAGACTTTTAAATTATCTATCATGCCATCCGTTCAATATGAAGAACAATGTAGCCAAATCCATGTTTAAAAGGGTAAAGCACCTAAGTGATAGACAATTTTTAAAGAGTCGTCTTACAAAAGTTCGGGACATTCTTATTACTAACAACTATCCTAAAAAACTGGTTAATAACTTACTTAAAACAGCTTTACACTCAACTGAAAATAGACAAAATACCCAATACAATGACAATAATCCACCCAATGTAAAGACAATCTTTGGATCTATTACATATATACCACACTTATCCGAAAAAATACAAAAGTTTTTTAAAAAAGACAATACAATAACAAAAATTGCAAACAAACCATACAATAAATTAAATGATGTTTTTACAAAATTAAAAGATCCCATAGACATCCAGAAAACGGATAATGTGGTGTACGAATTTCCATGTAGATGTGGGAAGACATATATAGGACAAACGGGAAAAATACTACAAAAAAGACTAGCTCAACACAAAAACAATATTAAAAACAAAAAAACGGAACAATCAGCCGTTGCTGAACATTACAAACCACACGAACATGAATTTAAATTTGAAAAGGTCAGAATTTTACATAAAGAAAAAAATTGGCAAAAACGAGAATTTCTGCAACAAACTGAGATTTTTCTTAACAGGAAAAACACAATTAACAAAAAAACAGATTTTCAAAACTTGAATTCCAATTATAAAAACATTTTGCACACACACAAGAAAATAAAAAAGAAACGATGGATGTAAAGTTTGATTTTAAAAAAATATGTATGATCAACTTAATTTAGTCAGTGATTATCGGTGTAGATATCATTACTTTAAATTTTTTGAATTTTAATTAAATTTTAATATGTTGTGTTGTTTAAAAATTACTGTGTGTTCAAAATGTTGTTCAAAGTTTGTTTTTATAAAAGTTTGTTTAGAGTTTTGTTAAAGTTCTAATAGTCAAATGACAAAATAGAAAAAATAAAAATTGTTATAAAGAGTGGAGAAGCTACACACAAAAAATTAATTATTTAATTGTAAGTTAAAAAATTGTATATTGTTTTTAATATTTTATTTATTCTTTGGTTCATAAATTTTTAATAGTTTTATTTTTATTTTTATTTTTTATATTTTTTTCGGTATATATTTACAATTTTAATAGCATATTTTATTTTATAGTCAATTCATAATGCTTGATAATGGCCATGGGCCGAAATATTGCAATGTAACAAAAAATTAAATGAATAATATATAAAAAAAACCCAGACGGCTAAAAAAGTGCGAGAAGAAAATGAAGTATTGTTTTTAATTAAATAAAATAAAAATTTTTTTTTATTGTGAATCGTATAGTACCATGTTACGGGCCGTGTGTTGATTGTCGTTGGTTTTAGTTAATTAAAACGAGAATAACAGGTTAAACACCTTAAAACCAACATTGCAACATAGAATCGCTTCACTTATTGTTCAGGTATGAACCGATTGATATTTGTGATTTCCTTATCTATATCTTAAAATTGGATTTTCCTTAAAACTGGATTTTAATTTGTTGGTTTAAACTTTAAATCTCCATAATGTGTTCACATATATCCTTAATATAAGAATGTTTCCTTTAGGAATATTTTATGATTTTTCATTTTAATTTTTTTTTTTTCTAATAATAAATCGCAGGTTTTCATTAGGTATAAGGCTTTCGCTTAAAACAAACAAAAAAAATAAATGAAAAATAAACGTAGAAACGGCTTCACCAAACCAAAGGCTATTTTTCATTTATCCATTATTTTAATACTTTGTATTATTCTTTAATTTTTTGTTTGTTATTTCAAAAGAATTTTTATTTTTTCTTATACAGAAAAGCTAACAATAGGAAAACAAATAACAAAAAAATTGGTTTAGTATTAATTGTAAGGAAATCGTACAAAAAGGATTTGTTTTATGGGGGGCTCTGAGAAATTAAAAGAGATAGAAGTTTTTTTCCTGAAATGTTTGTGACTTTTTTAGGTGAATGGGTGTTAATTACTGTAAATTGTCGTTTCTAGTCAAATCAAAAATGCAACTTTGTCGAAATACAATGTGAATTCTGCTTTATAGATAAAAGGATTATTAAAATACTTTACAGCAATTAAGTTTTTACATTATATAAAAACTATTGTGTTTTTGAAACATCTTTTCTGTGAGCAAAAATAATTAAGAATACGTTAAATGAAATAGAATTTTTAAGCACGGTCCGTTTTCTTCTACACTTTTTTAAACCACAACAAAAGTTCATTTAAAAAAATAAGCAACTTTTAAATGAGCATATTTTTGCTACTTTTTCAACAGAACATAAAAATATAACCAAAAATATACATACAAAACTACCAGATTACACAATAAACAATGAACTGAAAATTATGATTTCTTAAAAGACAATAGACACAAAAAAAATTATGTTTACAAATAAAAGCATAAACAATACAAAATAAAAAATTTGAATAAGACAGATCGCTGACATGTTTGAATGATTAAACTTGAAAAATTTTATGATTCGTTGGATTATTGATTTAAAAAACAAAAACCTAGGTACGATGAGATGATGATCAGGCAGATAGAGAAAGACTAATAGCATATAGATAAAACTGTATATACTAGTGTGAATTGTTTTGGTTTAGGTTACAATAATAAAACGACTTACGAGTACTTGCTCACAATACAATAACGGCAGCTCAAAAGAAATTACGTGTAATTTTCAAAATTGAGAGGAAGCGGAGAAAATGTTTAATTGCAATTCTAAACAACATTGAAAATAAAATTTATTATCAATAAATCAAAAAAAAATATATTGTTTTTGGTTGCATAGAATTGCAATTAAACATTTTCTTCGCTTCCTCACAATTTTTTGAAAATTTAGTTACACGTAGAGATGTGACGATATTTAGGTAGCAGCTACCTTTTCACTGTTACTCAAAAGTAGCAATCACTGCGTGTTACTAAATATTAAAAGTAACAGTTCCTATTATTTTGTTCACTGTGAATTTTTGAAAATAAAATTCAGACAGCTACTTTAGTATTTTTTTCTTTTAAAATAAAAATACGAACAAGAGGAACAGGAAAATAAAAAAATCACTGTGATTTCTAAAAGTAACAGTTCCTATTATTTTGTTTGCTGTGATTTTTGAAAAAAAATTCAGACTGCTACTTTAGTAAGACTGAATCTAACAATATATGGTGGGCAATTTATGAAATTTTTTTGCTATCCATACAATTGTCGATCGATCTAGTTTCGAACCCAACACGAATACTTTTAATATTAAAAAGTTTATCCATTCTCATCAGGGCTAGCCGACTAGATAAACTACCAAAAAAAAGTGAACGCTTATAAACCAAAATTGCTCTACTGTTTTAGCGAGGAATAAGAAAACAAAAAACTTTCATAAACATTTATTTATTAGATTTAGGTTTAGTCAATTTATTTCTCTAGTTGATCACTATTGTTGTTATACTCTAACCAAGTTAGAATTGAATAACAAACTTGTATCGGCGAGAAGAAGATGACCCGTCTTCACTTATGTCTATCGACACATTATCTACAATTAATTCAATGAATTATTTGTGATATAACATCACTCCGATTGAAGTTATCCCATCATGAATAATAAGACTGAATCTAACAATATATGGTGGTGTGCAATAAATGAAATTTTTTTGCTGAAATTACCCTATTCTTGAGATATTTAATTTTAAAGACTTTTAGTTCGACTAAAAATCTAATTGTTCATTATTTTTCGAACAATTTTTATTGACAAAAAATTTTAACCACTAAAGTTAGATAAATTATGAAAAATTATAATTTAAGTCAGACTAAAAATCTTTAAAATTAAATATCAAGAAAACGAATTTACGCCTCTTTGTAAATTTGATATATTTTTAAAGGATAAAATTATTTAAAAAAAAAAATAAAATTTAATTGGAGTTAAATTTTTTTGTTAATGGAAGTTGTTTAGTTTCAACTTCGAAATTGTCATCGCCTCAACGGCGTAATCAATAGCGTCTTAAGATTTCATTAAATTATTACGAATTTATTATATAATTTTTTATTATTATATATAATTTTCATCAATTTATAATATTTAATAACAAATATCTAAAATTATTGACTGATGTTAATATATCGTGGATGATGATATTGAACGTACGCTTTCGTCTTTGAAATTATGACATTTTTCGATAGTTAGCGGACACTAATTTGTCGGACAACTGTATCAGAGTAAAATAATATTAATTAAAACTATAAAAAAAAAATTAAACATGTGGTAATCAATAAACACTACCCGTCAGGATTCCGACTTCCAGTCGTCGGACTGGAAAAACGCGGGCGAAAATTTGTCGGAAAATATGACCCTTCAATTTCACTAATTTTTGTTAAACAATTCTGTGACAATTAGTTTTGTGGTAATTGATTTTCAATACCCTGGTATTTTGTCGAGTTTGAGTTGTCGGACTCGACAAAAGCAAACAATTTATTGTCGGACAAATTTACCCTTGTTTTCTAAAACAAATTTCCATCGCCTTTGATAAATAACAAAACTATGGTAATAAATATACAGGACCCCGGGAAATCGCCATGTTACGGAGTTTCCCGAGGAAAAAAGCGGCCGAATCAAGGAAAACGGCAGATTAAAAAGTTGTAGGACTCGTAAAGGACAAGCGCCTCACGAAGTATAAAATATGTGGTGATCATCAAATTTAATAGGTGATGGCCCAGGGACTAATATAGAAGTTTAAATGTTTAATTTTTATACGATGAAAGAGACAATAGAAGAGAAACAAAAAACTGAAAAACTTACTATATATATTCTTGATCATTTTGACCCGGTCAGATTAGATAACGTAAAATTAACTCTTATAAATAACACATTTTTTATTTGTGATGTGCCTCAGTTTTGTTTTAATTAAAATTGAAAAAAAAATTTGTTTGTGTTATAATGTTATTAATTTAATTTTAATTATTTTATTCAATGCTGAGAATTGAGTTATGTTTTTTGTTGAGCCAATAAAGTTAAATTGATTTGTTAACAAAATATTAAATTGGAAATAATTATTGATTCTGTTGATTAGACCATATGAAGTTTATTGTTTTACATCAAAAGAAGTTATATGTCTGATTTTGTAATGCAACAGTGGCTGAAATAGCGGAAGCTATTAGTGAAATTGATTTTAAAAAATGAAGTGCGAAATCTTTACAGGCTGTTGAAGTAAAACTTCTTTGGCTACTGTGGCAGGTATTAATAAAAAGTTTAAATATAAAATAAATATGTTATTTTGCAACTTAGAGTTGCATTTCTTGATAATATAATTTACAGCATATGAAATAAAAACCGGGAATCTACTTTAATACGATCATAGTTTATACGATTCGATAAATTTGTATTTAGTTTTTGAATTAAAGGAAGGAATTCAACAAGTTGTTCGTTCAACATCCATAACGATAATATTGATTTAACTAATTCGTCGGGATAATATTTATATAATTGATTTTCTTCATAGAACTCAAGAATACGATTGATCAAATTAAAATTATCTTTGCTTATTAAATTCTCGAGTCCAACATTTGAGCAACACCAGATAAATGATGACATATCTTTTGGACGAAAATTTAAATTTTCTTAAGAACGAGAAGCGTTAAAATTAAATTCACTTTTAATTTTTTTCAAAACACATCGATAATATACCGGGTGATTTTTTTAACCTGAAACGCTCAAATATCTCGAAAAATAAGCACTCTACGGAAAAAATGTCCATATTCAAAATTTAATCATTCTGCGGGGGAAACACATTAGTGCAAAAAAATAGTCTCCCCCCCCCCCCTTTGTAGGTGGGTGGGGGGTAACTTTGAATCTAAAATAGGAACCCCAATTTTTTATTGCAGATACGGATTCTACGGCTAAAAGTACGTACGATTTGACTAAAAAATTTTGTTCGATTCATGATAGATGTAAATTGGCCTGCCAGATCACCAGATCTTACTTCGCCAGATTTCTTTAGAGAAAGAGAAAGTTTACAAACAAGAACCAACAACAAGTGAGAATATGATTGGGCGAATCAAAAATGCTTGTGCCGAAATTCAAGCAGACACACTTCTCAGTTGTGTACAGTCATTTGAAGAGCGGATTAATAAGTGCATTGAAGTCGAAGGCTATCATTTTGAACACTTATTTTAAGCTAAAATTTGTTTATTCACCAGCCGTTTACATTAATAAACTTTTTACAATGAGAACGTGATATTTTTTATTTCAAATGTATTACAAAATCGTAGGCATATGTTCTTAGTAAAAGAAATCGAAAAAAATTGAATTTCGTCGATTACAGCGCTATCTATCATGAATCGAACAAATTTTTTTAGTCAAATCGTACGTACTTTTAGCCGTAGAATCCGTATCTGCAATAAAAAATTGGGTTTCCTGTTCTAGATTCAAAGTTACCCCCGCCCACCTACAAAGAGGGGGGGGTGGGGGACTATTTTTTGCACTAATGTGTTTCCCCCGCGGAATGATTAAATTTTGAATATGGACATTTTTTCCGTAGAGTGCTTATTTTTCGAGATATTTGAAAGTTTCCGGTTAAAAAAATCACCCGTTATAGTTTCATATGTTTTCATATTACCGACATTGTATTTTACGACATTGGATTTTATACGATTGTGTCTTGCTGATTTTATGAATGTGATCAACATCGGAATATTTCCCTCACTTATATGTTCAATTTCTCGCTCAATTCGACTACTGAAATTTGAATTTTTGATCAAACAACTCGTTTTAAATGCGGAACTTGCTACAATTCCAATCTCTGTTGTGTTCATATCATTCAAAAATTTATTTAAAAATGTTTTTAAAAATCCATTCATTAATGCTGATGAATTTTTATTTTTTTTCCAAAGTCCAAGTTCCAAAGTCCTAGACAAACCTCAATAAATTCAAATTTTAAAGAGTTTTCGTTGAAGCTATGCACCAATTTTGAGATTGAATTTTTATAGAAATCTGTTTGAGCAATTCGGTTTGGTAGCACATATAAATATCCATACAATATTCGAAGTATTTCATCATTGCTCGTTTCTGGTATTCTTTTGACTCATTCATTATCGAATTCATTAATTACATTGACAAACCTGTTGATATCTGCATTATTTTTGTAGGTGTATGTAAAAAAACAGCAGTTTTGGAAGTTGAGAACTTTCGGTTTTGCTAAGTTCTTGCCTAAATGTATTCATTTCATGAACTGGATGGTATTGAACATATTTTATATCATCTTAAATAATCTTTTTGGATTTCACATTCTCAATCGCAATATATTTGATAAAACGATTGATCAATGTTCCACTACCGCCGCGGAAGTTTTAATTGATGAAATCACGCACCATAAAATTCCCAAAATCGGTTTTGGATGCATGAAAATGACATCTTATTACTTTTACAGAGTTGAAGAGCAGATCGCGAAATAAATCGACATAATATAATATGGAGTTGTTTTTAACAAATACAATATTTTTAATTTTATGTAACAATTGATTATTGAAATGCTCGTAGTTTGACGTTTAACAAATTTGTTGGTTATGGCTCGGTAAAGTAGAATACTGCCCTTGAAACAACAAAAAAATGTTTTTTACCGGATACATGTGCGATATTTAATTTAATTGACATTTTGTCGACAAAAAATATTTTCAGAATAAAAACTAGATAAAAAGTAAAAAACATTTGTATTTGTTTAAATTCTATAAAGAATCGAAATGTTTATCAAAGCACCCATTTAATTCAAAATTTCATTATCGAATTAAAATATTTGTTATTGTTTGTTGTCATAGTTATACAATTATTTTGAAAAAAAGTCAGACTGTAGTATGATATAGATGAATATATGTGGTTATATATTTGTTCAAATGGTTATATCCGTGCAAAATTCTCATAACGCGCCTAAAGCAGTTTAACTTCACAAAAAGATTGTTGAAGTTAGAAGATTCGAAGATCCGTAACTTATTTATCAGAACTAATGGGATATGTGATAAAGTGGATGATTACGCTTAAGCGACTTAGAAAACGAATGGTAAATTTACCCAAGTAACAATTCTACACCGAACTAATAAAATTACCATAGGATATTTACTTTTAGGTGTAAACAAACACAGTGTAAACAAACCCAACATATGACATAAATATGGCATCACAAGAAGGTATATATATGTGTATGACCTTCATATGATGTTATATTTACGTCATGTGTTCACTGGGAAGTAATTTGATAACTTACACTAAAAAAGTAATTTATTGACCTCATATATATAGTGATTTTCTTCCCGCATTGTAACTGAAAGTTTAAAATACACCTTAAAATAACTGAAAAGTTATTTACGAGAAATTACGAGCCATTTGTTCAAACCATCGAAATTTTGTATTCGGTTAAACGAACAAGTGTATCCTTACACTATAACTTACACTAAAATAGTTATTTATGTATCAAGGGAATTATAAGAATGTTAATTACCGAGGGAAACATTTACTACCCGAGGGTTAGTAAGTTTCATAAGGTAATTGACATCTAATAATTCACGTTATACATAAATAATTTTATTTTTTACTACCTAAAATGTATTAAACTAAAAGATTTATTTTTATCAAGTATTTGATAGCATGATTTTGCGTTTTAATCAGTGTTGCAAAACGTTACTCGTAACGTAACGCAAAAACGAAAAAACGAAATGAAATAGCGTTATTTGTAATAATTACTTTCATAACGTTTTAAAAATAAAATTGCGTTACAATAACGCAAAACGTAACGATAACGTTAATATTTATTTCGTTTTTTTGGATATCTTTTTGTATAATTATATGAAAATCAAAGTACAAAATTCGGTTATATAAAAGCCAACTTATCTGCTCTTTTTCAATTTCAGTGAACGCTTAAACTAAAGGTTTTGGTAGTTTAAAATTGTATGATATTTGTACCAAAATAATGAAAATTTTGTAAAACTTTAAGTATATTGCAAGTAATTTCAAATATGTACTAGCCGTTTCTGCATCACAGGTGCTTTTGAATAATTTTAAGAATAGTATATTTTCCTACAAGAGATGAAAACATTGTTTTTTTCTTGAGTAAACATTTTTTCACGAGACGCGCTAGCGTCGAGTGAGACATGTTTACGAACGAAAAACGTTTTTATCTCGCGTAGGAAATGCAATTTTTTCTGTGATAGTAATATATAATCGATATTTACTATAAATTATAAAGTTAGAAATCGACAACAAAACATTTAAATTCATATTTTATTTTTTCATGGTTACGTTGTTTAAAATACTTTGTAAAATTATATGAAAAACCATACAACTATAATTTGTTATTCTTTTTCACTAGTGAGTTTACTTTTCACATAGAAAATAGTACATTATATAACAAGGTTGAGAAGTAGGCTATTATTGACCGAGAACTTTTAGATCATGAGGCGCGTAGCGCCGAGGGATATAATGTTCGAGGTCTATATTAGTCTTCTCAACCGAGTTATATATAGAATTTTTTTAACTACTAACACTAATAATATTTGCTTTCATTAGATGTTTATATTAGTCATTTTCCATTTCATTTTTTAAATATCTTAAAATATCAAGTAGCCTGGAAGTTTAGTTTCATACAAATAAAACGAAACAAAGCAATGCAATTATTATTTGTTTGTGTTTTTTTTGTTCATTTCAATCAAAAACAAAAGAAAATTTGTCATTATTAACCTAGGTAATTGTTTGTTATTATTATTGATCTTGAGAAAAATAACTTCTCATTGGGGCATTCGAGTAAATAATGACGATTTCTCAAGTTAGTAGTTAAAAAAGAATATTTTTATGCTGGCCGATATAAGAAATAATTCTGAAGATCTGTTAAATAAAAATTTACTCTAATATTTTTGAAATAATTAATTTTGAAATAAGTCAAATTTTTTTAATGTATTTAATTATTTAGTTTTGTTTTACTTCGATTGTATAAAATTAATATTTTATAACTATACATACAAGAAATAACTGTTCATTAGAGCTTTTCTATATTTGTACATTTAAGGAGGTTAATTTTAAACATGATATTTAATTTTAAAATAACGCAATTATAACGTTATAACATAACGAAATATAATATTTTTCTGTTTCATAACGAAATAACGTACCGAAAAAATAAATATATTGTTACAAAAACGAAATGCATAACGTTACGAATTTTTTTTTCGTTTTGCAACACTGGTTTTAATTGATCAAGCTAGTTATTTTTTACTTCAATTGTATTATAATTCCCTTGGGAATGGCATTATTATTTCGGTAACTAAGGGCTAAACGACTTATAATAAATCAGTAAAACATAAAGTAATTTACGGACCTTATAAATCTAGTAATTTTCTTCCCGTATTGCAACTGAAAGTTTAAACTACACCTTAAAATTACTGAAAAGTTATTTACCAGAAACTAGGAGGCTTTATTTTTGTTCAAAACAATAAAATTTTGAATTCGACAAAACAATCAAATGTGTATATTAGTTTAACGGTCCAATATATTTTGTCATTCGTTAAAATAATTATTATAAAAAGCAAAAGTGAGATTAAAGAAATTTTTTAATTAAAAAAGGTAAGCAAAGGTTTTAAAAAAGGTAGGTATTAAAAAAGATTTCTTTTTCTATGCGAAAAGTCAATACACTAGTGAAAAAGAATAACAAATTATAGTTGCTACGGTTTTTCATATAATTTTACAAAGTATTTTAAACAACGTAACCATGAAAAAATAGAATATGAATTTTGAATGTTTTGTTGTCGATTTCTAATTTTATAATTTAGAGTAAATATCGATTATATATATACCATCATAGAAAAAATTGCATTTCCTACGCGAGATAAAAACGTTTTTCGTTCGTAAACATGGCTCACTCGAAGCTAGCGCGTCTCGTGAACAAATATTTACACAAGAAAAAATCAATGTTTTCATCTCTTGTAGGAAAATATACTATTTTTTCTGTGATGGTGAATTTTTCGGTAAAGAAAACAGATTATGTTTGTTTTTTGATTTTTCAAAAGAATTCACACTTGTTTTAATTCACGAATGTTTTACATTAATTTTCCTTTCAAATGAATTCGTTAATATTTTTAATGCACTATTTTTGAAGATTTTTACTCAAATTTTCTTTTAACTGAAGAACAATAAATTTTTAAGCCAACAATTTTTCTTAAGAGAATTCGAGATTCTTTAACTAATATTTACCGTTGAATAATATTTCTTTTTTTACACAATAATTTTTCTTAATAGAATTAACGATTAAACTCAAATTTTCTTCGTAATGAAGAACAATAATTTTATTTTTCTTAATAGAATTCGAAATTCTTTAGTTAATATTTTCTTCTGAATGAAGAAAACTGTTTTTTATCACAATAATATTTCTTACATAAAAAATTTACTGCGGTTTGTACGAGAGGAAACGGTTTATACGAGATGAAACGGTTTATCCGAGATGAAACCTTTTATGGTTCTTTGGATTGAAAATGAAAAGTTTGACTTCCTTTGATAACCTTTGAACCGATAAGATTTCGTAAAATTTAGGTTTTCGTATTTAAAATGAAGACAATTTAATCTATCTGTTTGTCTAAACAAAATCGTTTTTTCTTTTCAAACCATCATAAAATAGGAATAATCCGGTAAGTGGTTTCAGCGAGTTGTTGATTCGATATTGTTTACTTTATTTGTAGTATTCAGAGCTAATATTTAATATGAGTGTGGAGTTTAAAAAGAAAAATATCAGCCGATGTACGAGATGAAGACGAGTTCGTGTCCTATATGGAGCTTAATCGGCAAACACTAAGTACCTCAGGAGAAGCTATAGATTTAGTTTCACATATTCCTGTTAATCTTGTTCTAGAAAATGATTTACTTTCTGCCTTATCTTTAGCATCATTAAGATCATCATTAAAATCTTTCGATTCACATAATAAAAATAATAAATAATAAATAATAATAATAATAAATAACTAAAATAAAAATATAAATAAATTTTAATACTTAACTTATTTTTATAATAATAAAAAATTTAGTAATAATAAAAACAAAAATTGAAAAACAAAAATGTTTTATTTATAATTTTAAATTGAGAATTAAAATTGTGGTAAGAATATAGGGTGGGAAAAAGACGGCAATAATACGGTAAAATAATTACTTCTTAGTGATTATAAGACAAAATTATAACTTCAAAATCTCCAAAACAGACGTGTGTTAAACGTAATTAATTTACCACAGGAATAAAAGTACGTCATACTGACGTCATATACACCTTCATTACACCAAAAAGTGAAAATACACTGTAGTGTGAACACGTTATATCACGTTGTTAACACCATAAATGCGGTAAAAAATATTGCGACGCTGATGCATAGGCTGACTTCACCACAGCTCTGGAAACATAGTGTTCTGGATATATAATGAGCTAATATCCATAAAATACTTTAATTAAAAGCTAACCAATATTATGGACTTCGTAGTTTTAGTAATAAAAATATTAAAGCAGGCAGTAGTATCCCAACAAACATAAATTCTGTTGTACGAGAAAAAGTAAAAAAAAATTTTATCGGAAGTGACAAAGCGGAAGTTAGGATGCAGAATTGTTGTAAACCGTACTAAATGTGTATGTACCAAATTTCATCCAACTCGATTATCAGGTACAGAAGTTATTGAGCTTCCAAAATAACAGATGCTTGGAGGACCCCATACCACTTTGTTCACTGTCGCTAAAAAAACTAATCAGTTCCTTGCCATACATATTTGCATCTTTTTGCAAAGTGTAATCAAAATTACTTAACGAACGAATGTTGTATGCTTCCAACAAACATTGAAACAATAAACAGATGTTCGGGAGGACCCCACCACTTATCCCAATATTGTTCAAAAACTAGTCAATTCTTTGTCAATAAAGTCTTTATCTTTTTTCAAAGTGCCATTAAAATTGATTAATGAATAAAATCTGTATGCTCCCAACAAACTTTAAAAACAAAGTGTGAAAAGTCAGCAGTTGTATGGTAGACCCCCCGCCACTTTGGTCAATGTGTCCCAAAAGATGATAATTATCTTCTTACACTAATTGAAACCTTTCCATAAGTTTTATCATAATCACTTCATTAGTAGGCTGTAGTGTGCATAAAGATACTGAAAAAACTGCCAACAATTAAAAAAAAAATTTTTTTACCGGAAGTGAAAAACCGGAAGTTGGGATGCAGAATTTTTGTAAATCATACTAAATGCTTATGTACAAAGTTTCATCCAATTCGATTATCAGGTACCTACAGATGTTATAGAGCTTTCAAAAAAACAGGTGCTCCAGGGACCCCCCACCACTTTGTTCACTATCGCTCAAAAACTAATCAGTTTTTTGCCATACATGTTTGCATTTTTTTCCAAAGTGTTATCAAAATTGGTTTTACGAACGAATGCTGTGTGCTCCCAACAAACATTGAAAAAATGATGACACAGTAAACAGGTGTTCGGGAGACCCCGTACCACTTATCCCAATATCGTCCAAAAACTAATCAGTTCCTTGTCATTTAAGTCTCTATCTTTTTCCAAAGTGTCATTAGAATTGATTAATGAATGAAGTCTGTATGCTCCCAACAAACTTTAAAAACAAAGTGTGAAAAGTCAGCAGTTGTATGGTAGACCCCCCGCCACTTTGATCAATGTGTTCCAAAAGATGATAATTATCTTCTCACACTAATTGAACCCTTTTCCATAAGTTTCATCATAATCACTTCATTATTGTAGGCTGTATTGTGCATAAAGACACTGAAAAAACTTCAAAAATTTACAAAAAAAATTTACCGGAAATGAAAAACCGGAAGTTGGGATGTAGAACTGTTGTAAACCGTACTAAATGCTCACGTACCAAATTTCATCCAATTCGATTATCAGGTACAGATGTTATAGAGCTTTCAAAAAAACAGGTGCTCCAGGAACCCCCCACCACTTTGTTCACTATCGCTCAAAAACTAATCAGTTCTTTGCCATACATGTTTGCATCTTTTTCCAAAGTGTCATCAAAATTCGTTCACGAACGAATGCTGTGTGCTCCCAACAAACATTGAAAAAGTGTGACACATTAAACAGGTGTTCGGGATGACCCCCACCACTTATTCCAATATTATCCAAAAACTAATCAGTTCTTTGTTACTTAAGTCTCCATCTTTTTCCAAAGTGTCATTAAAATAAATTAATGAATGAAGTCTGTATGCTCCCAACAAACTTAAAAAACAAAGTGTGAAAAGTCAGCATTTGTATGGTAGACCCCCCACCACTTTGATCAATGTGTCCCAAAACATGATAATTATCTTCTCACACTAATTGGAACCCTATTCCTTAAGTTTCATCATAATCACTTCATTATTGTAGGCTGTAGTGTGCATAAAGACACTGAAAAAACTTCAAAAAAGTACAAAAAAAATTTTTTTACCGGAAGTGAAAAACCGGAAGTTGGGATGCAGAACTATTGTAAACCGTACTACATACTCATGTACCAAGTTTCATCCAATTCGCTTATCAGGTACAGATGTTATAGAGCTTTCAAAAAAACAGGTGCTCCAGGGACCCCCACCACTTTGTTCACTATCGCTCAAAAACCAATCAGTTCTTTGTCATACATGTTTGCGTGTTTTTCCAAAGTGTCATCAAAATTCATTCACGAACGAATGTTTTATGCTCCCAACAAACATAAAAACTTTGAGGAAAAAACCACCTGTTGTATGGTGGACCCCCCAACCCTTTATCCAATGTGCTCCAAAAGCTGATAAAATCTTTCTCATGTTATTTAAAAGCTTTTACCAACGTTTCATGAAAATCGATCGGTAATTGTAGGCTACACTAGGGATAAACACCTGAAAAAAAACTTTTTAACCGGAAGTGACAAACCGGAAGTTGGTATGCAGAAATATTGGAAACAGTACTAAAACCTTATATACTAAGTTTCAATAAGATCATAGCACGGGATCAGAAGTTATTCAAGATTTAAACTTAGAGGTGTTCGGGAGACCCCCCGCCATTTTGTCCAAATTTGAAATGAATCCAGATCTTCCATTTTCAAATAAACCTGTATCATTTGCCAAAGTTTCATCAAGATCCTATACAGAAGACTCACCCACCCACCCACGCACACACAGACGTACACCAAATTTTTTTTTGGCTATTTAGATAGAGGATGGTATAAAACAAAAGAAAAAAGAAAATTTGGGGTATGTAAAATTTTTTTTTCACGATAGATTGCATTACTTCACACAATTTAAAATTGTGGTGAAGTAAAAATACTTCATAGTGATTCTTAGACGTAATTATAACGTCAATATTACCAAAATCAGAGGTGTGTTAAACGTATTTGATTTACCAAAGTCATAAAACCCGGGTGCATTGATGTATATGACGACGTGATACTGACGTCATATGTACCTTAATTACACCAAACACTGAAAATACACTGGAGTGTGAACACCGTTACATAACGGTGTTAGCACCATAAATTGCTATTTGGGTACAATTTAAAAAAATCATTACAAGTGCTGAATCCTTGACAAATATGAATAAACCGCAACAAAATTTGTATGGATGGAAATGAAACTGATAATGATTTTAAATTATGTGGCGAGATGGCTCAATATTGTAATCAATCGGCAACGGTAGATTATAATTTAGAACAAGTGAAATATCAATTTACAGCGGATCAACATCCAACATTTAATACTGTAAGCTTATGTATTTTAATTTATATAATTTTTGTTAATTTATTTTTGTTCTGTAAAATTATTTTCGTCATGTATTCAATACATATTTTTTTTTAATTTATTTGTGATAACTAAGAGATTTCCCGGGTCAGGAATACCTGACCCTGGAAATGTTTGTATGCTTGTTCTATAAAGGTCCAATTGTCTACAGTAAAAAATGTGTTCGGAGTTAAAGTTCGGCAGTAAAATGAGACTAATAGGGCTATTCTGACAGTCGTATTTTGAGTCGTACGACACGACAAAACGAAAATGGTATTCTGACAGTCGGTTCGATACGACAAATTTCGTTAAATACGACAAAGGTAAAAAATTGATATTCTGAGAGTCGTACGACACGTTTTTAAATGTCAAAAGTTATCAATTTTTGTCGTAGCCAATTTTGGCTACGACTCGCTAGAAAAATATTTAAGAAATGTATGATTTAAAATTAAATTAAAATAAGGAAATGATCAAATTTAAACTAATGTTTGGTTTTTGACACTGCAATTCGCAAAATAAAGGATTGATTCAAACAATTGCATCAATGTTTGGGAGCGAAATGAAAATAAATGCGTCAATTGACGCTCGAGGAGCATCAGTGAACCTTTTAAAAGCAAATTCAATCAATACCATGTAAGTTGCAAGTAAGGTTTTAAATATTTATTGGAGTGAAGTGTAGCGAAACTCCCTTCTGCCCCGATTCGGATTTTCGATTGTCCGCATACTCCTCCCAAACTATTAAAGATATCAAAATGAAATTTTGCATGTAAGACGACATCTAGCCATAGATGGTTTACAAAAAAAAATATTGAAAATTAGACATACCACGGAGGAATAATCACCGAAAAACGGTTCCCATAGACTTTCAATGGGAAAATTGGGAAAATTATACTAATGTTTCTTAATAGATTTTGTTTTATTTTAGGGTTTTAGGACAGCACAATTATTTGGAGTAGAAATTTAACATCGGACAACAAAATAAATTCAAAATTTGTTAGAAAAATACAAGCAAGTTAAGGATACAAAAACGGGATTATTTTTAAAAAAATAAATAATATTGTGAGAAACAGGCATATCTGACCAACATATATTATATTTATTACTGTTGAAGAATATATGGTGGAGAATGACCCTATTGCCCTTGAACTCGGGGAATTGGAAACCATTACCGAGCAGTCGCGCACAGTAGCTGAGTAGAAGTGCCAAAACAAAGTATGTGACAACACAGTTTCACTACAAAGAAAAAGAAAAAGTGAAAAACTGATAGACAACTTTAAAGAAAAGTATTCTAAAATTGAAAGGTCTATTAAAAAGAGCAACAAAAAAATTGAGCAAAAGATTTAAAAATTTTACAAACATATTTGACAAAGACGAATAAATAAATTAATAAAATTGTGATATTATTTATTATTTAAACAAACTGAATTTATTAATGTGAATTATTGTTTTATTTTTAAAGTAAATAGTTAATAGTAGTTTATGTAACAAGTACGCAAAATATGGTTTTAGCGGACGAATCGTAATGTTTCCGGACGAGGCGCTAGCCGAGTCTGTAATGTGAAGATGAGTCTGCTAAAGCCATTTGCGTACGTGTTGCATACAACATTTTTTAGTATTAGCTCTTAGAACTTTTTTTTTCTAATTTATTGCTTAATTTGTATTCTTGCGTACCTAAAAATTTGATTTTTGAACAAAACTTATCAAAGCAATTGTGATTATAATTTGAAAATAATTATAATATAAAATGAAAACAAATTTTGAATCCGCTAAAGTATTGTCATAACGACTTTAAGTACTAGGCCGCTAAAATACAGTTTTGCGGACTCTAAGCAGTTCTAAAAGTAATCATTTTTCGGAGCTAATAATAAAAAAGTTTTTTAATTTAATAAACACAAAAGATCATAAAGTACAGGATCTTAGATTATAATTTAATGATGTTTATAGGTTTAATATAGCGACTTTTTTTAAATATAATTACGGGTAATTTTAATTTGCAAGACAAAAATAATTAGCTCGTCATGGTATGTACTCAAAACTGCATTCAAAATAATACAGTTTCAATTTCGATTTCCAAACCACGACAAAAAATTTTAAGGTTGTTGTTTACTGATAAACTGCGAGAATTGAAAAACTCAAGGACTTTTTCTATAAGTTAAGATTGAAGTTTCAGGACAACCCACCCGTATATTAGGTATTTCACAGTTTAAATTTTATAGAAATAATTTAAAAGTAAAGTGTATGAATGCCAAAAAAAATATTATAACAGTTTCATATCTCAAAATATAGCTAATCCTAGCTATTTGTCGGCGGAAATTGTTAATGAACTAATTTATAACAAAAGAAATAAGCAAACGGTCATTAAAAAAATTAAAAAAATATCATATGATTAACAGAGCAAAAATAAATTTAAAATGCGTTCAATCAAACATCAAAACATAATCAATAATTTAACACTATGTAGCCCGAAAAAAGATGTCAAGTTTTCTCTTACGCCTACAAGTGCAATTGAATTGGAATTTATTATCAAGAGTTTTAAATTTTAATCACTCTGCTGCTAATGGTAGTGATAGTATTTCCTCAAGATTTTTAAAATAACAAATGGTATACATACAATGATATTAATGGAAAAACTACAATGATATTAATGATAACCCCCTGGAAAAGTTGATAAATTCTTGCCTTGAGAAATGTGAATTTTCGAACAGTATAAAAATAGCTAAGGACCTTTCATTATTTAAATCTGGAGAAAAACAAATATGTCAAATTATAGACCAATTTCAATTTTAAAGTGTTTTATATTTTTTTTTTAAAGTTTTGTTATCACGACTTGAACATTTTTTAACTGCCAATGAAATCATTCATCCTCAGCAATTCGGGTTTACAAGTTCTTCAAGTCAAGCGCTTACACTGTTTCTGAATAAATCCACAAAACAAACCATTTATATTGGTATATATTTTATTACGCGTTTCGAGAGTAAACGCTCATCTTCGGATTACAAAAATATGCTATATGTATATTTTTTTAATCCGAAGATGAGTGTTTACACTCGAAACGCGTAATAAAATATATGTCAATATAAGATTATTTTGTGGATTATATCAACAATAATTTATTTATATAAATTTTTTTTAAATATTTTGCTTGCAACAAATTAAAAATGGTGGTCGGCTGGCACCTCGATTTGCAAACTTCACATACGTCCAAAAACCTTAGCTTTACGTCCTTGCATTATAATCTACTATTTTTGACCAAACAGACATATCAGTTAAACTAGTTAAATGTACGTGATGTATTTAACATCCACAAAAGATCTAAATATATTGTAAATAAAAACCATATTAAATCTTCTTTAAACTAAGCTCTTTTCCAATGTCAAACAAAAATTAAAAAGTTTAGCAAAACTTAAATAGAAAAGTGTATGCTCGTCAATCAGTTTAGCACTAAAAATAAGTATGTGTTACTTTTATTGTTTTTCTACCATCTCACCCTTCCCTTCTTCCGAGTCGTATAATGAGATAGTAAATTTTAAACAAGCTTTTATCAATTTTAAAAACACAGAAAAAATTGAAAGAAATCGAATTTTGTTTTTTAAATTTTTTGCTCAAAATATAAAAAGCAGTACATATTTACATTTTAAATATAAACGAATTTAATTATTGAAAGAAGTGTAAGGGGTTTGACAACTTTTTATCAGTGTAAAGCCATTGGGCTTTATTATAGAAATAATATTAGATGCTTAAGGTATCCCCATATATCCAACAGATTATTTAATTTTAGAATGATACACGATTGTACGGATATGCGCGGCCTTCACCAAGGAAGGATCTATAATATAAAACTCGAATTTAGCAGACCATGTGGTCTAAATATAATTCAAAAAAAATTCAAAGAATTTAGTAATAGTAAAATAAATAAAAACTAAGCTTATTATAGTTGATTGTTGACTTCAATGTTGCAAGCGACCTTCGTCCTTGTATGTCACTTGTTGAATTCCCCAATTTTTTTATTTTATGTTTCACAAAATTGTCTAGATCATTGGATTCGTCGAAATTGTTTTCATCATTTTCATAATTGTATTCAACTTTTGAATTATGTTTATGACTATTTGAAAATGGATTAAAATTAAATGATAGTTCGAACTATTATTTTATCACCCGGTAATTTTGCTATTATTATATCACCACGTTCTATACAATGAAATCAAACGGAAAATCGTTCAGTTAGTAGTATATTGGGGCTTATGATTGAAAGCGCACGGAAAACGCATCACGTGGTTAAGATTATTGATTATTCATCTTCACCTAATGTAGGTATGATTGAAAACGGGTGATAAAAAGTTAATACGATTTTTTTTTTCGAAACTAAAAAACTGTCAGACTGTCAAAATAATTTGATGTTGTCAGATCTAATTGTTTGTTTAAGGGCTAAATTTAAAAAAATTAAATATTTGGATAAAATAAAAATAATAATTATAACTACATCAGGACTCTCTTTCATTCTTCTTATAGTAGGGGAGCCCAAGCGGGGATTTTGCGAGTTACCGGAGCGCGTCAGAAAATCATATGGGGAGAAACCTTGCACCCTGTAATGTACTCCTACCAAATATGAACCCTTAATGTAGTGGGGTGCGTCGAGGGCAACCCGTCAGATTAGTAAAAAAAAATCAATCGTCAGAAAAACCCAAGCGCCTCAGATTAAGAGAAGGTAAGTTAAATACATCCAGAAAAGTTTGTGTTTCAATAATCTGAAAATTTGACCTTGACATAAGGAAATAGGCGAGTCCCAAAGGTGTAACAAAAAAACGACACCTTGATATACTCGAGCGCGATAAACTTTTTTTTAATTTTGAAGGTAATCCTATCAGGATTACGGAAAACATATATTCTGACAGTTTTCATGGGGCGATTCAGGTAAAATCGTCAATAAAAGATGGAGCGTACAGATGCTGAGAGCTGTGTATTCCCCACCCCGCGCCTCACTTCTCTCTCTCACTCTTTCTTTATCTCTTACTCTCTCGCACCGACTCCACTAGAGCGTCTGTTGGCATGACGCCATCTCAGCTGATCACCATAGTGTACACGTTTTTGGTGGCTGCTAGACGCTTTGATTTGTTTGTTGTGTTTATAAGTTATTTTGTGAATTTCATGCACTGTTTAAAAATAAATTAAAAACACTCCAAAATCTAGTAAATGTTTGCTCGCTTAATTGCAGGAAAAATCAATTGTCAAATATTTCATATTACATTAATTGTAGTAATCGTAGTTTTCAATCCAAAAGCATTAATATAATTGAGATAATCCTAGTAAAATAAAACAAAATGGTAAATTATGCTTTTTAACTATAAAATTTACTACAGTTGTAGATTAAAAATACTGTTTTTGAGTGCGAGAATGGAAATATTTAATAAAACGTACAAAGTAACTGATACGTCTCAGTCCTTCTCATTAAATGTGCGTAATAACGACGCTTGTAATTTGCCGCCTTGCCGATCAGAGCTACAGCAACATTTATTGCGAACAAAATACATCGCTTGCTTGTGGAGAAATGCGCACAATCGTACTCTTAAGGAGATGTCACCAACAAACTGCGGATGGACAAATGTGGATGGAAAATTGGAGCCAACTTGGTTCGTAGGAAAGCAACTTCCTGAAGCATACCAAGATATCGTCGTAACACCTGACATTTTCGGAGATACTTTTGAATCAGGTATGTTTTCTTTTTAATACTATAATATCATAGAATGAATACATGATTGTGATGTATCATAACCATTCGTGTTTACAGAAGCACGAGATGACGAGGAAGTCCAGGTAGTCGAAGAAGTGGAAGCCAACTTTGAAGAAGAATCCAGTGAGGATGAAGATTAATAGTTTTTATTAATATTTTGTACCTACTTTTATAATAATAAATGATCAAATTTTGTATAGACATATGTGTACATATTTTTTGTATTATATGCAGTAATGAAAAATAGAAACGACAAATAATTGTCACTTTAAAATTGTCAGACGAACAGTACCCCTCCATATAATTGTTAGATTATCATCCTGGAGGACCAAGACATCAAGTTGATCCCCCTGCATAAAAATCTGACGCGCTCGAGTATCTCAAGGTCACATTTTATTTTTACAGTTTTCAAAATCAGCCATGACTTTTGGTCACGTTTAAATCGTCAGTCATTTAAATAGGACACTTTTTTGAGTTCACTTTACATAAACCTTGAATATCTGACACGCTTGAATAACTTTTTTGTTTTGTTTTTCCACCTCTCTATACGCCCACCTCCCTCTAGTTAATCGTCAGATTTATATGTATCGGTTAACAGAAAGACAAAGCGCATATACTCTATGAATATCTGACGCGCTCGAGTATTTTTATGTGACTGTTTTTTTTTACATTTTTAAAAATTCTTACACGCTCTCCCCCCCCACTAAAATGGAAAACTTGACATAAACTTTTTTTCATTTTAGAACGTAAACTTCACAATCCAATAAGTCCCTATGACGCTATAGTAACTGCAAATTTAGCATCCCGGGCTCCCCTACTATTACTAATTCCTAATACAATACTACTTTTGATTTGTTATTTTTCCCCTAATAATCTTTCTCCTAAAATTTTAAAATAATAAATGTGCTTTAAAATTTAAAACATTGTTCATGTTTCACTCGAAATTAATAAATAAAAAGATAAACTTACATTTTTAAGTTTTAAAATTATTCTAAACGCAAGCCTTATCTAACGTTTCAATTTTGTACAAGAAACGGATATCACGCGTTTTCAATCATACAAAAAAATAAGTTCGAAATATAACGTTTGTCACGCGTTTTCAATCATACCAATATACTACGTTTCACGTTTCATTGACTTTTGTGTTTTCCACGCGTTTTCAATCATAAGCCCCATTATCTGAATGTAATGTTGGTTCCATTTATGGTCCTGAACAAATAACTACATCACCAACGTATTCAAACGCACAAATCATGAACTCCCGACACAAAAAAGAGTCCAAGCGGCACGTATATCCGCTAGAAATAGGTAGATTTCGGGACCAGACAGCTTTGTGTACAAATAGAATTGGATATGTCTTATTAGTTTAAATAAAAAATTTAACTAGAAACAGAATAATCCAAAAAATTTATCAAACCAACCAAACTAAATACATAAACGGAAACTACTTTGTCAATGCAATTTAATAGTTTTGTTTAATTTGGTTAAAACTCCTTAATAACAAATTAAATCCTTTGATGGATTAACGTTCTAACTACATCACAACTGCCATACTATAATTTATAATCAACAACAACATCAAACAACTTTTACACCTCAAATATAATACAAATATCTATCAATTGTAAATATGTAATCAATATACATATATTTATTTCAACTAAACCACTTTCAAATATTCCAAAGAAACTATTCCCTAATTCAAAACAATAATAAATCTTCAAAACAACAACAACAAACATTCAAAACAACGATAAAAAATATCATTTTGCGAAAAAAAAAAAATAAAAACCAAAAAACAAAAGAAATTTTTTTTAATATTTCTATGGGATATTTATAAAATTTGTTTGTAATTATATAGCGTTTTAGTGGCTTGCATTGAGTTAGTATAATGTTAATTGCATTGGAACTTCTAAGGTTAGAAAGCTGAAAATTTCTGATATTATAGTTGAAAAGTTGAACTAAGAGCTAGTATTAGTTTAATCAAAATAGACTCGAAAATGTTGAAAGCAAGCCCGTTTGCGTTTGTTTTCGTTTTAATAGCCACAGGTTCTCAACCTCTGAATTTAAACAATTTATTTTTTAAGTTTTAGATAGATATAAGTTGGTATCCAATTGAAAAAACGTTTTCATTTTGAAGCTTGGTCATTTTCATCTAGATCAAGGACAACAAAGTTTAGTAAATTTTTAAAACAGCTGATTTTTCAGAAACCCTAAATGCCAAGGTGGTTATCTGACAAAAAATGATAAAAATAGGTTCAAATATTCAATATTTATCAATTTTATTTAAACTTTATGTTTCAAACGGAAGTTATAACGCCTTAGATTATTCGAGTTTTAAGACTCTAGCCGCTTAAACGGTACCCCGATATGGCCAGTTCGCGAACTTGTCCAAGAGATTATTTGCCGCAACATACACAGAAAATATTTTTGGTGTAGGTCGAAAATTGCGACCGTGAGAGTGCCGGATAATTCCGTTATACCTCATATCGTTATATATATATATATATATATATATATATATATATATATATATATATATATATATATATATATATATATATATATATATATATATATATATATATATATATATATATATATATATATATATAATATATATATTATATATATATATATATATATATATATATATATATATATATATATATATATATATATATATATATATATATATATATATATATATATATATATATATATATATATATATATATATATATATATATATATATATCTTTTCTAAAGTATCTTTTCTAGTAAATTTAATTAAATCTACGAATTTGTTAATAAGTTGGCGCTAATAAACGCCATTTATTAATCTTATAAATAGGAGTAGGTATTTCATATATAATTTGGTTATAAAATTAAATAAACAGCGTAGCACAATTTTCATTAATTTTTAAGGATAAATTTGTGTTCTCGGTCAATATCCTACGATGCGTGGCAAGTTTGTACGTAAACTTATTGTTGAAAAGAATGCAGCTGAAAGCAGTCGATTGGCTGACGGAGAGAAGATGCATACGTAGTTGATTAATACGTGATCATAATATCCTGGATTGATATTATGGAGATGCAAACAGATTTATTTGGTGATATAATGTAAGTACAACCGTATCAGTTATTACCGTGAATTCCTAGAGCTTCATATAGACTTATGTGCACTGAAGCAGCAAAAAATCTATACTTCACTGATAACGAATATAAATATATCCTCCAAGGAAGATATAGTTAGCTACTAACTTGCTTATCTCGTTGGTTTATGGATATTCTGGACTCTTTACTATGGGTGATCCGCGGTTAAAGCTGTTCTGGTCTGGATGCTTCAGAAACTCTGTTTGTGAATCTAATCACAAGCCTTGATCTATTCTGATTTAAATGCGATGGGACAGAACTCAATAAATATATATGAATATATAGATATTGATATATCTGTCCTTTATTGAGTTTCACTTTCAATAGTTAAACGAAAACACCCAAAGGTTCTATTTCTATTAGTATCAAATTTGAATCTGATTTACTCATTTACCCAAATTCGTTCATGTATACAATTAACATTACTTACAACTACAAAGCTAATTAATAAATTATTGCTTGTATCTGCATATTGATAAATTAATATTTGGGTGAAATAATTAATTTATAATTTTATGATATTTTTACAATAAAGTAATGCATGATACACGGTTTTTTATTTGCAATTGAATTTGTTACTAGCGACCACGAAATGTTATTTATTTTTGTAGGTTTCATATTCTTTTGTTTATGTAATTCAAAATATATATGTGGGAAATTATGTTTATGTTTTATCACATAGATGTATGACCAATATTTTATTAATATTGGGAATAATATTGGGAATTGGGAAATGTTTGCTTATAATTATATCATATTTTGCAAGTGATAGGATTTATTGTTTGGCTATCCATTTTTCAAAAAATGCGAAAAACAACAAAAAATGTGCGTCCATCAACATCTCAGACGCATGTGCTTCTGGTACCTAGGTCTTTTATGTGTGCTGTGTACAATGTACATAATGTAATTCCTACTACACAGTTTATTAAAAAAAAATTGAAATATTTTTGTGTTGTCTATTATACAGATTCTTATAAAAATTTACAATTAAGTTATCATTAGGACTATATATCTCTCATTAAATTCTTCTGATGTTAAGAACACAAAAAAAAATTTATATATATATATATATATATATATATATATATATATATATATATATATATATATATATATATATATATATATATATATATATATATATATTATATATATATATATATATATATATATATATATATATATATATATATATATATATATATATATATATATATATATATATATATATATATATATATATATATATATATATATATATATATATATATATATATATATATATATATATATATATATATATATATATATATATATATATATATATATATATATATATATATATATAAATTTTTTTTTCATTTTGATTTTCCGTCTCCGCTTATCATTTATAGTCGATTGGCACCAAAATTTTTCCGAAATTCCGAGATGAAGCACGTTGCAATAGGTAGATTTTTATATGAAATCTACCTAAAACTGGTTACTGAAATATTGCGTTTTCATTCTATTTAAGGTAATTCGCTTCACGAAAACGAAGGAAGGGGTATCCAAACGTAACAATATTTTTTGTTTTGTTTCATTTCATTCTTAGTAAAACAGGGGCAATAGACGAAATTGAAAAACGTTAATAAATTACGATGCAAATATAGAACAATAAACTGATATAACCTTGAAGCATCAGATGGAAAAGAAGAACATATCAGGTCGTGTCAATAATTATTAACAGAAATGTTTAATGTAAAAATGCAATTAAGGTCGCATCATCAATGAGAGATGGAAAAGCGTAGGTTGTTTAGGAAATTAGTGTTTACTGCCATTTTTTTTACAAAGAACGAATTTCCCTTACCGACACCTTTACTTAGAACTCAGTTCTTATAGGATGTTAAATGCTTTCAAACGATACCTATTAGCATATTGTGTTCTTAACATCAGAAGAATTTAATGAGAGATATATAGTCCTAATGATAACTTAATTGTAAATTTTTATAAGAATCTGTATAATAGACAACACAAAAATATTTCAATTTTTTTTTAATAAACTGTGTAGTAGGAATTACATTATGTACATTGTACACAGCACACATAAAAGACCTAGGTACCAGAAGCACATGCGTCTGAGATGTTGATGGACGCACATTTTTTGTTGTTTTTCGCATTTTTTGAAAAATGGATAGCCAAACAATAAATCCTATCACTTGCAAAATATGATATAATTATAAGCAAACATTTCCCAATTCCCAATATTATTCCCAATATTAATAAAATATTGGTCATACATCTATGTGATAAAACATAAACATAATTTCCCACATATATATTTTGAATTACATAAACAAAAGAATATGAAACCTACAAAAATAAATAACATTTCGTGGTCGCTAGTAACAAATTCAATTGCAAATAAAAAACCGTGTATCATGCATTACTTTATTGTAAAAATATCATAAAATTATAAATTAATTATTTCACCCAAATATTAATTTATCAATATGCAGATACAAGCAATAATTTATTAATTAGCTTTGTAGTTGTAAGTAATGTTAATTGTATACATGAACGAATTTGGGTAAATGAGTAAATCAGATTCAAATTTGATACTAATAGAAATAGAACCTTTGGGTGTTTTCGTTTAACTATTGAAAGTGAAACTCAATAAAGTACAGATATATCAATATCTATATATTCATATATATTTATTGAGTTCTGTCCCATCGCATTTAAATCAGAATAGATCAAGGCTTGTGATTAGATTCACAAACAGAGTTTCTGAAGCATCCAGACCAGAACAGCTTTAACCGCGGATCACCCATAGTAAAGAGTCCAGAATATCCATAAACCAACGAGATAAGCAAGTTAGTAGCTAACTATATCTTCCTTGGAGGATATATTTATATTCGTTATCAGTGAAGTATAGATTTTTTGCTGCTTCAGTGCACATAAGTCTATATGAAGCTCTAGGAATTCACGGTAATAACTGATACGGTTGTACTTACATTATATCACCAAATAAATCTGTTTGCATCTCCATAATATCAATCCGGGATATTATGATCACGTATTAATCAACTACGTATGCATCTTCTCTCCGTCAGCCAATCGACTGCTTTCAGCTGCATTCTTTTCAACAATAAGTTTACGTACAAACTTGCCACGCATCGTAGGATATTGACCGAGAACACAAATTTATCCTTAAAAATTAATGAAAATTGTGCTACGCTGTTTATTTAATTTTATAACCAAATTATATATGAAATACCTACTCCTATTTATAAGATTAATAAATGGCGTTTATTAGCGCCAACTTATTAACAAATTCGTAGATTTAATTAAATTTTTAATACATATCATAACTTTTTTTTCAGTGTATAGAATTTTTTTTACAGCTAACTAATTTATCACCTTATTTGATTTGATTAGATTTGAATATTAGTTATTTATTACCTATAATTTTAAAAATTTTCGAAAAATTAAGTAAAGTAGCCTTTGCGTTCAATTCAAAATTAAACAAATGAAATGTTACTTTATTTTAAATGTCAATTTTAAAAAAATAGGTAATGTCTAAAAGTTCTAGTTAAAGCATATAAATAAATTTGGAAAATGGCTAAAAACTTTAATGACGGAGATTTAGAGATGGAGCTGTGTACTCCACCCGAAATTAGAGAGGTGGTTAACAGTGCAATTAGTGATTTGTTACCAGCAAAATCTAAGAGACAATATATACATAAATGCATATACTCAATTAAAAATGTGGTGTGAACAAAAGAATGCTGTTAAAATAACTGAAAATGTCTTATTGGCATATTTTAACGAAAAAGCTGACTGCCAAAAAATATGAACATTGTGGACAAACTATTCCATGCTAAAATCGACTCTTTCAATAAAAGAAAATACATATTGATATTTAAAAGTTTTTTAAACTTACAGCATTTCTAAAACAGAAAAACCGTTCTACAAAATGTTTGCCACAGAAGTTAAATTATTTTCAAATCGTTTAAGATTCAGAAGTTTTACTGAAGTACTGGAAAATGGAATAAACGAAAAACTTGCTAAGAACTGCAATAATTAAAGTTATTTTTTTAAATTTTTATTATTAATTATTTGACGTCAAGGTCTACTAGGAATACTGTTACGATTTTTTGACTTTATCACGAATAATATATTCAAAAACTATATATTGCACCAAAATACTCATAAAAATATATGAAAACTGAATCTAAGACAAACAGAATTTACACTTGGAAATCTCTTATATTATGAATCACAGAAAAATTGTAAAGAAACTTATTAATTGCTAACAAATAAAATAATTAAGTTAAAAACAAATCAAAAATTATATAAATTAAAATATAATAAAAAGCTTACATTAATTTATTTCTTCAATGTTGTCTTCTTCATGTTTTATTTTACGTCTTCGTTTATCTTGATGGTTAATTAAAGGTTTTGTTATATCAAGCCGAAACTAATCCGCTCCTCTACAAAACTACAAAAAGCAATTCATAATCACTGCGCGAAACTTCATAAACGGATTTGATAATCAATTCTACAACAAGAATTAGACAATTTGTGTTCAGCATCTCGTACGGTAACAACAGCATGAACTTTTTCAATTAATTTTTGTTTTACGTCATCATCAAAACTCATGTACCATTTGGCGAGACGTGCCCTTCTTCACAAAGTTATATTTTCAAAACTGATAACATAACACTTGCTTGATAAATAACTTTTATTTCTTGAATGTAAAACATATTTCGTTTACATATTTTAATAGATGCGGTTATGACATTTTATTAAATTCACAACTATAAAAAAACCTTTACAATATTAACACAATAATTGAAATAGAAGCAAATTTATTTTCTTTTTAGTTATAAAACAACATTTTTGAAATAATTAACAATATTAGAATTACTCAAAATTAAGCTGTATACCATTCAGTCATGACTGAGTTTTTAATTTTGTTTCAATTTACATAATTTACTGATCGTAAATTTATACTAACTGACTGATTTTAAAAATTATACTAATCTCGATCCAAACAATTTGATCGTTTTTATATCATATTATCATCGATCTTCTGTTTCATTTTTCCATCATTTATGAAAACTTGTATTTTTAATTTACTTGAACTTATTTAAATCATCAAAAAAAATGTACATTGGTACGAATAAACGTTTAAATGTACAGTGGTACAGATAAACGTCTATGTTTACCACAGTTAATAAAATTATTATTGAATTTGAAGACTATTATTTTTAGAGTAAAAATTGAAGAGTCCGTCGTTACGATACCTCACTAAAATTGGTTTGTCTGACAAAAGATCTATGAAAACAGTAGTATCAGCTTTTAAAAATATCTTTTTGGAAATAATGCAATTATGAACATTTTTTTAACTTTAAAATTTTATATTATTATTTTTTTTTTTTTTTTTAATAAAATGTGTTGTGTAGTAGGAATTACAATATGTGTCACAACAACACATAAAAACCTTTTAAGACCAAGGTCCCACAACAACATACGTTCAAAGATGTTGATGGACGTAAATCATTCTTTTTTCGTTTTTTTATATTTTTGGTTAAAGAATGGATAACTAAACAAAAAATCCTATCACTGACAAAATATGACATAGGCCAATATTTTATGATAGAATAGAGAAAATAAAAGTAAATTAAAAAGTATATAGCAAATTTTTACAAAAATTTGCTGAAACAAAACAAAGTAGTTGCCAATAATCCAGCCGGTTGCATATTCCTTGATCCTGTGACGCTCCGTCTTTCTTGAATATTAAAGCCCACACATAGTTATATGAAGGCTCGTTTCTTCAAGGAAGCAATAGCGTCTCATCATCAAGGATTATTTCACAGCTAAGATTGAGGGTGCTACCGTTGACTGTATACAGTTCATCCGCCACCACCCTTAAGATGTCACCTTGGCTAGTGACATCTCACTGCTATTGCGAGTGGTATGTGATATCTCACGTTAACTCGTATGTCAATTGAAGGGACTGGAGTACGCGGGATTGTCACACCCGTAGATCAAAAATAAAAAAAAAATTTGAAAACAATAAAAACTGATCCCTCCATGCGGGAGATTATAGATTGATAAACCTCATTGGTAACATGGAAATGACATATTTTCGGTACGTTAAAAATATGGACCTCCCAAAAATTTGTGCTTGTACTTGCCTCACGAAATAATTCAGAAACATATTTCGTATAAAAATTTATCGTACACTTCATTGTATTTTTGTAAAATTAGTCTAACAGAAGGTGCAAAAAGAATAGATGAGAAAAGGTTGGATTGTGGGATCGTGGTTGTATTAATGCCAGGTGAAGAGGAAGAGTGAGTGCGGGGGTATTGACGAAAACGGCGGAATACCCTCTAGTTTAGTCAAATTAATCGACTGCTGTTATGCCAACTTATCAATATAATGTTTTGTTTATAGATGAAAAACGTGTTCTAGACAGAGTTGTGAAAACTTGACCATTTTTGATTTTCCTGAAACTTGGCATTTAAGTAGTATGGACAAAATAAAAAATACCACTTATTTTAAAAATTTTTTAAAGTGCATGGTTTGAGCATAGGGGGCACCCCAACATGCATGAAAAATGAAAATTCTGCCAATCCGATGTAACTTTGAAATTAAATTGCTCAAGAACGGCTATACCGATTTCATCAAACTTTTTTTTTGTTTGATAGATGATTAGTTAGTCGTTTGAAAAAAAATTAATTTACTGCTTTTATAATTAGTTTTTAAATAAAAATATTAAAAAACTTTTTTAAAGATGGCGCTAGGGTCAAAGATCAATTGGGATTTAATTAATTTTTTTTCTGAAAATAGTTCTATTTTTACTCTAAAATATATCAAATTTACAAAGAGGCTAAAATTCTTGTTCTTGAGATATTTAATTTTAAAGATTTTTAGTACGGCTGAAATTCGAATTTTTCTTCATTTTTTCAAACAACTTCCATTAACAAAAAATTTTAAAATCAATTAAATTTTAACTTTTTTTATTTTTAAATATAGTTCTAACCTTCCTTTAAAATATATCAAATTTACAAAGAGGCATTAATTCGTGTTCTTGAGATATTTAATTTTAAAGATTTTTAGTCATTCTAAAATTCTAATTGTTCATTATTTTTTCGAACAGTTTTTATCATCAAAAAAGTTTAGCCACTGAAGTTCGAGAAAATAATGAACAATTAGAATTTTAATCGAACTAAAAATCTTTAAAATTAAATATCTGAAGAACACGAATTAACACCTCTTTGTAAATTTGATATATTTTAAAGGAAGGTTAGAACTATGAAATCGGTATAGCCGTTCTTGAGCAATTTAATTTCAAAGTTACATCGGATTGGCCGAATTTTCATTCTTCATGCATGTTGGGGTGCCCCCTATGCTTAATCTATGCACTTTAAAAAAAATTTAAAATAAGTTGTATTTTTTATTTTGTCCATACTACTTATATGCCAAGTTTCAGGAAATCAAAAATGGTCAAGTTCAAATTTCGACTTTTTCACCTGCGTAGATCACGTTTTTCATCTATAGAAAGGTATCACAAGTTTTATTTTGACTTGATTGATTGATTGATTGATTGATTGATTGATTGATTGGACTGTAGGACCAAGCACTAGGCGAGACTCCCGGATTACGGCCGGGCCACTTCCTACAGTCGTTTTACATATAACAATAGGTAAGGATAGGTAGGTAATTGTGAGTTAGGAGTGAACGACCCGGTTACAGACACCTGGCAAATCGTATCTAGCTACTACTGTTAGGAGACAATCACAAGGACAATCACTTATACATATAATCTGCAATCGCCAATCAGCAATCCCGTATCTAAAATTACTCGCCTGCAATCTCCAGTCGGAAACCTGTTATTCATGTAATTTATTAGTATAATAGGATGATGACTAAATTGTAGTCCTCTGCACTCTCCAATCTGAATTCATGTTATTATATTTATGGTTAAAATTATTTATGGTTATTTATGGTTAAAAACATTTATATTATGTACATATATATAAAAACAAAAAACCCCTTTGAAAATTGAGTGAATTTCATATAAAAAGTATTGGGATTGAATTGGATAAAAATGTTATCTTTCACTTGATGTTTTTATTTGAAATGTATTTATTTAAATTTTATAAAACATTATTTTATATAATATAATTAACGCAAGAATGTTTTGAATTTTTCTTGAAACACAAGAATTAATTTAACAAAAACAATTAACCCTGCTCGTTGATATCGTTCAAAAATCTTATTGGATTTTATGGATAATGTTTGGATAAATAGAAAGAGATAAATCTATCACATAAAATTTTGTCAACAAATGAAATTTTAAACTGAATTTGAAATAATAACTAAATTTCGCTAGTTAAAGCTCTAAGTAGGTTTAAATTTTACACAAAATCGAATAGCACAATAACACCTTTATTTAGTTTTCTAGTAAAAATCAGAGTTAATAAATTTTACATTTAGGGAAGATTTCATCTTGGTCGCCCACATCTTTCCATTTTTGAAAGCAATCTTACCTTAGAGTTTAATTATTAAAACCAACACTTTAAAACTATTATATTAGATATAAAACTGATTATTACAATTAATGTTTTCACTACATTTAGTTATACTTATATATTTATCATTTAAGAGATTAATTTAGTTTAAAATTCACACTGTCACTTATAACAAGTGTTGATAAGACGACCATTCACCATTGTCATATTTATATATACACACATATACACATGCACATACATACACATACACACATATATACACGTACATACACACATATATACACATGTACTCACATATATATACATATATACATACATATACACATACATGTACACATACATACATACATATATACACACATACACACATATACGCAAACATACATATACATATACATACATACATACATACATACATATACACACATACATACATATATATACACACATATATATATATATATATATATATATATATATATATATATATATATATATATATATATATATATATATATATATATATATATATATATATATATATATATATATATATATATATATATATATATATATATATATATATATATATATATATATATATATATATATATATATATATATATATATATATATATATATATATCCATACACATACATATGTACATATATACATACATACACACATATACACACATACACACATACACACATGTATACATACACATACATATACATATATACATACACATACACATACCCATACACATACACATACACATACACATACACATACACATACACATACACATACACATGTTGTGCTACATATTAAACTATGTAGCAAATAACTCAAAACTTCAAAATTGATACTTATTCGTTTAAATTAAAGACTTACTTATTACTTCATATTTTGAAATTCAAAATTATTCACACGAGCAAAATTATTTCGAAATAGTAAAAATAATACCTAAATTTACTTAAAATATTTAAAGTAAAGAAATGATTACTATTGCTATTTTGACAAATTTTAAATTGTAATAATTAATTTACTGTTTATTGTAATAATTCATCAACAAATTTGTCAACTTAACAAAAAACAAACAAATATCCAATCAATTAATTTTAATAGTTAGAGTTAGTTTTTCCAGTAAAGTAGACAGTCAACAGTTAAACAGTCCGTTAGTATATTTTTAGAGTAAGTCAATCAGTTAGTGTAGTCAGTCGAATTAATTACTTTTACAGTCAGAGCAGATTCTCATATAAGTTCTGATAAAAGTTATAAAATTATTTAGTTATAAATTTAAAAATTAAATCAGTTATTAAACTAATAAAATAAAATCATGTGTACGTTTTTTGTGTGTCATAATAAAGTGTAATTTCAACATCAAGCTCCTCCAGGTCACAACACTGGCGCAGTTGATAGTCCTCTTGTATTTCAAGAGATAAAAGCAATAAATACAAGAAACCTGTGAGCAAAAAAGAAATTTAGAAAATTTCTTGAAGTTGTTTTAAATCTTCACACACTTCGACACATAAAATAGCTCAGAGCAAAACAAACATTCAGATAGCTAAACAGAACAGTGCTGTGTTAAAAAACAATTCCGTGAACACTAATAGTTATCGCAAAACTGTGTATGTAGTGCTTAAAAACAAGTCATTATAAAATTAAGATTCATACCAACAGTGAAATTTATTTATTAAAAATACAGTACAAACAGTAAATCCATATAGTTTGTTGCTATTTAAACAAAAAACATTTAATTCGATATCGAAAGTTATCATTTCATATAATGAAAATTGTGTATAATATTATATAATTTCAAAACACCGGGAAGGAGCCTTAAAACTGCACATAGTTTAGTTGTATGTCTTACAAACATTGTTACTTATTACAAATTACAAGTTCCTGAATGAGTACATCAAGCGATTCAGATTCAGCATTTTACAACCTCCGAAGCAGAACAGATATTACAAGATCAGCTACACGAGGAAGAAGAAGAAAGTCTAAACCAACATCATCTCAAGGTTCTACAGGTACTGTTTTAAATTTAAGTAATAATAGTGATATTGAAGATCTCATAGATTTAGCTAGTAAAACACAAATAATTTTAAATAATATAGAAATAGACACCAAATTAAATTCCGAATGAACAAGTATAGGTAATGTGTTTGTTTTAAGTTATACTCATAGCTAATTTTCGTTAGTTTTTAATTATTGTTATCAAGATAGCATTATAATTTTTTTCTTTATAATATATATATATACAAAATATAGTTTAAGCCGAGATTTTTAAAAAAATATATTAAAATGAAAGGTTCTGAAATCCATTTATTAGTCCAATCAATTCCCATCTTCAATGGAGAAAAAACTAACGAAACCGTTGAAAATTTACAATTATTTTTACGCATTAGTGAAATGATTTACGACATGTTTGACGAAAACCACAAATTATTATGCATGCAGTACATATACAGTAGAATTCGCGGCGAAGCTTTCGTGCTCTTAAATAGATATAAGACTTTTGAAAAATTTTCAGAATTCAAAACATTTCTTTGTGATAGATATTTACCCACTCCAGTAATAACAGAATATCATGAAAATTCCCAAGACAGTTTACCCTCTTACCCGTCTTTACAGTCACAAGTAACAACTACATTAGCTTTGCCTAGTTCTTATAGTACAACTCACAGTAACTCTAAAAATTCATCACACATCCCCCCATATATCAACACGAATCAACATTTCTCATGTCCCTCACATTCACCTTCCAAAATACCTTGCAACCAATCAGAAAACATCAATAATAGAAATTTTCAAACAGAACGACCTGATTCAAATACAAATATTACATCAAAACCAAACTTCAATATTAACTCGGCAGCCCCGATAACGTCTTCAAATTTTTTACAGAATACAAAATCAAGTTTAACAAACAATTCTGAAGTAAATACTACATCATCAACACCAGAAAATATAGCGTCAAATCTACATTCAACTTTTTCATATGGATCTGCTGATAATTCTTCATGTTCGCAAAATTCAAATTTAAAAGAAAAACTTGAAACGTTAAATGCTAACAAATTTGCTAAAATAGCAAACAACACATATGAAGTAAAGCCAAATTCAACCCCTTTTATAAACAATCTTACAGAAAATGCTCTATTATCTAAATCAGTTACACAAGGTATCGAAAAACCTCCGACTAACAAAACTAGGTCAAATACGCCCGACAATAACCCAGACAAACCACAAATTATATCAGACATTATTTCAACGCCATTTTTGTATTCCGAAGTTCTAAAACAAAATATTTCCCAAGATTCGAAGCAGATTTCTATAAAAATTCCGAAAACAACGCAAATTTCACCAAAATCAACAAAATTTAAAACTAAAAGTTATACGTCCCACAAAATGAAAACGACCACATTGAAATGCCATAAAAATTTTATTCGTCACAAAAATAGAATCCAGAAACAGAAACCAACAATCAGATCTAAGAAAATTCAATATCTGCCTTCAACGATTCTATCGGAAAATAAACTACCAAACAATAAAACTCACCTTAAAATACTCCCAAATCCAAACTATAAACCAAAACCCCGAAATACGACAGCAAATACGGACAAACTAACGAAAATCAAGAAGACAGCGATCATTAAAATTCAAAAACTAGCACGTCCAAATAAAATTTATACCTTCCATACTGACAATCATAAAATAAATACAAATTCTACTAAAACAAACTATACTAACGATAAAAATAAAACTAAGCCAAAAACCAATTATAAAAGTAATCAGAATACCCAAAAATTGCCTCCAATAAAGAAGTTCACATCAATGTACAGTATTCAGATGCAAGCTAAGCAAGTAATGACCTTTAAGACAAATCTCGTTCAATGGCTGTTTTCCCTTCTATCTTATATTTTCATAATCAATTTTCGAATGTGTAACCATACCAGATACGATCAATTGCAAGAAATGACAAAACAAAAAAGTAATCAGTTTTGCTCAATTGAAAGGCTGTTTACGAGGTACAAAATTTTATCAATGGTCTATGCCAATTCAAAATGGAAACACTTCCCAAATATATTAATAGCCAAATATACCAACCAAATTCGAAATAATTTTTCTACAAAATTACTTGCTAGAGACAAAATTTTCACCCTTTTTAAAAACTACTACTTTTTGATATTATTATATCCCGTCTAAACCTAACACTGACCTAAACCACAAGTTTATCAAACAAATCTATCCTAAACCTAATGTTTACTAACCCATCAAAGCACCAAAATTCAATCCACGAAACATTGACCTACTCAATAGTGGTTTTTATTCTAGTTTTTATAATTTTAACCCTAGGAACCTGTTGTGTACTTAAAAAGATGAAAAGTAAATTCGCGACGTTTTCAAATCACGCACCAAAAGGTTACATTTCTGAAAACAAACAAATCGAAACAATTCCTTTTAAAACCAAGGGCTAAACCTTCTATCCTCACAGAATCCGAAACAACCGTTTTAAACCCAACACCTAACAAAATAAACGAGCCGCCTTTTAGATTAATTTAATACTACCAATCAACTTCCTAATTTATTGGAGTAGACGATTAACTTATTAGATTAGATTAACTTATTGCTTCTAGTAAACAAAGAAGCAATAAGTTAATTTTTCGGTACTAAGATTAATTTATGTAATTAATTTAAGGTCAAAGTTTGTTCCTATTCTTTTCTTTCTATTTCTATATCAATATAGGTAGGCTAATTGTAATTAAAGTAGAAAAGTCTTTTATATTTAATAAAATCAATAGAATTAATGCAATCAATAGAATCAATCATACTCTAATTTAATTTTTTACTTAATCCAATCATAATTTAATCATAAAATCAGTTTTCTTTTAACCTTAAAATTTCTTTTCTGTTTCGTATATTTTAAATCTTTCCAATGCATATTAAGTTTGTTTTCATTTAAATTATAAATTAAAAGACAAAATGCAACGCAAACAAAAATATTTTTATTTACCATATACTTGCAGTCAGTATAGGAATTGAATTACATTTCAATTTTTATTAATTAATTAATTTCAAGTTCATAATAAATAAGTAAGTAGGTTATTGTTAAGATAGGTCAGTAAAATAAAACAGAAATTAACATAAGAATTATTTACCAGTTCAAAACTGAATTATATTTTTTTTCTTTAATAAGGTTTAGGTATTATTAATTTAACTTAATTAATTGAATTCTTAATTTAATTTAACGTTTAGGTTTAATTAATAATTATTGTAATATTCTATTTTTATGAAACTCGTTAAAATTCTTATCTGATAGTTATTAAACAAAAACTGAATTTGGAAAATAAAGTAATAAGTACATTTTTTCAAAATATTATATTGAATAAAACAAAAATTTACTTTTTCTATCGCAATCGCAAATTTAAAAAAAAAAAAAGGGAAGTGTTGTGCTACATGGGCTATTATTTTGAAAACGTACATCGAAAAAAAAACAACTATTTTTTAAAAATCTGAAATTTTGATATTTTGTTGGTATTGACGAAAGGAAAAAAGTAATTTCTGCTTTTATTTTTCGAGTGCTCTGAATCGGAGTTATGCGCGGTTGAATTTTGAGGCTTTTTCACGTAGTTTTTGGTAATGGCGGCAATGTTTTGTGAATAGGTGCCACAAATTTCATCCGACTTACGTATATTTTTGCAAGTAAAAAGGAAAATAATTGAATAATTGAAATAAGTAAGTTTAAAATTAATAACTTTTCTCTTTTCCGCTAGGCGGCGCGTAAAACCTTGGTTTACTTCAAAGCTCATATCTCAAAAAGTAGGCTTTTTTTTTTTTTTGTTTTTCACAAATTTTAAAGTAAACATATGCAGCTATGAAATTGAGAAATAAAAAGTCAGCAATTCAATATGGATTTTTTCTTACGATTTTTTAAAGTTTGGTATATGAAAAATTCACATGTGTTTTTTTATTAAGTTAATAATCCTGTACTAAATGTGGATCTAATAAATTAAACATTTCATATTTTAACACCTGCAATAAATTTGAACCATTTTTTGTGTATTTCTGATTGAGAAACAGGTTTTTATTCAGAATAAGAATTGGAGATCCCAATGATCGAAGATTTTGTTATAATTTCAACATCACCAACATTAACATTAGAAAAAAACATTAAAAAAATATTTTTCCTATAAACATTATAATTTAATCAATATTATTAATAAATACATTAAAAAATTAATTTATATATTTTTTTTTGCCTTTAAATTGAAATATTTATGATCATCAGAAAAAGAAAACATTTTGGCAATTATTTTATCGGGTGTAGTGTTATCCGGTAAAAAACAGTGGAATCCTTGAGTTCTTTGTTTTCTTCCAAGAACATTTCGTAGATGTCGGTGAGGGTCTATAACACCAACCGCTTTGATTTCTTAATTTTTGTCGATCTTTCTGTAATAGTAACAACATCTTTAAGGCCAGGCATTGTTCTACTAATTTCCTCTGATAAGAAGTATGTTTGAATTTGTTTTACTATATTTTGTGACAAACTGTGCACTTGTTTGCTTTGAGGCCAACTGTAAGGACCTACTGTTTCCAACAGATCCATGGCGAATTCTACCAGTCGTCTTGATGCATTAAATTCATCCTGGATACGTTGATTTGACCAAAATTTACGTGGTAGAGTTGTCAACAAAAACACTTGTTTTGATTTACAACTGGCATCTTTAAACTCTTTTTTAAGGTTCATAAGCCATGATGTATATTCACATTCCTCGTTTGGTGATAACACTTTAACTGAATCTACTTGAAATATTCTTTGACTTATTGCCGATGTGACACTTGCAATTTTTTTATAACTTCCTGTTGTAATATGATTTTGTTTGATAGGAGATTCGGCTAACCTTCCAAGAACATTGTTAATATCTTCTAAAATGTCATTAAGTAGTTCAGGAACTGGTGGAGATATAGTATCAACCGAAACTGGTGATGGATCTAAAGATGCTGGAGGTATTTGAATATTTTCGTTCGTTGGAACATTTTCAACATCCTGATTTATAGAAATAATTTCACTATCGATAGTTTCCGAACATGAAAGCTGCTGTATAGAAAATATTAGTTGCATATGAATTTTTATTCATTTTAATAAAATAATTAAATTTACCTTATTTTTATAGATATAAGTGCGACATGTTTCACATATAAACTGGTCATCACGCAAAGTAAAATTTAGGGTCGCAGCTTTTTGAATAACAGCTGGTGTGACCAGTTTCACATTTTTTGATGTCCGCTGATGATTTTTGAGACCGTACAAGTTACAGCACAATTTGAAAGGCATTTCTATTATTATCTTTTCTAAACGTTATGTCTTCTAAATATTTTGGAATATAATTGATTATAAGGCAATCCAATAAATATATATATATACCCTTGACATAGTTTTGACATAGGTAGAATCAGGTAAAATTAGGTAGGTACAATTTAATATATTTTGATGGGATGCAAGTATAATTTGGTCAAAAACCGTTTGTGGGCGTCATTAGAAATTTTAAATGTTAAAATTATGAGCCTCTAATGAGATTTGAATTAGTAAAAAGGGGCTGAATAGACATTTTTTAAAATGAATAAACATTTTACACACCCTTTTAATAAGTTAAATTCCTTTATTTTACCACTTAACTTAAATTAATTTTTAATAAGTTTTTAACCATTTAGCCGCACAGAAAATGGTTCAAATTTATTGCAGGTGTTAAAATATGAAATGTTTAATTTATTAGATCCACATTTAGTACAGGATTATTAACTTAATAAAAAAACACATGTGAATTTTTCATATACCAAACTTTAAAAAATCGTAAGAAAAAATCCATATTGAATTGCTGACTTTTTATTTCTCAATTTCATAGCTGCATATGTTTACTTTAAAATTTGTGAAAAACAAAAAAAAAAAAAGCCTACTTTTTGAGATATGAGCTTTGAAGTAAACCAAGGTTTTACGCGCCGCCTAGCGGAAAAGAGAAAAGTTATTAATTTTAAACCTATTTATTTCAATTATTCAATTATTTTCCTTTTCACTTGCAAAAATATACGTAAGTCGGATGAAATTTGTGGCACCTATTCACAAAACATTGACACCATTACCAAAAACTACGTGAAAAAGCCTCAAAATTCAACCGCGCATAACTCCGATTCAGAGCACTCGAAAAATAAAAGCAGAAATTACTTTTTTCCTTTTGTCAATGCCAACAATATATCAAAATTTCAGATTTTTTAAAAATCAAAAATTTAAAAATCAACAAAAAAATGTACGTTTTCAAAATAATAGCCCACATATTAAACTATGTAGCAAATAACTCAAAACTTCAAAATTGATACTTATTCGTTTAAATTAAAGACTTACTTATTACTTCATATTTTGAAATTCAAAATTATTCACACGAGCAAAATTATTTCGAAATAGTAAAAATAATACCTTAATTTACTTAAAATATTTAAAGTAAAGAAATGATTACTATTGCTATTTTGACAAATTTTAAATTGTAATAATTAATTTACTGTTTATTGTAATAATTCATCAACAAATTTGTCAACTTAACAAAAAACAAACAAATATCCAATCAATTAATTTTAATAGTTAGAGTTAGTTTTTCCAGTAAAGTAGACAGTCAACAGTTAAACAGTCCGTTAGTATATTTTTAGAGTAAGTCAATCAGTTAGTGTAGTCAGTCGAATTAATTACTTTTACAGTCAGAGCAGATTCTCATATAAGTTCTGATAAAAGTTATAAAATTATTTAGTTATAAATTTAAAAATTAAATCAGTTATTAAACTAATAAAATAAAATCATGTGTACGTTTTTTGTGTGTCATAATAAAGTGTAATTTCAACATCAAGCTCCTCCAGGTCACAACACACATACATACACATACATACACATACATACTCATACATACACATACATACACATACATACACATGCACAAGTTTTATTTTGACTTGATTGTACATAAAATTTAATTTCGTATTCTCGTTCATTGGTGCTTTAAAACTAAATTTAAGAAATTCCATTCCAAATTTTTCTTGATATTTATTTACCGTTTATTTATTATTTGGGAGAAATAAGCGAAATAGCAATCAATCAAATAACTCAAAGCTTTTTCCTAACCAGACTTTTTAACGGTAAAATAAACGGCACTAAATCTAAGACCTGAATAAAAATAATAGTGAGATATCATAATGACTTATTGACCAAGTGTCAGCCATTGATTTCACATTGATTGGAAACAATCAATAATGACTATACAAACGTGACTTAGGATGTTAATTAGAATAGAAATGTTCCCCATTCTATGAATTCACACAAAAGTATTGTCTAGAAATTTAATGCAAAAATCCCATATAATGTAAAAACATTTCCATAATATGGAGTCTAATGACAGTGGAAAAATTCAACTTAAGTAAAATAAATAAGTGATGAAGAAGTTTCAACTTTGAAATTGTCATCGCCTCAACGGCGTAATCGATAGCGTGTCTGCCTAAGGATTCGAGCCGGGCACTGACGAGGGTAGGTTCGAATCCGATCCGAAACACGAAAAATCTGAATTGGAGTTTTTTTCTGAAAAACTTCAAACCATACCTTTGAATTGAAAAAATTCCAATTACTTCTTTACTTACTTGAGTTTAATTGATCTCAAAAATCTAAAAATAATGACTTATATTACTTAAGTTGTTGTGAATATAAAAACCATAAACAGAAGAAACGTTTATAAAACGTATAAATTTAATAACTTAAAGGAGATCGATAGTTATAAAGACTTAATCTACGTAGAAGTCTAACCGAATTTAAATAGTCCGCTACAAGATAATACAATGTCAAGCCATTAGCTTGACACAGAAAATGAAACTATCTAGCCAAGGATTAGTATACTGCACTCCTAAACATTAAAACTAACGTAAATATTTTTAAAATAAAAATAACCCAAAAGATGAGTCAGAATTTCTAAATATTGGGTTTATAAATATTGAATAAGTAGAGCTATTGTTCTCATTCAGAGACTTTAAAATGCGGTAGATGTATATAGATCCAACTTTGTTGCAATAAAACTACTAAATATTGTTTCCACAAGTATCTCAAGAAATAAGCGCTAGACGATCGCCTTTCGGACCTTCTTATGGATATATCAGCAGAACAAGGGTTAGCTAGAAGCTAGAATCACTGAAGCATCTTACACAAAACAATCATAACAAAATAAAATATGTGGAAATGTAAGATTCTCATTTGAGATGCTAATACAGAACATTTAGTTGGCATTGTACATATAAGTATAGATAGGTTAGCCGATAGGGTACTTTCCAATAAACATTTACTAAAAACATGTTATAACATGTTCAATATAGATAAAGAACAATTTAAATGCGAGTCTATAAGTACATATTATAAATTATAACCATCAACTTAATACCCGATTCCTAATAATATTTAAAACAAATAATAATAAATGTATGTAATATTTGCATTGTGTTTATCCACATATATTGCAAGAAAATTATTAAAATTTTAAAAAAGCAGCAGAAAATATTTCAAAACTAAATTTAATCGCTCCTTAACGTTCTAAAATACAATTTGCAAAGAATGTTATGCCGGGTCCACACCTACAAATTTTTGTGGCGAACGCGTGCGTCGCAAATATTTTCGCCGCTAAAAATATTTTATCACACAAATATTTATTCACGTAAATTTTTACGTCACTCCGCTCAAGTCATTCGTGAAAACGAGAAAAGGTTATATTAATTTTCTGAATTGTTTGTTTTTGTCGAGGCTTTTGTACTTTCCTGGTTAAAATTGTATTTTTTGATATTTATATTAAAATATAATATTTATTTCAAATAAATAATTATGGATTTGAACTAAATAAATTTTTATGTTGTGGGAAACGTCACATCTAGAAACAGCATGCGGCGCAAATCTCTTTGATGTTTGTCAAAAAACCGACAAGCTACGGATCGTGTGTGTTGAATGTGAAAAAAATTCTTGCGTCCTTTCGGTGCGCCGCATACGTCCACACTACGTAGAATGCGCCGTAAATATTTGCGGGGCACGCATTCGCCGCAAATATTTGTAGGTGTGAACCAGGCATAAAGTTTTTATTTTTTAAACAGTTGTATTGAATCAAACAAAATACGAAAATGAAATAATTTTTTGCGAATGAATACGAAAATAAAAAGAGGGTGCTCAAAATAAAATTGTAAAGTATGCTACAGACCTACAGTTAAATTGGACAATAAAACGTTGTGACGTCATAACGAAATAAAAATTTAGAGGATTTTTACGACACCTACAATATTTTCTTCAGTTTTTTGATTGAAGAAAATAGCAATATTTCGTGGTTATTCAGTTTTTTTTTACTTTTTGTTGTTGTTCTCTTCTTTTTTTATTTGTTTCGGTATCGTATCATTTTTTTTAAGGATGATTGAATTTATTGTTTCTCAATATGTATTTTTTGTTGTTTTGGATTTTGGAATGAAAATAAATGAAAAAAGAAAGAAATAATTGAAGGTCTGTTTCATCAGTTTTTGACACAATATTTCGTAGAAAAAAATCTAAATTTACATTAAAATAATTGTGTAAACACAAAATATTTATACACTTTACACAAAATTTATATTTAATTTTATAAAATTCACCTAATAATCACAAGCAACTATCCACAAATAATAAATTCAAAAAATGGCGTCAAGCTTGTTATTGCTTTTATACGTGTGTGTTTGTATTAGTTTTGCTGGAAGACGAATTTATCAAAAAATCTCAATTTCATAAAATTGATTTACATCATTCAATAAATATATAAGGAAGAATAATTACGTGTGGCTGCACGAATATTTTTTGAAGTATGTAATTTGTATATCTGTGCGTTCTTCATCCATGACATTTGACATATTTCGTTTTGTATTTTAAAATAAAATGATAGCTTTTATCCGAAATTCTACTTTAAGATACACAAATTAAACAAAATTTATAAAAATTAAAGTTTAAATTAATGATTTACAAAACAATTATTAGTATTTGTGCAGTAGTTTATTCATGAAAATGAAGTGTTGCATTAAAATATGTACAAATAACCTTAAATACACTGAAATTTGATCATCGAATTTCATATCAATGATTAGAATATTTTTACTAATACTACGCATAAAAAAGGTTTAGAATGATGTTTTAACAAAAACATAAAGTATTTGCTTTACAAAAACTGTTATTTTCTATTCTAATTTTATATTTTATTACACTACATAAATGTAATTTTTCTTAATCCATGGTTGTCAAACCATATTTCAAACGCTATCACAGCAGAATATAAGGTGTTCTTAAAGTAATTCAATATGATTAAAATTTGTGTTGTATGGAATTTATATTTGGAAATATAAGGGAATATTTTATTCAAACATACTAGGCTTTTAAATTTATATGTAACATTTGTTATTTCTTTTATTTGTTTTGAAAATATAAATATGCAAATTGTAAACAGTACCACCCAGCTAGAATGCAAACACTATCAAACTTCACCAATACTAAAAATTAGATGCTTCACTCAAAATGTCTAGTTACTCTTCCTTAGATACTTATTCAATGATTTACATAAAAAAAACATCAAAAATTTCGGCTGGAACAACGCGCATTGATTTACATCAACTTTTTTTATGTAAATCACTTTTTTTGGCTGAAAGAACTCCACATAAAACAAAGCAACCATGAAAAATAAGAATATGAATTTTGAATGGTATTTTGTCGATTTCTAATTTAATAATTTCTAATAAATATCATTTATATTGATTTTGGATTTTTGAGATCAATTAAACTCAAGTAAGTAAAGAAGTAATTGAATTTTTTTCAATTCAAAGGTATGGTTTGAAGTTTCTCAGAAAAAAATTCAATTCACATTTTTCGTGTTTCGGATCGGATTCGAACCTACCCTCGTCAGTGCCCGGCTCGAATCCTTGGGAAGACACGCTATCGATTACGCCGTTGAGGCGATGACAATTTCAAAGTTGAAACTTCTTCATCACTTATTTATTTTTTTTTACTTTACTCAAACCATACCTTTGAATTGAAAAAATTCCAATTACTTCTTTACTTACTTGAGTTTAATTGATCTCAAAAATCCAAAATAAATTTAAATTCCCTTAATGTAGTCGGCACGACTATGATAAGTGTGGCACGACCTAAATTTATTTTTTTATTACTAAGCTCCAAAAGTTAAGAGAAACATTTTCTACCAAAAATTTGTGAGCTTCTTGGTTCACGAGATATAGGCATTTGAAAAAAAATTCTAATATAGGGTATACGGGTGTAGCTCGGATCGTGTCGAAAGTGGTATCATTGGAAAGGTCTTTGAGAGACAAGCTCAAATCAAGTAAAAAATTTCAGCGGTCTCATCCCTGGAAAAAGTTGTTAGTGTTTAAATTTTAGCTTTTTTGATGCATTTTTTCTCAATTTTTCACCTAAGTAGCTTTGTTTTTCATGTTTTATTTAAAGAAATGAAGAATTATTTCTGCAACTTTGCAAACCTTCGATCAAAAATAGCCACCGGATCGGGCGGTTGGGTAGGGGGTGGCGAGAGGAAGGGAAGGGAAGGGAGAGGGCGGCTTTGTTTTCCATGTTTCATTTAAAGAAATGAAGAATTATTTCTGCGTCTTTGCAAACCTTCGATCGAAAATAGACACCGCATCGGGGAGCTGGGTGGGGGGTGGCGAGGGAAGGGGGAGGGAGGGGGTGGCTTTGTTTTTCATGTTTCATTTAAAGAAACGAAGAATTATTTCTGCGACCTTGCAAACCTTCCATCAAAAATAGCCACCGCAGGGGAGGGGAAGAGAGGGGCGGCTTTGTTTTTCATGTTTCATTTAAAGAAATGAAGAATTATTTCTGCAACTTTGCAAACCTTCGGTCAACAATAGCCACCGCATCGAGGGGTTGGGTGAGGGGTGGCGAGGGGAGGGGAAGGGAAGGGAGTGGGCGGCGCCGCAATGAAACATGAAAAACAAAGCTATTTAAGGGAAAAATTGAGAAAAAATGCATCAAAAAAGGTAAACTTTAAACTCTAACAACTTTTTCCAGGGATGAGACCGCGGAAATTTACTTGATTTGAGCTTGTCTCTTAAAGACCTTTCCAATGATACCAGTTTCGACACGATCCGAGCTACCCCCATATACCCTATATTAGAATTTTTTTCAAATACCTATATCTCGTGAACCAAGAAGCTCACAAATTTTTGGTAGAACATTTTTCTCTTAATTTTTGGAGCTTAGTAATAAAAAAATAAATTTAGGCCGTGCCACAGTTATCATAGTCTCCCTATGTAGTCTAATGTTAATACATATAGGACTACAAATTGACCAAGTGTCAGCCATTGATTGCACATTGGAAACAATCAATAATGACTATAATATCGTAACTTAGGATGTTAATTAAAATAGAAATGTTCCCCATTCTATGAATTCACACAAAGTATTGTCTAGAAATTTAATGCAAAAAATCCCATATAATGTAAAAACATTTCCATAATATGGAATGACAGTGACAGTGACAGTGGAAAAATTCAACTTAAGTAAAAAAAATAAATAAGTGATGAAGAAGTTTCTACTTTGAAATTGTCATCGCCTCAACGGCGTAATCGATAGCGTGTCTGCCCAAGGATTCGAGCCGGGCACTGACGAGGGTAGGTTCGAATCCCATCCGAAACACGAAAAATGTGAATTGAAGTTTTTTTCTGAGAAACTTCAAACCATACCTTTGAATTGAAAAAATTCCAATTGCTTCTTTACTCACTTGAGTTTAATTGATCTCAAAAATCCAAAATAAATGTAAATTCCCTTAATGTAGTCTAATGTTAACACATATAGGACTACAAATTGACCAAGTGTCAGCCATTGATTTCACATTGATTGGAAACAATCAATAATGACAATAAAATCGTGACTTAGGATGTTAATTAGAATAGAAATGTTCCCCATTCTATGAATTCACACAAAGTATTGTCTAGAAATTTAATGCAAAAATCCCATATAATGTAAAATCATTTATATATTTAATATCATAGAAAAAATTGTATTTCCTACGCGAGACTAAAAATATTTTACGTTCGTGAAATTACTCGACGCAAACGCATCTTATGAACAAATTTTCACTCACAAAAAGCAGCGTTTTCATCTCTTGCAGCAAAATGTACTATTTTTATCAATAAATCACAAAATTATTATTTTATTTAGTAATAGTAATATTTTTTATGTTTTACTAACTTAATATAAGTCGTTTAGACCTTAGTTACCGAAAAAATAATGACATTCTTAATTCCCAAGGGAATTATAAGAGGCAGTTATGGATTCATAATAGACCTAGTTTGCATTATAAATTTTTGTTTTGTTTATTTATAAACAACATTATTCACATAAAGCCATAGTAACGAATAACAATACCCCAGCAACACAATTTGAAATGAAAAATAACTACAGTACCTGATCAATGAATTGTACTCACTCAAATTTTTAACAATATTATATAAAAAACAAAGATTTTAGTTTTTTTAGAACCATAAAATGGTATAATTCAATTTATTAATTATTAGAACATCCACTTACATAAAAACAAATCAAGAATAATTAATGTTGGTTAAAAAAATTAATATTTTGTCCACTTGCCCTTATTTTTTAACAATTGCTTTATTCTTTTTGGCATACTTTTAATGCCATTGATTGCTGTTTTCTTAATGTCACCGTCATTTTTCCAAATATATTTTATTTTTTCAATTAAATCAGACTTATTCGTCAATTGTTCTTCACTCAATTTTTTTTTAGAACTGCCCAGACATTTTCAATAAGGTTCATGTCGGGAGAGTTGCCTGGCCACTCGAGAACCTTGATTTTTTCTGATTTTAAATAATCAGAAATTGTTTTTGAGCGATGACAGGGTGCTCCATCTTGTATAAACTCAAAATGCTCCGCTCGACGAAACCAAGATCGAAGCTGGGGTCGTAAACTTGTTTGCATTACAGTTAGATACTGTTGAGTATTCATACTACCATCAACAAAATGAATTTCTCCAACCCCTTTGGCAGAAATCATACTCCAAATCATGACTTGTGTTGGATGTTTAACAGTTTGAGTAACACACTGGGGCAAAAACTTTTCATTTGGACGGCGACGTACAAAAATATTTCGCTCATCTGTGATCTGTATCACAGATTCATCAGAGAAGCAAACCTATGGATATTAAATATATTAAAAGAATTTAAAATTTATCAACTTACAACTGCAGTTTAATATCTTTTTGAACTTGCTTTCATCCAAGCTGACTCAGTATAATGTCTATATCTCTTTGCCCACATCAGACGCTTCTTAATCATACTCGGAGTCAGTTTTTGTTTTTTTGCTGGACGACGACCTATAAGGTTTGCTTCTTTCAACTGTCTTCTAACAGTCATTTCTGAAACCTGAACTCGGGCAGTTAAAATATTTTGATGGATTACTCGAAGAGGTTTTCGTCGAAGATTTTCAGCACAGTGTACTATTTTTCTATCCTCCCTGGAGGTGGTTTTCCTTTGTGATCGCTTATACTGTGGCTCCAAACTTTCGCCGTTTTTTACGTTTTTACTAATATTTTTTACTAATGATTGGGAGACATTGAATTTTTTTGCAATTTCGCGTTGGCTCATATTAGTTTCTTCTAGTAACACTTCAATTTGCAGTTTGACTGCCACGGAAATTGTTTTTCCGGTACCCATAACGGCGTTTAAATTTTCCGCTAATTGCATGAAATTGGCGCCCTAATTAATTCTTATTATTTGTCATATATATTGTAAAAGATTATAGACTTACCAAAAATTATAAAACTTAAATATATGTCAGTATTTTCAGTAATTTATAGACAAAATTGCCTAAAATATTAAAATCATTCACTCCGTATTTTTCAATCTTTTTTTAATTTACCTTTTTACTATCATCTGAACTGCATAAGTTTTGACAGCTAACAAGGGGATTCACACATATCATAATCAATTTTAGGATAAACCAACATTTGGTATCAAAATTGTTTATACGGGTATGTAATTTACATTTGTTTAAAAATTTTATCGTGACTACAATTCAATGATCAGGTACTGTAACTTGATCAATTAAAACGCAAAATCATCTTATAAAAATACTTGATAAAAATAAATGTTTAATTTAATAAATGTTTTAGGTAGTAAAACATAAAATTATTTATGTATCACGTGAATTATTAGATGTCAATTACCTTGTGAAACTTACTAACCCTCGGGCCAGAGGCCCTCGGGTAGTAAACGTTTCTCTCGGTAATTAACATCCTTATAATTCCCTTGATACCTAAATAACTATTAAAGCTTGTTTAGAATCGCAATAAATCGTTTTGTGAGCTTTCTTTCAATTTTTCGAAAATGTAGTTACACGTAAATGCTCTCTAGCCGTCGCTCAGAATAGTGTAAATAAAATACAAGTGAATTTTTCATATTCAATAGTTCAATTTTTAATTTAATCTGTTCAATCAGAAATGTCTACAATTGGAGTCGTTTCTGTAGCTTTTGAAGGGATATTTTAGTAAAGGAATATTGTTGTTCAATGGCTTGCCCACCGTTCTGAGCTAATAAAAGAGATGCATCCTTAATAAAAACTGGTGTTGTTTACTAATCAGTAGTCGAATAGCGTCAAACACAAAACCACGATATTCTGGCTTAACAATAAATACCACAAAAAAAAAACAACTTAAAAACTGACAAGATGTTCAGTCATTTTTATTTATTAAAATATAAGCCTCAGAAAAGCCACATATGTGACTAAATTCAGAGAAAATCTTCATTCTCATGTATATTTTCTACTTTATTCTAATTTAGTTTTTCTTACAATTTTCTTGTTAAAATAAAACCAATTATCGTTTATGGTTATTATTTTTAAAGCAACTACCCAAGCTTATAGTTCATTTGATGTATATTTGTATGTAAATGTATGTTTATGTTAGATATTCTTTCTCGTTTTTTTAGGTTTTAACCATTTTCATGATATTGCATATTAATAAATGTTAATTTTTATCTTTGCTTTCTTATTTTTTTGCTTTAAATTCCAAAATAAAAACAAAAATGAAACTGCTGGCAGCATTATAATTACGGCTACCTATGTTAAACAAAGCTAAGGCAGCCCTCAGTCACGGAACGAAGGGTAACCTAAATATAGCTGATGACAAGAACACAATATATTAATTGAAATAAAATTTCTTCAAAATTTTTGATGAATCTACTTCATAGGAACAACTTAGTGCTTCAAGTAAGCTTTAGAAAAAAATAAATTAAGTCATCAAATTTTAGTCAAGTAAAGATATAATAGCTCAATACATTTTAAAAGTTAAAAACCACACTCAAACCAAGTACAGTATTAAATACAATAAGTCAGACATAATATCATTATCTTCAATTTAAAATCATCCCTCCAGATTTTTTTGATTTTAAATTACAGTTAATTTTTTGTTCTATATGGGTGTGACAACTCGTGGGGTGGTCTCTCACAAAGATCTGTACTATAGTGATCAATAATTAGAAATGATCCAAAATACAATATATAGTATCTAGAGAGCCCATAATGGGAATTAGAAACATAATCAGAAATCAATTATAAACTAGCTTTAGGATTAAAAAAATTCTTTCTTAGAACACTGTACATATACTATTAAATAAAGCACTAAAAAAAAAAACTCGTGGTGCGGCGTACACCACGAGTTGTCCCACCCATATAGAACAAAAATTAAAAGTAATTTAAAAATACAGGATTACGAGAAAAAATTCGGTCACTATAACCTTTTTGTGCAGTGGATGGGCGGATATTGTGGTGTCACCCCAAAAATAAAAACTGCCAATAATAATAAAAAGCTGATAAACGTTATTTATAATTCACACAAGGTATTGTCTTGAAATTTAATGCAAAAAATCCCATATAATGTAAAAGCATATCCATAATACGGAGTCTAATGACAGTGGAAAAATTCAACTTAAGTAAAAAATAATTAAGTGATGAAGAAGTTTCAACTTTGAAATTGTCATCGCCTCAACGGCGTAATCGATAGCGTGTCTGCCCAAGGATTCGAGCCGGGCACTGACGAGGGTAGGTTCGAATCCGATCCGAAACACGTAAAATGTGAATTGTAGTTTTTTTCTGAGAAACTTCAAACCATACCTTTGAATTGAAAATATTCCAATTACTTCTTTACTTACTTGAGTTTAATTGATCTCAAAAATCCAAAATAAAAAGTAATTTATAATTTTTTTTAAGTAATACAAATGAAGATTATTATTAATAAGCTACATTGGGTCATTTTTGCCCGCAAGTAATTTTTAATTAATTTTAATTTGATGAAACTCCTCTCACACGAAGCCACTAATACGCAAATAGTCATAAATAACTTTAGTGCGACCGTAAGATTCGGAAGAAATTCTAAAAAATCCCATTCTACGATGAATTTCAAAAAGTCATGGTATACCCAGTTAGAAACTGTAACATTGGCCGCTTTTAAATGCCTCCTCAACCTTTGTATCTCTATGAGGAGCTCTGTTGCCGATACCTCATCATAAAAACCTGGCAAATTTTGATACAGATAATTTCAACTCTTCACTTTTCGCCAAAAGCTAAGTGTTTGTCTGCACAACCTCGAACAATGAAGCTAAATCTTGAACTGACTTAAGTCTAGTTCGGAGTTCAACACTGAACCGGTCAAGACATTCCCACATGTCCTTTTTAGGTTGAGCTCTCAGTTTCAGTCCAACATCAGGGGCCAACTCACCAGCCATTGGTTTTTTACGACGAATTCAGCTTTCCATTGGAATGTCATGGTCCTCCGATTTTTTCGCAGCAATTATTGCCTCTTCTACAATGTGACTTCGTTACGAATTGACTCTATTTTTGTAACTAGTTGATCAATGTTCAAGCCCTTGCTTTGCAATCCAATCTGAGCACAGATATTATTTCCCTTAGAATATCATTCCAATGATATTGGAGTTTTCTTGTTGATCACTTAACTTCTCAATTGCAGCCACAATCCCATCAAAATTTTCGGCCAATACTTTTACTGCAGCATAATGAGCACTCCAATGCGTTGTTAAGAGTCTTTTAACAGTTGCTTTGTTGTGTTTAAAAAGCACTTCCCAGCGGCTATTCGTAGCAGAAAAACATGTAAAAATGGCTTCCACTGTTCCGAAAAACGTTACACAAGCTACATTTTGTGCAAATGAGTGTTGGCCACATAAATTAATTGAATGATCTATGCAGCCGACAAAAATTGCTTTGTTATTTTTTGCTTTAATAATAGCTTGCACTCCTCCATGTATACCACTCGTAACAGCTGCATTATCACAACCTTGGGAACGACAATTCATAACATCTTTACCGTCATTTTCAAGAAGTAAGTAAAAACACTGAAAAACATGTCCTATTTCCAATCGAAATGCAGTTTTCTCAACCTCACCGTGCGGGCAGATATGGCGAATCGAACTACGAGATTGATTCAACAACTGTACAATTATAAGCCGACCCTCACATGAAATATTTATGTGAAAATAATATATAGTTCAATTAACCTCAAATACTTAAATTTTAAAATGAAAATATGGAGGGGCTGAAATCTCACAGCTCTGAGATATCAAGACTTCGGTCTGGGTTAAGGATTTTGATATAGTTTTCGGCAAAAAACTTTTATGAGGACATGGTTTTTAGTTTTGGACAGCGATGTATATCAAACAAAACTCTTTGTTAAAGTACTAGTATTTTTTATCTCTGTTTAAAAATTTATTACAAAACTAACACGAAACATCAATACGTTGCCGGAAAATTATAATCAAAATTCCAAAAATATTGTTAAATTAAATAAAACCAAACTTTTTCAAAATTCCAAAAATATTCCAAAAATTAGAATAATATCAAATATTTAAATTTTTTCTAAATTCCAATAATATTCCAACATCCAAAATCAAAAATTGTCCCACCCATATAGAACAAAAATTAAAAGTAATTTAAAAATACAGGATTACGAGAAAAAATTCGGTCACTATAACCTTTTTGTGCAGTGGATGGGCGGATATTGTGGTGTCACCCCAAAAATAAAAACTGCCAATAATAATAAAAAGCTGATAAACGTTATTTATAATTCACACAAGGTATTGTCTTGAAATTTAATGCAAAAAATCCCATATAATGTAAAAGCATATCCATAATACGGAGTCTAATGACAGTGGAAAAATTCAACTTAAGTAAAAAATAATTAAGTGATGAAGAAGTTTCAACTTTGAAATTGTCATCGCCTCAACGGCGTAATCGATAGCGTGTCTGCCCAAGGATTCGAGCCGGGCACTGACGAGGGTAGGTTCGAATCCGATCCGAAACACGTAAAATGTGAATTGTAGTTTTTTTCTGAGAAACTTCAAACCATACCTTTGAATTGAAAATATTCCAACTACTTCTTTACTTACTTGAGTTTAATTGATCTCAAAAATCCAAAATAAAAAGTAATTTATAATTTTTTTTAAGTAATACAAATGAAGATTATTATTAATAAGCTACATTGGGTCATTTTTGCCCGCAAGTAATTTTTAATTAATTTTAATTTGATGAAACTCCTCTCACACGAAGCCACTAATACGCCAATAGTCATAAATAACTTTAGTGCGACCGTAAGATTCGGAAGAAATTCTAAAAAATCCCATTCTACGATGAATTTCAAAAAGTCATGGTATACCCAGTTAGAAACTGTAACATTGGCCGCTTTTAAATGCCTCCTCAACCTTTGTATCTCTATGAGGAGCTCTGTTGCCGATACCTCATCATAAAAACCTGGCAAATTTTGATACAGATAATTTCAACTCTTCACTTTTCGCCAAAAGCTAAGTGTTTGTCTGCACAACCTCGAACAATGAAGCTAAATCTTGAACTGACTTAAGTCTAGTTCGGAGTTCAACACTGAACCGGTCAAGACATTCCCACATGTCCTTTTTAAGTTGAGCTCTCAGTTTCAGTCCAACATCAGGGGCCAACTCACCAGCCATTGGTTTTTTACGACGAATTCAGCTTTCCATTGGAATGTCATGGTCCTCCGATTTTTTCGCAGCAATTATTGCCTCTTCTACAATGTGACTTCGTTACGAATTGACTCTATTTTTGTAACTAGTTGATCAATGTTCAAGCCCTTGCTTTGCAATCCAATCTGAGCACAGATATTATTTCCCTTAGAATATCATTCCAATGATATTGGAGTTTTCTTGTTGATCACTTAACTTCTCAATTGCAGCCACAATCCCATCAAAATTTTCGGCCAATACTTTTACTGCAGCATAATGAGCACTCCAATGCGTTGTTAAGAGTCTTTTAACAGTTGCTTTGTTGTGTTTAAAAAGCACTTCCCAGCGGCTATTCGTAGCAGAAAAACATGTAAAAATGGCTTCCACTGTTCCGAAAAACGTTACACAAGCTACATTTTGTGCAAATGAGTGTTGGCCACATAAATTAATTGAATGATCTATGCAGCCGACAAAAATTGCTTTGTTATTTTTTGCTTTAATAATAGCTTGCACTCCTCCATGTATACCACTCGTAACAGCTGCATTATCACAACCTTGGGAACGACAATTCATAACATCTTTACCGTCATTTTCAAGAAGTAAGTAAAAACACTGAAAAACATGTCCTATTTCCAATCGAAATGCAGTTTTCTCAACCTCACCGTGCGGGCAGATATGGCGAATCGAACTACGAGATTGATTCAACAACTGTACAATTATAAGCCGACCCTCAAAATTCCAAAAATATTGTTAAATTAAATAAAACCAAACTTTTTCAAAATTCCAAAAATATTCTAAAAATTAGAATAATATCAAATATTTAAATTTTTTCTAAATTCCAATAATATTCCAACATCCAAAATCAAAAATTGAAAATTTTTTCAAAATTCCAAAAATTATAATAATTTCAAAAATTAAAAATTTTCCAAAACTCTAAAAATATTCCAAAAATCTAAAAATATTCCAAAAATTCTTACAAAATCAAAAATTAAAACTTTTGCCGAAATACTAAAAATATTGTAAAAATTATTACAAAATCACAAATACAAACTTTTTCAAAATTCCAAAAATATTTCCAAAACTATAACAAATTCAAAAATTTCCATGTCCAATTTCATTTTAAATTACATTTACGTCATAAAAACAGCTACATTTTCTTCCAAAAAATTGGCTAAAAAAATAAATGAAATCATTTTTTGACACACTTGACATTATTTTTTGACAAACTTATAATGCCATAATTCTCTATAATAATAATAAAATATCATGTCACAAATCATTAATTTTATTTTTTGAAAAATAAAAAATAAAAAATTGGGTAAAAACTAAATAAAAACCGTTCTTTTGACACACTTGACAACATGTTTTGACAAACTTATAATGCCATAATTCTCAATAATAATAATAAAATTTCATTTCAAAGAAACAATTTTATTTTTTCCAAAAAATTGGGTAAAAAACTAATTAAAAATCTTTTGACACACTTGACAACATTTTTCTGATAAACTTATGATGCCATAATTCTCAATAATAATAATAAAATTTCATTTCAAATAAACAATTTTCTTGTTTTCCAAAAAATTGGGTAAAAAATAAATAAAAATCTTTCTTTTGACACACTTGACAACATTTTTTTGACAAACTTATAATGCCATAATTCTCAATAATAATAATAAAACTTCATTTCAAACAAACAATTAATTTTATTTTTTTTCCAAAAAATTAGGTAAAAAAATAAATAAAAATCTTTCTTTTGACACACTTGACAACATTTTTTTGACAAACTTATAATGCAATAATCTAGATTTTGGTCTCACATACCAATCCCGACCATCAAGATTTCTCCAAATTTAATGTTCCTACTCGTAATCACTTAAAATGAACGTTTTTTAAGCAAAAATTATGCAAATTTCCTGGTTTTGACACCTTTTCGATTTTTTTGACACACTTCCGGTACAGTTATCGAACACATCGTCCTTTCGGCTCTTCCTATTAAGTAAACCTATTTTTAGAAAAAAAAATTTTTCAAATCCGTCCAGCGGTTTTCTAGATTTTGTCGGTTGTGACGGCCGACAGACAGACATACATTTTTTTTTTTTTTGCTTTTTTAGAATCAGTAGGTCCTAAAATGTCGAGAAATGCCAAAAAAAGTGGGGGTAAGAATTTCACTTTTGGCTCATGAATGTAATACTTAGGTCTTTCAGACCGAAGTAAAATTCATGATATAAGGCCAGAGAAATATGTTTTCATGGAAATAATTATTAACTTTATTTAACTACTGTTATATTGGATATAACACTTTATATTTTAAATAAACCTCATTCTGTTGTCAGGACAATGTTACTGAGTACTAAGTAGTTGTCCCAATCAGTGTGAAATTGTTTGTAAATATCTTTTCTTTGCATGAATAATAAACTGCCAACTTCGAGATGAGGTTGTCATTACTTCATTTTTTTTTTCAGTGTAAGAATTTCATCGCTTAAATCAGCGGCTTTTTTCCATGTAAAGGAAAAAATCCAAGGAATACTTCCTTGATTTCCACTTTTCTATCATCAATTTTCACATAACGAATCGCTTCTGACATTTGATCAATATGTTAAATGTCAGGTGAACATAATTCCAAAATATTTAACCGATTTAATTTCGTTGACAAGTTTAAACTTTACGAGGTTCGCTAAAACATTTATGAACGCATTTTGTATATCTGGTGACAAATATGATACTTTTGGTGATTTACCATGCTCCAAATTCAAAATGTGTTCTTTTAACACTACAGCAGCGGTTTCCAAGCTGTGGGTCGCGACCCACAGAGGGGTCGGGTAATAACCTCAAGGGGGTCGTGAAGTTTTTAATTTAATAATAATAAAAAATAATAAACATATTTCATATTGTTACAAAAGTTGTAAACTATATCAAAAACAGTCATTTGAAAGCGAGATTATTTGGAAAGTTGTGTGAAGATATGGAAGCTGAATATACATCACTCTTGTACTATTGTGAAGTACGTTGGCTATCTCGTTCAAAATTTATTCAAAGAGTGTTCGAACTTAAAGACGAAATTGCGATCTTTCTTGCTGAAAATCACAAAGATGAGGTAGCTTCCTTTCGCAGCGATAACTTTATTCTTAAACTTGTTTATTTAGTTGAAATTTTTAAAAAACGAGGCGATTTAAATAAATCAATGCAAGGTCCACAAATTATGCTTTGATTCAAAAAGACAAAGTCACGGTCAAGTCAAATTAAAGTCTTCATTAGTAGTCATTAAAAAATTTGAGCTATGGATATCCAATTTAGAAAAGGATTTATTTGACATGTTTCCAATTTTAAATGACGCCGGTACCAGAAATAATATTAAAGCAAACAAAAATCTTTTTATAGAACATTTGCAAAGTTTACTAAAACATTGTTCACATTACATGCGTTTCTTTGGAATAAAATAGCTGCTCAAAGCAGCTTTTGAGTAGATCATCAATGGAACGCCAAAAATTTGAAAAATTTTCAAAAGAAACCACACAATTTTATTATTAGCAAAATTTTTTATTTTGGGCTGATATTTAGATCTGACTGGTCCATTTTATTATTAAAAATACCAAAACAAAGTTATAACTGATTTAAATAAAATCGAAAAATAAACTGCTTTTCAACTACACAACTTGTTCGAGGTAGAGTAGATCAAAGTAAATTTGAGTAAGTTTGATTTTCAATGATTATTTCAACGATATTGATTTTACAAAAATATTGATTGAAATATCTTGCGATACTTCATTGCAAGAGGAATTTGATAGTAAAACTTTAATTCAGTTTTGGGTGGAACGAAAAAAAGATTATATTACTTCGTCGGACAGAGCTATAATAGTGGTGTTACCATTCGTAACATCATATTTATGCGAAATCGGATTTGCTGCTTTAGCAGTCATGAAATCGAAATATCGAAATCGTTTAGTAGTGGAAAAAGAACTTCGGGTGGCTATTTCAACAATTACACCACGATTTGAGAAACTTTGTACTAACAAACAAGCTCATCCATCACATAAAATTTTTTGCTATATATATACATACTAAATTTTTATTAATTTTTGTTTAGTTTCATTCTATGAATACAATTACTTTTTACAACTTGAAAACTGTTTTATCTAATAAGGGGGCCGCAAAATTTTATTTTTTTCTTATGTGGGTCGCAGTATCAGAAATTTTGGAAGCCGCTGCACTACAGCATACTTTGACAATAGATTGACTAGTTCTAAAAACTTGCCCTTATTTGAAGAACGTTGTCCTTCATCATGTCAACGAAATGCTAGGTTTTGTTTAGATTAAAACAAATTTATATCCGAAAATCTGGATAAAAAATTTTTCCACTTCTGTTTTTCATTATATATTAATTGCAAGGCTGCGTCTCCTATCGTGTTATGAAATTTTAACCTCATTTCTAAAAGTTTGCCACTCTTAAAAGTTCTCCAGATGTTCATTTGAAGTTTCATGGTCGGTTACTTTGGGATTTAGTTTCCACCACTTATGAAATCCAGTCGTAGATTTTGTATTATTACTATTGGTGATAGCTAATATACGACAGCAGAAGCAGTAGAGGTTATTATTTATAGGAGAATAAACCATCCATGACCGCAGAATTTTTTCACCACAAGGCATCACTTTATAATACCATTCTTTAGAAAGATGGCGAACATCACCTTTTATGTCCAACCCGTGTCTAGATCCAGTAGCAAACGACCCTTCTCTATTTTGAAAATGTTCACTTCCTTTTTTTATGATTTCAATGCGAACATTATCAGAGACGAGTATATTCCAATGTGATACATCTCTTAAGTCCTGAAGTGATCCACCCATGCAAATACTATCTTCGATAGTAGAAGCATTAACAGCATTATCACTGTCATTTTAAGTATTTTTTTCTGATTCGTCTTCATCATAGGTTATCATTATTAGTTCTGTATTGTCGCTGTTACTTTCTGAAGATGAGCCAATATTCTCTGAAACATTCGTTGCATCAACGTGACAATCAGTTTCTTTTGATGAACCTTGGATATCATTGGTTTTTGTAATATATTTCTAGAGGGATCCAGATATGCTATGAACTGCATCTATTTTAGCCTGTTTGGTCTTTCTCTGCTGGAACCCACTTTTTTTTTAAGAAGTATGAACTCCTCGTGGCATATTTATTTTTTGCGATATTTGCTAAACGAAATCTAAAAAAATATTTTTAATTATAGTAGGTATCAGCAAAGCATTAATTCTAAATATATTTGTAGGATACATATTTGTCTAGATCATAATAAGTACACTGTGTTAACGACTAAATACACCGCCAAGAAATTTAATTTATTTAAATTTCCTTGTAACAACTGATATTAAATAATATTTGATAAAATGGAATATACAAATCATATGCCTATAATATTATAAGGAACTATTTAAAAAAATATAAGTATAAAATCCTAAAAGATATTTTATATAAAGAATTGAAACCAAAATTAAATATCCAATTAGAATCATGCTCAATAATTTACAAAATTAAATGTGATTTTTGTGAAAAATTTTACATCGGGAAAACCGGAAAATGTTTTAAGGAATACCTAAGAAGAAAAATAAACAAAATTTAAAGTTTATTTTTGCAAACTATTTACATAGTTAATAATAGCTACACTACTTTTTAAAAAAATTTGAAGGCTTTACATTTATGTAGCCAAGGATCTCTAAAAGAATCACTTGATGAGTTTGAAATTTACAAGGGATTTAAAACCCAACAAAATGTAATTTTAAATGATAAACTTTCATTTAATTCAAATATATATATATATATATATATATATATATATATATATATATATATATATATATATATATATATATATATATATATATATATATATATATATATATATATATATATATATATATATATATATATATATATATATATATATATATATATATATATATATATATATATATATATATATATATATAAAACTGAAAACAAACAGTATGAGTATGTATCTACCTATAAAAATTTGCAAAACTGCAGTAGTTGCACAACTGCCATTTTATTCCACAGTAATTATTTTTGTGTCCATTGAAAAACGATCTATTCCAATTTATTCCTTGAGTTTCAAGATAACGGAAAAAAAAATTATTTTGAGATCATTTACAAACACGGTGATTTGATTGTTTATTAGTTTCCTTAGGTGTTTGCAATTATTTGTTTGAAATGTAAAACATATATTATGTAGTAAAGTTAAGCTAATATTTTAGAAATAATTTTGGAATACAGACTTTGTAGCTCAAGGGTGCCACCCTATCGACAAAGGGTGCCACATTACGACGGAAACCACTTTTCGTATACATTATTCAGCATATGTGTTTTCAGACCTGGTCGTTAAAGAATCATTCTTGCATGCTAAATAATATACCGTAAAAAAAAGTCAATATGGTATCTATAGGAATATTCAAAGCTATTGAGTAATTGTGGTGATGGTATTCAATGCTCAACATGTTGATTCGATTAATATTGTTAAAATTTTATTTCACGTAATAACTCAAAAATTTTAAAAAGTGTTTAAGGCATCAGGCATAAAGCACCTTTATATAGGACACATTTATAAGTTATCACAATTTATAAATTAAAATTATATGGATAACCTGGTTAAAATGGTTTCTAAGTGATTTATCGTTGAAAACATTGTGATGGTTTGTTTAAGTTTTTTACGGTCGGGTGTCACCCCAAAACGGGTGACACCCGGGGCGGACCGAACCCCCGCCCCCCCCTAGCTACGCCACTGTTTTTGTGCGAACCGAAAATTCCCTGTAACAATAACCTCAAATTCGATCGTCTTCCATTAAAAAACAAAATTTTAAGATACAACAAGCGAATGAGATGTCAACGTAGCAGCAACGATTCTGTTGGAACAAATTAAGTTGTAGTGACCGAATTTTTTTTTCAGTTTATATCTAGAAATAAACGATACAAAAATGGTCTAAGCGGCAGAATATCCGCTAGAAACAGGAAGACTTAATGTCCGTACAAATCTGCATACAAGTAGAATGGGATGTATCAGATTAGTTTTTGTTTATTGATTGTAGATAGCTCTACAGATATCCGACTTTTCAAAAGCTGATAGAAAATATGGTGATTACTAAAATTTTTTTTAACTACTATAAATATCCAAAAAAATGATGAAATAAAAAAACTAATGTTTTCGCTACAAATATGAACTTTTTTTCGAAATATAAATAAAAAGGTGCATTTTTCGTAAACGTGACATTACTAACATCAAGAGAGAACATTAAAAAAAAAACGTTTTAATAACGACAATTACTATCGTTAACCAAAAAATTGTCGAAAATAATTCATTTTAAATTTAAAAAACATCAAAAAATTATGTTTTTGTATGATAACGAATGAAAAGTCTATTTTCATCACGCTTAATGCCCTGTGAAAATGGTTTCTTTTACAACTATAGTGTAAAAAGAGTAACAAATTGTAGTTGCTATGGTTTCTCATATAATTTTACAAAGTTTTTTAAATAACGCAACCATGAAAAAATAGAATATGAATTTTTAATGTTATGTTGTCGATCTTTAATTTTATAATTTATAGTAAATATCGATTATAAATATACAATCATAGAAAAAATTGCATTTCCTACGCGAGATAAAAACGTTTTTCGTTCGTAAACATGTGCTAGCGCGTCTCGAACAAATGTTTACTCACGAAAAAAACAATGCTTTCATCTCTTGTAGGAAAATATGCTATTTTTTTTATATGTTTTATTTAAATTGAATTATTTTCGACAATTTATGGATATATTTCAAAACATTTACAAATACTAGAATGCACAATTACGAAAGATGCTAAATGATATGTTTTAAATTTAAAAGTAAACAGCCACCATTACTAGCACTAGTAATAACTTACTTACAAACAAATATCCATTTCTAGATTTTTGTTCTTTCCAAATCATAAAATCCAAATTGATTTGAAAAGGTGAAAAGAATTAAGCAGTAAGAACACAACATAAAAATGGAAATACCTAATTAATGAAAGAAAGAACGAAAAAATTTTAAAAAACTACAACATTCAAAAATAGAATATAAGTTGTGACAGTCAAATAAATCAGTAGAGTATATAAATTTCAACACTTAGCCCAGTCATTTTAGCGATCAACCTCGGAATGAGAGATAGTAAGCTGAATTTTCGTATATACCTTCATTTTGGCGTTCTAAAAATTACCTCTAAAGTCTCATAAAATCTCGTGTCTGCGTCGTAAGTTATTCAAGGTAAAAGATAACAAAAAACAGTTTTTCGTGATTATATTGGTTTCTTTTGCCCCAATTACGTTAATATTTATTATAAAAAATGTAGAGCATAAAATTTGCAACAAATTTGATCTGAAACAATTTCTCATGCGCTCAGCCGTTTTTGCGATAGAGGGCGGTGAAGTAGTTTTCATTTTTTCTTGACTCTGCTGCTGCATCAGCTGTTTGGCCACAAAATAAACACAGTTTTTTTTAAATCAAACACTTCAATTCTTTTTTTACGAGGTACACTGGGTGATAATAAAGGTTGATCTCCTTCTAAGCGTCGTTTCGATGCCGCTATGGTTTTTTTACTGATGTACACTTTTCGACACACAACATGCACATTCACAGAAGTTAAAATATTTAAGAAGTCTATGTGACCATCATTTCAATCGATACTTGTAGTTTTTAAGTTTTCAAGCCACGCATCACATTATCAAAATCACAAATCACCCATAATTTTCAAAATTTTACGTCCATCCTTGCCGAGATCGGAAAAAAACGACAATTATTCAAAGTTCAAGGTAATATTCACGGTTGACCTTGCATTACAATATGTATGGCTGTGCGCTTTGCACTCACCGCCTTCTATCGCAAAAACGGTTGAGCGCATGAAAAAATGTTTCAAAAGAAATTGGTCGCAAATTTTTTTTTTATTTTATTTTTATTTTATTTCTTAAAACGTCAAATATAAATTTCCGACAAGCAAAAAACATTCGAAAATTTTTCCGACAGAAATTTTCGAAAATACTTTCAATCATATGCTATTTTAAATTTTCGAACAGTTCTAATATTTCCGAGTCGAATTTTTATTCAATCATACCACCACAGGATTTTGTCGATTTTGATGATTAATTTATATGTAATAAAAAAAAATTAATCAATATTAATAATAATTGCTGTTTTAAAATTACGCTATCATTGATCAGACCTTCGCAGCAGACCTTCGCCGAGCTCGCAAAAGCGAAGCGAATGAAAAGTAAAATAATATATCTTAAAATATTTGACAGACAAAACAAAAACAAAAATGTATCAGATGAAGTGATGGTTGTGAGAGGGGTTGGTGGAGGGGTCTATCATTGGTCGAAGGTCTACAGGGTCGCAGAAGCGAGTGGAAAATAAAATACATTATTTTAAAATTATATATCTTAAAATATCTGGCTGACAGAACAAAACAAAAATCTATCAGGAGAAGTGATGGTTGGGGGAGGGGACTATTTTTGATCGAAGTTCGGCAGGATACCTTAGGTACATAGAAATTAACCATCAAACTAGGGATGCTGATATTATATCGATATATCGAAAATGCGATATTTTTTGCCTGATATATCGAAAATTATGATTGATATTTTTTCATTTGATACATCGATAGGTCGATATATTAATTACGATATTTTCGATATTTTAATATGGCAGCTTTGTATAAAGAAATGAATAGAAAACGGATAAAATGTCAAAAATATAACAGTTATTTGCAACTATTATCTTGATTTTGTACATAAAATTCACCCCAGACGAAATAGGTACAATGTCGTCTGCAATTTATGTGGGAATAATTACAAAACCAGTGGCAATACCATAAATAAATTTTTTTGTACTAAAATGACATATTTTTTAAACTTTTACTGCCTAATTTGTGGATTATCGATATTTTAAATATCGATATTTTTGGGTGATATATATTTGGACGATATTGATATTTCTTTTTTTAGCCGATTATATCGAAATCGATATTTTTAAAAATATCAACATCCCTACATCAAAATCGACAAAATCTAGTATTTTGAAAGATATTTTGATTTTTTTGTATTAAATATTTGTTTTCAAATGCCCACATCCTTTTTCGTAAGTATTTCCGCTCTTAACAAAATAATAAAAAAAATTTTATTAATAGCGCCTAAACTAGGATAAGGCCCATATTTTAAAGTAAGAATAGAACTATTTAAAAAAAACATTAAAATTTAATTGTAGTTAAAATTTTTGGTTAATTGTGAAAAATTAGAATTAAATCGTACTAAAATATTTAAAATTAAGGGCCATAACGACAGACGCAACTACAACTTTTAGTTGTAGTCACAGTTTTTTCAAAATTGATGTTCAAAACTGGTATTTTTAAACCACATTAAAACTACGAATTTAGTTGAGATTTTGATGGTATTTTTAAACGTAATTTAAAACTATAATTTTTACACAGCAATAATTAGAAATCAGTAATTATGTATTAAAATTTATTGCAATATTAATAATAATGTAACTATAGTAAAAAAAAATTAAATACAACACAAAATAATATTGATTTGCAAGATTAACAATTATTTAGAGTTTTCAATTATTTAGAATTTTTATAAAGAACACAGTTGAAATACATATTTATGTTAATGTTTCAAAATATTTTATTATAAAATATTATTTGACAACGTATTGATTTAAAAAAATCTATCATCGAATTTTAACCGTCAATTGTAAGTGTAAATTTAATCACCGATATCCATGACTAAATCTGCAACTGGGCTATTATTTTGAAAACGTACATTTTTTTGTTGATTTTTAAATTTTTAATTTTTAAAAAATCTGAAATTTTGATATGTTGTTGGCATTGACAAAAGGAAAAAAGTAATTTCTGCTTTTATTTTTTGTGTACTCGGAATCGGAGTTATGCGCGGTTGAATTTTGAGGCTTTTTCACGTAGTTTTTGGTAATGGTGGCAATGTTTTGTGAATAGGTGCCACAAATTTCATCCGACTTACGTATATTTTTGCAAGTAAAAAGGAAAATAATTGAATAATTGAAATAAGTAAGTTTAAAATTAATAACTTTTCTCTTTTCCGCTAGGCGGCGCGTAAAACCTTGGTTTACTTCAAAGCTCATATCTCAAAAAGTAGGCTTTTTTTTTTTTGTTTTTCACAAATTTTAAAGTAAACATATGCAGCTATGAAATTGAGAAATAAAAAGTCAGCAATTCAATATGGATTTTTTCTTACGATTTTTTAAAGTTTGGTATTTGAAAAATGCACATGTGTTTTTTTATTAAGTTAATAATCCTGTACTAAATGTGGATCTACTAAATTAAACATTTCATATTTTAACACCTGCAATAAATTTGAACCATTTTCTGTGCGGCTAAATGGTTAAAAACTTATTAAAAATTAATTTAAGTTAAGTGGTAAAATAAAGGAATTTAAATTATTAAAAGGGTGTGTAAAATGTTTATTCATTTTAAAAAATGTCTATTCAGCCCCTTTTTACTAATTAAAATCTCATTAGAGACTCATAATTTTAACATTTAAAATTCTAATGACGCCCACAAACGGTTTTTGACCAAATTATACTTGCATCCAATCAAAATATATTAAATTGTGCCTACCTAATTTTGCCTGATTCTACTTATGTCAAAACTATTTCAAGGGTATATATATATATTGATTGGATTGCCTTATAATCAATTATATTCCAAAATATTTAGAAGACATAACGTTTAGAAAAGATAATAATAGAAATGCCTTTCAAATTGTGCTGTAACTTGTACGGTCTCAAAAATCATCAGCGGACATCAAAAAATGTGAAACTGGTCCAGCTGTTATTCAAAAAGCTGCGACCCTAAATTTTACTTTGCGTGATGACCAGTTTATATGTGAAACATGTCGCACTTATATCTATAAAAATAAGGTAAATTTAATTATTTTATTAAAATGAATAAAAATTCATATGCAACTAATATTTTCTATACAGCAGCTTTCATGTTCGGAAGCTATTGATAGTGAAATTATTTCTATAAATCAGGATGTTGAAAATGTTCCAACGAACAAAAATATTCAAATACCTCCAGCATCTTTAGATCCATCACCAGTTTCGGTTGATACTATATCTCCACCAGTTCCTGAACTACTTAATGACATTTTAGAAGATATTAACAATGTTCTTGGAAGGTTAGCCGAATCTCCTATCAAACAAAATCATATTACAACAGGAAGTTATAAAAAAATTGCAAGTGTCACATCGGCAATAAGTCAAAGAATATTTCAAGTAGATTCAGTTAAAGTGTTATCACCAAACGAGGAATGTGAATATACATCATGGCTTATGAACCTTAAAAAAGAGTTTAAAGATGCCAGCTGTAAATCAAAATCAGTGTTTTTGTTGACAACTCTACCACGTAAATTTTGGTCAAATCAACGTATCCAGGATGAATTTAATGCATCAAGACGACTGGTAGAATTCGCCATGGATCTGTTGGAAACAGTAGGTCCTTACAGTTGGCCTCAAAGCAAACAAGTCCACAGTTTGTCACAAAATATAGTAAAACAAATTCAAACATACTTCTTATCAGAGGAAATTAGTAGAACAATGCCTGGCCTTAAAGATGTTGTTACTATTACAGAAGGATCGACAAAAATTAAGAAATCAAAGCGGTTGGTGTTATGGAACCTCACCGACATCTACGAAATGTTCTTGGAAGAAAACAAAGAACTCAAGGATTCCACTGTTTTTTACCGGATAACACTACACCCGATAAAATAATTGCCAAAATGTTTTCTTTTTCTGATGATCATAAATATTTCAATTTAAAGGCAAAAAAAAATATATAAATTAATTTTTTAATGTATTTATTTATAATATTGATTAAACTATAATGTTTATAGGAAAAATATTTTTTTAATGTTTTTTTCTAATGTTAGTGTTGGTGATGTTGAAATTATAACAAAATCTTCGATCATTGGGATCTCCAATTCTTATTCTGAATAAAAACCTGTTTCTCAATCGGAAATACACAAAAAATGGTTCAAATTTATTGCAGGTGTTAAAATATGAAATGTTTAATTTATTAGATCCACATTTAGTACAGGATTATTAACTTAATAAAAAAACACATGTGAATTTTTCATATACCAAACTTTAAAAAATCGTAAGAAAAAATCCATATTGAATTGCTGACTTTTTATTTCTCAATTTCATAGCTGCATATGTTTACTTTAAAATTTGTGAAAAACAAAAAAAAAAAAAGCCTACTTTTTGAGATATGAGCTTTGAAGTAAACCAAGGTTTTACGCGCCGCCTAGCGGAAAAGAGAAAAGTTATTAATTTTAAACTTACTTATTTCAATTATTCAATTATTTTCCTTTTTACTTGCAAAAATATACGTAAGTCGGATGAAATTTGTGGCACCTATTCACAAAACATTGCCACCATTACCAAAAACTACGTGAAAAAGCCTCAAAATTCAACCGCGCATAACTCCGATTCCGAGTACACAAAAAATAAAAGCAGAAATTACTTTTTTCCTTTCGTCAATACCAACAAAATATCAAAATTTCAGATTTTTAAAAAATAGTTGTTTTTTTTTCGATGTACGTTTTCAAAATAATAGCCCAACTACAACTTTAATCTACATTTAAAACTGATGATTTAATGTGGTTTAAAAATACCAAAACTGACACTTTAGTTGTAGTTGCGATTTTAGTTGGGTTTGTCGATATGGCCCTAAGGGCCATATCGACAGACGCAACTACAACTTTTAGTTGTAGTCACAGTTTTTTCGAAATTGATGTTCAAAACTGGTATTTTTAAACCACATTAAAACTACGAATTTAGTTGAGATTTTGATGGTATTTTTAAACGTAATTTAAAACTATAATTTTTCGAACGCACAGCAAAAATTAGAAACCAATAATTATGTATTAAAATTTATTGCAATAATAATAATAATGTACCTATAATAAAAACAATTTAAGTTGTCAAAACAATATTGATTTGCATGAAATAACAATTATTTAGAGTTTTCAATTAGTTAAAATTTTTATAAAAAACACAATTGAATTACACATATATATTAATGTCTCAAAATATTTTATTATAAAATATTATTTAACAACGTATTGATTTAAAAAAATCTATCATCGAATTTTAACCGTCAATTGTAAGTGTAAATTTAATCACCGATATCCACAACTACAACTTTAATCTACATTTAAAACTGAAGATTTAATGTGGTTTAAAAATACCAAAACTGACACTTTAGTTGTAGTTGCGATATTAGTTGGGTTTGTCGATATGGCCCTAAATATCTTAAGAAAACGAAAGAACGCCTCTTTGTAAATTTGACATATTTTAGAGCTATCCCTACCTTAAAAAAAAGTTAAAATTCAATTGAACTTTGACCTACCCTATGCGCTAACTATGCACTTAAAAAAAATTCTATAATGGTGCTTTCCAAACGACGACTTATTTGTGGAACGTAACTTATTCTAAAATTATTCGAATAAGTATGTTGGTGAGGTGACTAATGTCGAATTCTTTTTGTCCAGAACGAAAAAGTGATTTTTTTTTCATAAAAAGAACATGAAAAATTATGATCCAGTTTTGTAGTTGTATTTGTGAACTGTCATTGAATATTTTTGTAATTAATTGTATTTAATTAATTAGTTTGTTGTTAATTTTTAAATTAAAACACTATTTAAACAATCCTCTTATTTAAAAAGTAACTATTTACTATTCAAAAATATAATAAGTAAATGGCGTTTTGTTTGTTTACTAATTTTGACAGATTTTTTAAATGTATTTGTATTCTTTATTGTATTTTATGGTTGCTTTAGCAAAAAATCTAGATTCAAAAAAATATTTTTAGGACAAAAAAATCACTTTTTTTGGTTAAATAGAAGTAATAATGTCGTAATGTAATGTCAAAAAAAAATTGATCTCAGATCAAAAAGGGGCGTGTTAGAGCAATTTTTTTGGCAAAAAGAATTCGACATTATTTTGTATATCTTTTTCCATAATTTAATCTGATATATGTCAAATATACTTTTTATTTTATTTATGTCGAATTCTTTTTGTCCAGAGTGAAAAAGTGATTTTTTTTTCATAAAAAGAACATGCAAAAACATGATCCAGTTTTGTAGTTGTATTTGTGAACTGTCATTAAATATTTTTGTAATTAATTGTATTTAATTAATTAGTTTATTATTAATTTTTAATTTAAAACACTATTTAAAAAATATTTTATTTAAAAAGTAACTATTTCACTATTTAAAAAAATAATAAGTAAATTTCGTTTTGTTTGTTTACTAATTTTGACAGATTTTTTAAATTTATTTGTATTCTTTATTGTATTTTATGCTTGCTCTAGCTAAAAATCCAGATTCAAACAAAAGTTTTTAGGGCAAAAAAAAAATCACTTTTTTGGTTAAATAGAACACGCAATGTCAAAAAAAATTGATCTCAGATCAAAAAGGGGCGTGCTGGAGCAATTTTTTTGCCAAAAAGAATTCGACATTAGTTAATATCTGTCACTAATTTGATCAAATGTTTTTATAAATCAGATTTAAACTGACATAATTATAGACATTATTGTCTTGAATGATTTTTTTGACATTTTTAATATGGCGGCAAATAAGTAATAAGTATCAAATAAGTCGTTGTTTGAAAGCACCCTAAGTATCAAATAAGTCGCCGTTTGGAAAGCAGCCTAAGTTGCTTCACAAAGTGAAGCCTGCTCAGATCTATAAACCTCATTTACTGTAACAAACAAAAACGGACAAACTTAAGAGCTTAACACAAAATTTATATTTTTTAAATAAAATTTAAAGTTACCTGTTTTCCATATTCAAAAATAATAAGAATTCCCATTAAAATTCGTTTCAAGAAAATCGTTAAGTTCATTTTTGACTGTTTTTCGTCTTTTCCTCGCAGTTTAAAAAATTAAACAATGTTTTCTTCTCAGTCAAAGAATAATTTCTATTATAATTGCTATAAATACTTTCTTTTTACTCAAATGTTTCAATCTTATATTTTAATGGCAAAAAAAATAATATTGAAATTTAAAACAATAAACAATGAAAGTTATTTGTGTTCGCTTTTCATTTTATCACATGAGTTTTTTCTTCAATTTTGTTCGTATATATTGATAATGTCCAATTCTTTCTTCTCTAATTGTATCATACAAAACCCACCCCGGCATTAACACGGAGGCAGTGTGATAAATTTATAAACAAGCACTTAAACGTCTTAAAATGAATAAAAACAACAACAAATGTAAACAAACATGCACACAATATTCACATGAGAAAACTTAAAATAATTTTCCTTTAATTTTCTTTTTTGTGTTTTTTATTTGGATTTTACTGTTTTTTGAATGTCTGATTAAGAGAAATAAATAAGAAATAGTTTTGTTTTTCTTTGCTTCTCACTTACAATGTTTTTAAGGTTGATTGTAAAAATGTTTTCAATTTATGTTACTTTATATCGTCGCTTTAATAATGAAATGGCGTATACGCAAAAGTATAGTTTCGAGATATTTGAGTTTAAAGTTTGATGTGCGCATGCATTTGCATGGACGTTAATTTATAATTTATTAATTTTTACCCCCAGTCATAAAATAATTCGAAAATGTAAAAACGCCAATTCAAAGATACCCTTATGGGGAATGCAGCGCACCTATTATATAAAAACAACGTATAAATAGCATACGTTGTTTCATTATTAAAGCGACGATATAAGACGATTAAATTGAATTGCATTGAAATATGCTTTGTTTTTGTTACTTGTTCGTTTTAATATAAGAAAAAATATTTTATTTTTTCGCTAAGAAATTAACTAAGAAATAAAATAATAATAAACTTAAAAAAAATATTTATGTTCTTGGATAATAAATAAAAATAAAAATGTTCCTGGTAGTTAAAACTATGACGAATATTGCATTGATTGCTTTATAATTTAATTTAAATTTGTTTTATGGAAATAAGTTTGAGTGAAAACGTGATTTCTAGGGTTCTGTTTTATAAAGAAGATAAATTTGTTCTATGAATTTTGTGCATTGGCTTTTCTCATATATTTCAACCATTCAACCATTACCAAACCAGTCACAAAAGAAACAAGAGTATCAATCAAACCAAATTCAATTCAATTCAAATTCAAATAGGTGACTTATTTGAAATTTTTTTTTCATAGAAAAATCTAATTCGATTTGACAGTGTCAAATATTTTTATGTTTGTTTACAAAATGGTTTTAAGCAATAAAATTTCTTTTTCGATCCCTAATAAAATAATGTAGTAATTTAAAATGAAAAAAAGAAGTTTTGTAAACTCTTTAATTGATCAAATTAAATAAATCGTTCTAATTAAATTTTTTTCGAATTTGCTTTTTGTTGCTGTCAAAATAAGAAAGCTAAATCATTTAGAATAGCTTTTAAATACTTATTTAAAATGGCGGTAAATAAGTAAGTCTACATAAATAAGTTTCAAATAAGTCGTCGTTTAGAAAACAGCCTTAATTTAATTTAGATTTATTTTAAATTAGAGAGATTTCATATCCACGATCATGGAACGCTGATATTATTGAGCGCATGGGGGATCAGGGTTTGTTGGTATCTTAGGTATGCGGGCGGACGAACTGTATTAAGTCAACGGTAACAAACTCAAGTTATGCAATAGTCCTTTATGATAGCACACTATTACTTGTTATTTATTCATTCATTCATAAACAATTCATTTAAAGATCAAGAAATATGCCACCAGCTGGATTATTGACAAGTGTCAACTCCAAATATTTATTAATTTATTTTTATTTTTCCCCATCATATCATGAAATATTGGCATATCCTGTGTCATAATTTGTTATTTTTAGGCTTTATTACTTAGTTATGCATTCTTAAAAATAACATAAAAAATATCATTCCATAAACTCTTCAGAACGCATGTTGTTGTGGAACCTCAGTTTTCGAAGGTTTTTATGTGTTGATGTGACACATATTGTAAGTGCCTCTTTCTGTAATTCTTTCACAAACCGAACGAATTTGGACAAAATCTGACCGACACATTTTTGATTTTGCTGAAATTTTTTTTACAGGTTTTATATCGAAAAAAAAGACGAGTTCGAGGATTTTTTTTTTTTGAAAATAAAGCGGTTCTAAATTTCGAGAATTTCGTGATTTTTGGCTTGACGAGCTATTTTCAAATATTCATAACTTCGGTTTTATTAAAGAAACCTTCCGTTTGTTTTAATTTAAAGTTAAAAGATGGTAGTTTACAAAAAAAATTAAAATTAATAGAAGTTATTAACAATTTTCGATTGTTATAAACAAATAAAATGTTCAAATCGAATCTGTAGTCATTGCCCTACCCACGAAATGATTTTTTAGTATGATCATCATATTCTACGTTTCATTTCCTATCAAAAAACTATTTTTAATTAGTGGAGAAAAGATTTTTACTGTTAGAAATAATAGTACATTATTTAATTAGGAGCTAAAGTGATACTTTTTGTGTTGAGTCTATAATTTGACAATTATAGACGAAACACAAAAAGTCACTTTAGCAGCGAATTAAATACAATGCTTTTTCGGCAAACGTTTAAATTTTTTATAAATATGAAATTAATACATCAAACTTTTTATAAATATGAATTTTTATCGTCATAATTACTTCCAAAAAAGAGAAAAAAACATTTAAATTTGTATGAATAAAATTTTTTTATCAAAGCAGCCTTTTCAAAATTTCATAATCCAATTGAAATAGTTGTTATTTTGTTGTCATAGCTATACAATAATTCCAAATTTCATTATCCAATGAAACTGTTTGTAATGATTTGTTGTCATAGTAACATACAATAATTCAAAATATCATAATCCAATGAGAAACAACTTATTTTTTGTTGTCATGGTTATACAATATGTTTGAAAAATAACAAACTAACAAATAACAAATGCTACTTTACAGCCTCCGTAATATAAATAAACTAAAAATGGCGTTACTTTTGCTGTCAGGCTAAAAAGTAAGACTTTAGCTAACTTCCTAGCGGCAGTAAAGTTAAACTTTAAAGCCGTTTCCCGAAAAATAAATTTATCGAGCGCGGGACAACAAAAAATTCCATATATTGGTCTTTTACATACCAAACAGATTAGGACAAAATGTGACTAATGCTGTGTGCCTCAAACGACTAAACAAACTAAATTAAATAAACTTCTAAAGCTTCTGCTATTGTTTCATAGTAGGGTATTGTTTCAAGTCACGACGTGACTTTTGGATAACTTTTCATTATATTGTTAATGGTAAATGGAGTGATGTACTAGTAGAACAAATACTCTCAAAATAATTTTATTAATTTAATTAATTGTACTCTTGATGTACGTCTCTGTTTATTTTGTTAAATACGTCTTTTATTTAACAAACGAGATTTAAAAATCACAACAGTATATTTGTATTATAATTTCATTATTATGGAATACATATTATTATTTAAAGAGATTCGTTTACATTTTAGTTCTTGTGTATTGTTAAAACTATATTTATATTGAACATTTTTACTAAACTTTGACGTTTCCTTTAGTTTAGTCTAATTAAATTAATAAGCACAGATAATGCATGGTTTCCATTATGGCTAAAGCGAAAAAATTATCCAAATTTAAAAGAGAAAGAGAAAATTCACCGTTTGCATGAAAGAGATGCACTATGATTTTTTCAGTTACTTTTGGACGTCCAATTTGCAATATTTCAATTCAACACTCCGAAATTGGACGTCTAATCCGAAAAAAGATATGCTCTTTCGGAATAGCAAATGTCAAAATTAAAAATATTGCGGAAAATTCGAAAAGTTAAAAGTTACTAAATAAACAATTTATAATTATAATATTAAATTTTTAAAATACTTCACTTTTAGTTCACAAAAATTAAACAAAACCGAAATTAACCGTGTTTTTTTATTAATAAATTTATATGTAAATAAATATTAATAAATAAAATAAAATAAATTTTGCGAACTAAACTGAAGTATTTTCAAAATTTAATATTACTAAAATATGTTTCCCCAAATAGTATCGCCCGCTTCTATAATATAAGTATAATTAGGTAATCATTAAAATGTATTTTGTGTTTATCCTTAACTAATTTTTGAAATTTTAACATAACAAGACATAGACTGGCAATGGAGTTTGTCGATTTCGAAGAAAATCCGGGTGATTTTGGTGGTAATAAATTTTTAGAAATTTGACATGATAAAATTAATTTTATTTTATTTTCAGAATTCTCCATGCAAGAAGAATATCTTCTTTCGGAGCCCGAAGATTTGGTTCAAAATGGGAATTTTCTAATAACTTTTATTAGTTTTAATTTTTTTTGTAAACCAACTTTAAAACAAAACAATTTAGAGGTTTCTATCTTTAATAAAACCGAAGTTATGAATATTTGAAAATAACTTGTCAAGCCAAAAATCACGAAATTCTCGAAATTTGGAACCGCTGTATTTAAAAAAAAAAAATATATCTGTTTTTTCGATATAAAATGATATAAAAGCCAAATCGAAAATGTGTCAGTCAGAAAGGTGTTCGGTTTGTAAAAGAATTACTCCTATACAACACATTTTATTCCAAAAAATTTATAAAACTAACAATTACAATGTATAATAATACATTTTGTTACAAGAGATAAAAATGGTGTTTTTTCGTGAGTGAAAATTTCTTCACAAGACGCGTCAACGTCGAGTGAGGCATATCGCGAACGTAAAACGATGGTAAATATATATAATAGCATTTTAATTAATAAGTGTTTAATGTTATAGTTTATGTATTTGCAAACAAAAGTTTAAAATTCAAACGGGAATTTTTAATTTGCGAGAGAATAAAATTCAATTTAAACAAGAATCGATTACAATACTTTATCCTCTGACAGAGGAGGGTTGTTAGTCCAGTCATTTTAGAAGTTTCAAGCCCCAATCTGCGGAAAAATTCCTAGTGAGCTGAATATTTGTACACACCTTTATTACAGCATTTTAATGCATATATATTATATACGAAAAATCAACATTGATATCATGCCGGATAAAAAAGTTATTAAGGTCGAAAGGTCGTAAAAATCAGTTTTCCGCAAATATCTCGCGACCTATTGCTCGGAGGTCAATAGAGAGGTCATAACAAAAATTGTTCATCGTGCAGTTATCTACAAAAAATTCTGTTGCATTTTTTTGTAAAATCAACCGTTTTTGGAGTAAAGCGCTGAAAAAGTAACTAGAATGCATTTACATGCGGTATTGTATATCGTACACCAAGACGTAAAGTCAGTTACTTTTTATTCATGTTTTCAAAAACTTCCATCTGATGCTCGGGTGTTTTGTGAAAAATATACTTATGTAATAGAGGATTGAGAAAAAAACGACATCCACTGGCAGATGTTTCGTATTTTATTGTTATCGTTTACTGATATTAAAAAACTTATTGAGTGGTTTGCTTTACATAAGCGTTTTCCAACTTCCAATCAAATAGTTTCTGTATCAACAGGAATTGTTGGCAATAGTAAAATTAACTGTTATAATGCCAACGAAATTGGTCTGCAGTCAATTAAAAAAATTATAAGAGTAACATTCAACAATATTACATTAAAACGCTCTGACAGAGTTCCGCCGTTATCATCAGTTAACATTTCTATCATGGTTCATAACTGCCAGGTAACCATCGTCCGATCCTTTATTGCTGTTTCAACGAATTAGTTTAAATAAAAAAATTGGTGAAAATCTTTGTGAGTATTTACAATATTTTTTTTTCTTTAAAATAAAATGTGTTGTGTAATAGGGTTTAGAATTTATGTGTCACAACAACACATAAATACCTTTTAAGACCTACGACCAGTCCTAGGTCCCACAACAACTGGCGTTCTAAGGTGTTGATTAACGCTTTTTTTAAACCTCTGCGGGTCGAAGCCACCTGAGACTAAGGGTTCCGGCAAACTATTCCATTTGTACGCAGTTCGGACAAAGAAGTCTCTCTGCAATCTGCCAGTATGACAGCGCGGGATCTCGACCGTTTCACTGGTTGCGGTAGCCAATTGTCGAGTGGAACGGGGGTAAAAATAAGTTTGAGGCATGATGCCGCTGATTTCATCTGAGCACTGTTGATGACGATATTTGTAAAAAACAGCGAGGTCAGCAACAGTGCGACGATGTTGTAGGGAATCAAGTTTTGATATCAAAGCTCGAACACCCACAATTCGTAAAGCCCACTTGTGATCAGAGTCCAAGAGGGCCAATATGGAAACAGAAGCAGCACCCCAAACTTGATAACAGTACTCCATATAGGGACGAATATAGGAGTTATAAACACGGAGCTATTGGTATGGAGTGAAAAATTTTTTGCATCTATTTAGGAGGCCGAGTTTTTTGGACGCGCTTTTTGCCATCGCCATTACATGATCGCTAAAAGAGTAGGTCATTTGAAACTGTGACACCCAATAAACGAATGTTTTTACAATCACTTATTGGTTCATCACACATCTGAATAAAATATCTTTGAGGAACTCGGTCTTTGATCTGGAAACAATCAACAGCTGTGTTTTGGTATAGTTTAAATTGACCAGGTTTTGGTCACGTTTATGGCAGCGTCTCTCCAGGCGGGATTAATTCGTTCGTGCATTTTACCTTTTGAAGGAAGGGGCTCGAACAACTTGTGCAAAACTATTTATTGGGTTGCTGGTGGTTTTCAACAATTCGTTGATATAAATCAAAAATAGGGTTGGGGACAATACTGAGCCTTGAGGTACACCAGCGTTAATTAGTTTAGACTCAGAAAAAAATCTGTCTAAGGAGACCAAAATGTATCGGTTGGATAGAAAATTTTGAATCAGCTTCACAACATTGGGATGAAAAGCATACGCAACGAGCTTGTTGATTAAGTTGGCATGCCAGACTCGATCGAATGCCTTGAAGATGTCTAAAGCGATAACGTATGTTTCACCACCTTTATCAAGTATGTTGTTCCAACAATGCGCTACATAGTTTAATAGATCGGTAGTTGATCTTTTGTTTCGAAAACCGTATTGGCTGTCGGATATCAAACAATTTTCTTAAAAAAATTTTGAAATGTGTGTATTAATATAATGCTCGTAGACTTTGGATATGACCGATAGTAAAGCTTTTGGCCTATAATTTGATATATCGGATTTTGGTCCCTTTTTGGGGATGGGCTGGACATTGGCCAACTTCCAGCACGAGGGAAATATACCAGATTTGTAGGATTGGTAGAATACTTTAGTCAAAGTTGGTGCAAGTTCTTTGGAAAAGGTTTTTAAAATAATGGGTAGAATATTGTCCATTCCTGAGGCTTTGTTGATGTTTAACCCCTTTAAAAGTTTAGCGACTATTTTGGGTTTGAAGTGAAGTTCATTCATATTAACTCCTGAAGACTGGATTTGGGGTATTTCTTTAGGAGTTTCCAAAACAGTGGAGTTCAGAGTAAAGCGTTCAGCGAACAATATGAACTAAGTCCAATGTCCATATCCAACAGCATACTGTTTGATAATGTTGACAGAAAAACTCAAAAGTCAAAAATATACGTCTACTTCGAGCCAATTAATTATCAACTATGTAGTTTGTGATTGTGATAATGCAACATACATAATTGATGGTGAATTTCTTATTCATCGTGTGGCAAAAAAAAGATACAGTTAATATTATCATTAACATATTACACTAGTTTACAAGAAAATTCTCCCTGAATAAAACCCAACTTTTCCTATAGATTTTGACCTGCATATCGACATATCATATTCTTTTTTTAGGTTAGCTCTTGTTTTTGAGATATTCGTCTTAGTTGTTCCATGGCTTTGATATTTTTACTGGTATCGGAGTTAACATAAAAAATGACAACAGTATTTTTACCGAAATTGTTCGAGAAATAACACTAGGTAGTTTACAAATTTCGATCTTTTTTTGTCTCCCTGACAAAAACCCAACTTTTCTTGTGGATTTTGAACTTCTGAGCACGAATATCATATTCACATTTTAAATTTAGCTCTCGTTTTTCAGATATTCATGAAAAACCAATTTTTCGGCGAACAAAAAGGTTATTCCGGTTTTTGGATAGCATATTTTACAAAACAAACAAATTAAATATTAATGAAACAAGTGCATATAGTAAAGATACTACAAACCGAAATTGTTCGATAAATAACACTAGTTTACAAATTTTGATCTTTTTCTGTCTCCCTGACAAAAACCCAACTTTTCTTGTGGATTTTGCCCTGCTGAACACGAATATCATATTCATTTTTTTAGTTTACTCTAGTTTTTTGAGATATTTATGATAAACCAATTTTTTCGGTGAAAAAAGTGTATTTCCGTTTTTGGATTGTATATTTTACAAAACAAACAAATTCAATGTATTAATGAAACAAATGCATACACGGTTGAAAATATTGGTATGAAATTGGTAAAAAATGGTATTTATATAAATCCATAAAGAAATGGTATTAGTTAAATAAAGTTCGATGGTATAAAAGTTCATAAATAGATCCATATAAATTGCATATATTTATGTATAAAGATCATTTATTTGCATTGGTATAAATTATATATCATAAGTTTATGAGTTTCGTAAAATAAAAATTGGTATAAATTATATACCATGAGTTTATTGGTTTGGTATAATAAAAATTGGTATAAATTACATATTATCAGTTTATTAGTTCGGAATATAATCCATATGTATTAAATTTATACCTATACTTTATACGTGTCTTTTAATAAATATAATCTATAAATTTTATACCTACCATTATAAAAGTTCTAAACCAAACGGTATAAAATATATGCCAATTTTTTTTATGTTAATTAAAATACATTTTTTTTTGTTTTTCATTTTTATTTTCAAAAAATTTATATATAACAATGCGTTTTTCTTAATATTTTACTTAACATTCTTTTTGTTAAAATGTATGTTTTTTGGTTTCTCGCGATGTCGTTTTACAATATGTTTCATGATTTATTATGTAGGCTACCTGAAACACGTAAGAAAAAACAACTCGTCTAAGCATGGATCAGTACATATTTACTTTAAAATTGAACCGAAGCACACATTGTTTGACATTACGATATTGTGGATTATTTTATTCAATTCAATTATATCAAAAACTCTTACCTGCATATAGAAAATCAAAGTAATCCAAATCCGCAGTGCTGGTTGAATCCCCGAATTTATTTACTTGCCCTACGCGTGCATTTATGTCATGCAAAAATGTAATAAAAATTCGCTTTTATTTTCAATATGACTGCACACACCTTTGTTCAGAAATGAAATTTTATTCAATTTCTATACCAAACGCAATAAAAATAATGGTACTTTTTGTCATCGTATACTAATTTGGTATAAAAATGGTTATTTTCAATTTATAAATCTCCATACTTTATAAGATTAGAAAATAAATTTAATACCAAGCATATAAATGCTGCGCGGCAAATTGTAACTAACTGTATTTTTATCCCGGTTTATATTATTTGGTATAGAATTGGGAACTTGAACATATTACACTAGTTGGATATAGAAATGATGTTGTTTCAATTTATATTCCTCCATACTTTATAAGATTAGAAAATAAATTGTATACCAAACATTGATAAACGCGGCGCGGCACATTGAAATAACAGTGCTTTTAACAGAGTTTATATTATTTGGTGTAAAATTGGGAAGTTCAATTTATAAACTATCTGAATACTTTGCACTTTATAAAATTCAATACCATTTTTCGCATTCATATACTTTATAAAGAGAACGTTATTAAAAAAGTATCAATTTTAGACTAAAATTTTCAACAGTGTAGTAAAGATGCTAACAAACAGTTTGAGCTTTTTTTTGTAAAAATCATCAAGGATTCTGGAAGTTATACGCGAAAAAAGTTGAAAAAAAATCAAAAATCTATTTTTTTTTTAAATTTTCTATATTCAACGCCATAAATTTTGAACAAGCAATGATTGCAAATTTTTTTAATTTTTTGAAGCGTATGGTTTTTTTTGTGACACATTAAAAATATAAATAAAATAAAACACAAAATAAGTAGATTTTTCTATGAAATCTACCTAAAACAAAACATGAATATATGAATACACATTAAATGAGCTTACAATCGATTTGATTGCGCGTCTTTTAGTTAAAAAATAAAATATTTGAACGTTGGGCAGTACAGCATTAGATGTTTACATCGAGTGAGTCTATCAATGCTACTACATCAAGAGTTGAGAAACGGATGTGTGAGATGTCGCCATTGTATCGTCGAATTGGACACACAATTGAAATGTGTTTTATGGTTTTTTGTGGAGCTCCGCAGTAACGTGATATCGTTGATTACCTTTTTATGTTCACGCATGAGCGCCATGCGAGCGTCTGAGTGCAAGTGGAGCGATATTGCTTAACACAGGGAACCAAGGTAAAGGAGTGGACCTGATAGTACCACTTATAGTACGCATCGCGGCATGCAGCTGGCAGTCAACTTTTTGAGTATGTGTGCTATTCAACCAGACTGGTGCGCCATACAGCCACTGAGTGAACCAGACTAAGAGCACTTGTGCGGAGGGTAGCTTGAGTAGCACCCCATGTCAAGCCTGCCAATTTGTGTAATATATTGTTTCTCGTTTTAAGTTTTTTTGACGGATTCTCTAGGTGGAGTTTAAAAGAAAGAGTTCTATCGAGAGTAATACCCAGGTACTTTGGCTGTTGATTGTATTTAATGACAGTGCCGTTAAATAACACTGATAGTTCGTTTTTTGCCAGTTTGTTGTTTAAGTGGAAACAAGAACTCTCGGATTTACTTAGATTAGGAAATAAGCTCCACGTTCGAAAATAGTCATTCATTATAGCCATGGTCAGTTGAGAGCAAATCTTCCAAGACACCCATATCTTTGTTTTGAGTGGCCAGGGTCCAATCATCAGCGTAACCAAATTTCTTTGATGTTGTGTTAGGAATGTCATGAATGTACAAATTAAAAAGTAATGGCGCCAGGACGGAACCCTGTGGCAAACCATTGTTAAGTATTTTGGGCCCACTGCAGGAATTATTTAGATGAACATTAAATACATGATTACTCAGCATCCCGAGCAGAAATTTGTCAGGGCTGAAGTAAGGCCCTGATCAGGTTTGCCCTAACCCGGATCAGACTTTGGTAGGGCTGCCTGATTGGGCCTTGATCACGAGTGTAACGCTTTTGCCCTATCAGGTCCTGATTGGGATTACCGGATCAGACCCTGATTGGGATAATCGGATCAGGCCCTGATTGGGGTATTCGGACCAGACCCTGATATATTTATATATTATATTCATAAATTAATCAAATTAAAATAAAAAAATTTTAATCGAAAAAATTAAAACATACATACCACTTTAATCACTATTATTATAGTCTTTCAGCCGAGAAGCGATAACTAAAATATACATGAAACGATTTTAACTACATATTTCTGAAATGGATAATACTCTAGTGAATTTTAACCAATTGAAATTTCAGGTAGGGGTCAAATACGAAAAACCTGATCAGGGCCGGATATATTCAAATAAGGTTAACCCTAAAAGGGTATTCTAAATCAGGCCCGGAAGAGACCCACATCAGATTGCCCTAATAGGGATTGCCTTGTAGGACTGACCAGGCCCTGATCACGCCCTGACTGTATACAGGTTTTCCCTAACTAATTTCTGCTCGGGATGTTGTTAATTAAACGTGAGATGGTGCTACAGGGCATTGGATTGAACAGCTTATATATAATCGTAATTCGCCAGACCGTGTCATATGCTGCAGTGTGATCGATGAATAATGCGCCTGTTTTTAATTGATTTTGATACCCAGCTTCGATATATGATGTTAAAGAGATCAGTTGGTCAGTGTAACTGCGATTGAGACGTAAACCAGCTTGTTCGACTGGGATCTGGTCATTCAAGGTTATTCAATTTATAGCAGGTGCTCAAAAGAGCAATTGGGCGAAAGCTTCCTGGTTCATATTCCGGATAAGACACTTAACTTCCGGATAAGACACTAGATATTGGATTAGCATAATAATTGAGAACTGTTTATAGTTGTTTTCTCGGTATTTTGAAAAAAGGTTTTGCCTTCTGGAGAAGCCCCTCCTTTTTATAGCTGAAAGTTAAACAACAAGAATAAAAATTCTCTTGATGCATGAAAACATTAATTCTTCCTTCAATTATTTGTTGTGTAGGAAAACGGAAAATATATATGACAATAATCAAATTGAACAAAACGTACAAATTTCATTCAAATATAATTTCAATTGTCAGGATCAACCAATTAATTACCTTTAACAACTATAAAAATATTGTATGAACGCAGTAATGTTACTTTAACATAGTTGAAAATTATGACTACGACTTTTTGTATTTTTTCTATAATGAATTTTTTTATAATCGAAGAGCTAATTTCCTGTAAAATAACATTAAAAAAATCATTTACAGGTTTCATGTTTCCTGTTTAATTAGATACAATAATCCGGATGCAAAACTTGATAAAATTGTACTTATGATCACGAATTTTTATTTTATTCTCTAATAACGGCAAATTATTATTTGTGAAGTTTGATTTTGTAAAGATAGTAGTGAAATTATGCAATGTCTATGTTGTGTGTCTAGCAATCATACTCACGTTTATATGCTTAAAACATTGTGGAAATACTTTTTTTCATCGCAACGAACGCCTGAGGAACCTTGTATGAAACTTTGTTTAAATTTATATCCTGTGAGTTTATTTATCAGTTGGAAATGCTTAGCAGCTGCAATAATTAAATATCTGAAGAAACTATAAGCTGATATAGGAAAAGAGGATTATGGAGAATGGAGATATTTTTTTAAGGTCCCTAAGCAATCGTTGTTTTCAAAATTTAAATTATTTATAGTCAAAATCATTTTCGGAAACTCGATTTTCATTCATGGACGTCAGCAGCATTTTTCCGAGAGAGGTGGGCAAGGTTAGAATTATTTTTTGATATATGTACCTTTTAATAATATGTTTTCTCCTAGGCTAAAGCCAAGTATGTTTCGAGAAAGCTTTTTTGATTTCAGTTGTTTTGTTATGGTTTTTAGAAGCTATTATTTTTGTTTTAGATTTTTAATGTTTCTTTTATAATTCTAACTTCACCACAATTGAAATTTAAGTGAAGTAATGCAATCTATCGAGTTTATCTATATTTTTAGTACGGTTTACAACAGTTCCGCATCCCAACTAAAAGTTTTTCACTGTCGGTAATCATTTTTTTTGCATTTTTTCAGCGTCTTTATTCAAACTGAAGCCTATTATATTGAGTGATTATGATGAAACTTATGCAAAAGTTTCAATTAGTGTGAGAAGAAAATGATCAACTTTTGGAACACATCAATCAAAGTGCGGTAGTTTTACCATACAACTGCTCACTTTTTACACTTTGCATGATAAAGAACTGAATAGTTTTTGGATGATATTATTGAGGGTCTCCCTAACACTTGTTTTTTTGAAACTTTAATAACATCATGCTCTTTATAATTGATTTTGATTACACTTAGCAAATATCCTTTAAGTATGATTTGTAACAGTTCTGTTGCCCAACTTCCGGTTTGTCACTTTTTTACTTTTCTTTTTTCTATTCGTACTTTTTCTATTCGTACAACAGAATTTCTGTCTGTTGGGATACTACAGCTTTGTTCAATAAACTAATTTTGATCAATTTTTAGCAAAGTATGGAGATTTATATGAGAAGGAGCTGAAAAGCGTTTTAGCTATAATGAGCAATGTGGTTGGGGCCACCGAAGTTGGATTTATAATTAGAATTACGCGCAATCTTTGACAATAGTTAAATAGTTAGCAATTAGCTAAAGTACTTGTTTGATGTATAAAAGCTTACTATAATATATCCAAAACATTTTGTTCCAGAGCTGAGGTGAAGTCAGCCACAGCTGATCATTGTCGTCAATATTTTTTATTTTATTTCCAAATTTTATTATCTCGAACTCGAAGTTTTCTGGAAATAATGTTTTGAGCCTTATGTAGGCAAGAGCATTATCTCTCAAGAGCCTGCAAAATCTGAAACAAGAAATCGATGACAGAAATATGGAAATTCTACTATGATGAATTTCATTGCAACAAAGCCAAGTAAAATTCAAATCAAGTAAGTGATAACAATATCTAGCTCGAAACCATATATATAACATTGAAATGAAATTATATCTCTAGTGATAAACATTAGAGTTAAAACACGGAGCAACGGAATTGTTAATCTATTTTGTCTCTGTTGAGGCATTCACATAATGATCATTTTATTTTGTTTTCATTTTGGAATTTAGTTCGTATAACATTTTAGCGCAGCGGTAACAAAAGAAGTTCTATTTTGTAAAGATGAAAAAGCGCATATAAATTTTAAATCAATTTTCTCTAGCTCTTTAAATTCTTTCGGCAAAAAAGATTTTAAAATTAATTTTAATTCAAATAAATTCTATATTTCTTTTTCTTTTTATACACTTTCATAATTTTATGAGTAAATAAATCAACTCCTCAAACTGTTTTTTTTTCATTGGGTTTGTAATTCGATATTCAATATCTGGACTCTCTAATATACATATACTGTAAGTAAAAAAATTCAATTGTATCCGATCAATCATAAGTTTTGAAGAATTTAATGAAATTTAAATAGAAAATTGAGATAAAATAAATTGAATTTTTATTCCAGTTTCATTTGGTTTCGTCCACAACAGTTTTATTAGCTGAAGTAAAAGGTTTTCAGTTCGATTTCAATGAGATAACAGTAAATTTACTTGAATATTATAATATAAAAATATTGTTAGGTAAACATGGTATTTTGTCATTTTATGTCAACTGATGTCTATTTATCATTTATGAAGTTTGATAGTAGGTCATATCATACTGCATTAACAATTCTTAGGTCAAGTGTATTTAGGAGGATGTCAGAAAATTTTCAAAACCAAACAGCTTTTATTGATCAACAATTAATGTGTACTTTCCTACTTAGCATAATTTCCTTACACATTATGTGAAGCAAACAAAAACTAACTTTAAATGACTTGCTGGTATAGTTATACAGCATCAGGGGTGCTCAACCTTTTCGACCCAAAGAGCTACTTTTCCCCCCCAAACGAATGGCGATCGACCAAATGAGAATAATTGGCGTGCTAGTAAAATGTAGTAATTTCAAAAATGGTTTCATAGAAAAAAAATTTTCTTTATTTAATGAGATGATTGACATTGAATATCATCAGCTATTTTTGAGTATTCGGGTTCATAATTGCTTTCAGCTAAACGTAAGCAATCATCAAGATGATTTTCAGTCATCGTGTACGGTATTTAGATTTTACATAATTCATATGAGAAAATGACGATTCACATAAATATGTGGACCCAAAACATGCATACATTCTAAGGTAGACATCTTTTAGAAGTGGATATTTTTCAATAGAAATAAAGTTCCATATATTAAACTGATCACGCGGTTTTAAACCAATGTCGCTTTGTAATTCAATTAATTGCGTTTCTAAGCTACCTACATCCATACTACATAAATGTTTTTTCGATTAGTACAGCCATATGTTCTATATTTATTTTTTAAAATGGGGAAGTTAAAAATGAAGTAATTGAACGAAGTACTTCAAAATCTACAAATCTTTGTTTAAATTGCATTCCAAAATATTACTAAATTGTTGGTAATCAATCACACATTTCTATATTTGACTTCATTTTGTCTGTTAAATTCGAAAAATGAAATTTAATCTTCCAACACCTAGTATTTTTCAACTCTTCTTATTAGTCAACAAAACTATTTCAGTTAGCTAAACGGTTCCTTTCAATAACTACAACTGAAACAACCTAATATTCTCCAACCCAAATATTCCTATTGATCCACAATACTTCTATAATTAGCGATATCTGATATTTTGCAACTGTTTCTACCTGATATTTTGCAACTGTTTCTATTATTTGGAAGTAGCTAAATCTGGATTCACTCCAGATGCTCTTCAAACATGCTCTTCGAGGACCTTGCAGCTAAAGGAGGGCACATCTAAATTTTAGACTTTGCTTTTAGTTTCTAGTCAAAAGTGTTCCCATGATATGTTTTTCTTAAAATTGGGCAGCCAAATGTATTAGTCCCTGGGCCCACGCCGATTTCATTTGATGATTACCACATATTTTATACTTCGTGAATCTAAATTTACTTCTACAATTTTTTTTAACTATGGGGAGTGGAAATTTATTTTAAAACACGAGGGTAACCTTGTCCGACACAAATTTGTCTCCTATTGTCGAGTTCGACACCCCAAACATGTCAAAATGTCAATTGTCGAACTCGACAATAGCAAACACATTTTTGTTGGACAAGGTTACCCTCGTGTTCTAAAACAAATTTCCACCCTGCATAGTAAAAAAAAGCGGGGGGTAGCGAAAATCCGAAATTCTACGTCCACGCCGTGCTACCTGGGTAACGCTAACAGAATTAGGTTGGTGTAGTTGAGAGGGGCAGAGTAAATACTGCTTATACTCAATGATTCTGCACCATGGCGAGTCATTGGCGCCATAAAACCAATGCAACTCAAGCGTCTGTTCTCCATGTTAGGGGCGGCTTGGAGCGGGCGTCTGTCTTGGATCAAGCGGCTCGCTATATAAATGTGTAGGAAGTGTCTGTTCTCCATGTTAGGGGCGGTTTGCAGCGGGCGTCTGTCTTGGATCAAGCGGGTCGCTATATAAACATGTAAAAAGGTTGTTTCTGGTGACCTTAAGATGCAGAACGAACCCATTCACGAAAATTTGGGTTGGGCGAAGGGCTAACACCCCATTTCCGTAAAAAAATTATTGTCATGAATTCTGTACACAGGCCTCGGAATATCTCGGAATCATTATTGGAACGACCTCGGAAACTGTACCCGGACTACGATTTAAAAATGGGAACCTGGAACGTGCTAAGCCTTAGAAGACCAGGAGATCTCCTAAAACTCACACAACAAGTCGAGAGCTACACACTAGATATAGTGGCATTACAAGAACTAAGATGGCCAGGTAGTGGAATCCATGAAACAGCGAAAGGATACACTCTTTATTATTGCGGTCATCAAAAGGAGGAGAATTTGGAGTTGGCTTTCTTATACACCGTCGCGTGAATCAGCATGTTATCGACTTCTGCCCAATTAATATGCGGTTATGCACACTGAGAATCCGCACGCAAAAATTCAATGTAACGATCGTCAATGTTCATGCACCTACTGAAGATAAAGCAGATGATATTAAAGACCTGTTCTTCCTAGAACTCGAAGAAGTCATCAATACAATCCCGCGGCACGATATAAAAATCGTGGTAGGTGACTTTAATGCTCAAATCGGTAGGATTGCAGAACTTAAAACACATATCGGCCCTAACAGCTTGCATCATATCAGCAACAATAACGGTTTTCGCACAGCCGAGCTGGCTATGATGTATGATCTAGTAATTTCCAGCACTTTCTTCCCTCACAAGAGAATTCACAAGGCAACGTGGAAATCAAATGACGGAAGAACGGAAAATCAAATCGATCACGTCATGATCTCTAAGAGACACTCCACAAGTGTAACTGACGTTCGATCATACAGAGGTGCTGATATGGACACTGATCATATGCTTGTCATCTTTAAGTACAAGTGCAAATTTTCATCTACATTTAACAGACAAGCAAAAAAGACCGTGCGCTGGAACGTCGATGCATTTAAACATCCGGAAACGCTGAACAGATATCAGGAAATAATAACACAAAACATAGAAGAGCATGACATCTCTTCTGAGATGCCATTAAACATACAAGAAGAATGGCAAACGCTTCAATCAACCATTATAGCCGCAGCACAAACTACAATTGGAAAGCGGCCACCGAAATCACACAACGAATGGTTCGACGACGAGTGCCGCCAATCCGTTGAACATAAACAAAAACTGCGAGAAAAATGGTTAACAAGGAACACCCGAAGCTCCCAAGCTGATTATCTATGCGCCAGGAAAGCCTCAGCAAAACTTCTACGTAAAAAGAAACGCGAACATATGAAGAGCTGCATTGAAGACATCAACCAACATGAAATCGGAAATTCAAAAGAGTGCTTTGCCAATGCACGGAATCTGACAAAAGATTTCCACCCAAGATCTACAGCCATCAAAAATGAAAATAATGAACTTACAACAAGGGAACGTGATGTGCTGGCAGTGTGGCGATCCCACTTTCAAGACCTATTGAATAGGACGAATGAAGTTCATCCTATTCGAGCAATTGCTCCATCAACTGAGGAGATTTTTGTCCCTTACCCAGCAATAGAAGAAGTGGAAGCTGCAATTAAAAAACTGAAAAATGGCAAATCACCAGGTTTCGATGGAATTCCCGCAGAATTTTGAAAAATGGAGGAGCAGCTCTGGTCTCACGTATATACGATCTGATTCTTGCAATCTGGGACCAAGAAGAACTACCTGCTGAATGGAAAACAGCTCTCATTGTTCCGCTACATAAGAAAGGTGACCGTCTAAAGTGTGCGAATTATCGTGGCATCGCACTGTTGAACACAGCATATAAAATACTAGCTAATGTCGTACTTGCTCGACTCATCCCGTTCGCTGAATCTATCATCGGTGACTATCAGTGTGGTTTTCGTCCCAACCGCTCAACCACAGATCAATGTTTTACATTAAGGATGATTCTGGAAAAATGTTGGGAGTACAACATCAGCATTCACCAGCTCTACGTTGATTTCAGGCAAGCATATGATAGTATCATCCGCGACAACCTCTGGTCCGCACTCATATGCCTTGGTATCCCAGAGAAACTTGTTTCTCTGTGCAAACTCACAACATCGGGATCAAACTGTAGAATAGTAATCGAAGGGTCAGTTTCTGATCCTTTCGATATAACATCAGGTGTTCGACAAGGTGATGCACTCGCGCCTGTACTGTTTAATTTGGCGCTGGAGTACGCGATAAGAAAAAGCCGAATTGAGACGCAAAACTGCATATATAATAAATCTAGTCAAGTTCTTGGCTACGCAGATGATATTGTGCTTCTCGGACGTAGAACGAGCGATATTAAAGATAGTCTCTCTCAGCTTGAAAGAAGTGCTAAACGACTTGGATTATGCATCAACACCGGCAAAACTAAAGTGTTAACAACATCTAAGAACATACCTCCCGGAAATCTGGATACTGGCGACTACGAAGTGGAACGCGTGGAAAACTTCAAATACCTCGGGTCTGTAATAACATCGTCAAATGACATGCAGGCAGATATCAAAGCCCGTGTCTCTGCTGCATACAGAGTTTTCTACGCATACTCAAAACTTCTGCGATCAAAACATCTTTCGCGGTCGTGTAAACTCACACTTTACAAAGCATTAATTCGACCTGTGCTTACATTTGGAAGTGAAAGCTGGACACTGACTTCCTCCGATTGTAGAATTTTATCAACATTCGAGAGGAAGGTCATACGAACAATTTATGGTCCATGTAAAGTTGCTGAAAATCAGTATAGAATCCGAATGAATCACGAAATCAGACAGCTTCTTGGAGGCTGCGATGTAATCGGATTCATTAAATCTAACCGGATCAGATGGTTTGGTCATGTAGAAAGGGCTCCATTAGATAGAATGATAAAAAAAGCGTCCCAACAACAACCAGCTGGTGTTCGTCGAAGAGGAAGACCTAGACAACGCTGGCGTGATGACATCATCCAAGACCTTCGTGATATAGGATGTCGAAACTGGGGTCAACTGGTCATGGAACGAGATGATTGGAAGCTGGTGGCACAGACGGCAAAATCCCTTCATGGGATGTAAATGCCAGAGAGAGAGAAAAATAGTAAAAAAAATTGTGGTAGCAAATTTACAAGATCGAGAACAATCAGCATTTTTCGGAGCTTGCGGAACGAAAAAGCGGCCGAATAAAGGAAAATGGCAGAAAAAAAGTTTTCGGACTCGTCAAGGACTGGCGCCTCACGAAGTATAATATATGTGGTAATCATGAAATGGGAATTCAGGCAAGACAAAAAAAATTCTGTCGACAAAAAAGCAGCCTAGCAAATCCAGGCTTCAACTAAAACTAAATACTAGATTTCAACAAAACTATTTATATGAAACAAAAACTTCTCACGATCGACTTAAATTTTCTTCACAATCGACCAGTCGATCGCGATCTAAGCGTTGGGCATACCTGGCATAGAGCTATTAAAATGATCGACAACTAAAACTTACTAACGTCGAGCATAGTTTCTTGCAAAATCGAAGAAAAATCACTGATTTGATAATATTTATTTGTCAACAAATATCTGACGTCACACCAAAGTCAGAGTACGGACTCATGCTTATATGGTCATATAATTCAATGTGCAGAACAGTTACTTTTTGTGGTAGTTTTTTCACCAGAGTCTCTCTACTTATAAATGTATTAACACCCTATATCTGTACTATAAATCTGAATCATATGTATAAATTTATTTCTCACAACAGACTAACCTGTTGATTACAAGAATACAGAATCAACTTAAATCTGAATATATCATAATTTTTAAAAAATTAAGTTTGTTTAGGTACAATCCCCAGAAAACAAATCCTCAAGAAAATCCATTTGTCATATTTACAAACTTTTCATTCTTATTGTTGTTTATTCTGTCTGTATTTCCCCATATTCATCTGCAGATATCATCTTTGTGGATTTAAAAAAATCTTTGTATCTTTGTTGTCTTTTTATTTAAACCAACTGTAAATGATATTCCCATTGGAAATTTTTATAACAATTTTTACAATGTTTCTTTTATTTTATTTTTTTTATATTTTGTAGCGCTTCGGATAAGTTTAAGCTTAAGGATAGGCCAATAATAAATCACATTTTTATATATATTTTATTATCATTTTCTTTTTTTATTGTGAGTTACGTGTTTTTTGTTTTGGTGCATCTCCAAATAAAAAAGAAAGTTTGTATCGAATACAGTGGCTCTAGCTAAGAGATCTAAAGAAAATATTAGATAAAAAGGTAGTATCATCATCACCGATCTGACCGATTGTTAAAAAAACTGACGTCCACCTTAAAGGTCCTAGATTCTCACTTCAGTCAGGTAGAACAAACCCTTTTAAAATTTATGTTTTTTCACACAGAGCTTCAGATGATGGAATTTCAAAAATCTTAAATTCTTGTTACACAATTTAACTTAGCAATGTATATTAATACATTCTGCTCAAACAGTCAGTACATATATCGTTTAAATGTACCTAAAAATAAACTTAAAGATACAAATAAAACAAGAATTAACAAAGATTTATGTAAAATTTCTGTCCAATATGTTTTATTGTATTTACCTTAAAACTGATCTATTGAATTTTTCGAAGGCTGTGTATCCTAGTTTTAGTGAACGAAAGTACTCGGAACAGCGACTGAGAAAACAACGGCCAGTTTATCCCACATATATGGCATCGCATTCGCAACAAGATAATTGGTAAAGACGATTAATCGCATTTCGGATTGTTGTCCATACCAGTAGATTTTGAATTGTATATTCGTCATAAAAGGCACAAGTTACGTCTGAATATTGAGAGTTATAGTTTCTTAGTTTTTAAATTAGTTTGCCTATATGGGTATCTCACGTCAATTTTGAGGTCTGGTTTAGGGCGTGGGTAGATAAGGTCGTATACAGTTTTATCTTCGAAACCGTTATTATTTGCTATTTTTAGGATTGTTTGGAGTTTCTTTTGGAAATTGGAGGGAGAGATAGGGATTTTGATTAATCTGTCTACAAGCGAAGCGAATTAAATGCGGAATGTTTGATATTGGGGGTGAGTGGACGTGAAATGTATTACCGAGTCTGGACAAGTTGGTTTGCGATAAGTATCAAACTCAAAATGAAGACCAAAATCTTACTTGAAATGTCAAGAAAGTTGAGTGACTTCTTGACATCCTCTTCAATAGTGTTTTTAAAGGATTCATTCTGAGTATTAAGTGCTTTGAGAAAGGAGTGAAGTTGTCGCTCTGTTTCTGTTCAGGGACAAATGATATCGTTGACACACCTGTACCAACGCTTAACGCATTTAGGGGAATTTAATTCTCTAAAATTTGCGTTTCGATTCAATTCATGAACATTTCTGCAAGTAAAGGAGATAAAGGACATCCCATTGGAAGGACATCGACAAATTTATAGCTATAGTTATTTACTCCAAATAAATAAAATTCAAAATTTTGCGGAAAAAGAAAAGTGTTTAATTTAATTTGTTTTTAAATTATTAATTGTGTTCTGCAAGGTACCAACGGTCTCGTTATTTTTGAAATTTATATTTTGAATTATTTTAGTTTTTTAACTGACTTCAAAAAAGAGGAGGTTCTGTGTTTCATTGTGGGTTCTTTTATGTATGTTGACCGATTTCTCAAATACGGCTCGTTCGATTTGGATGATTTAAATCGTATTCTATTTGGGTTGATTTCGAGAGGGTCCCATAATTTTTTATGATGTGAAAAATGCCGATTTCAGAAAATGGGGAAAACCCGTATTTTTATGTATTTTAGGCGATTTAATCAAAACATCTTAATCTGTTTGGATAGTTTGAGTTGTATTATATTGCTATAGATATCGAGGTTTCGTATATAATTTTCTATGAGTGGAAATATGCCTTTTTTTAAAGTTTATTTTTAAATTGAACTATTTGTGTTGATTAAATTTGTTTTGTTAAATATAAAAATAAGTGCGTGTAATATTTGCATGCGGTTGAATTAAATTTCTTTGGCTACTATGGCAGATATTACTAAAAATATTAAATATAAAATAAATATGTCATATTGCAATTTAGAGTAGCATTTCTTGATAATATAATTTACAGTGATACAAAGCTCGCTCTTTAAATTTATATATTCATTCCGTAAGGAGTGAGTTAATGAAAATTCATAAAATTTATTCCTCTTTTACCCTCTTTGTTTATTCTTTCGCTTATGATTGATCTTCGTTTAAATAACAAATTTGATCTCGTGATCTTTTTTTAAACTGTTTTACCTATTCTTACTCTTCTCTGTGTTTGTTTTATTTAGATTTGAGGATGTAAATTATAAATAACTAGTATATATAGAAGACGTCTGATATAGAAGAATGATATAAATGTTACATATTTAACAGCAAAAAAATCGATTACTTTTGGAAAATTTAAATTTTATGATTGAGTGAGAGTAAGTAATTTTTTTTGTGACGAGTAAGTCTTTATACAATGAAGTATATTTATTCACAATTCAAAGAGTAAGTCTTGTACAAAATATTTTTTGTAACTCACTATTCAATCGTAAAAGAATGAAGATATGAAGGACCCAAGTAGGTTTTGCCAGACATTGACATACGCCCAAGCACTGGCCCATTAATGGTTAACAGTACTTGGCTATTGTTATTGGGCCAATACTAGAACCATTCATCGACCGATCTATTATGGTTTACAGAAAATAGCCAGTACATTGTTACCTTAGAATGGCCAAGCAATAGCCCATGAATGGTAAATATTACTTGGCTATTGTTATCGTGCCATTACTGGAACCATGAATCGGCCAATCTACCGTTTATAAAAAATTGCCAGTGCAGTTTACTTTTAATGGTCAAGCACTGGCCCGTTAATGGTTAACATTAACTGGCTATTGTTATTGAGCCAGTACTGTAGCCATGAATTTGCCGATCTATGTCATTTTTTTTAAATTTCACTAGAGTATTATTATCCCTTTTAGAAAGACATAGTTTGAAAAATTTCACATATAGTTTAGTTATCGCCTTGTCGGTTGAAAGACTATGATAATACAGAAAAGGTTGGTATATGTTTTAATTTATTTTCATTTCTATTTTATTTTAATTATTTTGTAAATAATTTATTTAAATTTATGTATGAAAATATTATTTTATATTTTTTTTTAATGGCGGTGTACTGGCAGTCATGTTTGCCATTATTCAGCCATTCTTGCAACTGAATCAGTGGTATGGGAGGTTTTGAATTTTTTCCGCCATTTTTATTTTATTCTAACGTAGTTTGTATTTAATTTATTTAATTTTACATATGATAATAATGTATATTTTTTTAACGGCCCAGTCATGGTTGCCAGTATTTGGTCATTACTACAATGCTGGTCATCATTATGGGCCCGTTACTAGGCCAACTGTATAATCTTGTATGGGCCATTGCTGTTGTTTTTTCTCTGGCCCATGGATGGCAACCATTTATTGTCCGAAGTAATCATTCAGTAAAATTATGTTAATGGCCCAGTCGTGGTTGCCAGTACTCGCCCATTGCTGCATTACTGGCTGCCAGCAATGGACCATTACTGGACCAGTTGTACAATCTTGTATGGGGGAGGAAAATCAAAATTCTTTTAGGATTAAGAGTAAGAGTAGATGGGAAGATTTTTTTTTAACTATGATAATTTACATAATGTGTATAATAAAAAGCAATATTTACACAACGTATTAAAAAGTCAATTCAGTTATTATCATAATTGAAATCTGAAATTAGAGGTTTATGATAACTAAAGTGAGAAACATAAACTGTACTTTGAAAATTTGCTATATTTCTTGAAAAACTGCATCATTTGTTGTACCAAATCTTGTTGTTGAATTAATTGGACATGTATTCATCGTGAAATTTAATTTGTAATACGTTGTAAGACCTTGTAAAACTTTATGTAAATATGGCTTACTATTACACATTGTTGTAAATTATATTATCAAGAAATGCTACTCTAAACTTCAATATGACATTTTTATATTTTATATTTAATATTTTTAGTAATACCTACCACAGTAGCCAAAGAAGTTTTACTTCACCAACGTGTAAATATTACGCACTTCAATTTTTTGTATTATTCAAAAAATTATGGAAAATTAATATTATTTGTTATGGGTGCGTTCCACTAAGCACTCAAGACAATTACGCTGACGACCGCTGTTTTTTCCGTTCCACTTGCTTCTGAGCGTTACAATTGTAAACTCAAGTGGAATGGATTATGTGATCGTTTTAGGCGTTGACGTAAAAAATACAAATGGCGATTTTGAACAAATAAAGTAGAAGCTAGAGGTTAGGCTACAATTTGTAAGTCCTAACAATAAACTTTAATAATTATGGTGCACGCACAATAAAAAAAATTTACTCATAACATCCAAGTTTGCATGAAAATTATTTCGAGTAGAAAAAGATTTATACAAATTTACTTTTGTCTACGCCATCTTTAAATTTAAAAAATGGTGCTAAACTTATCAACACTCACTTCAACACACCTTTTGAGATGGGTCGTTGTGAGCTTGATGTGAGCGAAAATTATGACGTCAATAGTGATGCTTTCACCACAACCACAACGACCGTAGTCGTCAAGTGGAACGGATGAAGGGTCATTTTGAGCGTTATGAACGCTTAGTGGAACGCGCCCTTTATATAAGCCAAATATTTAAATTTTTGAAATCTGATTTTTTTTATTTAAATTGTATCGTAAAAAAATGTCGAAAAATGGACGCCTCATTTACAAATGCAATTACACACACATATTTTCATTTTACAACTTCAAAATACGACCGCAATCTTCATTTGTCGCAATATTAGACCAAGAACATTCGTCTAGGAAAAATTCATAACGCTAAAATCCTAGACATAAAAATCATACATCAAATATTAATGTATTTCTGCTTGAAAGTTCAATGCACATTTTGGATATATGTTTACATGATTTAAAAATGTTAAATTGAAACAAATAGGTATGACGTTAGCACTCGAATACGTTTAAACTTCAACTTTATTTAAAAAATACTTAATATATTTAACTTAAAATATTAAAAAAAAAAGTAGTCAAAAAAAAATGTGCACGGAATGTGCATAGACTCGTGCACTGTGCACAGAATGTTTATCGGGATATGCGGATGAGTTATACCATGGATAAGTCTATGAACTGGCCAAATCCGGATACCGGTTGAGAAGCTAGATCCTTAAAATTCGAATATTTTAAAGCGTTATGATACCCTGTTTGATCATAATATTTTAATAAAATTTATAAATATTGAATAGTTGAACTTTTGTTTATCATTTTTTTAAAAATGACGACAACCGTGCTTAAGGCTCCTAAAAAATCAGCTGTTTTAGAATTTAATAAACTTAGAAGTCCTCGATATAAATGAAAATGACCAAGCTCACATTTGAAAACTTTTGCACATCTAGATTCCAAAATTTAAAAAAAAATTATTCCAGTCACCAGGCTGTTGAAACGAAAACAAATTTATGTAAAACGCAATGCTTTCATCATTTTTGAGTTTATTTTGTTTAAACTTATCCTATCTTTTAAACAAAATATTAAACTATAACCATTTTCAGCCTTCTAACCAAAGAGGTTCCAATTTTATAAGCCTTAATAATAGGGCGATTATTAAGAATAGATAGACTATCACGAATATTTTATATTTTTTTACAGAAATATAAATTAATAGAATTATCAATTAATAAAAGTCTGAAATTTCACCGATTGCCCTTAATGATACTAGATCAAATTTGATAGTCTCTAAGCATTGATCTAAGCATTGATTTCATATTACAATCACGTTCACAAAACTTAAGTTCGTTGATGAAGTTACAATTTACTTCTCTGCTAAGCACATACAATACAACAAACAACATAGAGCGTTGCAAAAATAACCAGATCGACTAAACGTTTGGTATAATTACCTCGACTTAACCAGTAATCTTACAATATCAACAGTATGTCTGTTTGTATTAATAGGCTGATGAGCAAAACGGGAATATGTTTGATGCATGATGAATTCGATTCCATCTCAGATGATATTTGTGCAAAAAAAGGACCGTCAACAGTGCGACAGCTTTCATGTAGAATTGTTTTGTTTTGATTTTGTAAAATTCAGAAACTTTGTGCTAAAATAAAAACATAATTATTAATTTGATGCAATATCATGCATGCTTCCATGTTCTTCATAGGAAATCAAAACTAACTTTTTTCAAAACACTGTGTGCTACTATACAAAGTTTTATTACAATTCTCTTATGTTTCGGTATTGTAACGATGAATTCAAAGGATGTATTATGACTATGAGGTTTTAGTTTTATGAAATAAAAAACCTTTATGGATAAAATATAATTTAATGTACACCTGAAATAAAATTTATTATTATTTTAATAATTTGAGAAAGAATGAAGAAACTAAAAAAGAAACAAACAACAAAAGAAATAAAAATATTAATAGAAAATTGAATTAAATGGTTTCGTTTGGAAAAATAAGAATGAATATCGTCGTTTTGTTTCTTTAGCATCTCGAGGAAAATATTGGTGCCATTATAGTAGAAAATATTTACAAATTTAAATGGTTGACGGTCTGAAATTAAAAAAATAGAAGGTTATAAACATAGAACAAAATAGTATTTATATTAACCACACCTAGATGATCTGTTTCCTTTTTAAAATTATGTGTTACTGCGTAATTCTCACATGCACGTAACCTGTGTTCATATAGCTTTATCATTCATTGCTGCCTAAATGTGATAGAAGGAATGGGCATAGTTCATCTTTTGAATTCTGGTCAACCTACAACTTGAACCTAGTTTAATAGTTTTTCCAAAAAAGAAGTCACATTTATTTTAACGGAGGTCCATAAAATTTGAATATTGACCCGTTGACTTACGTTTCCAATCAATAAATATCAGATTTGCATTGAAACTGTTTATAATTTAGGAGACCAATTGACAAACTTATAAGAAAATCTTTAAGCATCTCATTAGGGTAATGACTTCCTCAAGCTTTTTAAGTATAAAAAACTAATACACATAATTTGAACTTACTTTACTTTTTTTAACATATTAATATAAAAGCGTAATCAAATCACCATTTCACACGAAAATTGATGTGACGTTAAAAATTGTGGATAAATGTAATGAAAACACAAGTAAACAAAAGTGATGTTATCATCTTGAATAAGAAAAAAACATTCTACACAATTTATCCTTTCATCTCAGATTATCACTCATTCCTTTTTTTGCAAGTCAACCCCGATTGATCCGTCATCACACCCTCCTCAAACATTACTTACATGTTTCAGAGTAAAGATGTTTTTATTTCTTTTTCTTATTCATTGGATATATTGATATTGAATTTTTTTTTTTGAATTCCCAAACCAATAACATAACCCTTAATTTTCTCTTACCACAAGAAAATGTATGTAGGTAGGTTTGTGGACGATATGTTTTTCTTATAGAAATGAAATAAGTAAGAAGTTAAAAATATAATAAGAAAAACAACCAAAAAACAAATTCGAGAGCAATGAGATAACAACATTATGAATTATTTAATATCAAAAAAGTAATGAAAAGTGGGTATGGAGATATCAGGTACGCTATGTTTTTCTTGTGTGAACACTGTTTATGTATCAAAGAGTAAAGATTGAGTTTGATGATGTTTCTACCTTGGTTTGATGTTTCACTTAAGGTAGCGATAAATTCTACTAAGGTCTAAGTTGGTGAACATTAAGCTGAAAGAGCATCTTTGTAACAAACGTTTTTCATTAATCGCTAAAAAGTAAAATTTATTGCCGAGAATTGGAATTGGCATTTCTTAAACGTTACCTATATAAAATATTATTATCATCAATCAATAATCCTAAAAGAGCCAATCGAATATTATTTTAAACATTTCGGTTCACCTAAGAGTCACAAAGGTAAATTCCACGGTGATGATAGTTGAATATGGCTAATGAACTTTTTAACAGTCTGTTAGGGATTTTCTGTGGATAAGATAGTTTTTGTTTTATTTATTTTCATCTATTGCAATTCAACTGCCATTTTTTATAAGTATATTCGAAATTCCAGAGCGCCGAACCTCTAGTCTGACATCCAGACTTCTAGTGAGATTTTTCTGACCATTTTAGACGGTGGGTTTTTCTCACTTCACTGACATTTCAGTTGTGGGGCGAAAACGCGCAGCACTCTTTCCATGAGAGTTTATTCATTTAAGTTTATGAATTAAAGGGCTTTCAGTGCTTAGAAACAACACAGCATTTAAAGAATGCAGGGCGGTCAGATCTCTATTTTGATTATTATAGAATCATAAACGTTGGCGAGCAAAGCTAATTCACTAATTGATTATATTTTAAGGACTACGAAATGAAAAAGTCAAAAAGATGACAATAACGTATTGTTACAATTTACTAACCTTACTTTTAACTGGCCTTACTCTCAATTCGATAAACACAATTCCCAATCTCCTTCTGGATTCGATCACTGATTAGTAAGATCAAATCAAACACCAGGTTTTATTAATTATTTAACTCCTTAATTATTCCACAACAACAGGAAAAGAATACAGTAACTATATTCCTATCTAGAATATTCTTCACACAGCTTCGAAACTCCAACGGTTGATTGTAGAAATTTCCAGAACACAGCGTCCAAAATAATACACAAAATATTTCTACTCAATAACACTTGAAACTTTATTTACAAAATCTAATTTAAAATTAACTTCAATTCTCACGATTTTATGTACACGGAATAACATTTTGTTTACAATTAATTTATTCTTTATTAATCTATTCTAAAAATACCTTATGTCACTCTATGAAATAGAATTTTATGTTATATTTCTTTATGATTTTGTATAAGCCGTAACAGCATATAATAAAAAGATAATAAAAACTAATAAAGTAATAAACAATACGGATGTTTTTAGACCTAAGCTTTCCATACAGGAGCGTTTGACTATCATAGCCTCAAGTTTTCCTCACCTGTATTAAGTTCAATAAATCAATTTCTTCTCTGGTGGAATTTCCATATGAAAACGTAATTTAATCGATTATTTTGTAAATGAGTAATCAGTTCATAGATTTTATTTTTTAGGGATAATTAAGTAGTCCTTATAGATTTTTTATTTTTATTTTATTTTTATTTTTTACAGAATATATATATTTCGGATATACTTCTTCAGTACTTTTCTTAACTATCCAATGTAGAATTATATATAGGAAACGATATAGGAAATATTTAAGAAATAATTTAATTTGTCTATATAATGTATGACTACATACGCAGCATAATAGTCTTTAAGCCGTGAAACGATAACTAAAGTATATATGTATATGAAAATTTGCAGACTATATGTATATCTAAAATGGATATTACTTCAGTGAATTATACCCAAATGAAATATATTCTTTTTTTAGGTAGATTTCATATAAAAATCTACCTATTGTAACGTGCTTCATCTCGGAATTTCGGAAAAATTTTAGTGCCAAACGACTATATATGATAAGCGGAGACGGAAAATCAAAATGAAAAAAAAATTTATATATATATATATATATATATATATATATATATATATATATATATATATATATATATATATATATATATATAACGATATGAGGTATAACAGAATTATCCGGCACTCTCACGGTCGCACTTTTCGACCTACACCAAAAATATTTTGTGTGTATATTACGGCAAACAATCTCTTGGACAAGTTCGCGAACTGGCCATATCGGGGTACCATTTAAGCGGCTAGAGCCTTAAAAGTCGAATAATCTAAGACGTTATAACTTCCGTTTGAATCATAATGGTTAAATAAAATTGATAAATATTGAATATTTAAACTATTTTTTATCATTTTTTGCAAAATGAAAACCTCAGCGCAAAAGGTTCCTGAAAAATCAGCTGTTTTAAAAATGTACTGAACTTTGTTGTCCTCGATATAGATGAAAATAACCAAGCTTACAAATGAAAACCTTCCAAAACATAAATACGTAGATAAATCTATCCAAAACTTAAAAAATAAATTGTTTAAGTTCAGAGGTTGAGACCCTGGGTCGGTTAAAACAAAAACAAACGCAAACGTCCATGTCTTCATCATTTTTGAGTTTCTTTTGCTTAAACTCATATTTTCTTTTAGATTAACTTTTCAACTATAATCTCAGAAATTTTCAGCTTTCTGTCCCTAAAGGCTCCAATTTTATAAGCTTAAACAAAAAACCTTTTACATATCTTACAAAGCCTAATATATGTGAAAATTAAAAAAATGAAAATTTATATAAAATTAATATTGAATTTTGTTTTAGTTTTGTTGATATTTACTTGCAAATACTATTCGAACAAATTGATAGATCTTTGTGCGATAGGCGTTCAAAAGGATCTATATATGAAAAACATTTTAGGGAGCTATTATATAATTTACCAACCGAATAATTAGTTAGTGTTAATTAAACAGTAAAATTAAGCATGTAAATTCCTATAAAAATAACAGATATGTATAAACTTTAGTAAAACATGTGTTAATATCACACAGCGTTTAAAAAAATTCATATTTAATAACATAAAACCATAATGATCACCCCCAAATCTAATTAACCAAATTTTTGTTCTTCATGGTTATTTAGATATTGTCTATATAAAAGAAAAATTGCGAAAATTGCATTTGTATGCAATTTTTCAATTTATTTGTATTGTTTTTATTTTGAATTTTTGTTTTGTATTCAAATTGCATATAGAACCAATTACGTATGTTATTAGGAATTTTGTTTTGTTTTACGTAGATTTCATATATTAGGTAGATTTCATATATGCCAAACGACTATATATGTAAAGCGGAGACGGAAAAACAAAAAAAAAATTATACATATATATATATATAACGATATGAGGTATAACGGAATTTAGCGGCACTCTCACGGTCGCATTTTTCGACTTAGACCAAAATTTTTTTCTGAGCGTATTGCGGCAAACAATTTCTTGGATAAGTTCGACAACTGGCCATATCCGGGTACAGGTTAAGAGTCTAGAGCCTTGAAACTGTCAAAGACAAAGCGTTATAACGGCCGTTTGGGGCAAATTATGTAAACAAATTTATAAATATTAATTATTTGAACATATTTCTATCATTTTTTAAAAAGCCAGATATCTGCAATAAAAGGTTCTTTAGCTATCTGCAATAAACTGTGTGAAGTACAACGGCATTTTGCGGCACTTTCACGGTCGCATTTTTTCACTTACGCTAAAAATATTTTCTGGGTATGTTGCGGCAAACAGTTTCCTGAATATGTTTGACAATTGGCCATATCGGGGTACAGGTTAAGTGCTTAGAGCCCAAAAACTGTTTAAAATAATGTTTATTTTTAAATTTTGTTTAATACTTCTGTTTTTAATTAGTGTTTTTTATAAAGTAATCTGATAAATCCGATTCTAATTGCACACATAACTGTCTGATCCCGAAATCTACCTATTTCTAGCGGATATACCTGCCGCTCGGACTTTTTTATTTTAAGTTAGGCATGTTTAGTGTTAATTATAATAAATTATTAATTAACGTCTCTGAATATCCGAAGATACCATGCCAACTAGGGATTGGGATTAAGTTTGAATAAATTAAGTTTCTCTAAGAAATTTATGGACGCTAACTTTAAAATTTTGATGATTAAAACTATCAGGAAAAACCCATGAAAGTAAGTCGTTCCAGAGATGAGAGACTCTGTTGAAAAAATCGCGCTGAAAAGCAACAGTTCTGCACCTTTATATATGAACCGTAAAAGGATGGGCTACAACATTTGCTCTGGTGTTACGCGATGGGTTTGCTAGATCATGTAAAATTGATTTAATCTCTTCAGAAGTTCGTTCATCCATAATGTATTTGTAGAAAATTGTCAAATCAGCAACATTTCGTCTGTGCTGTAAAGTATCAAGCCCATTAGTAAGTGTTGAGTTGCCAATCAGTTTAACAGCTCTGCGCTGAACAGAATCAAGACAGTTCAAATTACTATAATAAGCTCCACCCCTTATGTGTGAACAGAACTCCATGCAGGGACGTATAAATGATTTGTAAATTAATAGAAGCTGTTCGCTATTAAAAAACTTACGACAACGTCCCAAAAAGCCCAATTTTTGAATAGTGTTCTTAGCTAGGTTAAAAATATAACAAATCGTTAATATAAATAAGAAAGAGAGTTGGTGACAAAGCAGAACCCTGAGAAACTCCTGCATTAATTCAAAAGACAACCGATGAAACACCATCAACATTGACGCGAAATTTTTGCTCGGAAATAAAGCATTTGTATCCAAGATATAAGTTGTTCATCCAAACCATTACATCTTAATTTGCAAATAAGATTGATGTGCCAAACTTTATCAAGATATATCAAGAGCAACACCGAAAGTCTCACCATGATTTACAAGCGACTTGTTTCACACATGAGTGACAAAGGAAAGTAAATCTCCCGTCGCTCTTCCTTTGCGAAACCCGTATTGTTTTTCATTAAAAGTAGTTTGGAAGACTCTAAGAAGCTCATTATATTAAAATTAATATATTTCTTAAAAAATTTAGAAACAACCGATAAAATTGAAATGGGTCTGTAATTTGTTGGATCAGTCTTACTACCCTTTTTTGGAACTGGTTGTACGCTTGCTATTTTCCATATTTCGAGAAAAAACTCCTTTCTTATATGACAAATAAAAGATTTTAGTGAGGATTGGTGCTAACTCCCTAGCAAAGGTTTTCAGAATAATTGGGAGAATACGATCAGGCCCAGATGCTTTGTTAGTATTAATTTGTAAAAACATTTTCCGAACGATGGTTTTACGAAAAATTATGGGCATCATGTTGTGCGAAACTCTAGGAAGTGACTTAGGTAAGAAATTGGGTTCGCTTAGTGTAGAATTTTTAGAGAAATAATTTCCCAGAAGGTTAGCTTTTGATTTTGGGTCTATGACCGGCACATCTCTATCAATTAGGGGAGGTAGAGAAGACTTGCAAAAATTACCTTGGACATCCTTAACCGCTTTATGGAAATTCCGTGAACCAGTTGGGTGTTCAGAAAATTTAGACTCTTTTTTCCTATTAAAGAGATTTCTTTCTGCATCTATAAGTTTTCTAAATAGATTTCTCTCAACATATATTTCCCTCAATGATTAAAGTTTTGAAATGCACTTTTCTTAATTTTAATTGCCTTTTTTGCATTTTTTGAAAAACTATAGATCAGTCTTTGGAACGGTTATTCTATTGGGAATAAATTTCCGCATACGCTCGCTCAAGAAAAGCCTCCGAAAAATTTAACGCAGCTACGTTAGGGTCTTGGCCGGTAAAAAAATTACGTTTCCAGGAAAACCGCTTAAAAAAACTCTAAGACCCTGCCAATTCGCAGGGTTCCCTGCGAATTATAGTCCCAAACAAGATGAGGCTTTAAATTGTTTTGGAATTTGTAAATTTAACTGTGTAGAGATCAAATTATGATCTGAACCACCTAAAGGTTCTGATACTTTAAATTATACCAGGTAAGGATCATTTGTCAAAAACAAATTAAGTAAGTTACTATTTTGTCCCGAAAAGTCAGGTATTCTGGTAGGCTGATCTATAATCTGTGTGTTATTATGGTAAAGAGAAAATAGCTCAGCCTGTTTACCTGTCTCATCAGTAGCGGAACTGTGTGTGAACCATTCTTTATTATGGACTAGAACTAGAACTATAAATTTGGCATAAGGATACTCAGTCAACCTATAGGTCATGAAAAACGTTGATGTTCTTAGGTGAATTAGGGGAGCGATACAGACCAAAAACAAACAACGTTTGATTTGAGCAACAAATCTTAGGGAAAACCATGTTGTGGTATTTTGAATTTAATTCAAAATGTTTAATTCTTACATATGGAATGGTGAATTGTTAATAAACACACAAACACCATGTTTAAAATAAAAAAAAAGGATTCTAGTTCATAATGAGGACAAAGGTATTTATTACGATCAAGAGTAACAGCTCGGTCACTAATAATCGTTTCAGTTAAGAATAGAATATCCGGTTTTGATCCTTCAAGATAAAGATGGACTGAATGAAGATCAACATTCAATCCTCTTATGTTGGTAAAATTTATTGATAATTTTGCTATTTCAAACAACAATAATTTTTGTTAAATTTCATTGGAAAATCATATATGGCTGTGATCCGGCATTTACTACACACAGAAAAAAAAGCATGTAAGCGAAATCAAGAAACTCGTCTTAAAATAAAACGAGACGATTTTTAGGTAGATTTCATATAAAAATCTACCTATTGTAACGTGCTTCATCTCGGAATTTCGGAAAAATTTTAGTACCAAACGACTATATATGATAAGCGGAGACGGAAAATCAAAATGAAAAAAAAATTTATATATATATATATATATATATATATATATATATATATAACGATATGAGGTATAACAGAATTATCCGGCACTCTCACGGTCGCACTTTTCGACCTACACCAAAAATATTTTGTGTGTATATTACGGCAAACAATCTCTTGGACAAGTTCGCGAACTGGCCATATCGGGGTACCATTTAAGCGGCTAGAGCCTTAAAAGTCGAATAATCTAAGACGTTATAACTTCCGTTTGAATCATAATGGTTAAATAAAATTGATAAATATTGAATATTTAAACTATTTTTTATCATTTTTTGCAAAATGAAAACCTCATCGCAAAAGGTTCCTGAAAAATCAGCTGTTTTAAAAATGTACTGAACTTTGTTGTCCTCGATATAGATGAAAATAACCAAGCTTACAAATGAAAACCTTCCAAAACATAAATACGTAGATAAATCTATCCAAAACTTAAAAAATAAATTGTTTAAGTTCAGAGGTTGAGACCCTGGGTCGGTTAAAACAAAAACAAACGCAAACGTCCATGTCTTCATCATTTTTGAGTTTCTTTTGCTTAAACTCATATTTTCTTTTAGATTAACTTTTCAACTATAATCTCAGAAATTTTCAGCTTTCTGTCCCTAAAGGCTCCAATTTTATAAGCTTAAACAAAAAACCTTTTACATATCTTACAAAGCCTAATATATGTGAAAATTAAAAAAATGAAAATTTATATAAAATTAATATTGAATTTTGTTTTAGTTTTGTTGATATTTACTTGCAAATACTATTCGAACAAATTGATAGATCTTTGTGCGATAGGCGTTCAAAAGGATCTATATATGAAAAACATTTTAGGGAGCTATTATATAATTTACCAACCGAATAATTAGTTAGTGTTAATTAAACAGTAAAATTAAGCATGTAAATTCCTATAAAAATAACAGATATGTATAAACTTTAGTAAAACATGCGCTGAAAAAAACATGTCCTATTTCCAATCGAAATGCAATTGTCTCAACCTCACCGTGCGGTCACATATGGCGAATCAAACTACGAAATTGCTTCAACAACTCTACAATTATAAATCGATGAAGTTGAGACAATCACACGAAATATTTATGTGAAAATAAAATATAGTTCAATTAATCTCAAATACTTAAACTTTAAAGTGGAAAATTCATGATATAAAGCCAAAGAAAATTTGTTTCAGGGAAATAGTTATTATTTTTATTTAACTACTGTTATATTGGATATAACACTTTATATTTTAAATAAACCTCATTCTGTTGTTAGGAAAATGTTATCGTGTAGTTGTCCCAATCACAGTGAAATTGTTTGCAAATAATTTTTCTTTGCATGAATAATCAACTGCCAACTTCAAGACGAGGTTGTCATGAACTTTAATTTTTTTTTCAGTGTGTGTTAATATCACACAGCGTTTAAAAAAATTCATATTTAATAACATAAAACCATAATGATCACCCCCAAATCTAATTAACCAAATTTTTGTTCTTCATGGTTATTTAGATATTGTCTATATAAAAGAAAAATTGCGAAAATTGCATTTGTATGCAATTTTTCAATTTATTTGTATTGTTTTTATTTTGAATTTTTGTTTTGTATTCAAATTGCATATAGAACCAATTACGTATGTTATTAGGAATTTTGTTTTGTTTTACGTAGATTTCATATATTAGGTAGATTTCATATATGCCAAACGACTATATATGTAAAGCGGAGACGGAAAAACAAAAAAAAAATTATACATATATATATATATAACGATATGAGGTATAACGGAATTTAGCGGCACTCTCACGGTCGCATTTTTCGACTTAGACCAAAATTTTTTTCTGAGCGTATTGCGGCAAACAATTTCTTGGATAAGTTCGACAACTGGCCATATCCGGGTACAGGTTAAGAGTCTAGAGCCTTGAAACTGTCAAAGACAAAGCGTTATAACGGCCGTTTGGGGCAAATTATGTAAACAAATTTATAAATATTAATTATTTGAACATATTTCTATCATTTTTTAAAAAGCCAGATATCTGCAATAAAAGGTTCTTTAGCTATCTGCAATAAACTGTGTGAAGTACAACGGCATTTTGCGGCACTTTCACGGTCGCATTTTTTCACTTACGCTAAAAATATTTTCTGGGTATGTTGCGGCAAACAGTTTCCTGAATATGTTTGACAATTGGCCATATCGGGGTACAGGTTAAGTGCTTAGAGCCCAAAAACTGTTTAAAATAATGTTTATTTTTAAATTTTGTTTAATACTTCTGTTTTTAATTAGTGTTTTTTATAAAGTAATCTGATAAATCCGATTCTAATTGCACACATAACTGTCTGATCCCGAAATCTACCTATTTCTAGCGGATATACCTGCCGCTCGGACTTTTTTTTAGATTAAAACAAAAATTTTTATGCTAAGTATTTTAATTTTAATCTATTTTAAAAATGCCTTAATATAAAGCTGTATGGTTTATAGTTAACCTTTCATCGGTTCAAAATTTCTATAAAAACAAAATTTAATTCTCCAATAATTGTCTTATTTGAAAAGTTAAAACGATATCGCTTTCCAATAAGTACATATCACTGAGTAAGGAAAAAAGGTTGTGCCAAAAGTATTACGCTTTTATATAAAAATCATTTATTTGAAACAAAATTAATTGCTTTATTCTATCCAAATTTTCGCTAAAACGTATTTTCAGAAATATCACGTGTAAACTGTAAAGTATGAAGAGAAAGGTAAAAAAGATTTTGTCAAAGCTATTCAGTTTTAACTTTCCACTATCGCTCTTAAACGGTTACATAGTTTGCCAGTTTATTTAAGATATTTAATTGATATACACCTACTGCCTAAAATGTGGGTTTTTAATGCTTTATACACGCTGTGTGTAAAACCAAAAGTGAACTTTTAGCTATTAAATACTTATATGTAACAATTATATTGGTACTGTTAGTGATAGTGACCGTTCCATTTCATCTAGCTTTGAAGTAAGTTTAATTATATTTAAAATTATTTACTTAATTTTTTAGATTCTTATTGATTTTATTGAATTTTTTTTTTAAAGTAATGCCGTAAGCCATAAGTAATGCTATAAGCATCTATTAACTAGCAATTTTATATTTTTATCAGGATGCTTATTATCAGCGAAGATTATCAGACAACCCTAAAGTCAAATTATAACAGTGAAACTTGCTATACAGTCCCTAAAACAACATTCTAGGTCACCAATGAACAAGCCATTAAGACAGTCTAAAAACTAAAAAAAATAGTCTGCAGACTTACTTCACTCTTCCGTTTCAGAGGAGAAAACATTTTTGCAATGGCACACATAGCTTTAATAGGAAAGATTAAAACGCGTTGGCATAAAACGGCAAACTGCAGAGCGGTATTCAATCAAATAACACTAATTCAAGCATTTGAAGAAGGACTACTTTTATAAGATGCAAGTGTCTCATCATTGGTAAGGTTGATACATTAATTTAATCGATTAAATTTAAATCTTTTGAAATTTATTTTATAGTATGATAAAGATTTCAAGAGGCGTCATCCCACAAAAAAATCAACATATTTAAGAATTTGCAACATTTCTCACAAACTGCTATGGAGAAAATGAAATCAATTAAAAAGATCTTCACACAAGCTAACATTTAGGTCAATTTCGGGATAAGGAAGGTAATACCTATTTAAACTCTCTGTTCGTTTTATTTTTAAATATAAAAATATATTTTCAGATATGTACGAGAAAAAACATTTATCTTAACCCACCATGCAGTATTAATGCCATCGGCAAGAAATAACAGTGGGATTGAAATCTGCAAGCGTTCCGGTCATATGCTGCATAATGGTTGAAGAGTGGACTATTTATTTACTACGTTTATAATGACAAAAACGTTTATTATAGAATGATAAACAATGAAGCATCTTCTAGGAACTTTATTATTAGTATTTTAGTAAAACAAAATATTTTGATATAGTAAGCTTATAAAATACTAATTGTAAATATGTATGAGAATTGAGAACTATATGTAAATGCAGAAACTAAATTTTTTAATACCTATATATGCAGTTCTAATAAATATGTATGTAATAATTTATAAAAATTTAATAAAATTCCAAATAAAATTTTTGGATGCTTGTTCTTTCGATAATCAAGATATTCGAGTATTATAGTAAAACAATAACTTCTATTGCTAAAGCGAAAGTAAACTAAAAATTAAAAATTAAAACCAAAACTATTTGCTGTACAAACAAATCCAGCTTTATAACAAAGCATGTTGTTTTATTTATAAACAATTGCAATTTTGGTAGAAAATATTTTTTTCTTCTAATAAATCATTTTTATTCTTAAAACAAAACGATTTAGAGTTTATAAACAAGAAACAAATTCTTGCCTATTTGTAAAGACGATTCTTAAGACTTTTCGTCTTGTTATGAACTTAAATTATTTTTGTTAAAATTATTCTTGCTATAAGAACTTGATCGTTTGGGGTAAGAAATAAAGCGATATTTTCTCGTCTCTAAACGAAAAATGCCAATTTTTTTTCTGTGTGTACTATAGGATGTGGGACAAATAGGATGTGTCTTATTAGTGAAATCAGGCATGATTTCTGATGCAGGGGCATGATAGAAATACCCTATTAGAACTTACCTTATTACACTCTGATCGGGCAGTTTTTACAAGGAACTAATTAATTACACTTGATGGCAGTTTTTCATAGGAAGTCATCTGCCATGATGGGACCCCATTGATTAACCTCAGGGGACACGTAAATAAACGAAATTGTCATATTACGATCAATAAAACCCCAAAAAGATTGTCGATAAACCTCTGCATCTTCAAAGAGTCACTGATAGGTGTGGTTTTTGGTCGGCGGGAATTATATAGAACCGTTTTGAACAAATGCTGTTACTATGGATGACTGTGAATGGTGCACGTTACCCTACGATAAATACATTTTTATGTAACCAATTAGATTATTTGTGTAAATGATTTGCAATTTCCTCAAAATTTCCTCAAAATTTCATCACCGCATGGAGGGATCAGTTATTGATTTGTAATTTTTTTAATTTTTAATTTATACGAGTGTGACAACTAAGCGTAATCTCTAGTCACTGCTAATCTCTAGTCCCTGACATACGAGCTAACGGGAGATATCAGCTAAAACTGATAATAGCCAGTGCGATATAACTAGCCAAGGTAATATATAGGGGCGCTGGCAGCTGAACTGTATTCAATCAACGGTAAAACCATAAATCTTAGTTATGGAATATCCCTTGGTGATGGCACGCTATTGCTTGCTCGACGAGTCTTCATATAACTATATATCTGGACTTTACTAATTAAGGAAGACCCTACGTCATATGATAATTATTATGCCATAAGTTTTATTATTTGCAACCACATTTTATTTTTATTTCTTTTACCCTTTTTAGTCTTTTATTTATCATGAAATATTATCTTATATCTCATATTTTAATATGTGATAGGATTTATTGTTTAGTTATTCATTCTTTAACAAAAAATATAAAAAAAACAAAGTCAAACCGATTTTGGCGAGCCAACCCTATATGGCTAGTTAATTTCAGTTTTTTGTTTATCTTTATTTTTCCATATATGTTTCTCTTTTCACAACCTCTCTTGTAGCTTTTAATAAAATTATCTTTTAACTATTGGTTTGGTAGACCTGGTCCAAGTCTGATTTGCCAGACATGGCCCCAGGAAATCAGTCCAAACTTGGTTCAAGCTTGCACCGAGTGAAAATGTTAAGCCGGATCCAAACTCCAAAAACTGTAGCGCGGTCTTGGTCCAGGTCCCTCAATTCATTCTTACCCGGGGTGTACACATATTGTAATTCCTACTACAAAACACATTTTATTTAAGAAAAAAACAAACTACTTATAATCAAAATTGGAGAGGGCAAGCTTACGTCTTAACTTCTCCCCAGAACTCAACATAATTGCAAAGGAAATATGAAATCACAGCTAAATAAATCACAAAAATGATAACGATTGTCCAGAGCCTACTCAGACTTGCATGGCAAATAGAAATGTCAACAGTACGTAAATATGTAAAAATATTTTCAATATTTTCAATCCCTTGTTCAGTCCCTGCTATTAAAGAAATATCAGGGTCTAATCCGATTATCCCAATCAGGGTCTAATCCGGCAATCCCAATCAGGACCTGAAAGGGAAAAGGTGTTATACTCATAATCAGTGCCCTACCAATGCCTGATCCCGACTAAGGCAAATTTGATTAGAACCTTATTTGAGCCCTGACAAATTTCTGCTCGGGTTGCTAACCTATCAAAAATTTGCAGAAACAAAACTTAAACGTAGTTGCCAATAATCCCGCTACTAAGTAGCATGTTACTTAAACAGTTGACGCACTGTCTTCCACAATGTTAAAACTACAATGATTTACTTCTTTTCAAGCAATCAATAGCGTGGCAGCATCAAAAAATGCTAAATAGCTAAGATTGACATTGCTTCTGTTGACTGAATAGAATACAGCCGCCAGCATCTCTTAGAGCTTGGCTAGTGATATCTCACTGCAATTGTCAGTGGTATGTGATATCTCACGTTAGTTAATAAGTTAATAGTAGTGACTGAAATTGGTCACATGTCTGTATATAATATTATCCACATTAGCTAACCAACGGTTAGTTTTAAAATCGGTTTGTTGTTTGTCACTTTTGTCTGAATGGATGTCGAACTCGGTTCCTACGATCAAGTTCAGCTTGCTAACCTCTAGACCAAACAACACATTTTTACCTCTAATTTATCGTTCTTCTTGCTAAATCAATCCATTATATTTATCTAAAAACTTCATCAATCATTAAATCAATTTCTCTTATAGTTTTCTAATTTCCCTAAGAAATAACAAACAATTTTCTCTTAAACCTTTCAATCAAACTGATTCGTCAATCCATCTTAACATAATAAATTCATTCAATAAAATCACATCATTCTGCTCTATTTATGTAAAATAAAAAAAAACAAGAAACGAAACTAAGCAAAACAATAAGGTATAGAATGTAAAAAAGAAAATGAATACATTTTCACACTTTTAGTAGATAAATTTTTCCAGACATGCATTGTTAAAGTTAAAAGAATATTTCGTATTTTTTTACCATTATTTTTTTGTTCAAACTTAGAAGGAAAATCTTTTTAAAAAAACACAAAACCAAAATCGTTACAATAAAACGGAATTAAAAGACGAAATATTTCGGAAATAGGAAGTTTTCCATATTTTGTTATTTTTAGGTAGATTTCATATAAAAATCTACCTATTGTAATGGGCCTCATCTCGGAATTTCGGAAAAATTTTTGTGCCAAACGACTAAATATGATAAGCGGAGACGAAAAAAAAAAAATTTATATATATGTATATATAAACGATATGAGATATAACGACAACGACCGGCACTCTCACGGTCGTATTTGTTGAGGTAAATCAAAAAAAGGACCCCCACCCCCAATATTGTCCAAAAACTAATCAGTTCTTTGTTATTTAAGTCTCCATCTGTTTCCAAAGTGTCATTAAAATAAATTAATGAATGAAGTCTGTATGCTCCCAACAAACTTTAAAAACAAAGTGTGAGAAGTCAGCAGTTGTATGGTAGACCCCCCGGCCCCCGCCACAAAGATGATAACTATCTTCTCACACTAATTGGAACCTTTTGCGTAAGTTTCATCATGATCACTTCATTATTGTTGGCTGTAGTGTGCATAAAGACACTGAAAAAACTTCGAAATAATACAAAAATAAATTTTTTACCGGAAGTGAAAAACCGGAAGTTGGGATGCAGAACAATTGTGAACCGTACTAAATACTCATGTACCAAGTTTTATTCAATTCGATTATCAGATACAGATGTTATAGAGCTTTCAAAAAAACAGGTGCTCAGGGACCCCACACCATTTTGTTCACTATCGCTTAAAAACTGATCAGTTTTTTGCCGTTCATGTTTGTATCTTTTTCCAAAGTGTCATCAAAATTCATGCACGAACGAATGTTTTATGCTCCCAACAAACATAAAAACATTGTTTAAAAAACCACCTGTTGTATGGTGGACCCCCAAACCCTTTATCCAATGTACTCCAAAAACTGATAAAATCTTTCTCATGTTACTTGAAAGCTTTTACCAACGTTTCATGAAAATCGATCGGTAATTGTAGGCTACAGTAGGGATAAACACCTGGAAAAAAAACTTTTTAACCGGAAGTGACAAGCCGGAAGTTGTTATGCAGAAATATTGGAAAGTGTACTAAACCTTATATACTAAGTTTTAGTAAGATCATAGTCCGGGATTAGAAGTTATTCAAGAGTTAAACTTAGAGGTGCTCGGGAGACCCCCGCCATTTTGTCCAAATTTGAAATGAATCCAGATCTTCCATTTTCAAGTGAAACTGTATCATTTGCCAAAGTTTCATCAAGATCATATGCAAAAAGTCCACCCATCCACAGACAGACGTACACCAAAATTTTTATTGCCTATTTAGATAGAGGATGGTCCAAAACAAAAGAAAAAACTAAATTTGGGGTATGTAAGATTTTTTTTTCACGATAGATTGCATTACTTCACACAACTTAAAATTGTGGTGAAGTAAAAAAATAAAAAGATTTGAATAGAAGAAATTAAGTTTTTTTTTCTTAGAAATAAACTATTTTGATATTTTGTAGTAATTGCACGACATATGATATAGAGCAGGTTTGTGTCATAAATTGTTACACATATGTTCTGTGGTAGATTTGATATTTGTTTGTTGCAAAATTGGATAGATATAGTTTAAGCTAATTTTTTTTTAATTTGTTCGATATCTGTTTGTCATTAGTTTGTTTTGTTTAAACTAATCTGATACATCAGTGGCGAGATGTTGTAACATCACTTTTGACGATTCTATCGTATTTTACGCTAATCGGTATGCTGTAACACGAAACGACTGTCGATTATCGTATTTACGACAGTCGTTTTGTGTTACAGCATACCGATTAGCGTAAAATACGATAGCATCGTCAAAAGTGATGTTACAACATCTTGCCACAGATTCTACTGGCACACAAAACTGTCTGAGCTCGAAATCTGCCTATTTCTAGCGAATATACGTGCCGCTTGGACTTTTTTACTTTTTTTACTTAGAAACAGAAAAAATGAAAATTATGATAAAAGTTTTAGTTTATTTTATTATTTTACTAAAAATAAAATGTACAGTTTATAATTTACATTATAGTAAGGGTCAGTTGATAAGTGTTTATTGGTATAACAAATTTATTTATTTACTGCTATATTGGCCGACATTGTTGATTTTGTTTATGCATATAGAGTAACCTAAAATTTCAACAAACAAAACTAACATTCAGACTAGCAAAAGTTAGTCACAAGATTTTCGTTCAACCTCACGACTACGAGATGAAAACCGTGCGCAACGACCTCGTTGATAAAGTTGGCATGCCAGATTTGATCACCACATTTGATTACCACCACCTGTTTCACGTATTTTGTTCCAACAATGGGGTACATAGTTCTATAGCTCGGTTGTATGGAATGTTGTTGTCAAATTGGGGCGCTGTATCTATTCCATCCCGGCTATTTTTAAAAGCGTTCTATACGCCTTGAGAGTGATCAAATTTTTAAATCAAATTTAACAGGCTACAATAATGTTGAACTTGTGATCCTGTGCTGATATTGTTTTTGTTGTTTTTTATATTTCGTCACCAACAGTGTTCGAATGAAATCAGATGCATCATGTATCACATCTTTTCTTTCTCCATTTTACTTATCAGTCGGTTAATGCAAAGTCAAAATATCCAGATCTCAAATGGAACGATTGACGGCATCCATAGTTTCCAATAGGGCTTCCAAAAATACCGATTTTTTCAATACCGGTAGTACCGATCTTAGTTTCTCACAATACCAATTGTGTGTACCGGTAGTACCGATATTCCAGAAAATAGAATAATTAGAGCATTTTTGATTAAAAATTGATTAAAAGAAATATAAACAAAATATTTAAATTGGTCACTCTTTAGTAAGATTTATTTTACTTCGATTTACAGATTAAAGAGTGCAATTAAAATTAATTATTATTTTCAATACAAAAAAAATAGTGTGGAAAACTTTAAAAAACGCTTCAATAGATAGAAAATAAAGTGATAGCAACCTTAAGTTGAGACAATTAAGGAAAGAATAAAGAATACGTCGTTACAGTTAAAGTTCCATATATTGGTACGTGTCCAGCTTTGACCCATAGAATTTGACAAATTGATTTTACAACGCACGCATTAAACACTCTCACCGACCGGAGTAATTTAAAAATTAGAGAAATACTTAGAGCTTCAGCAGAAGCTGCAAATGGTTCGAATAAGTTGAGGAGATCCTGTGGTAACACAACAGACCCATTTAGCCTAATACGTGTGTTGTCCTGATCTGGTGTTATGATGAGAGCCACTGGAACTTAACCTAAACTTAACCTATCAATAAAGGTGTAGTTAACTTTTTAGTATTATTATATATTTTTATTAAATATTCTGTAGTCAAATATTTTTTTTTTAATTCGGAAATACCGAGTCCTAATACCGGTAAAAATTCTATGGTCAAGCCTAGGTCCTCAAGAGTATGTGTGGGTTGTTTATGACGCATATAGTAGGGCTATTATTTTGACAACGTACATTTTTTTGTCGATTTATAAATTTTTGATTTTTAAAAAATCTGAAATTTTGATATATTGTTGGTATTGACGAAAGGAAAAAAGTCATTTCTGGTTTTATTTTTGCGATTTACGTATATTTTTGCAACTAAAGAGAAAAATAGTTGAATAATCGAAATGTGTAAGTTGGAAATGAATAACTTTTCTCTTTTCCGCTAGGCGGCGCGTTAAACCTTGGTTTACTTCAAAGCTCATATCTCAAAAATCGTCATTTTTTTTGTTTTTCACAAACTTTAAAGTAAACACATGCAGCTATGAAATTACAAAATAAAAAGTGAGAGATTCCATATGGATTTTTTTCTGCGATTTTTTCAAGTCTTGTATATGAAAAATTCACATGTGTTTTTACATCAAATTAATTATGCTTTACTAAATGTGAATCTAGTATATTGAAAATTTTATATTTTAACATCTGTACTAAATTTGAAACATATTCTGTGCATTACTCATTGAAAAACAGGTTTTCATTGAGAATAAGGATTGTAGATTCCAACGATCGAAGATTGTGATTTACTTTCAACATCTTAACAATAACATAAGCATAAGTCTATTATTAATAATTTTTGTTTCTATAAAAATCATAATTTAATGAAACATTAATAATATTACAAACAAATACATTAAAAAATTAATTTATATGTTTTTTTTGCCTCTAAATAGATATTTTTGATTATCGGAAAAGGGACACATTTTTACAATTATTTTATTGCGTGTAGTGTTAACCCGTAAAAAATACTGAAATCCTTCAGGTTCACTAATTGTTTTAATGTTCGAAAGCCATGAAAGAAATTGCTCCTGTAGTTCGATATCTTCTGAAGACACATATGAAAATTTCATACGTGGTTGATTTTTTTCGACCAAATTTCTGTCATTTTAAATGATTGATGACAACAGTAAGGGGTTGATATTTTCTATCCTTTAATCGAAGTTCTCCGTGCTTCTCTTTTAAGTGTACTTCCGATCCGATGGACCCTTTCCATGTGCAGTTGCAAAGAAATGCCATGCTGCAGGTATTTTAAACTCAACAATGTGTTTGCTAAGATTTATAAAATTTGTCTTATTTTTATAATGAATTTCTGAGCCATCCGTAAAATATAAAAGTATTTTAATACTTAGAACGGACCAATAATAGCGACCAATTTGCAACAATGGCCGAATACTAGCAACCACGACTGGACCATTAAAAAACATAAAAAATATTTTGGATTTTTGAGATCAACTAAACTCAAGTAAGTAAAGAAAGTAATTGGAATTTTTTCAATTCAAAAGTATGGTTTGAAGTTTCTCAGAATAAAACTCCACTTCACATTTTTCGTGTTTCGGTTGGGATTTAGAACCTACCTCGTCAGTGCCCGGCTCGAATCCTTGGGCAGACACGCTATCGATTACGTCGTTGAGGCGATGACAATTTCAGAGTTGAAACTTCTTCATCACTTATTTATTTTTACTTAAGTAGAATTTTTCCACTGTCATTAGACTCCATATTATGGAAATGTTTTTACATATAAAATATTGTTATATGTAAATGTAAATAAATTAAATACAAAATAATTAAAATGTCTAATGAAAAAAAATTTAAAGCTCATACCACCAGCTTTATCAATAATATCATAGTGTTTCAGCTGAGAAACGATAACTAAACTATAGGTAAAATTTTTCAAACTATTTATTTCTAAAATGGACATTACTCTAGTGTATTTAACCGAATGACATATATCGAGCAATTTATAGTTGCAGTACTGTACAATAACAATACTTAGTTAACGCTAAACATTAACGGGTCATTGATAGACCATATAAAGTAAAGTGTACTGGCTATTTTCTATAAACCGTAGATCGGTCGATTTATAGTTGCAGTAATGGCCCAATAAAAATAGCCAAGCACTGTTAAGGCCAATGCTTGGCCATTCAAAGGTAACTGTATGCTGGCTCTTTTCTGTAAACCATAGACCGGCCGATGAATGGTTCTAGTGCTGGCCCAATAACAATAGCCATGTACTGTAAACCATTAATGGGCCAGTGCTTGGCCATATTTCAAAGTCTGGCAAACTCTGCTTGGGTTTTTACCGGATAACATTACACGCGATAAAATAATTGAAAAAATGTTTCCCTTTTCCGATAATCAGAAATATTTCAATTTAGAGGCAAAAAAAAATATATAAATTAATTTTTTTATGTATTTGTTTGTAATATTATTATTGTTTCATTAAATTATGATTTTTATTGAAAAAAAATTATTAATAATAGTCTCATTCTTATGTCACTGTTAAGATGTTGAAAGTAAATCACAATCTTCGATCGTTGGAATCTACAATCCTTATTCTCAATAAAAACCTGTTTTTCAATGAGTAATGCACAGAATATGTTTCAAATTTAGTACAGATGTTAAAATATAAAATTTTCAATATATTAGATTCACATTTAGTAAAGCATTCAACATGTGAATTTTTCTAATACTAGACTTCAAAACATCGTAGAAAAAAATCCATATGGAATCTCTCACTTTTTATTTTTTAATTTCATAGCTGCATGTGTTTACTTTAAAATTTGTGAAAAACAACAAAAAATGATGATTTTTGAGATATGATCTTTGAAGTAAACCAAGGTTTAACGCGCCGCCTAGCGGAAAAGAGAAAAATTATTAATTTCCAACTTACACATTTCGATTATTCAAACATTTTTCTCTTTAGTTGCAAAAATATACGTAAATCGCATGAAATTTATGGGATCTATTAACAAAAGATTGATTCCATTACCAAAACTACGTGAAAAAACCTCAAAAATTCAACTGCGCATAACTCCGATTCAGAGTACTCAAAAAATAAAGCCAGAAATGACTTTTTTCCTTTCGTCAATACCAACAATATATCAAAATTTCAGATTTCTTAAAAATAGTCGATTTTTTTTTCGATGTCCCTTTTTAAAATAATAGCCCAGTAATTCTAATTACACAACTCTTTTTACTAAAAGACAATCACTTGTGCATCTTAAGATAAAATGTTCTGATGGGTTAGGGCTTAGATGCTTTTAGCTTGCAATTCTTTGAGTCACGAATACGATAAAATTAATGGCTCCAACTTCTCAATGGCAAAATCATCAGCGTATTGGATCATATGTAGTGAGTTAATTCACCCTCTGTAGTTTCTTTTGAAGGGACTCATATTTATAGATTATCTCCAAAAATTCATGTTTTTCATCCATTCATCCAAGCAATCAAACTACTAAATGAAAATATTAAATACATTTAAATTAAAAATTTTTATATCAAAAAATAAACAAAATCAATAAATAATTAAATTAATTAACAGAAAATAAAATTTTCTAAAATCTAAAACTTTTGAAATTCAATTTTTAATTTTCAATTGTCGAATTTGGTGGGAGTTACTCCATAATTTTTTATTCAATTTTCTTGGTTCTTTTTTTTACGTTTTGGTAGTTCTAGGTTTCTTCTGTTTTCTTTTCTTTTATTTTAAATAAAACTTAACATAACACAGTCGAATGAAGTTAAATAAAATTAAATTATTATTTTCTTTTACGATTTTTAAACACCTGAAATAAAAAAACAGAAAATTATTAATAGATTTCAAAGTTTTAAATTAGGTTAACTGAAAACTAAAAAGTGTACAGTTGCTGAATCATGTTACGGGAGTCAAGACAAATATCAGGCAACCGGTGATAATCTCCCACAATTTTTTGAAAGACTTCTTATTTTATTTAACTTTTTCAGTATTCACTTTGAACCACTGTTTTTTTCTATATGAATTTATTTATTTCAATTTAATTTCTTTTAAATTATATTTACCTTTACAAGCTGTCATACAATCCTTGTATGTTTCATAATTATTATTATTGCCTCCACATCCACCGAAATTAAACTCAACACAATCCTTTTCCACTGGATCATATCTGCAAAACGAAAAAAAAAGTTTAGGTTTAATGAATAATGAAAATTTCTAATGTCAAATTTAGTTTAAATTTGATTGAATTTTAAAAGTGGTAAATAGTTTTTTTTTGTTATATTTTATTATTGTACATATACAGTATAAAATTAAATAAGAACAATAAAAACATTTGATACAAAACTTTCTTTTTGTTTTGTGGTTTTTCAAAATTAACAATAAAACTTTGTATTGCAACAACAGTAGCTCTAATTAGGATATGAGAGTTAAGAAAATGTTAGGGTATAAGACTAAATTTGAAACAAAAAAAAAATATTAAGAAGGGATATTAGTTATTAATTAATTTTCACCGTAGTTTCAGTTGTGCCTATGGCACCAATAGATTTTTACCACTAGAAATACCAATATTGTAGAATGCTGGTCATGTGTTGAAATGTTAGTTTGGTATATTTAATCCCGACAACAGTCTAAAATAGTTTACCTCAAATTTCTTCAATGCAACAGTTAAACAACGTTTTTTTGAAGAATTCGCTATATAAAGACCTAAATTCTACTTCTTTCTAACTTATCTTTTTGTAGCTCCTATTAGATAAAAATAATTGTACAATAAATGTAGGTTTTCTCGTTAGATTTTCTAGCTTCTAATTTTCGTAATAATTGTTTTTTGCCACCCAACAATTTTTTTTAAAACATGTATGTTGTTTTGATTGTTTCCCATACTAACCAATATTTCTACATGCTTTTATTCGAGTTCAGGCTTACAAAATAATAAAATGAGATATGTCTTTTCAAATTAATAGCCAATCTTCCAATGAAAATTAGCTATTTTTAGAAAACCTGTAAAACTAAGAAAACAAAGTAACAGCTACGTTTATTAGGTAGATTTCATATAAAAATCTATTAGGTAGATTTCATATAAAAATCTACCTATTGCAATGGGCTTCATCTCGGAATTTCGGAAAAATTTTAGTGCCAAACGACTATGAATGATAAGCGGGGACGGAATATATATATATATATATATATATATATATATATATATATATATATATATATATATATATATATATATATATATATATATATATATATGTATATATATAACGATATGAGCTATAACGGAATTTGACGGCACTCTCACGATCGCATTTCTTGACCTACAACGAAAATTTTTTCTGTATACGTTGCGGCAAAAAATCTTTTGGACAAGTTCGCGAACTGGCCATATCAGGGTACAGGTTAAGTGGCTAGAGCCAAAAAAGTCGAAAAATCTAGGGCGTTATAACTTCCGTTTGAATCATAATATTTTAATAAAATTTATCAATATTGAATATTTGAGCATATTTCTATCATTTTCTTCCAAATGACAACCTTGGCGTTCCAGGTTCCTGAAAAATCAGCTGTTTTAAAAATTTAATAAACTTTGTTGTCCTTGATTTGGCTGAAAATGGCCAATCTCACTTTTGAATATGTACGCATACGTTAACTAGAACATAAATCTTTCCAAAATTTAAAAAAAAAATAGTTCAAGTCTAGAGGTTGAGACACCAGGGCTGTTAGAACGAAAACAAACGCAAACGGCCATGCCTTCCTCATTTTTGAGTTAATGTTATTTAAACTCATATTAACTTTTAGATAAACTTTTCAACTATAACCTCAGAGATTTTCAGCTTTCTAACCCAAGAGGTCTCAATGTAATTAGCATTAAACCTAATGCATGCCATTCAATTACAACAACAACTTCCATAAAAATATAAAAATATCTCACAGAAAAAATATCAAAAAAATTTCTTTTGTTTTTTTTTCAGTTTTTAGTTTTTTTCGCAAAAATTTAAAAAAAATTAAAACAGAGCTGAGTCATTATTTTTTTAAATTAAGGAATATTTTCTTATATGCATATTGATTACACATTTACAAAAGTCTTCATAAATTGTAGATATTTGAATTATTTGAGGTGTAAAAGTTGATTGACAATTTTAGATTATAAATTATGTGTGGTGGTGTTATAGGTGTGACGTTGTGAGAACGTTTATTTACTTTCTGGTGGATTTAATATGTTATTAAAAGTAGTTTTAACCAAATTAAATGAAACTGTTCCGAAATCGCATTGATAAAGTAGTTTCCGTTAATGTATTTAGTTTGGTTTGATAAATTTTTTGGATTATTCTGGACTTGGACTATTCTACTTAAATTTTTTATTTAAACTAATCTGACACATCCAATTCTATTTGTACACAAAGCCGTCTGGTCCCGAAATCTACCTATTTCTAGCGGATATACGTGCCGCTTGGACTTTTTAATTAAAGCGATAGCTACAAGTGCTTAGACTCATAGCTGAACCAATTTCATTCATTTAGCCTATATTTTTCCGGTTATAGTATTTATCTTAAAAAAACATAACGCTAGTAGTACTAATTGACATCATCCATTGATTTCCATTCAATAACGCATTGTTATTACATTTATTTTCTGGAAATTTTTTATAAGATAATGCATATGTTATGCATTGATATTAAAGACAAAATTGTATAAAAGAATCTTGCAACTTTTTTTTAACGATCACTTTTAATTATTCCTTTTAAAATTTAGATGACCGTATTCTGGTTTTATATTTACAATACTACTACTACGATGAATATCGCTCGATACTTTATTTTCAGCTGAACTATACAGATGTGTTCATCCTGACTATATAGCAGTAAATTAAAATCTATAGAAACTAGAAAATCTAGAAGTTAAATGTTTTTAATAGCTTATATGTACAAATCTAGCTCGAGATTTTACTTTATACTGTTCGTTTTCTTGTTCTGATTTGCCCAAAATAAAGGTTATTGGAATTTTTGAGAAAACAATCATAAATGTTTGTGATTAATATTTCTAAGCATGCTAAGTTCGATATGCGTTTCCTTTCTTTACAATCACTATTATAGCTCCTCGTTGTTGTTTTTTATTTATCGTCAATTCATTTTCTTTTTTATTTATATTTTTAAACCGAATAAGGAATTCACTAGCCATTGCAAACAAAATAAAGTCCTTACAAATTGTACTCGCAGTTTTCCAATTTAATTCCACCAAACGAATAAAGTTTTTCTCCACCAACTAGTTGATCCTTTACGTTACATATTCATAATTAGATGCATGTTTTAAATATTTTTGAATATATTTGCAAATATAATCAAAATTATGATTTTATTTTGTTAAAATTAGAAATATAAAACGAACTCAAATAGGGTAGACAAAAAATATTTTTATCCTTCCGACAGCTATAAATATAGGCTTATTTCTGTTTTCTTACAACCATAATTGTGTGGGTCAATATTCTTAATAGAATAAAATAAACAGCTGTTAATTTTATCCTGTTCCGCGAATGTTGCGGAACACAATAAAACAATATATGTATTTCATTGTATTGAACTCTGGAATAAACTCTTTTTTGATGGTAGCTTATTAAAATTTCTCGAATATTAAAAAACTCACTTATAATAATCTCCTTACAATTATTTTGATGAACTTGTGTCACCGCTAATTTTATCTCGCATATATCACTGCTAAATATATACTGAATCTATCCTCTAACACAACCTCCTATATATATACTAAACGAAACAATAACTATATCTCTACAAAATTCTAGAACACAACCTTTCCCCTTTCTTTATCAACAAAAACATAATAAGTAACACGATCATCAATTATTGACACATATGTGTGAGATCTATTCTTTTTAATTGCAACAACGCATGGAGGGATCAGTTTTTATTAATTTGTTAATTTTTTTCTATTTTTTGATCCACGGGTGTGACAACCCCGCGTACTTCAGTCCCTGCAATTGGCATATGAGTTAACGTGAGATATCACATACCACTGGCAATAGCAGTGAGATATCACTAGCCAAGCTGATATCTTAGGGGTGCTGGCGGATAAACTGTATTCAGTCAACGGTAGCACTCTCAATCTTAGCTAATGAATATTCCTTGATGCTGGAACGCTGTAGCTTGCTCGAAGAAACGAGCCTCCATATAACTATATATCTGAGCTTTAATCATTGAAAAATATATTGCGTCCCATAATCAAGGATTATGCCATTGGCTGGACTATTGGCAAACCAATTTTAGTTTTGTTCCTGCAAATTTTTAAAACAAATTTGCTTTTAACCTCTTATTTTATTTTTATTTTCCCTACCCTATCACGAAATATTGGCCTATGTCATATTTTATATGTGATAGGATTTATGGCTTAGTTATCCATTATTTAACAAAAAAATATTAAAAAAAAAACAAAAAAAACAGATTTGCGTCCATTAACATCCTTAGAACGCATGTTGTTGTGGGACCTTGGTCTTAAAAGGTTTTTATGTGTTGTTGTGACACATATTGTAATGCCTACTACACATCACATTTTATTTTAAAAAAAAAAAAAATTTGTTTATTTACCTACTTTAAGGGGTTTTTATTTTCTATTCTTATTAGATAAACACATATTTTCGGTTGCGTATTACTTTGTTGTAGTTATCTTCATTCCGGTGTTTTTATATTCTTTTAGTGAAACTATTTTCTCTAAAGAGTATTTTCTAGAACGATGTTCTATTGTAGTGTATTCTATCTTACTCACTAATCGTCACAATATAGTTCTGTGTTAATGAGTTAAATTTTTTATCGCTAACGATACCCAACATACCGGTATTCTTTATCTACATTCACCACACCACCACTGATCAAAGTAATCCCATTAAAGCACGAACCTTTAAAAGACCGATAATTGTTAATGCACAGATGCAGGGGTGATCAAAAGATTAAATTCAATTTAGTGTAAACACCTGTTGGACGAACGGCATTTTAATAAAATGGATTGAATAGTTGTGTTAAAAAATTGGTAATCAAACAAATTCAATATCTATTAGAATATATAATCGATTTATCTTTTCCTTTTATTTTTGTTACACATCAAATTGCAAATCGAGGCGCCAGCCGAGATTTGCACCCACATCAAGTCCAAAATAGCTTACGTCTGTGCATCATATACTATTTTTTATTCGCCCATAGCAAAATATTTAAAAACAAATTGTTTATTCTAAATCAAAGTTATAATTTTGCATAAATCTTGAAATAAAAATATGTTGAACAAGTAACCTTTGACAAAATATTTGTTATTTTTTTCTAAATAAGTGTATAACTATGACAACAAATAATAACAATAATTTTAATTGGATTATAAAAATTTGAATATAAAGGTTGCTTTGATAAAAATTTGTATTTTTATAGAATTTAAACAAATACAAATGTTTTTCCTTTTTTGAACGTAACTATGACAACATAATATATGGTTAAAAAGTGACACTTTACGGTCGCAAATCAGAGTAATAAAGTACCACTCTAATATGTAGGCGAATAAAAAATATTTTTTTATTCGCCTACATATTAAAGTGTTACTTTATTACTGTGATTTACGGCCTTAAAGTGTCACTTTTTAACCATATATTTTGTTGTCATAGTTACGTCCAAAAAAGTAAAAAACATTTGTTTGTTTAAATTCTATAAAAAATAAAAATTTTTATCAAAATTAAATTTAAAATTTCATAATCCAATTAAAATAGTTGTTATGATTTGTTGTCATGGTTGTTATACAATAATTTGGAAAAAATAACAAATATTTTGACAAAGGTGACTTGTTCTATACATATTTTCATTTCAAAATTTATGCAAATTTATAATTTTACTTTAGAATAAACAATTTTTATAATAAAAAATAGTATATTATGCACGGACGTAAGCTATTTTGGACTTAATGTTTTACGTCCTAGCATCATAATTATTGACATTTTGTCAATTTTGTCATTTAAAATCAACAAAAAATTTGATTTTTTCACGATAAATGAGTGTGTTTAATACTGACAGTAACTGACAGGAAAATCATGATTTTTTTAGTCGTCTCGACCGCACACTAAGATTATCGAGGACCGAACAATAGGAATCGAAATGGAGTTTAAAATTGTGTATTAAATAATTAAAGTTTTTATTATTTACAACCTGTTTTAACAGTAAATTCTACAAAACCGAATTTTGAGAAAATCAAAAACTTAATTTTCGCCCTGGTCCTAAATTTGTCCTTTCCTTAGAAAAAGTCGTTAAAAAATGCCTTAAATTTTGTTATCTGTGGTGATGACTGATCCAAAAAGGCTCATAATCCGAAAACGATCCCATTTTATTTGAACTGACCTACGAATTTTGCTTACCATATTTCAAATTTATGATTTTGTAACAAATTCAATTTTATCAACAAGCAAAAAGTGAAATGACAGCATTTTTCATATTACAGGTTTGATTAGTCAATTACTTTTTATAATAATATGAATTGATGTACTAGATTAATCTATTATAAAAGCAAATGCTAATCAAACCACCTTAAAATAGTTTTAGCTAAATATATTAATCCTAATAAAATATGAGCTATACATGCTAGGAAGTATCTTCAGTGGATAAGCTATAGCTAATCCAGCAAATCTACTTTAGGCCATAAATAATATGCAAGGAAAATTATTTACACATTAATTCTATTTTAGATACAGGATGAAGGCAATTCTATCAGGAAATTGACTAATAAGAATTAGCATGGAAAGAAAATTTTAAATTAAAAATTATGTAGCGAATAGCGTCAAATACTTATAATCTTTACGATGCTTCTTCTAAAACGATTTGATTATGCAAACTAAACGAACAATTAATAATTGGTTTTTGGTCAAAATTGAGATTTAAAAAATAATGTTTGAAAAATCCAAACTAGGAATTAATTCCAGTTATTGTTAAATTCTCTAATACTATTTCGTAAGTTAAAATTTAATAGTATAAAAAAAATATTTTTTATCTTACCTAAATCTTCTAATTAACGCGCGGCAATTTCCTTTTCTCACCGGTAATGTACATGCGTTCTCGGTCGTTGCCCTTGATCCACTTCTCACATCATCATAATCAATAAAATATGAAACCATTCTTTTGAAAAATTTATCGCTCATTAATTCATCAAAAATGCTCATTATTGGTTTTGACTCCACTTGATTCACAAAGACTGTTGATATTAAAACTAAGCCAATTGATATTTTTACTATAAATTTTGAACTATTGTAAGACATTTTAAGTTTTCAACTTTTTGCTTTAAAAACAAAAATTATTATATAGAGTAAATGCAAAAAATTTCACTTATGTTTCTCCAAATCACTTCACTTTCAATATCACTAAATTTCCCTCTTCTTTCACTGTTTTCTTTTAAACGTCTGTATATTATCTTAAGATTTTGATCTTATTTTTAATATTAAATGTTTTTATTTTTTTTTTAAGTTGATCTCATCGTATAGTAAGCAATACTGAATTGAATTAACCACGCATCAACGTATTTATAAACAGAGAAACAAAAACGATCGTCACGTTTACCATCATTGTAAACAAAAACCATTGTTCCATATATTGAGTTTATTAACGTTCATGTTCATTCAAATCAGTAGCGTTAAATATTATTATTATTATCATTTTAATCGATCGTTTAGTGAAGATCATTTAACAAGTTAAATAAAAGTGTGTAAAAAGACATAAAAGATGATAAATTAGTGTCGGTTATGTTTGATTTGTTATGTTGTTATTTTTTGTTTTAGATTTCAAAGAAAGTTTGTAATCAACTTTTACTTACATTATTTGAGAAAAATATTTGATCGTTTGTTGTTAGGATTTGTTGTGACAATTTTAGAAGAACAAAATTTGAACATTTTTTAAAAGAGTAGTAGTTACATCAGCCGTTTCTTGACCAAGAACCATAATTGGTTTTAGTGGAAGAGAGAGTTTCCTCAGTAAAGATGCTCGTTTTAATTACATAATTCTTTAATCGGCACTTGGAGAGATCAGGTTTTGCTGATTTGTAATTTTTTTGGTTGACACACTGCGGTACGTCAGTCCCTGTAATTGACATACTAGTTAACGTGAGATATCACCTACCTAGCTATCACCTGGCAATAGCAGTGAGATATTACTCAACTATTACACAAAATAACAAAAAATGGAGGGGCACCCTGTGAAGACCTCTGGTCAAAAAAAAAAAATTCTAAGAAAACTAGTATTTTTTATTAATGAAAGACTATCTATAAACAAAAAGTCCGAGCGGCAGGTATATCCGCTAGAAATAGGTAGATTTCGGGATCAGACAGTTATGTGTGCAATTAGAATCGGATTTATCAGATTACTTTATAAAAAACACTAATTAAAAACAGAAGTATTAAACAAAATTTAAAAATAAACATTATTTTAAACAGTTTTTGGGCTCTAAGCACTTAACCTGTACCCCGATATGGCCAATTGTCAAACATATTCAGGAAACTGTTTGCCGCAACATACCCAGAAAATATTTTTAGCGTAAGTGAAAAAATGCGACCGTGAAAGTGCCGCAAAATGCCGTTGTACTTCACACAGTTTATTGCAGATAGCTAAAGAACCTTTTATTGCAGATATCTGGCTTTTTAAAAAATGATAGAAATATGTTCAAATAATTAATATTTATAAATTTGTTTACATAATTTGCCCCAAACGGCCGTTATAACGCTTTGTCTTTGACAGTTTCAAGGCTCTAGACTCTTAACCTGTACCCGGATATGGCCAGTTGTCGAACTTATCCAAGAAATTGTTTGCCGCAATACGCTCAGAAAAAAATTTTGGTCTAAGTCGAAAAATGCGACCGTGAGAGTGCCGCTAAATTCCGTTATACCTCATATCGTTATATATATATATATGTATAATTTTTTTTTTGTTTTTCCGTCTCCGCTTTACATATATAGTCGTTTGGCATATATGAAATCTACCTAATATATGAAATCTACGTAAAACAAAACAAAATTCCTAATAACATACGTAATTGGTTCTATATGCAATTTGAATACAAAACAAAAATTCAAAATAAAAACAATACAAATAAATTGAAAAATTGCATACAAATGCAATTTTCGCAATTTTTCTTTTATATAGACAATATCTAAATAACCATGAAGAACAAAAATTTGGTTAATTAGATTTGGGGGTGATCATTATGGTTTTATGTTATTAAATATGAATTTTTTTAAACGCTGTGTGATATTAACACATGTTTTACTAAAGTTTATACATATCTGTTATTTTTATAGGAATTTACATGCTTAATTTTACTGTTTAATTAACACTAACTAATTATTCGGTTGGTAAATTATATAATAGCTCCCTAAAATGTTTTTCATATATAGATCCTTTTGAACGCCTATCGCACAAAGATCTATCAATTTGTTCGAATAGTATTTGCAAGTAAATATCAACAAAACTAAAACAAAATTCAATATTAATTTTATATAAATTTTCATTTTTTTAATTTTCACATATATTAGGCTTTGTAAGATATGTAAAAGGTTTTTTGTTTAAGCTTATAAAATTGGAGCCTTTAGGGACAGAAAGCTGAAAATTTCTGAGATTATAGTTGAAAAGTTAATCTAAAAGAAAATATGAGTATAAGCAAAAGAAACTCAAAAATGATGAAGACATGGACGTTTGCGTTTGTTTTTGTTTTAACCGACCCAGGGTCTCAACCTCTGAACTTAAACAATTTATTTTTTAAGTTTTGGATAGATTTATCTACGTATTTATGTTTTGGAAGGTTTTCATTTGTAAGCTTGGTTATTTTCATCTATATCGAGGACAACAAAGTTCAGTACATTTTTAAAACAGCTGATTTTTCAGGAACCTTTTGCGCTGAGGTTTTCATTTTGCAAAAAATGATAAAAAATAGTTTAAATATTCAATATTTATCAATTTTATTTAACCATTATGATTCAAACGGAAGTTATAACGTCTTAGATTATTCGACTTTTAAGGCTCTAGCCGCTTAAATGGTACCCCGATATGGCCAGTTCGCGAACTTGTCCAAGAGATTGTTTGCCGTAATATACACACAAAATATTTTTGGTGTAGGTCGAAAAGTGCGACCGTGAGAGTGCCGGATAATTCTGTTATACCTCATATCGTTATATATATATATATATATATATATATATATATATATATATATATATATATATATATATATATATATATATATATATATAAATTTTTTTTTCATTTTGATTTTCCGTCTCCGCTTATCATATATAGTCGTTTGGCACTAAAATTTTTCCGAAATTCCGAGATGAAGCACGTTACAATAGGTAGATTTTTATATGAAATCTACCTAAAAATAATCAAAATTAAAAGGTGTCAAGTCAAAACGATGTTGAATCTTCGTGAAATTGCTCATATACTTTGAAATGTTTCGAACTCAAAACCAATCAAAAACCCAATCAACATACAGTAAAGTTTTGATTTGTATCTCTATACTAAAATGTTTGTTTAAAATACATATTTAAAAACAAAGTTTTAAAATATTTGACAGCTGGTTTCGTTTGTATTTGATTTGTTCTTTTCGAACAATCGACACACTCTGGTATTAATAGCTGTGATTAAACTTTTTTACGTTTCTTACATTATTTACACTTTTACGTAAAGAATTATTATTAACATAAAAATGTATTATGTAACATAAACATTGACACAAAAATGTGAAGAACAATTCTTAACATGTAAATGTACAACTCTGCAGAAAAGATTAGCAGCAACTTGGAAAATGTGCAAATTTTAATAGAAGACTTTACGAACTTACAACTAATTTAGTATTTGATTTGATTAGATTTAGCATGCAAATTCAAAATATTTGTATTGCACTGACTGTATTGTATGTATTCCCGACTAGAAATTAGATCAGTATAGGGTCCGATCCGGATCAGGATTGCCTGAAGACTGATCAGGGATGAATCAGGCCTCCTGATCCCGACATGATGAAAAATCGTCACGCCATATAGGATCCGTACAGGATCCGTTTAAATGATCCATGCCGGATACATTTCAAAGATCCATTCCGGATCCATTTCAAAGATCCATTCCGGATCCATTTCAAAGATCTATTCCGGATCTATCTTAAAGATCCATGCCGGATCCTTTCAACAGTTTCATGTCCGGTCTGGTCAAGAGATCCATACCAGATCCGTTCAAAGGTTTAGAATTAATTTTGTTCTTAAATATTAATTTGACATTAAATAAATGAAAAAAATATTACCATTTTTCCTTAATTTTGTTCATAATTTCAAGTACACTTCAAATGCTTACAAATTTAAACACGCAGAAAAAAAAGATAGCTTATTTAACGTAAAGTATATGTAAATTTAACTGAAAATGACGTACGAATTGAGCCAGCGGAGGCATAAGTAAACTAAACAAAATTGACTAAGTAAAATCTACTTAAAAGCATGTAAAACATTTTGCGCTGTTATGCTACTATTATGCTACCATCTTGTCTCACCAAAAAAATGAAAAAATTTAGTTTTTTTGCAATTATTAATCGTTTTTTTATCAATTCAGGGTGAGAGAATTTTATACACGGCAATGGATTAACAGCGGTTAAGAAGGACCCTGTACAGATAAAATGCTATTTATTATTAATATTTATTTTGGACTTAACCCGCATTCGATCCCCAGACCTCTGTGTACAAGGCAGCAGCATTAACCATTCGTAGGGTTTCTAATCCGGATATCCGGATATCGAATTATCCGGATTATTCGACCATATTTTGACTATTCGATTATCCGGATACTTTTTTGCAATTATCCGAATAGTAAAAAAACCCTTTATTTTGTAAAAAAATAATCAAATTGCGTTGAAAAGTTCAAATAACTATTAACTTGCGTTGCAAAGTTTGTTAGTGCAGTGAAGTGACTACAAGTTTTAAAAATTTATTTACAACTTTAATGTTTTGAAAACTGTAATCATTGAATATTTTATGAAACACTTCGTGAATCTGCAGTGTAAAGATATTTTATTAATATTTATTTAATGCTATATTAATTTAAAAAAAATAATGTTTTATAAACTTAAGCCCTGTCAATAAAATCTGAAGTGTTGGCTATTTTTTTTAAAGTTTATGAGAGCTGTACTTCTAAATTATGACTCAGTAGTGTTATACCACTTTCGTAAATTTTCAGGTAATTATCCCACTATCGTAAATTTTCAAGTTTAAATCAATTTTTTTTGTTGATAAGCTACAGCAGCAATTGCATTGAAATTAATTCAAATTGCATTGAGAGAATGAGGTTGAAAGAAAGAAAAAAGAGAAAGTGATTTAAATCTTTTTGTTTTGTTGTTGTATTTTGGAACATTTTTTACATGAATGAAAAAACAAAACAAAACCCACTATCGTAAATTTTCAGGTAATTATCCCACTATCGTAAATTTTCAAGTTTAAATCATTTTTTTTGTTGATAAGCTACAACAACAATTGCATTGAAATTGTTGTTGTTTCTTATAAGAAAAAATTCATTTCGATACCACTATCTTTCATGAGTTGAGTTGACTGAATCAACTGAGAAAAAACAACAACAATTGCATTCAATTTTTCAGTTGTATCAGTTGCTTCAGTCAAATATGAGTTTGTGTTTTAATCTTGCGGTTGAATAAAAAAATGGTTGTCTCGATATTATTAATATATTATGAAAAAGCATGTGAATTGAATTTTGTTTCATAACTTTTTGTGGTCTAATAAGAAAAAATATACGAGTATGATACATGAATGAAAAAACAAAAACAAAACCCACTATCGTAAATTTTCAAGAAATTATCCCACTATAAAGAAAAACTAGAGAAAGTGATTTAAATCTTTTTTTGTTGTTGTTTCTTATAAGAAAAAATTCATTTTGGTCCAAATCCATGTGAATTGAATTTTTGTTTCATAACTTTTTGTGGTCTAATAAGAAAAAAATATACGAGTATGTTACATGAATGAAAAAACAAAAAACCCACTATCGTAAATTTTCAAATTGCGTGCGTTAAATTTAAATTTTTGCGTTAAATGATTAAGTATGATTTCGATTTTTTTTTCATTGGGGCACATGTGTTGTTCTAGTTTTTTTGTTGTTATATAAGATTTTGTGTGTAAAGCGAGCAGAAGAATTAGAACAAATTGTGTTGGAAAAAAATTATGATGTGTTGGAAACCTAAAAACTTTTTATTTGGAATTTTAGACGGATGCCTGAAATAAGTTGTTAATTGAAAAAACTAAAAAATTATAAATAGATGTTCGAAATGGACCATATCATTTATTTCAAAAAATATGTTTAATGTGGAACAACCTTTTACCATGCAGATTTCTGGTCCTTCTTCTTCGGGGAAGACCACGTTTGTATTAAAGTTCTTGCCACATATTCATGGTATAAAGAAACTGGTTTGGTGCAATGGTGAAACTAATTCGGTCGATCTAAAAGATTTCGATTTTGAAGATATTGAAATGTTAGACAACGCCCCCGAAAATTTTGATAATCTAGAAAACACATTAATCATCTTGGATGATTTAATGACTGAGGCGTATAATAAAAACGTTTGTGAATTATTTACCAAGGGTTCACATCATCGAAATATATCTGTTATATTAATTACCCAAAATGTGTTCCAAAGAAAATTTTACATTTCGTTAAACTGCAAATACCTTGTTATGTTTAATAACCCCCGAGATAAATCTCAAATCTACCGCTTGCTAGACAAATTTATCCAGAAAATATCAACGAGTTTTGTAAGAGTATAAAAGAAGGCAGCTTCAAACGGGGTTTTGAAGCCAGCTGACCAAGGAAAAAGAAAATGAACACTGCAATCTATCTAAGCTAATTGTTCTTGCAAAATATTGAAAACGTTTTGAAAATTAAGTTCAATAGATTAATTTAGATTGAACATTATTTGAACATTATTTGATTAATTGTCTGAAAAATTTTAGATTTAATTGTTTGGCATAGACACTGATACATCTGAATAGCGCGGTCTGTCGGTCAAGTTATTTCTGATGTTATGCAATAATGCAACAAGAAAAATATGACAGAAAATTAATAATATAAAAGGTAATTAGCTTCTGATGTTGTTATTGTGTTTATCATATGTATTGGTTAGTTTTTTGTTTTGTTAATTTTTTTGTTTTCGTTTTCACATAGTTGTGAAATATAAATTTGCTGTCGCATTTGATGAGCTCTTAAGGAATTAGTAAATGTTATTCGTAGTATAGTAAATTGTTTTCAATGTTTTTTTTTTTTGTCGTTGTGTTGACACATTTTTTTTGTTGAATTCAAACTTTTTTTCTTAAGAATAAATATGAATTGTGTTGGACGACATGTGACGATTAACTTTTTAGATTGATTATCTTTCTTAGTCGGATTGCTTCCTTAAGTTAAAACAAGAAGCAAGTGATTGACCGTCAAATGTTTCCACTCAAATTGAAAAAGAAAACTTCATTAGGGAGTTTTGAGCATGAAGGGATTCATTTCTTTTTAATGCGCTTTGGGGTAAATTGGGACACAGAAATGATAAGAATCAGACGGGCCAAAACAAATTATTTTTTAATGACGATTAAAACAGTCAGTAAGGTATAAGATTTACAGTTAGTTATCTTTAAGTGTACGCGCTTTCCCTTTCTAACAAATGGATAGTTGATATAGACAGTAAACAAGAACGAACCATATTTAAGAGACTTTTTCAAAGGGTTTGATAAATAAAAAGCCATCATTTTTTGCTAACATTATATATTTTTCAAATTTATTATTTCTTTTATTTTATTTTATAGTTAATTATTAAAGTTTTTTCTATTATGATTATTAAAAATAACTGGGCCTAAGTTTTTTTCATTCGCTGCACCATTCGTCTTGTGTGGTGTGATTTTTGAATGAATCAAATACTTCTTTCCAAACCACCCGATCAGGGCAATTAAGAAGATGAATCTGTAAAAAGAAGAAAAAATGTTAAATCAAAATATTTATTAATTTGAGTATTAAGTTAACAAATTACCTCATAGTCTTCTTTTGGAATTACGTGGTAAATATTATATTTACACAAAATAACTTGTATTCCTGACGGCTGCTTGTCTTTACAAGTTTTAATGTGACGGAAGAACTTTCTGTAGGTTATTTGATGATTCACATTGTATGGACATATATATTTTTTTACTCCTACCAAACTAGACATCTAAATATAAAAAATAAATCAATTAACGAAATAAAATTAAAATTTCAATTTTAACTTACCATGTATATTGTTTTTTACTAATGTAAATTATTTCAGCCTTGTATCGTTCTTAAATACTAGATTTATCATACGTATCCCACATTTATCATACGAATTCCTTAATGTATATGCGCTTTCCCTTTCTAACAAAATGAATAGTTGATCTAGACAGTAAACAAGAACTAAACTATGTAGTTGCTAGATGATATGGAATTTACAAATGAAAAGCCAGTATCTGAACCATTTTTTCTGAGAAACTTCAAACCATACCTTTCAATTGAAAAATTTTGCTACATTAACAATATCTATAGAAGAATTATACAACATTTGACTGTGATTATTTTAAAATTTATGTCAAAAATGCTGCTTGAGTAGGCTTATGTAGATAATTTTGCAACTATAGATGTTTACTTGGTTAAAATCAGCTCCACATATAATTTAAAATCAAAAATAACCCCCAAAAATACTATAATAAATCCTATAAATACTATAATTACTCAGAAAACTATTTTTAAAACATATTATCGAGTATTTTGCTTCTATTGGTTTTTGTTGCTTCATTAACATTTTGATAGAAGACTCCTGATAGAAGACTCATTTTCTTATCATTTTAAGTTGAAATATTTTAAACGAGAAAAAAATGCAGTTTTTTGCAAGAAATATTGAAAAAATAGAGCTCAAACATTTTGTATCTTACTTTAGTTTTCATAAGCCCATTGTAAATGTTATTGATTTGGGTGTTGCTTCTTTAACATTTTGATAGAAGACTCCTGATAGAAGACTCATTTTCTTATCATTTTAAGTTGAAATATTTTAAACGAGAAAAAAATGCAGTTTTTTGCAAGAAATATTGAAAAAATAGAGCTCAAACATTTTGTATCTTACTTTAGTTTTCATAAGCCCATTGTAAATGTTATTGATTTGGGTGTTATTGATGTTATTGATTTCTCCACTCGAAAATGATAATTAAAAGATGCGATCAATTGTGAAGTGTAAGCAATGTTAATAAAGTTTGTCTTAAAGAATATGAACAGTATGAGCCCGCTAATAATTAATGACTTTTAAAAGAATGTAATATCTGTATTGGTCTAGAGCTTGGTAGTTTTTGGCTTTGATTCTCCAATATTAAAAAGACTACAAGACAGTATACAGAATGTAATATGTTTTTATTTCCACATTACGAAATTTCACTTCTTCCGAGCGGTGGGTCTCCCCGCACAACTTTTCTGAGAAACTTCAAACCATACCTTTAAATTGAAAAATTTTGCTACATTGACAATATCTATTGATGAATTATACAATATTTGCCCGTTATAATTTTAAAATTTATGTCAAAAATGCTACTTGGGTAGGCTTATGTAGATAATTTTGCAACTATAGATGTTTATTTGGTTAAAATCATCACCACAAATAATTTAAAATCAAAAATCTTCGTCCATTGGTTGTTCTTCAGAATGGGGTTCAATTCTACTACAATACAGCAAGAGAAACTTGATTTGCCATCATTTCTTGGCAGGATTAGAAAACCCCCTGCATCACTCAATTAAAGCGGTTTTAAACGTCTGTTAAAATCTTTGTAGACGTTGTAGATTGCGACAAGGTGGCAAAATGGTTTGGCCTTAGCTGAAAGTGCTGGCTTGACTGGAATTTTTTCTGAAGTATCTGAAGTATCTGATTTTTTTTTTTTGTAAGTTTTTTTCTTTGTTTTATTTTTTTTTTGTTTTTTTTTTTGTTAATTTTTTTTTTTCTTCGTTTTTTTCTTTTTGTTTTTTTTTTTATGTTAATTTTTTTATTCCATTTTGTTTTGTTTTTTGTTTTGTTTTCTATTTTCATTTTAATTTTTTTTTATTTTTTATTGTTTTTTGTGACAAAATGATAGCTTGTGACAAAACTTTGACAAAATGGCTTGGCCATTGGCTGAACAATCTGCTGAATTCAGAAGAGTCTGAATATCATAACGATAATGAAGAAGGCAATCCAGAAGGAAATTATGGCTATTCCTGTGTTGGCGACATGACTGGTATTTTGATTTTGGTAAAAAAGAAGAATCCGGAAGTCAGAATGAAGAATCCGAGGACGAAGTTGATTTAGAAGTCTGAATATCATAACGATAATGAAGAAGGCAATCCAGAAGGAAATTATGGCAACGAAGAGGACCAACTATATTTTGCAACTTCGAGTGAAGAAAGCGATGACGATTTGTTGTTCACACCGTTTACAGCAAAACACACATCACCAAGATCTTCGTCGATTCATTCAAATTCACGTTTCGCCCATTTGCAGCTGCAAATTTACAGACTGGAACAGCAGCTGCTGCGGCAACAACAACAGCACCAACGGTGACGACAGCCGATCCGATTAGGACAAATAAAAACTCTAACACGAAATTATTATTATTAAAGCATTTAAAATTTTTTATTTTTATTTGAATCAAGTCGTTTTTAAATATTTTTTCCCAATCACATCTTTTATTCTGCACTCAATTTTATGTTTTAGCTCTTTTAAACATTTTGGTGCAATATCCCAGTAAATATTTGAATTGTCTTCTAAACACTGATTGAAAATTTTAAGCATGATTTGGTCCTCCATATTGGACGGCTGCTGTTGATTAGGCAAATAGGTGTATATGCCCTTTTCAGTTTCTCCAGTGTAAAATTCGGTAATTTTTCGTGTTGGATCTACTATCTTATTATTAAATTCATTCCAAAAGTGTACGCCGATATTTATAACAGTATTGTTTTTATTGTACTGAAGGTGTCCAACAACTAATTTAGATTCTAAGTTATATTTTTTTAATGTTGTCCACAGGATTAAGTTAGCTGGAAGACAAACACCATATTTACGTGCACTAATAAATTCTTGCGAAATTATTTCGGAGATTAAATTTATCAACACCAGATTTTGTTTTAAATTATTATTCGAAATCATAGCAATCATATTCGTGGACGTACAAATAACAAATGATATAGATGGTTGAGAGTAACACTAATTTATCAAGTTTTCAAAAAGCTTAAATAACATTAAAGCAATAAATCAATTAAGAAAAGAAGAATACAATCTTCAAAATTTGTTTTAGTTTGGCCAAATTTCACAAATTGTTTGAGGAAATCACGATTTCGAAATTTTTTTCTTGCTTGTTTGCGTAATTCGTTTATCGCTTCTTGGCGCTCCATTTTGATTAAAGTTATTGGTTGTTCTAATAGCTTCCACACGACGCTGGTTATTTATAAATGTTCAATGCTGTTGATCAAATAGTAAGTGTTGATAAATTCATTTGATTTTAGTTTATTAAGTTCTTTTCAACTGAGTTCTTCACAGTACAATATGGAGAGGTTAGTTAACGAAAAAGTTAAGAAGTAAGAAATGTGTAAACCAGATTTATTGCTATTTTATGTTTATTTTTTAAACGACAATAAATCATGTTTTATTGTAATTGGCTGCAATACAGAAATTTTTCAAACCTCAACTATTGTTGATCAATGATAAAGATTTTATTTGCCTTGCTTGGCGTGACTGGTATCTATTTTTCAACCAAATTGGATGAGTTCAACAATATTTTGAGGAAGATGACATCGAAAAATTCAAATAGAGAAGAATGGAGAAGAATGGGGCAGATTGCAAGAGTTAGCACCTTTGATTCGCTCAATATTTAGCTGGTAAAGGCTAACTTACAAGGATGTAAGAGCCTATTACAATTTATATATGCAAAAATGTGTTCGGAAAAGTTTCTGATTAGTTGATTGCACACTTTTACTTACATTGAACATGTTTGATCATGTTTACAATCTGAAAGAGTTTATTTTTGGGTCGTTCACCTTTTTTTTAGTCTTTTGGCTAAAGTATTTTTTAAAGGAAAAATTCGCGATCAGATCGTTGTAATCAGTCATGTTGGTTTTTAATCCATTTTCAAATTGTTTCATTGGTTTTCCACTACACTGGTTTACCGTTTGATGAAAAATCTTCAATTTTACCCGAGTTTTAATTTAATTTTGTTTAGTTTTTAATTTTTATTTCCCTTGAATCTTACAAGTAAATGATCTTATTTCAAATAAGTTAGTGGTTTACATTTATAAGCATATAAATAATTTATTCTACAACATAAATTAAATGGAAAAGTGCGTTCTAATTTTCAAAATGCATCATGAACCTAGTTTTGAAAATAATTTCACGGTAATTTTGTGTTAAAATTGTTGAGATTATTGATTCAATATTTTTAATACGCCTTTGAAACCTATTTCTATCACGTGCATATTCTTCATAACGTCCCATTCGAGCAGCTCTGTAGGCGAAATTCCATACATACATAACATGCACTTCTAACTTATTAGAAAAGCGTACGGTGTTTATTTCTGTCATTTCAGTAGTTTTTCCTTTAAAAAACTTATAAATGATAAGCAGTTTTACAGCACACTTGAAACTGTTATATGAATATCGTACACCTTGAAAAAAATAAAGAATGACAATCTCCTCTCGAAGTTGCAAAATATAGTTGGTCCTCTTCGTTGCCATAATTTCCTTCTGGATTGCCTTCTTCATTATCGTTATGATATTCAGACTCTTCTAAATCAACTTCGTCCTCGGATTCTTCATTCTGACTATAACACGTTCTACCAAATATCTTTTTTTACCAAAATCAAAATACCAGTCATGTCGCCAACACAGGAATAGCCATAATTTCCTTCTGGATTGCCTTCTTCATTATCGTTATGATATTCAGACTCTTCTGAATTCAGCAGATTGTTCAGCCAATGGCCAAGCCATTTTGTCAAAGTTTTGTCACAAGCTATCATTTTGCCACAAAAAAAACAATAAAAAATAAAAAAAAATTAAAATGAAAATAAAAAACAAAACAAAAAACAACACAAAAAAAAAAACGAGGAAAAAAAAAATGAAAAAAAAAATTAACAAAAAAAAAAAAACGACGAAAAAAAAACCAAGAAAAAAAAAAATGAAAAAAAAAAATTAACAAAAAAAAAAAATAAAACAAAAAAACTTACAAAAAAAAAAAAAATCAGATACTTCAGAAAAAATTCCAGTCAAGCCAGCACTTTCAGCTAAGGCCAAACCATTTTGCCACCTTGTCGCATTGCGTATCACAGTCTAAACGTCTACAAAGATTTTAACAGACGTTTAGAATCATTTAAATCGCGGCCAAAAAATATATTCGCAAAAAACCGCTTTAATTGAATTGAGTTTTCTAATCCTGCCAAGAAATGATGGCAAATCAAGTTTCTCTTGCTGTATTGTAGTAGAATTGAACCCCATTCTGAAGAACAACCAATGGACGAAGATTTTTGATTTTAAATTATTTGTGGTGATGATTTTAACCAAATAAACATCTATAGTTGCAAAATTATCTACATAAGCCTACCCAAGTAGCATTTTTGACATAAATTTTAAAATTATAACGGGCAAATATTGTATAATTCATCAATAGATATTGTCAATGTAGCAAAATTTTTCAATTTAAAGGTATGGTTTGAAGTTTCTCAGAAAAGTTGTGCGGGGAGACCCACCGCTCGGAAGAAGTGAAATTTCGTAATGTGGAAATAAAAACATATTACATTCTGTATACTGTCTTGTAGTCTTTTTAATATTGGAGAATCAAAGCCAAAAACTACCAAGCTCTAGACCAATACAGATATTACATTCTTTTAAAAGTCATTAATTATTAGCGGGCTCATACTGTTCATATTCTTTAAGACAAACTTTATTAACATTGCTTACACTTCACAATTGATCGCATCTTTTAATTATCATTTTCGAGTGGAGAAATCAATAACATCAATAACACCCAAATCAATAACATTTACAATGGGCTTATGAAAACTAAAGTAAGATACAAAATGTTTGAGCTCTATTTTTTCAATATTTCTTGCAAAAAACTGCATTTTTTTCTCGTTTAAAATATTTCAACTTAAAATGATAAGAAAATGAGTCTTCTATCAGGAGTCTTCTATCAAAATGTTAATGAAGCAACAAAAACCAATAGAAGCAAAATACTCGATAATATGTTTTAAAAATAGTTTTCTGAGTAATTATAGTATTTATAGGATTTATTATAGTATTTTTGGGGGTTATTTTTGATTTTAAATTATATGTGGAGCTGATTTTAACCAAGTAAACATCTATAGTTGCAAAATTATCTACATAAGCCTACTCAAGCAGCATTTTTGACATAAATTTTAAAATAATCACAGTCAAATGTTGTATAATTCTTCTATAGATATTGTTAATGTAGCAAAATTTTTCAATTGAAAGGTATGGTTTGAAGTTTCTCAGAAAAAATGGTTCAGATACTGGCTTTTCATTTGTAAATTCCATATCATCTAGCAACTACATAGTTTAGTTCTTGTTTACTGTCTAGATCAACTATTCATTTTGTTAGAAAGGGAAAGCGCATATACATTAAGGAATTCGTATGATAAATGTGGGATACGTATGATAAATCTAGTATTTAAGAACGATACAAGGCTGAAATAATTTACATTAGTAAAAAACAATATACATGGTAAGTTAAAATTGAAATTTTAATTTTATTTCGTTAATTGATTTATTTTTTATATTTAGATGTCTAGTTTGGTAGGAGTAAAAAAATATATATGTCCATACAATGTGAATCATCAAATAACCTACAGAAAGTTCTTCCGTCACATTAAAACTTGTAAAGACAAGCAGCCGTCAGGAATACAAGTTATTTTGTGTAAATATAATATTTACCACGTAATTCCAAAAGAAGACTATGAGGTAATTTGTTAACTTAATACTCAAATTAATAAATATTTTGATTTAACATTTTTTCTTCTTTTTACAGATTCATCTTCTTAATTGCCCTGATCGGGTGGTTTGGAAAGAAGTATTTGATTCATTCAAAAATCACACCACACAAGACGAATGGTGCAGCGAATGAAAAAAACTTAGGCCCAGTTATTTTTAATAATCATAATAGAAAAAACTTTAATAATTAACTATAAAATAAAATAAAAGAAATAATAAATTTGAAAAATATATAATGTTAGCAAAAAATGATGGCTTTTTATTTATCAAACCCTTTGAAAAAGTCTCTTAAATATGGTTCGTTCTTGTTTACTGTCTATATCAACTATCCATTTGTTAGAAAGGGAAAGCGCGTACACTTAAAGATAACTAACTGTAAATCTTATACCTTACTGACTGTTTTAATCGTCATTAAAAAATAATTTGTTTTGGCCCGTCTGATTCTTATCATTTCTGTGTCCCAATTTACCCCAAAGCGCATTAAAAAGAAATGAATCCCTTCATGCTCAAAACTCCCTAATGAAGTTTTCTTTTTCAATTTGAGTGGAAACATTTGACGGTCAATCACTTGCTTCTTGTTTTAACTTAAGGAAGCAATCCGACTAAGAAAGATAATCAATCTAAAAAGTTAATCGTCACATGTCGTCCAACACAATTCATATTTATTCTTAAGAAAAAAAGTTTGAATTCAACAAAAAAAATGTGTCAACACAACGACAAAAAAAAAACATTGAAAACAATTTACTATACTACGAATAACATTTACTAATTCCTTAAGAGCTCATCAAATGCGACAGCAAATTTATATTTCACAACTATGTGAAAACGAATACAAAAAAATTAACAAAACAAAAAACTAACCAATACATATGATAAACACAATAACAACATCAGAAGCTAATTACCTTTTATATTATTAATTTTCTGTCATATTTTTCTTGTTGCATTATTGCATAACATCAGAAATAACTTGACCGACAGACCGCGCTATTCAGATGTATCAGTGTCTATGCCAAACAATTAAATCTAAAATTTTTCAGACAATTAATCAAATAATGTTCAAATAATGTTCAATCTAAACTAATCTATTGTACTTAATTTTCAAAACGTTTTCAATATTTTGCAAGAACAATTAGCTTAGATAGATTGCAGTGTTCATTTTCTTTTTCCTTGGTCAGCTGGCTTCAAAACCCCGTTTGAAGCTGCCTTCTTTTATACTCTTACAAAACTCGTTGATATTTTCTGGATAAATTTGTCTAGCAAGCGGTAGATTTGAGATTTATCTAGGGAGTTATTAAACATAACAAGGTATTTGCAGTTTAACGAAATGTAAAATTTTCTTTGGAACACATTTTGGGTAATTAATATAACAGATATATTTCGATGATGTGAACCCTTGGTAAATAATTCACAAACGTTTTTATTATACGCCTCAGTCATTAAATCATCCAAGATGATTAATGTGTTTTCTAGATTATCAAAATTTTCGGGGACGTTGTCTAACATTTCAATATCTTCAAAATCGAAATCTTTTAGATCGACCGAATTAGTTTCACCATTGCACCAAACCAGTTTCTTTATACCATGAATATGTGGCAAGAACTTTAATACAAACGTGGTCTTCCCCGAAGAAGAAGGACCAGAAATCTGCATGGTAAAAGGTTGTTCCACATTAAACATATTTTTTGAAATAAATGATATGGTCCATTTCGAACATCTATTTATAATTTTTTAGTTTTTTCAATTAACAACTTATTTCAGGCATCCGTCTAAAATTCCAAATAAAAAGTTTTTAGGTTTCCAACACATCATAATTTTTTTCCAACACAATTTGTTCTAATTCTTCTGCTCGCTTTACACACAAAATCCTATATAACAACAAAAAAACTAGAACAACACATGTGCCCCAATGAAAAAAAAATCGAAATCTTACTTAATCATTTAACGCAAAAATTTAAATTTAACGCACGCAATTTGAAAATTTACGATAGTGGGTTTTTTGTTTTTTCATTCATGTAACATACTCGTATATTTTTTTCTTATTAGACCACAAAAAGTTATGAAACAAAAATTCAATTCACATGGATTTGGACCAAAATGAATTTTTTCTTATAAGAAACAACAACAAAAAAAGATTTAAATCACTTTCTCTAGTTTTTCTTTATAGTGGGATAATTTCTTGAAAATTTACGATAGTGGGTTTTGTTTTTGTTTTTTCATTCATGTAACATACTCGTATATTTTTTCTTATTAGACCACAAAAAGTTATGAAACAAAATTCAATTCACATGCTTTTTCATAATATATTAATAATATCGAGACAACCATTTTTTTATTCAACCGCAAGATTAAAACACAAACTCATATTTGACTGAAGCAACTGATACAACTGAAAAATTGAATGCAATTGTTGTTGTTTTTTCTCAGTTGATTCAGTCAACTCAACTCATGAAAGATAGTGGTATCGAAATGAATTTTTTCTTATAAGAAACAACAACAATTTCAATGCAATTGTTGTTGTAGCTTATCAACAAAAAAAATGATTTAAACTTGAAAATTTACGATAGTGGGATAATTACCTGAAAATTTACGATAGTGGGTTTTGTTTTGTTTTTTCATTCATGTAAAAAATGTTCCAAAATACAACAACAAAACAAAAAGATTTAAATCACTTTCTCTTTTTTCTTTCTTTCAACCTCATTCTCTCAATGCAATTTGAATTAATTTCAATGCAATTGCTGCTGTAGCTTATCAACAAAAAAAATTGATTTAAACTTGAAAATTTACGATAGTGGGATAATTACCTGAAAATTTACGAAAGTGGTATAACACTACTTGACTCTGAGGAAATCACTAATGAAATTACTATTGAAAGTGAAGATGAAGAAAGTCTAAGTAGTGAAGTTTGTATAAGAAATCGTGACTGCAGAAAATACTTGAGAATGCTATTGCTTTAATTACTCATGTTGAGAAGCAGAATGAAGGAAGTTCCATATTGCTGAAAAAAGATTTCATTTATTTAAATAATTATAAAAAACGGAGGGCAATTTAAATATTCTATATTGCGTATTATTACCAATAAAACCTACATCGACTGCAACGGGGCGGGTATTTTCAATTGCTGGTCTTACCAAGACAAAAATTAGAACTCGACTCAATTTCGAGACATTGTAATAATTAATTAATTAATGCAATAATTTTTCTAAAATATGCATTTTTATAAATGCATCAATAACTTCATTAATTTAATTAAATTTATCAATAATTTAATTTTTTGATTATTATTATTTATGATTTGTTACTATTTTTGTTATTTTGTGACTATGTATAAAAATTAATAATATAGATACACGAAAAATATACATAAATGATTTAAATACCGCAAAGTAAACAACATGTTTTATTTATTGTTTAATTATCCGGATATCCGGATTATCCGGATAATTTATTGTTTATGTATTCGATATCCGGATAATCAAATAGGTCGGATATTTAGAAACCCTAACCATTCGTCTATCTAAATAATTATTTACATCAATTTATTTATGAATATTATGTTGATGCTTAAGTTTAGGACGTTCGAGGGTTCGATTCACAGACTGACCACTATTTATTTTTATTACATTTTTATTATTTTTTTAAAATAACATAAAAATGATTCCTTTTTATTCATAAAAATTCAATTTCACAGCATTTCAATTTATCGATACTGTAGTTATTTTAAAATTATATAGACCTAAACATTTCAAATTTATTCCGACAATAATAATAATGTAACTAAGGTAACACAGAAATAACAATTATATATATGTCAAATTCTTTTTGCCAAAACATTGTTCTGACATTTTTTGCTCTCAGACGGGTTATGTTTTACAAAATTGTTAAGTAAATGTAACGACCATTAGGTATAGTAGAATTTTTTTGCCAGCGAATTTCTGACAGCTACGACACAGCAAGAGAAAAAAGATAAAACAAAAAGTAAAACAGAGATGTATTATTTATTTTGGGATAAATTTGTTTTCAAAACAATTATATTAGTTAAATTTCTACTTCTAGTTCGTACCATTTGTTTGTTGTGATATTTGTTTCCATAGGCGTCGTTATTTTTATTATAATTATTTTTAATTATCAAAATTTTGTTATATTTCCTACAAAATCATTAATATTTCTACTAGTTTTTGGGTTTCTATTATAATTGGTTGAATTTCAATAGTAATTTATAAATTTTATGTGTTTTTTTTGTCCATTTCAATGGGACCCCAATAGTTTTTTTTAATATTTTAATCGAGACACTGAATGTGCAAACAATATGCGCATGTGCATGCGCATGTGCAAACAATATGCGCATAACAAACAAATTTTGTGTTCGCTGGCAAAAAAATTCTACTATAACTTTGTTTTCATCTTTCAAAATTTACTGTTTCAGTAGTAAATTTATTTTCAAAAATTTTACAATTCCAATTTTGCTTTATTAACGTGGCACAGGATAATATTACTTAAATTATCAATACTTTGCACTAGTAAATTTTAGAAAAACGTACGTTATGTTTACAATTTTGGAGTTACTATAGCGCATAAGTAACAAAAGCATCGTTTTTAGGGTTCCGTTTTTTATACGGAACACTATTGGTGAGAGTAAAGCGAGTTTTTCACATTATATCGATTATCTCGTAAACTATAAATGCTATGGACTTGAAATTTGGCATGTGTATAAAACTAATCTGTCCACATGAAATGACGAATACAAATAAAACTAAAGTGGTTTTCGTTTGGTTTACAGGGGTTCGATGTGAGACCTTTGAGAAAATAGATTTTTTTATAGATTCAAGTAGGGTATCATATGAAAGGGCTTCATTTCAGTATTTCTTAAAAATTTATTTTGGAATTTTACAACTCACCATTTTTTGTATAATTCTGAATAATGACGTTTTTTTCGTGTTTTCTTAACTCGATTAGCTCCGAACCTAACTGATCGAAAATTTTCAAATGTATTTGGAATGATAGAAAAATTAGTACAGTTTTAATAAAAAATATATAAAAGTGTCATATTCTCATAATTAGATTTATTAAGGGGGTGGAAATGAGGAGGGGTAAAAAGACTATTTAAAATGTGGTCAAGTGGGGTGTCATTTGAAAGAGCACCTAATTTAGAAATCATAGCAATTTTTTTTAGAATTTTGCGGTGCACAGTTTTTGAGTTATTGTCAAAAACATACCGTTCCCCCCCCTTCGTTTCGACACTGATTGACAGAAAAATTTGGAAAAATTCACAAAGTTAGGAAATTTGGTAAATTTTGTATGAAAATTATACCGAAGTCTCAAATAATTATATTTCTGTGTGTTTAGGGGACCGGGGTAAAGAGGGTAAAAAAAAAACTTTTTTGACCCAAGCGAGTGGGGTGTCATTTGAAAGAGCACCTAATTTAGAATTCGTTGCAGTTTTTTTTATAATTTTGCGGTGCACAGTTTTTGAGTTATGGACAAAAAAGTGCAAAATTCAAACCGCTCCCCCCCCCCTTCGTTTCGACACTGATTGACATAAAAATTTGGAAAAATTCACAGAGTTAGGCAATTTGGTAAATTTTGTATGAAAATTATAGCGAAGTCTCAAATAATTATATTTCTGTGTGTTTAGGGGACCGGGGTAAAGAGGGTAAAAAAAAAACTTTTTTGACCCAAGCGAGTGGGGTTTCATTTGAAAGAGCACCTAATTTAAAATTCGTTGCAGTTTTTTTTATAATTTTGCGGTGCACAGTTTTTGAGTTATGGACAAAAAAGTGCAAAATTCAAACCGTTCCCCCCCCCCCTTCGTTTCGACACTGATTGACATAAAAATTTGGAAAAATTCACAGAGTTAGGCGATTTGGTAAATTTTGTATGAAAATTATAGCGAAGTCTCAAATAATTATATTTCTGTGTGTTTAGGGGACCGGGGTAAAGAGGGTAAAAAAAAAACTTTTTTGACCCAAGCGAGTGGGGTGTCATTTGAAAGAGCACCTAATTTAGAATTTGTTGCAATTTTTTTTAGAAATTTTCGGTGCACAGTTTTTGAGTTATGGACAAAAAAGTGCAAAATTAAAACCGTTCCCCCCCCTACGTTTCGACACTGATTGACAGAAAAATTTGTAAAAATTCACAGAGCTAGGCAATTTGGTAAATTTTGTATGAAAATTATACCGAAGTCTCAAATAATTATATTTCTGAGTGTTTAGGGGACCGGGGTAAAGAGGGTAAAAAAAAAACTTTTTTGACCCAAGCGAGTGGGGTGTCATTTGAAAGAACACCTAATTTAAAATTCGTTGCAGTTTTTTTTATAATTTTGCGGTGCACAGTTTTTGAGTTATGGACAAAAAACTGCAAAATTCAAACCGTTCCCTCCCCTACGTTTCGACACTGATTGACAGAAAAATTTGAAAAAATTCACAGAGCTAGGAAATTTAGTAAATTTTGTATGAAAATTATACCGAAGTCTCAAATAATTATATTTTTGTGTGTTTAGGGCACCGGGGTAGAGAGGGTAAAAAAAAACTTTTTTTGACCCAAGCGAATGGAGTGTCATTTGAAAGAGCACCTAATTTAAAAATCATTGCAATTTTTTTTATAATTTTGCGGTGCACAGTTTTTGAGTTATGATCAAAAATGTTCAAAATTCAGACCGTCTCCCCGTGTATCAAATATTTATTAATCGTTTTGAAAGGGTAGGAATGGTAAGGTGAAATAAAGCTTTTTAACCCGAATAGCAATAGTGAGTGGGACTGGCGTGTACATTTTTAGTCATGTCATCCTTTGTACTGATTCTTAGAGCAATTCTTAATTTTGCAACTCTTTTAGAGTGAATATAACCAGTTATCCAAAAGAAAGAACTTTATTTTTAAAATTATCACGGTCCTTTACTATCTATTGTATATTGTATTGTATTGTATGCCATAAGTGGGCCCAAAAGGTGGCGTAAATTCTCAAGGTTCAAATCAGATTGATGTGATTTGTTAGTTTGTGTTAAGATCCACGTTTGTAACCCATTCATAATTACTGGTTTAATAAATTTCTTGTATAACTTTAGAAAATGTTGAGTTTTAATTGAATGGTAAGTTCGATAACCTGCAATTATTTTAGGGTTAATATTTGTTTAATATGCTATTGTTTAAGTCAAACATTGATCTTTTGTTAGTTTTAAATATTGTTAAAATTATACGTTGTTTTTCAAGCACCGACTCAAATGTCGAACTTATGTAATCTAACACAAAAAAATTGTTGCTATAGAAAGAACTGAAAATTTTAGTAAAGCGATGAGCCTATAATTCTATGGAACACGAAAAATATAGCGAAGCTTCAAGTGATTTTATTTCTATGTGTTTAGGGGATGGGAGTGGGGAAGGGTGAAAAATTGTTTTTTTGACCCGCATGAGTGGGATGTCATTTGATAGAGCACCAAAATTAAAAAACAATACAGTTTTTTTTAGAATTTTGCGATGCGCCGTTTTTGAATTATTCTCAAAAAAGTGCAACAAAAGGTTGGTCCCCCCTCCCTATACGTTTCTTCGTTGATTGACAGAAAAATTTGAAAAAATTCATAGAGATAGGAAATTTAATAAACCCTTAACGAAAAATATAGCGTAGCCTCAAGTAGTTTTAATTCTACGTGTTTAGGGGAATCGTGAAAAAAAGGTTTTTTGGCTCGCATGAGTGTCATTTGAAAGAACACCAAAATTAAGAAACATTACAATTATTTTAGAATCTTGCGATGCACAGTTTTTGAATTATTGTCAAAAAAGTCCTATTTTTAGCGTTAACACCACTCCACCCCAGAGCACTGCACAAATAGTAATAATTTACTCGTAATTATTGCAAATACTCAAATTATTTGTATTTGTTATTGTACTCAAAAAATACGTACAAAGAAAAAAGAAACAGAGAAAATGTTATACTCAACCGAAATTATATTTGATAAAAATACATTTGAATGTAGAGTATTTACGAATACTTTATATAAAAACTACTATACTTGTAAATGGTGATTAAAAAGGATTTGGTTTTGTTAAAATTTGTATTTGAGGTATTTGGATGAATTTCAATGTATTTGGATGTATTTAAAGTACAAAAATAATGATATTCAGTAGTCGTTATCTGGATGAAATTTTTTAGATTATATATGCAATATATTAAAAACAAATTAAATTTTGGATGTGTTTGGACATTGGATGTATTTAGAAAAGAGAAAAGGATGATTAGATACCTGTCAATACCTGGTACAGGTACACTGACAATAGTAGCGAGATATCACTAGCAAAGGTGATATCTTAGGGACGCTGGCGTATGAACATGTATTCAGTCAACGGTAGAACCCTGAATCTTAGCTATGTAGTGTGAATGTACTTAGAATACGTAAAATGTATGGGTAGTTTAAAAAAAATTTATATTTTAACATGGACATAGATTCAACTAGGCCGTCCGTCACAACCGACGAAATCTAGAAAACGGCTGAAGGGATTTTAAAAATTTTGAGTTTCTAAAAATAGGCACACTCAATGGTAAGAGCCGAAAGGACGATGTGTTCGATAACTGTAACGGAGGTGTGTCATAAAAATCGTCAAGTGTGTCAAAACAAGGAAATAATTTTTTTGCCTAAAAAACGTTCATTTTAAGTGATCATGAGTAGGAACAAAGAATGTGGAGAAATTTGGATGGTCGGGATTAGTGTGTGAGATCAAAAACTAGATTATTGCATTATAAGTTTGTCAAAAAAATGTTGTCAAGTGTGTCAAAAGAAAGATTTTTATTTATTTTTTTACCCAATTTTTTGGAAAAAAATAATAGTACACTATATAACAAGGTTAAGATGTAAGCTATTATTGACCGAGAACTTTTAGATCCTGAGGCGCGTAGCGTCGAGGGATATAATGTTCGAGGTCTATATTAGTCTTTTCAACCGAGGTATATATAGAATTTTTTTAACTACTAACACTAATTATCATATTTGCCTTGATTATATTTTGATATTAGTCATTTTCCATTTCATTTTTTAAATATCTTAAAACATCAAGTAGCCTGGAAGTTTAGTTTCATACAAATAAAACGAAACAAAGAAATGCAATTATTATTTGTTTGTGTTTTTTTGTTCATTTCAATTAAAAATAAAAGAAAATTTGTCATTATTAACCTAGGTAATTTTTTGTTATTATTATTGACCTAGCTTGAGAACAGTAGATTCTTGTATGAATTGAGAATGATGGCAATTCTTCTCGAGGATGAAGTTTCCTGAAACGAGCGTAGCGAGTATAGGGAATTATCCGAGTAAAGAATTGCCATCATCCTATGCGAATACAAGATGCTATTTTATCCACGACTTCAAAATATTTCGATTAATATCCAGTTTGCCTGCTAAAGTTTTTATCACCATATTGAAATAATATGTAAATCATAGATAGCATAGAAAAACTTTTTTATTTTATATTTTATATATGTATTGTTCTCGTTTTAACCTTTTGATATTACTATACCAACAAATGAAGTTTTTAATTTGTTAGGGGAATATTTAATAAACTATAGAACTGTTGAAGAATTTAATTATAATCACTAGTTGTGGAATGAATACAATTACAATGGAAGACATATGCATGAAAAGCATATATTCTTTAGTAGTCGTGGATAAAAATTACTTCTCATTGGGGCATTCGAGTAAATAATGACGATTTCTCAAGTTAGTAGTTAAAAAACTTAATTATTTGTTTGACATGAAATTTTATTATTATTATTGAGAATTATGGCATTATAAGTTTGTCAAAAAAATTTTGTCAAGTGTGCCAAAAGAAAGATTTTTATTTATTTTTTTACCCAAGTTTTTGGAAAAAATTAAATTAATTATTTGTTTGACATGAAATTTTATTATTATTATTGAGAATTACGGCATTACAAGTTTGTAAAAAAAAAGTTGTCAAGTGTGTCAAAAGAAAGATTTGTATTTATTTTTTTAACCAATTTTTTGGAGAAATAAAATTAATTATTTGTACGACATGAAATTTTATTATTATTATTGAGAATTATAAGTTAGTCAAAAAAATAATGTCAAGTGTGTCAAAAGAGTGATTTTCATTTATTTTTTTAGAAAAATGATAAAATTAGTTATTTGTATGAAATGAAATGTATATTGAACATGAAATTATTATTATTGAGAATTTTATTGCATTATAAGTTTGTAAACAAATGTCAAGTGTGTCAAAAAAATGATTTCATTTATTTTTGAATTTTTTTTTCATTTATTTTTTAGATAATTTTTTGGAAAAAAAAATTAGCTGTTGCTTACGTAAATATAATTGAAAATGGAAATTTTTGAATTTGTTATAGTTTTTGAAATATTTTTGGAATTTTGGAAATGTTTCAGTTTTGTAAGAATTTTTGGAATATTTTAAGAATTTTGAAAAATTTTTAATTTTTTACTTTATTATAATTTTGGAAAAAGTTTCAATTTTTGATATTGTTATAATTTTTGCAATATTTTAAGAATTTTGAAAAAGAAATTTTTGAATTTTTGAAATATTTTTAGAATTTTCGAAAAAGTTTCAATTTGTGATTTTGTAAGAATTTTTGGAACATTTTTAGAATTTTGAAAAATTTAAAATTTTTGGTTTTATTATAATTTTGGAAAAAGTTTCAATTTTTGATATTGTCATAGTTTTTGCAATACTTTTAGAATTTTGGAAAAAGTTTAAATTTTTAATTTTTGGAATATTATTAGAATTTAGAAAAAGTTTGAATTTTTGATTTTATTCTAATTTTTGGAATATTTTTGGAATTTTGAAAAAAGTTTCAATTTTTGATTTTGTAAGAGTTTTTGGAATATTTTTACATTTTTGAATTTATTATCATTTTTATAGTTTTGGAAAAAGTTACAATTTTTGCTATAAGTTATGCAATATTTTTAAGAATTTTTGAAAAAAGTTCTTTGATTTTGTAATAATTTTGGAAATATTTTTAGAATTTTGTTTGAAAAAAGTTTGAGTTTTTGATTTAATTTAATTTTTACAATATTTTTGGAATTTGAAAGAAATATGAATTTGTGATTTTGAAATATTTTCTCGAAACGCTGGAGAGGTTTTTGAGTAGTTTGCTGATTGTAAAATCTTTTCACTAAATTATGTTAATATATGATCTGTTGTAATTTTCCGACAACGTATTGATGTTTCGTGTTAATTTTGTAATACATATCTAAACAGTGATAAAAAATACATGTACTTTAACAAAAAGTTATGTTTGTATACATCGCTGCCCAAAACTAAAAACCATGTCCTCATAAAAGTTTTTTGCCGAAAACTATATCAAAATCCTTAACCTAGACCGAAGTCTTGATATCTCAGAGCGTGATATTTCAGCCAATTCATATTTTATAAAATGAATTATTAAAAATCCGTTTTTGTTATTATTATTATTTAACTTTAAATAAAAAACATTTTATTTACTTTTTGTTTTTTAACGATCTGTTCTGATCAGGAGTTGAAGTTTTATTAGGCTTTCCAATATGTACTTATGCTTAATAACTCACAAAAAACCCCTACAAACTTAATTTTAAGTTGTTTTTACATGAAAAAATCAGTATTGTTCATTTGTAAATTGGTTTTCATCTGTTATCTACGGGTAACAATCCCGCGTTCTCCAATTCTTGTTATTAACCTACGAGTTAACGTGGGATAGCAAATATTCCACTGGCAATAGTAGTGAGATATCACTAACGACGGGAATATCTTAGGAATGCTGGCGGATAAACTGTATTCAGTCAACGGTAGCACCTTCAATCTTAGCTATGGAATATTGCTTTTGTTTTATTTTTATTTCATTTATCCTATCATAAAATATTGGTTTATCGTATTTTATGATGTGATAACATTTTCTGTTTATTTATCCATTCTTTAAAACAATAAACAAAAAATTTGAGTTCATTAGCACCTTAGACCGCATGTTATGTTGTTGATGGACCTTGGTCTTTAAAGGTTTTCATGTGCTGTGACGTAAATTGTAATGCCTTCCACACAACACATTTTATTACCAAAAAATATAACTCCTATTCTGGCTAATAGTTGAATCTAAGTTAAAATCCGATTGCTTAATCAATAACTATTACGGTATACATGATCCATTTGGGATAATTATTCGTTTTACATACCTTCTCAAAAAGTTTCTGTACTCCCAAATAAATAATAATACTTCAAATATTTGAGTATATTCAGCTTTTTCTTTTACTATAATTTGTTTCTAAACTACCCAAATACATTTTACGTATTCTAAGTATAAGTTTTAGTGGTGAGAGTAGAAAAGATATTTTGTAAAAAAGTAAGCGGATATTTATTTTTGTTTGTATTTAGACTATTTTATACTTGAGAATATAAATATTTGTAACACTTTTACTCGTAGATGATTTGTATTTAAGTACATTTGTGTAATTGTTTATATTTTAAATGCATTTATGCAGACCACTACTCCACCCCTAAATTTCGTCGTTGTTTAACAGAATTGAGTCGTTCCTTAGCTACCATAAATAGCTATGGATATAATTTAACCTAAAGTAATATTTTTTATATCATTTTGATCAATTTAGATGAGATTGACTGTAACGTCGGCTTTATGCTAATTAACATGATAAAACCAATCCCTATTCTTAATCTGACTCAAACACAATTAACATATCATTTTCATTTTTCCATTATAATAGTTAATTTTTCTAATAACACAGACCAGCTTCAATTCGTACATTAACATAAATATAAGAACGCACTCGTTTTTTTTTTGTTTGTTCAGTTGCTTGACTTTCTTTGAAAAAAAAATATAAAAAAACGTCAAAAAAATCACATGGGTGATTTTTGAGAAAAATTATTCATTCCATGTTTTGCTTTAAAAACATAAAGTTTAAATTATTCCTTTGTTTGTGGATTTAAAAATGAAAAAGTATATAACTTTAAATCAAAATTTATACATTGTGCAAACTCAACAAATAAAAAAATTAAAAATACAAGAAATATAAGTTCAAGGTTTAATTGTACAGAAATAAAAAGTTGTTTTCCTTTTAGAATAAAGATTCATCTAGTACAATTATTGGTTAGAACCTGTGCAACAAACATTGGTGTTGAAAACAAAGTTATAAACACAATTACCAAATTCGAAATCGTTTGACTTTAACTTGCCGTCATTTGTTTTGCTGTGTTTTTTTTTTGGTTCATGTCATCAATTCAAGCAACAAGTGGACTAAATCAGTGTTCATTTATTTCATCAAGTGCCGTCATAGTTCTGTTTGGTGAAACTAGCATATCAAAATATCATCTCGACGAGTGATCTTATATTTTTATGGATCTGAACTTTGGGTATATATATATGCCGATAAAGGATTTTTTATAGACACTGCAGTCCAGTTGAATGATTTTTTTTACCACCGAGCATTGGAAATAATAAGGGATTTGGAAGTGTTGTATCAGAGAATATTAAGAAGAAAAAGAGTCAATTTAACTAATAGCCAAGGGACTAAGAAATTTCAGCACAGTAAACCACGATCAACGAGGAATAACTTACGCAAGTTACAATTTTTATTTTATTATTATATTATTATTAAAGTTCAGTTTTTGCTTTTAATTTTCTTTAAGATGTTAGGATAATATTTTTGAATAAGATATTCCCAAAATCTTCTAATTCGTCAATGAGGACAAATAGTATATAACGCATTTTAGTAATTTTGTTTATGCGATAACGATATTAAATTTGAAGGTCCAAGACTCAATAAGTGGCAGCCGAAACGAACCCCTGGTGGAACCAGGTCAGGTTTTAGACATTCATGTCTTTATACCGTAATTACGGTAAATAAATTTTTGCTTTGTGGTGAATTTTTGGCGCGCAAAGTTTTGGCGTAATAATTTTGGGCGTTGTCAACCAGTTTTGGTTTTTTTATTAATAATATTTTTTTTGATAAAATATTTGGAAAACCAGTTTGGTGTATTATATATTCCTTTTTGGATATATATATTTATATTTTTTTTTGTTAAACCAGATATTGGTTTTTTTTGTTGTTTTTGAAATTTTTTGGAATTGATAGAGAATATGTATACGATGAGGGGTCAGGGGTTGATAAGGAGGTGTCGACCAGGGGGGTTTGAGCCCTGGATGGATGAGGTGGAAGAGAGAGAGAGCAGATAGAGAGAAAGGAGAAGATGAATGAGGCGATGAATGTGGTGAAAGGAATTATAAATGTGGTTATGAATGAGGTGAAAGAGAAGTTATATCTGGAGATTATGAATGATATCTACGAAGAGCAGTATGATAAGTTCCTGGATGTGCTGATTTATGAAATAGTGAATGAGGAAGTGCATGAGGAGGTGAATGAGATGAATATGGTGGGTGATATAGTGAATGAGGAAGTGCATGAGGAGGTGAATGAGATGAATATGGTGGTTGATGTGGTGGATGAGGAAGTGAATGTGGGCTGGCGAGAAAGAAGGAGGATTAATAAAAATAGGAGCTCTCATCTGAAAAGAAAGGAGAAGAGGAAGAAGGAAAAGGAGGGTCGCTTGGTCGTGGAGCTGGGAGCTTCCTCGACCAAGAGTACTCAAACTGAGGAGCTGGTTGAGGAGGTCCCCATCTCACCGACCACGCGACAGGAAGAGGAGTGGTCTGGTCCACAGGAGGCCCCTGTTCCTCACTGTATAATTAGTTAAGACTAATTTTTTTAATTTTGAAAAAAACCGTTTTGGGACAGCAATTTTTTTGGAGATTGTTTTTTGTGCTGTCATCTGCTTTTAGTAATACTAATTGTTTTTTTATTTTGGAAAAAAGAAAACCGTTTTGGGGAAGCAGTTTTTTTGAAATTTTTTTATGCTACCACGTACATATTTTTGGTATACTATTGTACATATCTTTTGTATATCCTGTACATATTTTTTTTCATATACATAGTACAATTTTTCGTACATAATGTATATTTATACTTGGTTATATATTGTACATATTCTTGGATGATGCAATTAATTTATATATGAAATTAATCGTATGTTTTTTTGATTGTGGTTAAGTCATGTTTTTATGAGTTTTAGGATGTTATTAACGTAATAAAAGTTAACATTGACCAAACAGTTTTCAACGGTTTTGTATAAGTTTAAATCTTTCGTCACTACTTTCAAAGTATTATTGGTCTGTGTTTATGGAAGTACAATTGAAAATAATTAATTCCCATCAACTTTATAGAGTGAGCCGGATCCAAATCAATATCTCTACATTTGTCATCATAATGATCCGCGGATGTACGTATACATATCTCGTATGAGTCCATTTTAGCTACCACCATTTTTTTTAAATTATTTTTTATTGAGATTAATTTTAAAAAATGGTATAAATATAGAAACAAGTATTCTTAGCTAACATTTATTTTTTGTTTTGAGTACAATAAATAAAGCGAAAGATTTAACCTGAACAAATATATTAGAATTAATAATTTAAAGATTAGTAAGCTTAGTTTTAAATGTAAAATAATCGTAATTTTTTTAAATTACCAATTTATTATCTGGTCTGAAGATTAAATTTAATTAGTTTCATGTAAAACCTTATTAACACATATTATATATTTCATGTTTCGATTTAGCATTTTTAAATAGGGAATTGTTTGGATTATGGATAAATTATGTAGTATTTAGGTTTATTGATTCACTTTTTCAGCGGTAGGCCTAAAAAGCCATCCATAGAGCTTCACTCTTTAACATTGATGTCGTTCTTAGATCGCCTATGGCCATCGGGGTTATGCGATCGAAGAACATTGGTTTCTTCTCTTCATTCGGCGAGGAAGTTCTCAGGGACGAGGAGTGGTGTTGCTGTGTTTGTACTTAGGTGCAAACCAGTAGTACCATTCTTTGCTCAGAGGCTTCTTCGGTGTAATGAAGAGAAGAACCAATTGTACTTTTGCTTTCAGGATCAGAGGCTTCACCTCATACAAATTCAAAAACTTACCATTTTTTTTCCACTTAGCTTTTACAATAGAACAATTTTTCATAGAGTTTAAGATTTGAAGTCTGGTGCTCGGGAGCGTTCTTCAACTTTCGCATTAGGTTTAGTTGTAATTTATTTGTAGGTTAAACAAGCACAACTGGGTCAGTAGAAATGGACCTAGTGTCTAATCGTGACAGTTGTGATTGTTTTATTAGGTTGGGGAGAAACTGTTCTGTAGAATCTGGTCGTTAGGGGCTTTTCTAGTCAGTTCTCACATGCATTGTTGGAGTGGGCTCGCGAACGCGATATTTTAGATTTAAACAAAATGGATATTGTAACCATACTTACTTTTTACAATTGTCTCCAGACGAATCTTGATTTTGGGAATCTCTTATGATATTAAATAAAAATAAAATAAATCAAACAAATTTTTCAAAAATTAAATAAATAAAATTTTTATTAAATAAAATAATTTTTTTTCTAAATTAGTTAATTTTAGGTAAATAAGTAAATACAAATTTTTCTATTAAATACGCATAACATCAAGAAATAAATATTCTTTATTTTTTTTTAAAAATAAATCAATATTTGGAGCTAAGACGGTGCATCCAATAAATAAGCATTTTTTCAAATATTTTTATTTTTTCAATTTCTTTTAAAAATAAATAAATATTCTTAGGGGTGCTATCGTCAATAAACAATTTTAGATATATGATTTTTCTTGAATTTCAGCATATCTGGAATTAGAAATAAATAAATTATTTTATAAAGATCACAATATTTTAGGTATTTTTGAAAAAAAAGTCAAGCAATTTTGAGTAAACAACTAAAATCTGTCTTTGCGAAAAGGAAATAACTTTTTCTTTGTGTTTTCGAATTGGGGGTGTTCTGTGTTTTTTTTTTCCTTTTTCATTTCCATCGGACGATTTTACCGGGCGTATTAATCCACTTAATTTAGTGATATTGTTTTTTTGCTATTGGTTTTGTTATTGTTGTTCGCATTCGGGAATTTTACAACTTATTATATAAAATGTCAAGTCAAATAGACATTGACCATCCATTTTATGGATTGGAACCCAGCGAACTGCAAATTGAATGTCTGGTTCGAGGTGTGGATTTCAGGGGGGTCAACTGGGCAGAGGAACTTCGAAACCACGCGGTACAAGGTTCAGTTCCATTAACTGTATCTCACGCGAGAGATTTGGTAGCTGAGTCTCAAATGGTGGTGCAGGCAGCACAACTAATGGTGGATCAGATACGTAGACTTCAGCCACCGATTAATCAGCCATTCTTAGATGGTCTGGCTAATCGTGTGTTGCACTATACAGGGAGGATGAATAGGTTGGGTTCTCGCGATGATTTGCAAGAAGCCCGCACCTACGCTATCTCCCAATTGTCACGCGCTTGGGATATAATAAGATCGTTGTCGACACGTCCAGTTATGCAGAGTAAACCAGGAGGTTCATCTGTACCATCCGAACCGCCTGCGTTTCAGCCAGATGAGAGATCCACTCCAATACCAGTACAGCCAATAACTGATACGATACACAGTTTAAATCGTGGGTATCAACAACAACAAAGACGGGCAGAACAATTACCACCATCGTATTTTCAACAATCAGGTTTAAGAGCGGAGGACTTCGCATTACCACAACTGGGTTCATCGTTCCAAGCTGAACAAATATACATCAATCCGGCATTGGTACAGCAACCTCTGAATTATCAACCGATACCACAGGAGCAGTTACAACAATTTCAAACAAATTATCCACAAGCTCCATTAACAGCACCACCACCATACAACCCACTTCCTCAGGTATCTCGTGTCGCGGCTCCAGCATTGTCACCGGGAGCATACCGAGAGGTACGTAGGAACAATTTGAGTCGTTATGACTCAAATTGGGTTCCGAACTTCACAGGCGATGGTCACTCCCCTGATGTTCATGAGTTTATTCATCGAGTGGAGGCGGCTGCAAGGAGGGACCGTGTGTCCTGGGACGACCTGAGGTCGATCGTTCCACGGTACCTCAAGGCAGCTGCCGATAGATATTATTTGAATTTAACTCATGAATATGAGGAAGTGACTTACTCAGTGCTTAGGGAAGGACTCCTACGCACCTTCGGTACGCTCACCGATGATAAAGCGGTATTACGTGTTCTTTTGAACCGTAAACAGAAAGTCAAAGAGAGCGTTTATGAGTATTTAGTTGAAGTGGGTTCGTTAAATCGAAGATTAGTTCGACCATTTGCTGCAGCTGAATTATTAGAAATCGCTAGGGAAGGACTGAGCGTAGAACTGAAAAACGCTACACTTGCAGCAACAATCACAACTATGGACGAGCTTCGGACATTGTGTCAGAAGTTCGAACGTTTGTGGTCTACACCAGTCCCAACCAGAATGTCAAACTTAAGGATTAGCGAACTACAGCAAATGGACGACTATGAATCAGAAATAGATCCAGAACAAGATGGATATATTGAAGCTGTGGATACACAACCTAGAAGAATTCTGCAACGACCTGTGATATCATCTGGTAATACTAATCAACCTGGTCCATCAATGTCCGGACAACCAATTGTTTGTTTTAGATGCGGGGTAAATGGACATCGAGCTCCTGATTGTTCTAAAAACAGAATAAAACTGTATTGCTGGAAGTGCAACAAACCTGACGTAATTTATGCAAATTGTTCTTATTGTCACCCGTCGGTAAACTATCGACCGAGAGTACATGCTTCGGGAATAGTACCCTCGGTTCAACAGCCAATGAGCCCGAAGAAAGCGACGAGAGATGTAGGAACACAAGACGATCTACCACCGAAGAAACCAGAATAAAATCATCTAGCACATTTTATTTCCCATCGTTACATCGAACTTATTTTAGACGTCTAGAACGTAACATCAGATATTGGAGGATGAGGAAATTATTTCGCAAAGCTTGTATTTCATCTATCCTTTCAGAAACAAAGGATCCTCGGCCGCGATTAACAATTAGGATTTTGGACAAACATATTTCAGGATTATTGGATAGTGGAGCTTCCATCACAATACTTGGAAGAAATTCCTTGGAATTATTGGAATCATCAGGTACAACCTACCGTAAATACACTTCGTGTATTCGTACGGCGGATGGTACTGCAAATAAAATTTTGGGTTACATAGAAGTTCCAATAACTGTGAATGGCTCCACTAAACCAATGCGGTTTCATATTGTCCCTGGACTACGAGAAGAGCTCTACCTGGGCATAGATTTCTGGGAGAAATTCGGTATTGTTCCTTCTTTTGTTAGTGAACTGACTCGCACAGAGCTACAAAATTTTAATACACATAACCTCACCACTGACCAACAACATGAACTGGATATGATCAAGGATTCTTTCCCGTCATTTGAAGTGTCTGGGCTCGGAAAGACTTCTTTGGTTGAACATGTCATCGATGTTGGTGATAGTGCACCTGTTAAACAGAGGCACTATCCCACATCGCCGGCTGTTCAACTAAAGGTCTATGCCGAACTTGACCGAATGCTTCAAATGGGCGTGATCGAAGAGTCTAACAGTTCTTGGTGCTCGCCAGTGGTTTTGGTACAAAAAGAATCTGGTAAAAACAGATTATGTATTGATAGCCGTCGTGTCAATTCACTAACGAAAAAGGACGCTTACCCACTTCCCTTGATTGATGGCTTACTAGGTCGTCTAAATAGCACAAAGTACATTTCCAGTATTGATCTCAAAGATGCTTTCTGGCAGATTCCTCTGGCAGAAGCATCTAGAGACAAGACAGCCTTCACAGTGCCTGGTCGTCCATTGTATCAATTCCGGGTTATGCCCTTTGGATTGTGCAATGCTCCCCAGACAATGTGTCGGCTAATGCACAAAGTGATACCACATCAATATCACGAAAATGTCTTTGTTTATTTAGATGATCTATTGGTAGTCTCTTCCACGTTCCAGGAACATATGGAATTGCTGTCCAAAGTCTCTTCATTGTTAAGAGCGGCTGGGTTAACAATAAACCTCAAGAAAAGTAAATTTGTTCTGAGAGAGGTGAAATATTTGGGATTTTTGGTTGGTGAAGACGGTCTTCGAACAGACCCTGACAAGGTAAGAGCTGTAGCAGAGTATCCAGCTCCATCTACAGTTAAACAAATACGACGTCTTTTAGGAATGGCCGGTTGGTACCAACGTTTCATACCAAACTATGCAAGCGTGGTATCACCGATCACAGACCTATTAAAGAAAAGTTCTGGAAAATTAAAATAGACAGTGGAAGCGCAGACAGCTTTTGAAAATCTAAAAAGGTTGCTGACTACAGCACCGGTATTAATTAACCCGGATTATAATAAAGAGTTCTTTATTAGATGCGATGCGAGTCTGACAGGAGTAGGTAGTGTGTTGTATCAGGTTGATACTGACGGACAAGAGTGTCCGATAGCCTTCATGTCGAAAAAACTTAACAAAGCTCAACGAAACTATTCAGTTTCTGAGCTGGAATGTCTTGCGGCAATTCTGAGTGTGAAGAAATTCAGGGGCTATGTTGAAGGTCACCGATTTACTATTGTGACTGATCACTCAAGTCTGAAGTGGCTTATGTCACAGAAAGACTTGAGTGGTCGTCTGGCTAGGTGGAGCCTAAAACTCCAACATATGGATTTTACCATTGTCCACCAAAAAGGTACCCAAAATATAGTCCCTGATGCTCTATCTCGTCTTTATGACGATACACACGAGGAATTGACGGAAGCATTAACACATCACATTAACGACATCAAGATCAACAATGAAGGTTATCGGCACAAGGAATATACGGATATGATAGCTAAAGTTCAATCATCACCCAAGGACTTTCCATCTGTTAAAGTCGTGGATGATAAGCTATACATACGTATTGAGCCAAGACCTGATGCAATACCCAACGATGTTCCTGTGTGGAAGCTCTGGATTCCAAAACCGATGACTTTAAGCATGATTCAGAAACATCATAATGATAGTACTGCTGCACATGGAGGTGTTAAAAAGACATTAGAATTACTTCGACGTCTTTATTATTGGCCGGGCATGGCGTCACAGGTACACAACTATGTTGTGTCCTGCGACACATGTAAACAAACAAAAGCCACGAATCAGATATTGCGTCCTCCGATACAATATCAATTCGAAACAGCACGTCCATGGCAGAGAGTCTATATAGATTTTTTGGGACCTTACCCTCGTTCTACACAGTGACAATGGCAAGCAGTTCACTAGTAGAAACTTTCAAAGTCTTTTGTCAGATTTCGGCATCAAACATATTAGGACTGGTGTTTATAGTCCACAGAGTAACGCGTCAGAGCGGGTCAACCGATCAGTTTTAGCAGCAATCCGAGCGTTCTTAAAAGGTCAACATACCAAGTGGGATGCACAAATTGGTGAAATTGCATATGCACTGCGAGCTGCAGTACATTCTGCGACAAAGTACTCACCGTACTATTTGCTATTCGGTCAACATCCGATATCAGATGGTAACATTTATCATCTGATGAGATCACTTCACATGCTGGGTGAAGATATTGGTGAGGAAATCGAACGCTCTGATCACTTGACCATGCTCAGGAATCGAGTGCAACAGAACCTGTCTGTAGCTTTTAAGAAATCACAACATCATTATAACCTGCGATCTAAACTACGAACCTTCGAACCACAACAACGTGTGTATGTACGGCAGCATCATTTGAGTGACGCTACTAAGAAATTCTCGGCGAAATTGGCTCCAAAGTTCTTACCTGCAATGATTAAAACTAAGATTGGAAATGTACTTTATGAGTGCATAGATATGAGCGGTAAGAATCTTGGAGTTCATCATGCGAAGGATATCAGGGAATGATGTCTTTTCGTTAGGTAGGGTCGTTCCTCTGGCTAGTTGTCGTCGCTGTGGTTCACATCTTCTGGGTCATACTTGCTGGTAGTATCGGGGTGTCAATAGTGCTGGCGTTATGATGGATGGTCGGTCTAAATACTCAGTGGAGTTCCTCGCGGACTTCATGAGTGTAGGGATTGGTCATCGGTCGTGACGCCAGTGGCTGTTGATACTCCGATCCCAGGTACAACTTTTTAATAAATGCAGTTCGGTGGTTTCCTGTCATGAAGGGGATGGCGACGTTTTTTTTGTGACTTCAAGATTGAAAGTCTTGCTTAACATCTTGAACTCATGGTTTGTAACGTCGGCTTTATGCTAATTAACATGATAAAACCAATCCCTATTCTTAATCTGACTCAAACACAATTAACATATCATTTTCATTTTTCCATTATAATAGTTAATTTTTCTAATAACACAGACCAGCTTCAATTCGTACATTAACATAAATATAAGAACGCACTCGTTTTTTTTTTGTTTGTTCAGTTGCTTGACTTTCTTTGAAAAAAAAATATAAAAAAACGTCAAAAAAATCACATGGGTGATTTTTGAGAAAAATTATTCATTCCATGTTTTGCTTTAAAAACATAAAGTTTAAATTATTCCTTTGTTTGTGGATTTAAAAATGAAAAAGTATATAACTTTAAATCAAAATTTATACATTGTGCAAACTCAACAAATAAAAAAATTAAAAATACAAGAAATATAAGTTCAAGGTTTAATTGTACAGAAATAAAAAGTTGTTTTCCTTTTAGAATAAAGATTCATCTAGTACAGTTATTGGTTAGAACCTGTGCAACAAACATTGGTGTTGAAAACAAAGTTATAAACACAATTACCAAATTCGAAATCGTTTGACTTTAACTTGCCGTCATTTGTTTTGCTGTGTTTTTTTTTTGGTTCATGTCATCAATTCAAGCAACAAGTGGACTAAATCAGTGTTCATTTATTTCATCAAGTGCCGTCATAGTTCTGTTTGGTGAAACTAGCATATCAAAATATCATCTCGACGAGTGATCTTATATTTTTATGGATCTGAACTTTGGGTATATATATATGCCGATAAAGGATTTTTTATAGACACTGCAGTCCAGTTGAATGATTTTTTTTACCACCGAGCATTGGAAATAATAAGGGATTTGGAAGTGTTGTATCAGAGAATATTAAGAAGAAAAAGAGTCAATTTAACTAATAGCCAAGGGACTAAGAAATTTCAGCACAGTAAACCACGATCAACGAGGAATAACTTACGCAAGTTACAATTTTTATTTTATTATTATATTATTACTAAAGTTCTGTTTTTGCTTTTAATTTTCTTTAAGATGTTAGGATAATATTTTTGAATAAGATATTCCCAAAATCTTCTAATTCGTCAATGAGGACAAATAGTATATAACGCATTTTAGTAATTTTGTTTATGCGATAACGATATTAAATTTGAAGGTCCAAGACTCAATATGACATTAACTATTGATATTTACGATGAACCATTTAGTTTTTATGTGTCTATGGTCTGGCAATATAAACCCTTTACAACACAACTTTATGTAAATTATTTTGATATTGTTTTCTTTACATTCACGGAACCCTTGACGAGCGAATTTTATTCGCACTTGTCTGACTTTTTTTTCTGAGTGATAGTAAGTTTGTTAATTATTTCTTATTTTTATTTTATTTAGTCCATGTTTTGGCATTATTGATGATTTTTTCAATGGTATCATAAAACTCTTTGTCACATAGGCTCTTATGAAGGTATGGATCCAAGTTTGGATTCGAAAACTAACTTCACCCATACCTGCTTTAGATCACTTGTCATATTTCAAATAGAATAATTTTTGATCAACATAATAAGTATTTCACCAATTACTGCTAACAAAAAACATTTGGAAATTCTTGAGTAAAGAGGAGATGCAAGATAAAAATTTAAATTATATGCTTTAAGGTTAATAAGCAAGATCCCTCACAACTGTAAGTTTGACAATGTTGTTTTCGATTCTACAATAAATTTGTACTTATAAGTACAAAATATTAAACAATTAAATAGATTCAGTCTACAGTTAATTATTACAGTTAAGTATATTATAATTAACTTTTTAAAAAGTTATTAAAAATTCGTGAAGAATGAGAAAATTTTTTGCACAAAAAAATTTTAAGTTAAGTATAAATGTACTATTATGACGTCGATAATATAATCAAAATAATAATTCAGTTATACCATTAATAACGAATTTATTGTTTAATGAGCAATAAATTATATACAGAATGGATCAGGTAAAAAACTAAATTTTGTATTATTATCCAGTTCAGGACATCGGATAAGATGAGTTTTTTCGATCAGAAACTGATCGTATGACTGGATCAACGGATAAAGTACTGCACGCTGATCAGTAACTGATCAGATAGCCAGATCAACGGATAAAGTACTGCACGCTGATCAGTAACTGATCAGATAGCCGGATCAAGGGAAACGGTACTGTACGCTGATGAGGAACTGATCAGATAACCGGATCAAGGGAAACGGTACTGTACGCTGATCAGGAACTGATCAGATGATTGTATTACGGAAAATCTGATCCGAATATGATCATAATCCGGGTTCCCTGAACTAATTTCCAGTCGGGTTGTTATGTACCCAAAACATTATATTGATAAAAACACCTATATTTTGATGTTTTAAAAATATTTTGATTCGTAAAGAAAATATTTTCTTTTTTATACACTTTAGCTTATAGTGAATTCTTTTCGGCTGTACCGAACAAATTTCAGTACAGTTCCAACACCGAATTATTTTTTTTGTATTGAAATTCATTCCAAAAGAATACAACATTCGATAATTCGGTGTTGGAACTTGTTCGGTACAGCCGAAAAGAAAACACTTACTTTTCTTTGTATCATTTTCTGTAACTGTTTAATCCTGTAATTACAAGCAATTCAAATAAAGTCGTGAATTATGAAATAGCATGCCCGTAACTAATTTTTTAAATTTAATGCTAAAAGAAATTTTATGAAATTTAATTTTCAATACATTCTCGTAGTTCTTATTAGGTAAGAAATGCAAATACTTATTAAAGATAAAAAATTGATAACCATTTTGGCGGGGAGCCATTTATGATTTTAATTGTTATTGGATTGTATACAACATTTGGCATTTCCGTTTTAAATATTTAATTATTTTTTAGTAAACTATACGACTTTTGTCATCTTATATAATAACCATAGTTTAAATTGTAAAAATGGAAGTAAAATACATTTTCCTACGATCGTGCAAAAAGTAACTATTTTTTGCACTATGTACTGTGCCAAAAGTTTAATTTGTTGCACTAGTGCAAAAAGTACCTTACTAGTGCAAAAAGGTTTTGCACTAGTGCCAAAAGTACGCTACTTGTGCAAAAAGTACCTTAAGATCGTAGAAAAAATGTTGTGTGCAACACGTGCAAAAAGCATATTTGTTGCACGATGCATGAAGTTTGCAGCTCGAGACGAAGTCTATGGACGAATATGCACTTTTTGCACTAGTTACACAAATAACTATTCTTGTAACGATCAATATAAACAAAACTCTAATGATCGTGTTTTACCTTAAAATAAAAATCATTTTGCTTTGTATAGACTGCGCTATCCGAAACCATACCACAAAAATTTGATTTCACACTGCTACTCTATTAGCAACTATTTCTAAAGTAGAAGGGCTTCAAATGCTCTTGGCGTTTTAAGATGGGGGGGGGAGGGGTAAGTTTAATTCGTACGAAAAAAGGCATGTTTTTGTGAATTTTTTGTGACGACACAGTTAAAATCACTTTTTTAAAACCAATAGTACATAAAATTATGACATTGAAGAATATTGTATAAAATTTTCAGGAAGAAATATTAAACAACACGGCAATGGCAGCAATTATTGGGAAGTGTCTCGGAAAAAAGTAGAATTGCGGTGCCGCTCATAACTTGGTGCTGGATCATCCGAAATCAAAAAATCAAAGTTCATTCGTTAGATAATAGTTTTCCCCAGGTAACGCTGGGAGGGTTTTTGAAATTTTAATTTTTCACTTTTTTGGATCACTTTGAAGGGAAAAACGAGATTTTTTGCGAAAAAAATCGGCTAATTTGTTATTGTAAAATAAAAATTATTAACAAAATTTGCAAAAACTCTCCAGCGTTACCTCGTATTCCATCCCATCGTAAAATTTTAAAAGGATCGGTGCAGTAGTTTTGAAGTTATGAGGGGCACCGACTTTGAAAACGTGAGTTGTGGGGAAAACGCTTTAAAGTTTTGAACACTAAAAAATCTGGTATAAAACGTTCATAAACAAATTTAAAAACACTCGTAGCTTCTTCAATTTTGCTCCAATCGACTTGAAATTTTGACACAATATTCTTAAAATATTATATGCATTCAATTAAAAAAATAAAAAAAAGGCACTGAAAAAAAAATTGAAGTTCATGACAACCTCATCTTGAAGTTGGCAGTTGATTATTCATGCAAAGAAAAATTTTTTGCAAACAATTTCACTGTGATTGGGACAACTACACGATAACATTTTCCTAACAACAGAATGAGGTTTATTTAAAATATAAAGTGTTATATCCAATATAACAGTAGTTGAATAAAGATATCAACTATTTCCATGAAAAAATTTTTCTTTGGCCTTATATCATGAATTTTTCATTTTAAAGTTTAAGTATTTGAGATTAATTGAACTATATTTTATTTTCACATAAATATTTCGTGTGATTGTCTCAACTTCATCGATTTATAATTGTAGAGTTGTTGAAGTAATTTCGTAGTTTGATTCGCCATATGTGACCGCACGGTGAGGTTGAGACAATTGCATTTCGATTGGAAATAGGACATGTTTTTTTCAGTGGGCCCTTAAATTGTCGGCACAGAAGAGGTGGGATACCATTTTCCTAATCATTTCAGCTACAGCAGTAATGAAAGAAAACATCCAGTTTACGAATGTGTTCACGTTACACTGGTTCATTGAAGTCAGTTGAGTTGAGATATTCAATAGTACACGTATGACCTAATTTGATTAGTTATCACACTTTAAGTTCGTTCAGTATCTTGTTGGTAGTGCCTATATTTATTTCTTCCGGAACCACCAGTCATGCTTAGTGAGACAAGGATAGACTTACCTTATCCAGCAAAGTAAACGGCGCTCGCATTCTTGAAAATATCAAACGGCACTATCAGCCATATGATACGGATACGAAGCTAATCAATCCTTTTTTAAAGCGATAAAGGGAAAGAAAGTGATTTGCATTGGATGAGGAATTTTGATTGCAGCATGATTAATCGTAAGAATGGCATTTATCCCTTGCAGACATTATTTAATTCTGTAATCAGTTTATGGCTTTCTTTAAAATTATTTACAAGTAAAACAAAACTGGCAGACAGATGAACCAAGAATTTCTTAGGAGCTACAATGGTAAAATAATAATACCACATCCATCATTGCCGTCATTTCCCTTTCTCGCGATGCGTCACTAAATTTGATATTGATAAAAAAAATTAAATAATTTTGAAATTATATAATACATAACGTTCATTATTTTTGGTAGGTTAACGTCATTTTCTCTGACGTTTTCTGAATAAACAAATTAATTTCTATATTCAAGAAATTGGTGAAATTAAAAAGAAATGTCACGAAATGATTCAAAAGTAAAGTAAGCAAATATATTATTTTATTACACCATCGATGACAGCAACAAATTTTTTATTGGTTAAATAATATTATAATTATATGGAACTTTGTTTTTGTTGATTAAGAAATCGGTTTACAAGTTATCCTATTTTCACCCACGGTTAATTACGGTTGTTTACAATAATATATTTGAACTCAATTTAATTATTTACATATTGTTATTGCATTTAATAACTAGGAATGTTTATTAGATTAATATACGTATTAGTTTTGATTACTATACATAGGACCCTCATAAATTAAATATAAGTATCAAGTAAAGCAGAATAATAAATCTATTGTATGTTATCGATGAAAAATATAAAAGATTCGTTTACGTAATATAAATTCAATAAAAGTGAAATCAATTTTTTTTAAATTGGCGTGTAATTCCCCACAGCCATCACTTTTATTATTTAAGTTCTTGCTTATTTGAGAAAAGCCAACATAAAATTGTTATATTCTGACGTCAAAAGATAAAGTGCAACAATTAATTTAATTCCTTTTTAAATATAAAATTCTGTCAACTGATTGATTTTTATGCAGATTATAAATTATTGATGATCATTATACTCTGTGCGAAGTTTGAGGTATTTATGGGTTTTTTGGTGTGGGAGCGCCTTGAAAACTTAACAAAACAAAACCAAAATATATTGAATAAGAACTTGCATGAATAGGCATAAGTATCGTTACGAATTACGATTAACAAAAAATGCAACAGCTCTTTTGACTTTAGTATGCAATTAATCCATATTCTCCAGTTGCATAGCTGAAACGACCACTACAAACATAAAACGAATAGTTTGATGACTGTGATCAAGTAATGAAAACAAAAAAATGAGAGAAAATGTTTGACAAGAAACACGACAAGTTCTGTACTGATTATCTATAGACCAGAAAAACAACAAAAATACTCGAACGGAAAAGGTAACACGAACATATGAAGAGTTGTCTCAAAAATATCAACATACATGCGACCGTCAGTTTGCTCTAGCCGAGTGCAACAGGGATAAGAATATATTTAAAATATGGTGCATCCGATTTTATCTAAGCATTTTTAGCGACGAATTTATTAAAACCAACGGAGTTATCGACAGTGCGACGGTGTTAAATTTCTGTCGCCACGATACACACTTTTAAACAGATCCAAGACGACCATACGATGAAAACCGATACCGCGCCGCTGACGAATAAAGTAGTTATAAATGTGGAGCAATTGGTATCTGTTGAGCAGGCCGAGTTTTCTAGACACACTGTCTTCCATTGTCATTACACGAAGGTTCCAATGATTTCCAATGACGTGTTGAAAATTGTGACACCCGATAGTAGAATACCATAACATTCACCTATGTATTCGTTCAACTATCTGTTCTCCCCGATCATTCTTAATTAATGTTTTAAATACTTACTTATCAACCTACTGCATAAGAATATAGTGAATCATAATAAATAAAATCAAACAAAATTTCCATTTGCATTCTATTTTTAATCAATTAATAACCATTATCTGTTTCACCATATTTGTGTGTAACAGCGAATCAAATAATTTTAATCCAGACAATTATTCAATTTATGCAATCGTAGTTACACAAGTCAAGTTAAGAAAATCATAAATCATTTTGAAATGATCCCGACAAATTATAATTCCCCTTTATTTTTACACATTCTCCTTGTTTTCTTATTTCTGGAAGATGTTCTTTAATTGTGATTGATTCATGGAAAATAATAACTATTGGAAGGTTTAGAAATAGCAACCGTTTATGATTAGAATAATACATATACAAAAATTAAAAATGAAGGGATATTTGAGGAAATCGAATCTAAACTAACCATTTTTAGAGTTTGGCGTTATAAGTTATGGATGGGTGGTAAGGATTTGATTAAAAAAATTAGATTTTAGGTATAGTTTTCATGGATACCTTGTTATCTTAAGTTATCTTAAGATAACAAGAGGTTTGTTTAGTTTAGATTGAATGAATTCAATTGATTAGGAAGTTGAATAGACTTAATTGATTGGTTGAACTTGGTTTTTTTGAGAGCAATTAAACTCAAGTATAGCTATAGAGTTATAAAAGAATTATTAAGAACGAATTATAATAAAGGAAGTAAAGAAATACTTATTAATTTTTATAACAATTTTTCAAAAAACATAGGTTGTCAATGGCGCCAAAAAGTATTGGACTCAATCCTCAGTCCGTATTTTGCAGTTGAACATTGAAGGCATTAGCAAGCCAAAAACTAAACATATTAGAAACAGTATTAATAGATTTCGACATCGATGTTAGAATTCTGCAGGAAACGCATGCAGCAGATGAAGTGCATCTTACGTCTAGAGGGAACATTGCTGGTTACAAACTAATTAGTGCTATTTGATATCAAGCTTATAAATCTGCCATGTATATTAAGTCAGAAATCATGAACTGCATCCATGTACTTACACAGACGGACAACGATATACATCTTATTGTTGTTGATATATCGGACACGAAGATTGTTAACGTATACAAGCCCCCAAATACTGTGTGGCTATTCTACCATTATTTTACCACTCAGCAATGTACGCTGGTGACTTCAATACCCATCACAATCACTGGTCCTATTCAAATAACAATCCCTATGGCATACAACTGACTGAATGGGCCGATGGTTTCAACATGTTCCTGGCTTATGATGCGAAAGACATGAAAACCTTTAGATCTACTGGATGGCGAAGTGATTACAATCCCGTCCTCTGTTTTCCACAGAAAACGAACAATATTACCCTATTCCAATATCTAGGGCTGTCTTACAAGGTTTTCCACGCTCTCAACATCGTCCAGTAATTCTTGAGGTAGGTATCCAAATCCCACTCGTTAACTCTACTACTCAGCCTAGATGCAGTTTTAACAAAGCTGGCTGGGCTAAATATGGGTCGGAGTTGGATGCATTGATTCGCTGGATCCAGCCTATTCCTAAAAATTACGATAGGTTCGTTAAATTCATCATTTTAACTGCTAAGAAATGCATCCCAAGAGGCTTCCGTGAAGAATACATTCGTGGCTGGAGTAAGGAGAGCGATATATATTATATGAGGAGTACCTTAGTATAGTGGTGAGGCAGACGTGGCTGATGACTTAATATACTCACTGTACGCCAAGAGCAAACAAAAGCGGGTTGACGCTGTTGAAAACATTGATTTTGCCCATTCAAGCAGATAAGCTTGGAGTCTCCTTCGGAAGCTAGGTGGCCCAAACTCAATTACTTGTGCTAACAATTTAATTTGTTGTGTTTATGTGTCAAAAAACCCTACGCTAAATAAAAAATAAAACATCTTCTGGAATCTCACTTCGACTAACATTCGTAATGGCAGCATCCAATTTCTGATTTATTGTTAATTCTGAGGTATTCGATATATTTGAATCTGTCATAACCGATGTTCCAGTCCCAACATTAATACAATCTAATTCTTCAATATCAGCGGAAGTACCAGCAACATCCCCAACAAATAGTTGCCATTTATGTTGTATTTTCCTAATTTTGAACAAAATTTTGTTATTATAGAGGGAAAAAGAATTAAAAACTACTCAATTTTCGAGAGAGAAAATTTTTAATAGCTTTGAAGAATAAAAAAAATGTTACATAATGCTACAAAATGTTAAATATTCACCCGGGATAACGGGTGAATATTTATCACCGGGATACCAGGATCCCGTTTGAGACGCCCTACTTATGTTCGACAGAAAAACACTTCATTAAACAACTAAACATTAATATACTATTATTTTAAGTTTAGCAATGTAAAAATAAATCTATTAATTTGAATTATAAACACAAACAAAAAACGTTTTATTTTCACTTTCATGTTAAGAAATTGATTTTTATTACCATATTATTGGTCATTTATTTGGATGTGTTTTGGTAAAACAAGTTTACAAAACTTTTTTTAACTATACCGGCTTTCTTTTGTGTCATACAAATTATGTAAATGTAACATCTACATGACATGACATGACAAAGATGACTTCTATATTTTTCTTTCCCTTCTGTTCTAACAATGTTAAAAAGAATCCTTGTTTTATAATCAGGCGCAAACAAGAGCAAAGAACAGAAAAACACGAAAACCAACTCGCCACAGTTGAGAACCAGGTCAGAGCTCAAAATTCTTTTGATACACCTTTTATTAATAAATTTTCTCCCCACGACAAGGCAAGTGTATTTCAAGAAAGATTGTTTGATTTCCAGTTGTTTGTTTTGTGTTTTTGTATTTTTTTTTATATTTTTAGGGTTCCGTACTTTGAAAAATTAAAACCTGTAACCTTTTGGTTACTTCAGTGTCCGTCCGATTTTCTCACAAACTATAAGTGCTATCAACTTGAAATTTTCGTGTTATAAAATGTACCCCACTAGCAATTTGTTCCCGGGCATTTCCTACTGGCCCCTATCAGAAATCATACTAGAGATTTCACTACTAGAGCGCGCCGTATTTATCCTGCTGCGGCTCGAACTCCAAAGACCTATCTCATCCCTAGAAGTGAATGTCGGACCAGGGCTGGATCAGAATCATGCTATTCCAAATAAGGTATGCCCTATTTGTCCTTATGTGAACCCTATTCATTTGGTTAAAAATCACTAGAGTATTATCCGTTTTTGATATACATAGTTTGCGAAATTTTACATACAGACCTTTTTCCTGAAAAAACTTGACATTTGTGATCAACTGATTTGTATTTCGAAAACTTTAAATAATTGATACTTTTTGCAAATCAAGATTGTTTTGCGTTGTTTTTTAGTTGTTTTTACTATATTTGTATTATTATTATTTTTGGAATAAATTTTAATAACATATTTGTTTACACTTGTTTTATACGCACGTTAATATAAATTTTAGAAATAAAAGATTTAACTTTATTTCTATGATCAATCAATATATTTCGTCATTTTAGGACATCCTCAGGAGTAATCATTACTCCTGAGGATGTCCTAAAAATACGAAATATATTGAGTGATCATAGAAATAAAATTAAATCTTTTATTTTTAAAATTTATATTAACGTGCGTATAAAATAAGTGCTAAGCAAATATGTTATTCAACGAATCACCCAAGAGCCTACGGCAAAAAGTGTAAACTGTATTAAATTTTAATACCTAATTACTGATTTCTAATTATCATTTGACAGATTACAAACATGCAGCAATCCATGCAACAATATAACGATTTGAAGTTTAAAGAAAAAACTCTATACATATACTTTAGTTACTATCCTGGCTCTTTTGGACTCTGTTCAAAAGCGAGCTATACGAATTGTTGGTGATCGAGATTTAACATTAGGTCTTGATTCCCTGCAACATCGTCGCACTGTTGCTGATCTCGTTGTTTTTTATAGATATCGTAACCAGCAGTGCTCGGATGAAATCAGGTCCATAATGCCTCAGACATATGTTTTTCCTCGTTTTACTCGTCAATCGGTTTGTGCGGGCGGTCAAACTGTCGAGATTACTCACTGTCATAGTAATAGAATGCAAAGAGATTTCTTTGTACGTACATCGTACACATGGAATGCTTTGCCCGAATCAATAGTCTCGAGGGCCTTCAATCCACAAAGATTTAAAAAAAGCGTCCACCTCTACCTCAAGACGCATGTTGTTGTGGGACCTACGTCTTAAAAGGTATCTATGTGTTGTTGTGACACATTTTGTAATTCCAGCTACACAACACTTCTTATTAAAAAAAAAAAAAAAAAAAAGTTATCGCTTCTCTGCGTTATGACTACATATAGGTAAGTATAGTTAGAATAATTTTATGAAAAAAAATTTTTTAATACATGTAATAGTAAATTATCAGATTTTTCTAATGTATGTAGTAGTAAATTCCCTATTATAAATATTATAGCCTGGTCCGGTTCTAGTCGGGCTGCCTGATCCGGTTTGGATAGTATGGGGCGTTACATTACTGATCAGGGCCTGTTCAGAGTACCTGATGCGGACCCCATCAGTGAAAGGGAAAGCCGTATCCGGTCCAGAATTTTCAGTAACTTCTAATTCTGGACTTGGTATATATGTATAAGATTTTAGTACTGTTTCCTGGGTTAGTACCAGTACTGGGTTAAAAAGTTTTTTTGCTGAATTGTTTATCCCTACTGTAGCCTACAGATACATATCGATATTCACGAAACTTTGGTAAAAGGTTTCAATCAGTATGAGAAAGATTTCATTAGTTTTGGGGGGTTTGAGGGTCCCCCATACAACAGGATGGTCATTTTGTTGTGTTTTTTCACGCAAGATTTTAACGTGAGACTTTAACATGAGATTTTAAGTTTGTTTGTAAAAGCGAATGTAATATATTTTTGTCTTGCTTTCGCTTATGTAAAAAATAGCGTTTCTTCATTTTGACAAACAAAGGAAAAATTTAAGTGTGGGTATGTATACTTTTTTTAATTGTCTCCAAGTGAGAAAATTCAGAAAAAATTACGTGAGATAACAAGAAAATTACCATTCAAGTGGTTTTTTCACTACGTTTTTAATGGTTGTTGGGAGCATACAACATTCGTTCGCGTATGAATTTTGATGACACTTTAAAAGAAGATGCAAATATGTATGGCAATTGGAGCTAATTAGTTTTTGAGCGATATTCAACAAAGTGGTGGTCCTCCGAGCACCTGTTTTTTTGATAGCTCAATAACATCTGTACTTGAAAATAGAATTGGATGAAACTTAGTACATAAAAATTTAGTACGGTTCACAACAGTTGTGCATCCCAACTTCCGGTTTTTCACTTCCGGTAAAAAAAATTTGTTTGCAATTTTTTCAAATTCTTTCAGTGTCTTTATACACACTACAGCCTACAATAGTGAAGTGATTATGAAAGGTTTCAATTAGTGTGAGAAGATATTGCTCAACTTTTGGGACTCATTGATCAAAGTGGCGAGGTCCACCATACAACTGCTCACTTTTAGCATTTGTTTTTAAAGTTGGGAGCGTAAAGAACTGATTAGTTGTTAGACGATATTGGGATAAGTGGTGGGGGCCCTCCCAAGCACCTGTTTATTTGAAACTTTGTTATGCGACTATTTAATATGTACAAAACTATTTCTTTATTGAACAATAAACAAAATCTGTCTTTCTAAGTGACGTCCTCATCCACCTTAATTTTTTTATTAATAAAACTTCAACGAAACCTATTTTAAAACTGGGACGCTACATAAAACAACATTAAAACCAAAACCTCCATAATCATAGCCCTACTGATTCACGCCATTTGCAATAAACAATGAACATTGCCATATGCAAAAATTGGATTAGTGTTTTTGGTTAAATTCTTTTGAATTTTTTTTATATGGAGTTTTATTTTTCCAGATGGCGTTATGGCGTTTGTTTAACTTTTTTTTATTTTGAGTTTTAATTTCAAAATGGCGCTACAAGTTCACGATTTTTTTTGTGCTAAAAAATGAGTTAGGCTTCTGTATCGGAGGTTTTGTTAAAACATAAAAATAAAAGTAAAAACGAACACGAATGAAACGAGCAAATACGGAATGTAACTGCTAGTTTCCTTGGTATATTTTGTTTTGTTTAAAAGAAGAGATCACGTTTTCTTTTTAAAACAATTTAGATCAGATTGGATTTCGAATCAAATTGGTTGTGTTATTAAATTATTAAACTAAAATAAAATTTATTAAATTTTTAATTTGAAACCAATAAATAAATTAACCAAATTGTTATTTAAATTGATATTTTTCAATAGTTTAGTTTTTTTGTCGAAATTAGATAAAACAAAAGAAGTAATTGGGAACTGAATAAAAATTAAACATAAAAAATTTATTGAGTTTTTGCTATTTGGTTTTGAAGGTTATGTCAAAATAGGAATTAGGAAAACAGGAAAAGAAAGCAGGGCTGGAAACCGGTTTTTGAAAACCAAAACCGCAAAACCAGAAAACCACACTAAATCAGAAAAACCAAAACTGAAACCATAACCACATTCTAAAAATGATCAAAACCGGAACCAAAACCAAAACCACGTTTTAAAAATTATCAAAACCATAACCGAAACCAAATTTTAAAAATCATCAAACCAAAACCGAACCAAAAACCAAATTTTAAAATAAACGAAACCAAAATCAAATCTAAAAATTTAGTCAAGTTCAATAATATTGTTAAAAAATTAAGACAACAATAAAATGCAACAACAAATACTGCCGTGCTAAACACAGAGGTGGTAACTTATTTTTTTGTCAAAAATCAGTTACGAATCTAACATGATATAAAAATAGTCGGCGGATATTTTTTTCATATAATCAATTATTTTCTTTTTTCATTAAAAAATTATCTACAAAGATGTCGTATCTTAATATTTGTCAATTACTATAAAAGTTAGCTGTATCTATCAATTCCTAAACTAACTATTCCAACAACTATCTTGAAATGCTCTAGGCGCTACGCATAAATGAAACACTTTCCCCTGGGCATGTAATGTATCTTAAATTAGCTCAACATTTTTTACTGAGCATTGGCATTGTTGACAAATGTTGTAATTTTTAATCAGTTCTCTGACGAATACTCAAACAAACATTTTTTAGCTATAAACCAAAACCAAATTTTGACGTTTAGAAAACCAAAACCGAAACCAAAACCAAAACATGTTGCATAGTAAAACCAAAACCGAAACCAAAACCAAGATTTATTATCTAGAAAAACCAATACCGAAACCAAAACCATAATTGGCCATAGAGAAAAACCAAAAACCAAACCATTACAAATAATTTATGGTTTTCCAGCCCTGAAAGAAAGCCTATTACGGAGGAATTTGTGTTTGGAAAAGAAAGCATAATACAGAGGAATTTGTGTTTGGAAAAGGAAGTAAAATGAGAATGAATTTGTGCTGTAAAACGAATTGGGACGGAGTTAAGGAATTGCATTAGGCTGAATTTCGGAATAACATACAAATTGGTAAAAAAAAGGAAAATTTATTTGATATCTAAATGTGTGCTACTGCAAATTGATTTCCTGCTGAACACACACTCGACATAAAAGACGACGACGATAGGAAATATCAATATAAATAGTAGCAAGTTTAATTTTATTTTGTATAATTTTTTTCTGTGATTAGTATATTCTATTCATGCCAGTAAATTGATTTTTTTTAATGAATTTTTCATGGTTTATGTGAACATGGTAGAGTAGTTTTAAATATTTGATAAGAGATTGCCTGAACTAGATTCGATTGGTGATTCCGGTTTCGTTTTTTTGTCTATATGCATTATATATAGGTATATATATATGAATTGTATAGTTTTTGGTGGTAAAAGTCCGGAGTAATAACTTTAATAACAGCAGTTCCTAACAACCGATTTTGATTAAACACTAAGTTTCACTAAGTAATGCTTAAGTATGATTTGTAACAGTTCTGCATTCCAACTTCCGATTTATCACTTCCAGTAAAAATTTACTTTTTCTCGTACACAATAATATTATTAATAATAATAATAATATTATTACACAATAATAATATTTTTGGGGATACCACAGCTTTCTTTAATGTTTTTATAATTAGAACTCCGCGAAATTTATAACATTGGTTAGCCAATATTTAAACTATTTGATGGATTTTAGCTCAGTATATATCCAGAACATTTTGTTTTCACAGCTGTGGTGAAGTTAGTCTATGCGTCAGCGTCGCAATATTTTTTTTTTGAAAAGTATTAATTTAATATGAATTAACTTCGGTTGAAGTGATTGATAGAAGGAATTTCCAGCATCGTTGGTTGTAAGTATGGTTCATTCATAGTCCACTATTTTCAAACCGTCTACTACAAGATCACTCTGAGCTATAGTAGAATTTTTTTGCCAGCGATTTTTTGACAGATAGGACGCAGCAAGAGATAAAAGATGAGACAAAAAGTAAAACAGAGATGTATTATTTATTTTGGGATAAATTTGTTTTCAAAACAATTATATTAGTTAAATTTCTAATTGTAGTTCGTACCATTTGTTTGTTGTGATATTTGTTTCCATATGCGTCGTTATTTTTATTATAATTATTTTTAATTATCAAAATTTTGTTACATTGCCTACAAAATCATTAATACTTTTACTAGTTTTTGGTTTTCTATTATAATTGGTTGAATTTCAATAGTAATTTATTAATTTTATGCGCTTTTTTTGTCCATTTCCATGGGACCCCAATAGTTTTTTTCAATATTTTAATCGAGAATCTGAATGTGCAAACAATATGCGCATGTGCAAACAATATACGCATAACAAACAAATTTCGTGTTCGCTGGCAAAAAAATTCTACTATACTTAAAAATCCACAACCAACTTTTCCCTGAAGCTCGAGCAGGCAGGAAATGACGGTTAGGTAAACAGTCTCAAAGTGGTAGTATTGTTATAGCGTCAGTCATCTGTTGTTTTTCTATATAACTAATATTTAATTTATTGTATTTTGGACTGTTACTTTATGGCTGGTACATATGACCACATGAGTAGAAAGTTTTTAGAAAGCCACATGAGTAGAAAGAAGAAAGTTTTTAAGAAAGAATTTAAAAAGATTCACGGTTATAGGAAATGTTGTAAAGAGTGAAAGAATGGCGGTCGGTTCATAATTTAAAATATTATTTGGAGGCGGAGGTTGAGTGGAAATTTTGAAAAAAAATTATTTTTGACCTTGACGAGAAAAATATGAAAAATTTTTCCTGTCGTAATTATAAATTTTCCTGTCGTAATTTTCCTGTCGTAAATGTTTTAAAGGTTGAATAAAGTGTTGAGAGTAGAAATTTTGAAAAAAAAATATTTTCGACCTTGACGAGAGTTTAATTAAAGGTTACATTTTTTCTAGTCTAAACAATTTTTTTTGTAATTTTGCGAAGGCCCCGTTTTTCATTTATTTCTAAAATTGTGTTTTTGAGAAGAACTATTAAGTCTCGTAGGATAACGTATACACGGAATCCTCGCGAGCGAGTTATATTCGCACTTGTTCGACTTTTTTTTAGTTTTTCAGTTTCTTTTTTAATTTTGTTTTTTAAGTTTTTATTTTTCTTCTTATTTTTAGGGTTCCGTTTTTTATGTAAGGAGCAAAACGTATTCTCGCCATTATATCGATTATGTCGTAAACTATAAATCCTATGAACCTGAAATTTGAGATACGTATAATACTAAATACGGGTTAAAAAATAAATAAAATTGGTTTCGTTTGATTTACAAGGCTAAATGCGATGTGAGACCTTTGAAAAATTGAGAATCAATTTTTATCGAGACAAGTACAGGGTATCAAATGAAAGGCTAGACTTGAAAACTCTACGACACCGTTTTATATAATTTTGTATAATGGCGTTTTCTTTATTAGTCCATGGGCTCACGCCGATTTCATGTGATGATTACCACATATTTTTGAGGCGCTAGTCCTTGACGAGTTCGAAAATTTTTGTTCTGCCATTTTCCTCAAATCGGCCGATTTTTCGTTCGGCCAGCTCCGAAAAATGCCGATTGCCCGCGATCTTGTAAATTTCCTACCACATTTTTTTTTAACTGTGGGGGTTGGAACTTTGTTTTAAGAGGGTAAGCTTGTCCGACTTACGAGGGTAAGCTTGTCCGACCAAAATGTGTCTGCTATTGCCGAGTCCGACAACTGATATTTTGGATGTTTGGACTGTTGGACTAGACATAAGACAAAATTTTGTCGGACAAGGTTACCCTCGTGTTCTAAAACAAATACAACCCCATATATAAAAAATTAAAAAATTTTCAAGTGCCCTAGCGAGCAATCGGCATTTTTCGGAGCTTGTCGAACCAAAAAGTGGTTGAATCGAGGAAAATGGCAGAACAAAAGTTTTCGGACTCATCAAGGACAGGCGCCTCACGAAGTATGAAATATGTGGTAATCATCACATGAAATCGACGTGGGCCCAGGGACTATATGTTTTCTTTTCTCGCTTGCGCCGAACCTAGTTGATCGAAAATCTTAAACAGTATTTGGAATGATAGAAAAATTAGTAAGTTTTTAATGAAAAATATAATAAAGGGAAGGGCCAAATAATCATGATTATATTTATAAATGAGGTGGGAATGAGAAGGGGTAAAACACAATTGAAAACCTGGTCAATAGAGGTGTCATTTGAAAGAGCAACCAATTTAAGAAAGATTGCACTTTTTTTAATTTTGCAATCCACAGTTTTTGAATTATTGTCAAAAAGTGCAACTTTTTGTGTCTTCAGACGCATGTTTTACGAATAACAAACGAAGCGAAACGAAATTTATTTAATTCAAATTTTAATCATCTAATAATAACAAACAAAAGAATGGACGAATAAAAAAGTATTTTTAGATTTTATAAAATGGCTGGTTTCATTAAACATTTTATGAGATAATACAACTTTCGCAATATTAAATTGATGAATTTTATCATATTTGAACACAAAAAACAAACTTTGGCAGTTAAAAATTAATTTTAGTTAAAAATTTTAATTTTAGTTTAAAAAATTATTACATTTTTTAGTATTTATTGTTTGCCTTGTTTCATGTCGGTTTACTGATATTTAAATTTAGTTTTTCATAATATTAAAAAAAATTAAGGGAAATAAATATTATTTTTACACACTTTTATTTAACTTGAAATTTTTTGTATGTAAGTCAAACATTTAAATTTTTTAATTTCTGATTTTTTTTCATTTAAATTATATCATTAAAAAATGGACGCATCATTTATAAATGGAATCAGACACATACATTAACAATTTACAACTTAAATATACGAACGCTATACCTATTTATTTTTAATTTTGCTATTTTTACAAGTTCTTATTTTTTATTATTAGTTTTTTTTTGTTTAAATTTTTATTTATTGTATTTTTTTTTTGTCTTAAAAAATTTTGTATTATTGTTTTACGCTTGTTTTTTCCTGTTGTTTTAAATTCAATTCATTTTTTCTTGTTTCAAATATGTATTTAATAAGGATGATAGTAAAAAATTTAATAAAAGTAATTCTAATATTTCAATTATTTTCTTCAAAACGAAAAACTAGTTTCCTTTCTTTCTCTCCAACCAAACTTCTTTGTAAACTACTCTTCATTATTTGAAATCATCTGTCTATGTACAATTAACATACACATTTCACTAATTCTAGATGCCGTCATTGTAGAGCGTAACCATGTCTTCCCTGGTAAAAATTCTTGTAGGAATTTTTGTTAGGATCTTACATGAACTATAAAAGATCCTTACATGAGCTTTAAAAGATCCTATGTGAATCTTGGATGATCTTGTAAACTTCTTGTCCCAATTCTCTACAAGAAATGATTATGATCATGTAAGTTCCTATATAATTTTCCTACAAGAATTTTTGCCAGGGTTAACCCCTTGAAAATAACTAAAGAGTCGCCCTACCGTTGCTGTTGTAATGCAAGTGAAATAACTATAAGTAATTTTCGTCTCGTTGATGGAACGAATTCTGCTGAGTTAAGCATGTCATCCGTAGACAATATTTAGGTATCTTTTTTAATTTTATGTAACGCTTGAGTAAAAACTACTGACGGTAGAATGTTTATAGTGTGAAAAAATAAGCACCAAAATAACTAAAATATATAAAAAATGTTTGACTTTTAAATTGAAACGAATATTTTCTTGACCGCTACGAAGCCTTATAAAATTATACATATTAGAAAACGAAATTAATATTTCAGAAATAATCCATAATTTTCAACGATATAATAATAAATTGCTCGCCCCCCTCAACTTCCGACTCCTATGAGTACATCCATGATTATGCTTCATTAGACACGTTCCATTTAAGATGTACTTGCTTCTGGTTCAATTATTCCGGAATCTATACAATAGGCCGATAGTACCTAATAAGATGGCGAAAACCACATATAATATTTCAAAAATTTCCTGAATTTTGAAATTTTGTATAAAAATCACCCGAACTATTTAATCCTTATTTTAATTTATAACATATGGTAATACTAATTATGTTTCATAATCAATTATATATTTCACTTATTTATATTTCAAAATATAATCATTAATTAACTTCACTTTTTTACTATCGTTTTATTTTAGCATTATTTTTACCAATTTTTAGGCACTAAAACTAATCCCCAACTTTAAAAGCATCTAAATATGTATTTACCAAATGTATCGTCTTATGTTGGTTTGAAAAATGTACTCGTTTCTTACACCAGAAAAGTATTCGTCAGAACAAAAGTCACTCAAAAATGAAAAATAGATTAAGTAATTAAGTAGTCTTTGTGAGTAATTGATGCAAAAATATGAATAAAACGAATACATAGTACAAATCAACATAAGATTCTATAAGTCTAAAGTGATGAAAACTAGCACCGTGAAATCAAAAGAACGTATTTAATAAATCTTTGTTAATTAAAATGAATAATTTACAATAAGATATTTAACTATAATACATAATATAATAAACTTAAAATAAAAATCATGGCGAACTTATAGTTACTAAGAAACCAAAAAATATTAGCGTATTTTATACATATTAAATTAGTATTTAATATCATTTAATCGATTAAAGTCTTTCGAAAAAATTAATAAATAAAATATTATTTTTATATTTGAAAATAAATGAGTTAAATTTTGAGATTCTGATTCTATTGAGATAATTTAAAACTAAAATTTTTACAACGCCCGTTTTCTTTTACCTAATTGTATACTATTGTAATATAAAGTCTTAAAAATCCAACACCTAATTTACCAACGGACCAAGAAAAGTAATAGCTATAACACTTACCCGATGATCATCAATCAATCCTTAATTTTGATTCTTAAGATCTCATGCGACCTTTTTCTACGACAAAAATACACATTTTTTCTTTTCTTTTTGCGCCACTTAAATTAAACTTTATAAATATATAAACATTAAAACTTCTTTTCCGTCAAATGGCGTATTTATAATTATTTTTAAATATTATAATATAAAATATTTAACTATACTTTTATTTTATTTGATTTGATATTTTAATAATTCAAAATAAGTCAATTGACGAAACATCGCACCACTTGACGAAAAAGAATTAATGTTTTTATTTTTATAAGATTCAGAATCTCAGTTTTGGGAAAGGTTTTGTTGTTGCAAGCGTCTTTGCAATGGGTTTCCAAATATGTTATCATCCTGTTGAATTAAATCCAGCTATCATCTTTTGCAAATATTATTAACGACTTTTGATGTATACATTTTGTGAGTTTTGGCTGAGAACCGAAGAAGGTCTCTTCAAGTCGCATCTGATTATTTACAAAGATATTTGAAGGTCCATTGACGACGGTAGATTAAATGAACTCAGATAAATGTTAATTTTAGTTATGCATCAATATCGTTTGGGTAGACTTTTCCTTGTTAGTAAACCAACAATAAACTAGTAGGGTAGGGTGTGACCATAGCGGCCACGCCAAGAACTTCCCGTTAAGTTAAATAGGTAACATAAAGATATTTTCTTAAAACTTTAATAAATTGAAATTCTCTTTCTACGACTTGCAATTAATCGTCATTTTTTCATCTTTTGGTTACACTGGAAAGAAGATTTTCATTGCACCATATATTTAAAAAAAACTAGCGGTGGAGTCTACTTAAAGTCTACTTTGTCAACGTTGCTAAATTTTTTTCGATTTTTCTCAAACAATATCACCATTTTTAGGGTTCCGTACTTTGAAAAAGTAAAAACGGTACCCTATTGGTGAGACTTCGGTGTCCGTCCGAATTTCTACATAATCGATTTTCTCAAAAACTATAAGTGCTATCAACTTGAATTTTTTTACAGTTATACAATGTATTTGTCCACGCCTACTGACAACAAGAAAATTATAAATATTACTTTTTATCAATATTTTATGAACATTGATAAGGAGATAGTAAAACAAAAGTTTGTTTTAAGGCATCGAGTTTGGTTTAAAAAAATCAAAAAAAATCCAAATATTTCTAAAAGACATTTCAATGAATTATCGACTGCTTAGTTTTTAAGGGGCTGGGCTGTAGGACTGGGCTGTAGCTTACGCCAAGATATATCGATTGTGACCATTGAAGTTGAAATCGGATCATCCGTTGTGAGAGAGCGTTGGACAAATTTGTGTCCACATACATACATACTGCCAGCTAAAAATAGCCTAAACAGCTTCAGGAGGTCTTGAAACGTAAAGATATTATAAAAATTTCGATTTCAAAAATCGACCCAAAAACAATAACTTTTCATATCGGGAAGTTAATAAACAGTTGAATCTACTCTCGAACCTCTGACCTTTTTGTCAAATCTAGAAAATAACTCAGGTTTTTGATATTCAAGTAAACCCAGGTGCTGTTGCAGCTCATTTACATACAAAAGTTTCATCCAGATATCATTCGTTTGCATAAAGAAAATAACACGTCGTTTTTTCACATTTTGTTAAAAATCTCAAAAACTAAGATACCAATTGTTTATACAAATGTCATTATAAATGTCTGACATGGTGACAAACAATATGGAAGCTTCATGACCTTCATAGCATTATTTATTAATCTCATGATATTTGCAAGAGATGATTTTCAGTTTTTTGGAAACCACTAAAAAACAAATGATTTAATTTCGCTAGAAAACGACTGGGCTCTAAGTTACGACAAGATACATCGATTGCGACCATTTTCGTTAAAATCGACCCATTCGTTGTTGAGAAAGCGTTGGGCAAAAACTCTCCACACAGCGATATACACATACATACACACACACACACATACAGACTGCCAGCTAAAAATAGTCTAAACAGCTTCAGGAGGTCATGAAACGTAAAGATATCAAAGAAATTCCGATATCGAAAATCGACCCAAAAACAATAACTTCCCATATCGGGAAGTTAATAAACAATAGATGACTATAAATGAAATAATCTCGACAAATGAAGGTTTATGATATTTCTATGATGAAGATCTGTAGTTATTTTTTTAGTTAAGTTAAGAAAAAAACTCTAGTGAAAGCGAATCATGGTTGCTTGAAGAACCTAATATTTTAGGTTGAAGAACCTAATACAACCAGTTCCGGTAGCCAACTTTGATGAAATTTGGTGTATAACTGCCGGTGTGTCACTTCTGGAAAAGAAACTGTATCACGTGTTTATTTAGCAACAAAATCTATTTCTGTTCACACACTAAAGTTCCCATTCATAGAACGATTTTGATGAAACTGATACATGATCTTTACTTGTACCAGAAATAGCTAATTAACTTTTATGCGCTGTTGAACAAAGTAGTGAAGAAGGCGAAAAGAACTCTCTTTAGATTAAAAACATCGACGAATGAGACATGACAATAGAATTACTAAAACAAAACCTAATCTATCTAATTATAAATTAAATTCAAATAAATTATTTCTTGTCCATCAAGAAAAATTAAAGTAAAATTTTTATTGTTTTTATTTTATAACTTAAAATTGACGTTTTTTAATTAAGTAGCTCGATTTTTATGAATGGTTTTAGAGCTGTCCCATATCAAATTACCTATATTAATTAGTAGATCATATGAAATATTGGTGTATACGTTTATGGCATAACATATTTTTTATGTTTAACGATATCGCCGGTACATCCTACCGTAACCTGTTGTATAAGAAATTTTATTATTTTAAATTATTAATGATTTATCAATGTTATTGAAAATGTTAAAAATTAATTTTGATCATAAAAACTTATTTTGTCTACAACATCATAGCCCTAACATTAAACTTTGGCATTAAAAAACAAAATATTTCATTTTTACGAAAATTTGAATCGATCTGATATTTTTGTTATTTTATACACTCGTAATTTTAGTTCAGCGAAGCAGTAAATGTTAATAGACCGCGTTGCATAGAAGTGCAATGAACTGCGAGTGTGAAAGATTAATTTTAAAAATTTCGAAAACATTCTACAAAAAGTCCAGGTAATTGTAAACGTGCGTTGTTCTTCAGATAAACTATTGAAATTCCTAGCTAACAGAAATTAAGTACGTAATAAACTTTAATCATTTTATCCGTTTTTAACAAACTTTATAAACATATGCACCGACATATTTTCAAATCAACATTATACGCTCCAGAATATTGCTTAATTATAAAAATAAACACTTTGTTAAAAACATGCCGACGTGTATCGTTATAAATTCATTACAATAGTGATACAAATCAAGTTGCCAAGCTTGAAATCTTTGGTTCACTTTGATATATTGTTTACCTATTCTTGTTGCCACCTATGTGATCATTTCTCACAATATCACAATTATTTCAAATCTAAATTATCTCAATATCATTCAAATTCAAATAAAAATAATTTAAAAATCACAAAAACTAAAAACTATTATAAAAAAATAAATTCTAATCTTTACATATTTTTGTTGTCATTTCCGCCAATGGTTCTAATTCTTTACTTGAGATTAAATCAAATTCTTGTACAAAATAGTAGAAATGTTTGTAACATGTATTTACATGAGCTTCCTGTAATTACAAAATGAAAAATCATTAAAACAGTTAATTTTAATTTAATTAAATGTTTAGGCTTAATAATTAAAATTAATAATTAAAATACAAGGCAGCTTAAATTATTTACGAATTTCTCTTATTTATAATCCTCTTCGTTACTTGTGCTTAATTGCTAACAAAAAAAGATTCCTAAATTTAAACAAAACCAAAATAATGTTTAATCGAATACATACAATCGAATACATCAATTAACGCTGGTGCACCCCAAAGCTTAATTTTATCCCACACTCTATTCATAATTTATATCAACGAATAAATTGAAAATCACCAGTAGCCCAATTAATAGTTTTGCAGACGACAGTAAACTCCACAAGTCATTCGTTCCCCTATCTGCAAAGGGTAAAATGCATGAACGAATAAATCCCACTTGGAGCGACGCTGCCATAAGTGTAAACGAAAACCTAGAAAAAGTCGCCGATTGGGGTGACAAAGGTTTGAACAAATTTAATTCCATCAAAACACAGCTATTGATTGTTTCCAGATCAAAGACTGAGTTCCCAATGATATTTCAATTAGCATATGTGACGAACAAATAGACGAATGTGAAAGCATTCGTTTATTAGGAGTCTCATATAATGGCAATGACAAAAAGCCATTATATGATCGAAAAATCAAAATTCGTTAAAAATAGAAATCATAAAGAGAATAACGGATCCGTACACCAAAATAGACATCACATGAAACAGACCAGACTACCGAATCGGAACGTGCCCAGCGTGAGCGCTTCTAATGTTCTAATGAGTCCAGAAAACATCCATAGGATCGATATCATTGCTCTGCAAAAATATTAGACAACCAATAATCGGACAAGATTGATTTGGATAGTCCCTCTTTTACTATAGTGGTCAACGCTCTCCAACATCTGATTATGCTGGTAAACTCTTTCGATCTTTATGTACAGTGTTGTTATTGTTGTTGTAGCTACGGTTGTGGTGCTAATCCTCCGGCTCCATGTCCATGTTCAAGAACTCTACTACTGCCCTTTGACAGTACCATAAATCTTCCATCGTCAGGTTGGTTGAATTTTCAGGACATTTGAATAATTAGTCTACATGGTGCGGCCGGCGACGTGCCCTCACTTGCGGGACACTTGTCAATTGTTTCGGGATCAACTCTGCTCATGTAGTTGTTTACGATGCGTGACCAACCAGATCTTAGTTGAACGAACGATGCGTCTGGTGCTACGGGGTAAGAGGTCTTCGGCAGCGACTTTTGGTGGTTTTATCTATATAGAACTCGATTTGGTGCGTAGTTCCTTATAACGTCTTCAACAGCTTTAGTGTGGAGTGTTTGTAAGCCTGTTCTATAAGTAACCTCGTTTATGTTACCAGTTACTTAATCGTCTCTAACATCCTGCAGAAAGGATCTTGATGTCCTTCCCATGTCTTTAGGTACAATTGTTGATAATGTGTCATTATACGGATGTTGCTCTTTTTGACAGACCAATAGATATTGTTTGGATAGCATTTCATTATGTTCACGGACCGACAATATGTTACACTCCTCGTGCAAGTGATCTCGGTGGGCCATCAAATGACATCCTGTTGCGGTTCGCAAAGCTGCGTTTTGTGTTGTTTGTAACTTCTTCCACTGAGTGTCAACATTGGGGTGTCCATATGGGTGCACCATAGTTTATAATAGGTCGGCCTATTGTTATATACGTTGTAATTATTGTTTTTGTCTTTGTCCATGAACTACCCGCTTTTTGCCCTTGTTCATGGACTCCCAGCTAGTGCGTTCAATGCATTATTCCTGTTTTTTAATCTAGAGTTCACTTGTTGTTCATGAGCATTGAATTTAAGCAGTGGGTCGAATGTTAACCCCAACAGTTTCGGAATTTTTTACTGTAGGAATGAGATTGTTGTCAATGGAGATGTTTAGTGTTGTATTTACCTCCTTCGTCCATGTGGTGAAAAGTGTAGAAGTGGAATTTCAGTGGGAAGTTTAAATTTTTTTTGGAACCAATTATGGAAAAACTCACCAATATCCTAAATGCTTACTGTAAGCATTTAGAATATTGGTGAGTTTTTCTTGGATTTTACCTGTTGCAAGCACCGTGCAGTCGTCTGCTTATGACGTGATGGTTATTCCTTCTGGTGGGGTAGGTTAGCTGCTTAGGTAGAGATTGAATGATGAAGGTGATTAATTTTCACCTTGTGGAACTCCTTGTTTTACAATTACGGAACTCGACGTATGTTTGGCGAAAGTTTTTGATAAGTCAAGTTCAACTGAGCAGTTCTAGCATAGGGTTGTTTTTGGTTCAGACCATCACTGATCTGGTTTTGTAGCATGCGAAGCGCGGTGATTGTACTATTGGCTCTTGGCGCCAAGTTGCAAGATTTAATCAACTGAGGGAGCAGAAGTGCTTCAATCAGTTTTGCGACCGATGAAAGGATTGAGATCGGTCTGCAAAATTCTCTCTTTTCTTTAGGTTTTACAGGTTTTAAAATAGGGCTGATTCTGGCCGTTTTCCAGATATTTGGTATCTGGAGAGTATATAGAGATGTATTGAGTGTAGTAGTGAGGTAGTTTAATCATTAGCGTTCAATGTGTTTGAGCATGATGGCTGAGATGCCGTCGGGTCCTATAGCTTTTGATGGCTTAATTTTGTTTCCCTGCATTCTCAACTTATTGTTTTAAAACATGATATCCTCTAGGTTGTCCGTATTAAGTCTACGCAATGTCTTAAAACTGATCTGGTTTCTTTCTCATCTAAACTTTGCTTTTCTGTAAACTGTATATTAAATTTTTTTGCGCATTTCCTGTGGTTTTCGGTTGCGATATCATTGAAGGAGATTAAGCAATTATTTTGAGTTTGTCGAGGATGGATTGGCCCTTAATGACCTTCCAAAGACTTTTACTAATTTACTGATTCTCGATTCTCTCCAATTGTTTCTTTTATGTGCATATACCAACTTGTAAATTCTCTTAATCAGGTCTAGAATTCTGGAATCTGCTGCATATGCCTTGCGGATGTCATATCTTTGTGTGGCAAACGCACACGCTTCCTGTGGAAAGTTACGTTTGACCTTATGAATTCCTCAAGCCGGGATTTAGCGAGCTCTAACTAACTATTGAATCTAATGGGAATTTTCGAAATTCGAAAAAAATTGCATTTTCTCTTGGAAAACTTGCTTTGAAAAACTTTTGATATGTTTCGTATAGGATATGTTTAAATCCTATAAGAAACATATCAAAAGCTTTTCTAAGCCAGTTTTCCAAGAGAAAATGCAAATGTTTTCCGGTCAGTTATAACATTGTTCGAATCCTGGTGCTACACACATTCAAGTGAGTGATTCAGCACATCATATGATTTGAGAAGAGGTGCGTTGGATTTGACTGAAATAACTGAATAAACTTAGCAAAAACAACAACAATTGCCTACAATTTTTCAGTGTTGCAGTTGCTTCAGTCAAATCGAAAAGGGCTAATATCTACTAGTCAAGAAAACGAATGCAAAGTTCTGCAAAATTAAATCGGAGGAATCGGAAGCAAATAGGGTTTTTCTATTGGTCACTTTCAGGGTCACCATCTATTACAAAACATAAACCGGAGAAATATGGAAAAGTGGTAAAACAGCACCAATTTTAAAAACTCTTTTTTTCTGAAGTCCAGAGACCTTCAGGAACATTCATCAGCATTAACCCCTGCATTACCTCGAAAAATCTGGGCGTTCTCGCCCTGCCAAAGAACTTCAAATAGTAACAGTGCTTAATTGTTTTAGAAAATTTAAAATTGTACCTCGGAAATGATCACTCATTATGAAGTCGAGATCCAAGAGCAAGTGAAGGTGTTTCATCCCCTAAAAAACCATCACATAAAGTGGCAGTACAAAAAATTAAATTTGCATCATATATTGTCTCGGAGGTTTTCGGGGTCGTGGCTCGAAATTATTGCAGTTAGTTCCATAACAAAATTTACAAGTAGGTGAGCAAACGTAATAAACGCAAGTAGGTGAGCAAACGTAGTAAACGCAACGTCATTCTTTTTCCAACCACAAGCTGCCCCACATCCAGTTTGACATCCACTTATTATTGCATTCAGTATACTTTTAGGGCCGCACGTTTTGTCATTCGTATGGGATGCAAGACGCATCGATTAATTCCCAACCCCAAACAATTGAATTTAATGTTGCGGTTCTGTCATGATCTGAATTCGCTAATAATCCTATCCAACAGCGCATTTGATAGTAAACTTTTTTCAAATGTTCTCAGAAATGGTTAGCAGTAGGCAATGTGTCTAAGTTAACTGTACCTTTTTTGTTGTTGTAGCGACGGTTTAGGTGCTAATCCTTCGGCTCCATGTCCAGGTTCAGGAACTCCGCTACTGCTTTTGGGCAGTACCATAAATCTTCCTTCATCAGGCTAGTTGCATTTTTAGGACATCTGAATAGTTGGTCTACATCATGCGGCGTGCCCTCACATGCGGGACACTTGTCAACAATTTCAGGACCAATTCTACACATGTAGTTGTTTAGGATGCGATACCAACCGGATCTTAGTTGAGCTAGGATGGATCTGGTGCTACGGGGCAATTGAGCCTCTTCAGTAGCGACTTTTAGTGGCTTTTTATTTAGAACTCTATTTGGCGCGTAGCTCCTTAGAGCGTCCTCAACAGCTTTTGTATGAAGTGCTTTTAAGCTTGTTCTGTAAGTAACCTCATCGATGTTACCTGTTAAGCCGGGCATTCACATACAACAGAAACAGAAACAGAATTTCATACAAATTTGACAGATAAAAATTCGGTTTCTGTAAAATTTGTAAGGAATTCTGTTTCTGTTTCTGTTGTATGTGGTTTCAAGCCTTTACTTGATGGTCTCTCACCTCATGCAGAAAGCATCTTGCTGTCTTCCTTATGTCTCTCGGTGGTTCAATTTTCGATATCGTATCATTACAGGAATGCTGCTCTTAATGACAGGCCAATAGATATTGTTTAGTTAGCATCTCATTATGTTCACGGACTGGAAGTATGTTACATTCCTCGTGCAGGTGATCTCGATGGGACATCAGATGACATCCGGTCGCAGTTCGCAGGGCAGCGTTTTGTGTTGTTTGTAGCTTCTTTCAGTGCGTGTCCGCAACTTGGGGTGTCCATATGGGTGCGGCATAGTTTATAATAGGCCAACCTATTGTTTTATACGTTGTAATTATTGTATTTTTATCCTTGCCCCATGAACTACCCGCAAGTGTTTTCAATGCATTATTCCTGTTCTTAAGTCTGGAGTTCACTTGTTATGCATGAGCATTGAATTTAAGCAGTGGGTCGAATGTTACCCCCAACTATCTCGGATTTTTTACTGTAGGAATAAGTATATTGTCAATGCAGATGCTTAGTGTTGTGTTTACTTCCTTCGTCCATGTGGTGAATAGTGTAGAAGTGGATTTTTCTGTGGAAAGTTTCAATTTCCTTGTTTTAAACCACTCATTGAGGATGTTAAGGTAGGTGTTTAGGATGTTGGTGAGTTGATCTAGGTTGTTACCTATTGCAAGCACTGTGCAATCGTCTGCATATGACGTGATGGTTATTCCTTCCGGCGGGGCAGGGAAGCTGCTTAAGTAGAGATTAAACAATGAAGGTGATAGAACTCTGCCTTGTGGAACTCCTTGTCGTAGTACTCTCATCTTGGACTTACAGTTCCGAAACTCAATGTATGTTTGGCGACCTCAAAGATAGTTGCACAGCCAGCGCTTTATAAGACCCGGCAAATTGGTCTTTAGGATGTCATCTAGTAGAGCGGCGTGTGACACTGTGTCGAACGCTTTTGATAGGTCGAGTGCAACTAAAATTGTTCTAGCACAGGGTTGTTTTTGGTTCAGACCAACACTGATGTGATTTCGTATTATGTGGAGAGCGATGGTTGTACTATGTGCTGTCCTAAAGCCATGTTGGTGTGCCGCCAAATTGAAGGATCCGGTTAACCGAGGTAATAGAAGAGCTTCAATCAGTTTTGTGACCGATGAGAGGATGGAGATCGTAGGATTCTCCCTTTTCTTCAGGTTTTCCAGGCTTCAAGATGGGGCTTATTCTTGCCGTTTTCCGAATATTTGGTATTTGTAGCGTATTTAGCGATGTGTTGAGTGTGGTATTGAGATAATTCAGTCCTTTGGGTCCAATATGTTTCAGCATGATGGCTGAGATGCCGTCGGGTCCAATAGCTTTTGATGGCTTAATCTTCTTTATGGCATTCTCAACCTCTTCTTCCGAAAATATGATTTCCTCTAAATGTTCAGTATTGAGTTTGCGCAGATGTCTCAATACTGACCTAGATTGCTTTTCATGTTTACGTGGCTTTTCTGTAAACTGTGTGTTGAATTTTGTTGCGCATTTTCTGTGGTTTTCAGTTGGGATATCATCGAAGGAGATCAAGCAATTGTTACCTGGTTGTCGAGGATGGGTTAAGCCTTTTATGACCTTCCAGAGACTTTTACTTGTACCAAAATTTGAATCGCTCACTAGTTTTCTCCATTTATCACGTTTGTGTTCTGCAACTAACTTATTGATTTTCTTATTAAGGTCAGGAATTCTAGTATCAGCTGGTTCTGCTTTGCGGATGTCGTCTCTTTGGATGGAGAGTACACAAGCTTCCTGTATGAAGTTTGGTTTCACCTTTTGTATTCTGCCGGATGACATCCCCGACATCAATTTTTATTAAATACATTTCATTTTCTCAACGAACGTTTAACGTTTTTAAAAAGATTTGTAAAAACGAACGTTTTATAATTTCGATTACGCCATGTTATTAAAAATGTCCTTAAAATCGGAAGAAGTAGTCCTAGCTCCGAAGACGTGCCTTCAAACCCGAAGTGTTCGGAGTAAAAAATGCGTGTTGGTAACCCGTCATTTTTGCTAGCAAAATATATAGTCTTTTTAAGTGTATTCTTTAATAAAGACCACGCACAATTTTAATCTGTATCCAAATTTGATTGGATAAATGACATTTCCGCATTCTTCTTATAAATTAATTCAAACTAAACTAGTTCCGAGAACATGAAACTTTCTTTAACACACATTAATTCCCATAAACCATACAACGGTTGAATAAATACTATAAATTTATTCATAGAAATATAATGAGGGCAAAAATTAAAATGAAACAAAATTTACGTTAAAAACCGCAAATTTTTTAACTAAATTAGTTCATTGACTCACAAATTTTAGTCAACAAATCTTAGATCACATCAATTAAAAATTTATTCAACAAAACACTAAAAAAATTAAAACAATAATTGAAGGTCAAACGTTTTTGTTTGTTTATCATAAATATAAATAAAAAAAAGTTTAAATTTACTTACAGCTCCAATACTGACAATACGATCAAAATGATGAATATAAACATGAACAAATACACGAAAAAGTCTTGTTAATATTTTACGACATAATGGCACAAATGATTTAGGAAATGGGACGTCTGTAACAAAATAAATTTGCATTTGTTATTGACATTTAATTTAACTTTTCATAAAATCACCTGTCGATACTGGAAATAACGTTTCATTATTTATTTGTGATTCCGTCCAATCCATTAATAATTCTATATATTTCGGTGCTGCTAATGGTGTGGGTTTTTTAAACCTGTAATTCATGAATTTATGTAGTAAAAGTTGATTGACAAAAATAAGTTTGATTTGTTATTACGTTTCACCATCGGCCCACAAATATTCATATCTAGCACCACCTGACATTGTTGGACAAGTTGTTTCATTACAAAATTCTGATATTGTGCCATAAATTAAATTAATTCTATTAAAGAAATCGACAACTAAAAATTACATAAACCAAACAGGAAACGATAAGAGAAATTAAAATTATTTGTGATAAAAATACATAGAAGTTATAAATCTAATTACCATGAACCGCCATCCAGTCATTCATATTTTCCCCTTTGGGCAAGCATACTACCTGTCTTAAATTTATACCAGATTCCAAACTAGCTTGAGCTTGTTTATGTAACGAATAACGTATTGTACCTTGTGTAAATCGTTTTTTTGGACGAAATGTCTTTTCGATAAAAAAAAACAGCGTATAGAAATAAAAATTATCAAATTAATATACATTTGTATAAATTAAAATAAATTGTGTAATACATTTGCTACCTTGCCTTTTTGAAAAAATTCTATAAAACCATTTAAAGACATTTTTTATAGCTAAAATTAAACTGAGCACTTTGTTAATATATAAACTTTGCTATTATTGATTTTTAAATAAATTATTTATTTAATTTAACACATTTTTGAGCGATTATCTTAATTTTAAATTCAATTATGGGATTAGCGGTGAGTAATGAATATAAACAAATAGCATAACACAAACTCACACTATCATCAGATTGTCAAGTATTTTGTTTGAAGTTTTACCACAACACTGAATGCATCCAAAGTTTGAGCTTTTACTATCGGAATGCAGATGGATCAAACGTAAACATTTTATTTATGGTATGGACGTTATTTTATGGTCCAAATACATGTGCAGAATTCTGCATGCAGCGAAATTAGAACATGTGTTGTTATATGAGAGCAATTACATGTAAATTCTGCATGCAGAAAAATTCTGCAAGATATCTCTAATTCTAATTTCGCTGCACAGAGGCAGTGCTACCACAATAAAAAAAACAAAAACTACTTGAAAACTCAGATAAAAATCGATTATTTTGACATTTTGTTTGAAAATGAATTATTTTTTTTATAACTCAAATAAAAATGAATGATATTTTTTTGAAAATGAAATTATTTTTGTAATGATTATTTGTTTATAAAGATATTCAAATATTGTAAATAATCCAAATTACAAAATAATTAAAACTAATATTGTTAATAAATAAATTTTTGGGAAAGGATTATCGGAAACAGTTGTATATGTAATTTGAACTTAAATTTTAATTTAGACATAAACGTTTTTACAGACAACGATTCAATTATTTTCTTCTATCTTTTAATTAAAAAGCCAGTTTTCTTTAAATTGCGACAATTTTCACTTATAACTATTTCATAATACGTAAGAACACGAACTGTCATTGTTACGAAAATTCTGCATGTCAAATATATAAAAATTCTGCACATCTATTTTAGATGCAGATATGCATGCAGCACTGCGTGCAGACTTTCTGCACATGTATTTTGGGCATTAATACCTGTGTTCCTTTTAGGTAAACTTGCTACTTGAACCAAATTATAAATGGAACGGCAATAATGTGAGGTGTCTTAGATTATATTTCTAAGACTACAACCCAAATTTGGTCTTAGTACAACTTTCCGACATTTTGTTTGACAATACATACTATCCCAGCGAACAAAATGTTATCGATTCGTTCATGAATCGTTGAAGAAACTTCTTCTCTGAGGTGTAGAATCGTGATGGAAAAGGAATGGAAATTTGTATGCAAAAAAACAAAATGTCCGCCAGATTCGTTAACGAAGGCTCTACTACGATTCATCATGTAATACTACCACTTGAATCGCTATGGAATATTCTTCAACGATTCCATAGTGAAATTTACACAAATTTCTTTAACGATTCTCTATAGAAATTTTGTTATTTTTCAGAAATCGAGAAATAAATTGAATAAAACATTGAATTATTAAAAACACATTTTCGTTTAGTTGAATCTAGTTACAACTTTAATAAATTTTTTTACTTAGTCTAAGTACATATTCATTAAGGTTAATATATATAGTTTCAGTTTAATTTTAAAATTAGATATTAGAAAACTAAAATATTAAATTATGTGATTTTTGTAATGTTTTTATAACGATTGTTGGCATATTCACCATTTTGTTTTTTTGCAATGTATCTGAAAATATAAAAATAATTTATTGAAGTAAATTTTAAAATTATTTTAGTTTATTATGAAGATAATTTAAGAAATTGTTTAAGTTTTTATACATGCTTGCTTCCCTGCATACGTCTTCCACGTTCAATCTTACCAGAACTTATTCGTTTATCATTCGCCATTATTGTTTTCCTTCTGTAAAAATTTGAGCAAATATTTTTATTTTAAACATAAATTTTAATCAAAATAGCGTAATCACAGAATTGAAATTAAAAGCAAAAAATCTGGTTCTAGTAAATTTGTAAACCTGGATGTTTTGAATGCAGTTGCGTTCGTTGTATATTTTTAGATTTCGAACTTTGTTTTTTTACCTTCACTTTCACGTTTAAACTATAATCAAGCTATTTTGTTTTATAGTTTCTTGTTTTAGTTCAGTTCTGTAAAATTAGTTTATAGGTGGCAGTCTCATCATTGATTTAACCAATCAAAAGTCATTAAAATTGTATAGAAAGAATCGAGATAGAATCGTAGTGTAGTCTTCCTACGGAAAAGGTATAGAAACTTTCTACTGTAGAAATGAAATTCGTTGGGATATTTTAAAAAAATTATAAAATTAATATTGCTAAAAAATGTGAACAAAAATAACACAGAAAATTATATATTAGAGAAAGTTAAAAATTTAAGTTTTTTTAATTTAAAATTAATTAAACATTTAAAGATTTCTAAAAATTGGATATGATTCATGCAAAAGAAAATAACGAAAAGAAATAAATTTGACATTTGTGCTAAAATCTGAAATTTTTATAAACATTTGGGTAAACATTTTACAAATTTTTCTTTTAACTGATAAAACTCTGGTGTTAAATAGAGGCGTAAGTTTGGTATGTAGCTTTACCACCTTTCGATATGGTTAACTTGAAAACAAAATTTAGTACAAAAGTAAAGGAAAAAGTGGTAAATGGAACACACTTATTATCGATAAGCCGTACAAGTACTAAAAACAGCAAATTTATTTTAAATTTATCACAGTCAGGGTTGCATTGATTTAAATCATTTGATTTAAATCAGATTTAAATCAACTTGATTTTTTTTTTAAAATCATTGATTTAAATCAATTGAAGAAATTTATAAAATTTTAAGCAAATTAAAAAAAAATTGTTTTTTAATAAAATGTAAAGTGAGAGGCATTTCAACATTTGTCACAACAACACATAGAAACCTAAGGACTAAAGTCCCACAACAACATTCGTTCTAAGAACATGATGAACGAGATACGCTCACCAATTTTTTAACCTATATCAGAGTTATTTTTACCTGACCAACGGCATCTGCCTCAAGTCACGCTAAATTAATTGCATCGTGCTTGCGACTGAAAACAACTGAGAATAATTAAGATGTTAGCTAATCGTCTAACTTCAACAACAAAGTCACAGATTAAACCACAACTAGAAATATTGACAAACCCACATAAAATGCATGAACAGATTCTAGGAATGAATCTAGAAATAATAAATAATTACATATCAAATAGAGTATTAAATGCAAATCAGTACAACCTGCTGACGAAAAAAAAAACATTTCCTCTAAAAACTATCGTTACTATTAAGATCTTGATTGTATTAAATCCTAAACACTTTCCTGACACAAGTTATTGTTCCATAGGACTTGCCGTTTAATGTTAACCAGTTATCTACATGTCCGAGGAACTTTTCGAACCTGGAGAATACGATATCTCTGACATCACTCTAAAACAGTGACAAAGTATCTTAGTTTGGCAAGTAACGTTTTACATGTCGCTAGAACAACAATCAGTATTTCAGTGTAAAAATCTAGTAACTAAAAACTGTTCCTTTACTTTAGTCTAGCCTTGCCTTTCAAAAAATATAACCAAAGCTAATGATTTGTATAAAGTAGTTATCGTAGCATATAGGAATATACAATTTCCTCAAAATATAAACTACATTTTCTTTAAAATCAAAAAAATCCGATTTAAATCAAAAAAAGCAATTTAAATCAAATAAATCCGATTTTTTTGATTTTTTTAAAAAAATCAGATTTTTATGCAACCCTGATCACAGTACATAATTATTATTTAACAAGATCAAACACACAGAACCTTGATTTGCATAAAAACAGTTTTTAATTTGTTGTGATACAGATTAGATGTCAGAAAATTTTCGGTACAAATGTCTGAAAGTTTCATCATCGATAATCATAATCACGTAAGAGGTGACTGGTCTTTCCACTGGTTAAAACCCTATGACACTTTGTTATACTCCATATACTCTATATACACAAAAAGTGAATCGGCTAAAACTACAGTCTGATTATTAATTACCTCAGTGATAAGGGAGGGTTGTGTAGCGGAAATTTAAAGAAAAATATAAAATGAACTTAAGATTCGTAAATATATTTTATGTTGATGTAGATTCAGCATAAAAGGCATCTAAGGAAAGGAAACCGAAATATTTCGGTTAATCAGAATTTGTTATCATTTTCACGACTGCGGTGTTACGAGCAGCAGGTCGCTGTTAACATTTTGACAGAGTAAGAATGAATCATCACTGCGTGATATCCCTGTATCTTACTTACATTGGTTTGGTAAGGCTTCAAATTGTTGTGGAAACCCCAGAACCAAGATAGAAAATTTAAACGCTTTTAACAGTTAAACAGTTTTATTAATAAATTATAATTATTTCAAATAATATTTGATTTTAGATACAATCTTTTATAACTATGTTAAATTATATTTATTGATCTATTTTATTGTAAATCTTTATTTTTAGTTGTTTGTTTTTAAATAGATAATCTAAAAATTATTTTTGAAACCTAAAATTTTTTCAAATTAAAATATATGTATATTGTTAGCCTTTATAATTACATGTTATGTATGCATATAGTTTCGTTATTTTTGTCTTTTGTTAGCAGCTTACATCGATAGACACGTTTTTCATAGTTTCTGAATTGAAATGAACAGATCCATAATTATTGACTATTGACCAAACATAAGGAATAAAGAATTCTTCTGGCGCATCTTCTTCAACGAATTTAAATTTCAAATCTGGAAATTTCTAAAGGAGAGCAAAAAAAAAAATAAATTTCATGCTTAAATTTGAAGGGTATGAAAACTTACTCTTAATCTATCACTGGACCATTGACTTGCACCTTTGGAAATAACTTCTAAAACTTCTGTTACGCCTAATTCACCCTTTTGATCTTGAACTCTTTGAAGCCGCGATGAAAAAAAGCCAACAACCTGCAACAAAATTTTGAGTGTCAAAATATACGCTCAACCAAGGAAAAATTCGCAAAGCAGAAAATTGGTCCTTATCGGTTACGAAGCTATTTACTCAGGTACAGAGAGTTTATGCCTTGAAACGTTTGTTCTTTGGTGACGGTGTAGGTAGACAAATTATACAAGCCACACCTTCGATTTCATTTTCTACATGCTATATTGCTCTTTTCACAAGACAATTACTACGTTTCCATGACAGAGTTAACTCGAATTAAGAGTTTCGTTGAGTTAAAAACATGGCGGCGCTAATCCGTATCGTTTCCATGATAATATAAAAATTCTTGGAGTTAGCAAAAATTGTGTATTAAAATACATTAATTGATGACATTAAGTGAAATATACAAAAAGTGATCTGGTTACGACGGAAAAATTGGACATTTTACTAATGTTTTTTATTATTAATTTACTAGTTTTTTTCTTGAATAATTTCAATTAAAATTTTATTTTCCTCTTCACTCCAAAACACTTGCGACGCCATTTTTACTTTTTTGTTTTGTGTTTGTTTTTTGTTAACCTTCTCTAATCGCGCTACTTTCGTTGAGTTAAGGTGAGTTAAGAAATTTAACGAAAACTCCGCTTCCATGACGAGATAATCCCGGTTAACTCGGTCATGGAAACATATACCATGTTTCCATGACCGAGTTAACCGGGATTATCTCGGATTATGTCATCATGGAAGCGGAGTTTTCGTTAAATTTCTTAACTCACCTTAACTCAACGAAAGTAGCGCGATTAGAGAAGGTTAACAAAAAACAAACACAAAACAAAAAAGTAAAAATGGCGTCGCGAGATTTTTGGAGTGAAGAGGAAAATAAAATTTTAATTGAAATTATTCAAGAAAAAAACTAGTAAATTAATAATATAAAACATTAGTAAAATATCCAATATTTCCATCGTAGCCAAATCTGTTTTTGTATTTTTCATTTAATGTCATCACTTAATGTATTTAAATACACAATTTTTGCTAACTCCAAGAATTTTTATATTATCTTGGAAACGATACGGATTAGCGCCGCCATGTTTTTAACTCAACGAAACTCTTAATTCGAGTTAACTCTGTCATGGAAACGTAGTAATAGTAAATAAAACTTGAAATTGATGATCCGCTGATTTATATTTCGAAAATGCTTAAATGATTGTTATTTCTTGCAAATCAGGGTTGTTTCAAGTAATCTTTGAATAATTCTTGACAAATTTGTATTTTAAAGCAATCTTTAATATAGTAGAATTTTTTTGCCAGCGAACACGAAATTTGTTTGTTATGCGCATATTGTTTGCACATGCGCATATTGTTTGCACATTCATTGTCTCGATTAAAATACTAAAAAAAATATTGGGGTCCCATTGAAATGGACAAAAAAACGCATAAAATTAATAAATTACTATTGAAATTCAACCAATTATAATAGAAAACCAAAAACTAGTAAAAATATTAATGATTTTGTAGGCAATGTAACAAAATTTTGATAATTAAAAATATTTATAATAAAAATAACGACGCCTATGGAAACAAATATCACAACAAACAAATGGTACGAACATCTAGAAGTAGAAATTTAACTAATAAAATTGTTTTGAAAACAGATGTATCCCAAAATAAATAATACATCTCTGTTTTACTTTTTGTCTCATCTTTTATCTCTTGCTGCGCCTATCTGTCAAGAATTCGCTGGCAAAAAAATTCTACTATACATGTTTACTTATTACTAATTATCATTGCTGTATATGATGTGTCAGATACATAGGTAATATAACGATTTGAAATTTTTAAGGGGAAAATCTATATATTGGATGTACATTATTGGTACATGATCATTTCGCTGTGAATTTTAAAATTAAATAGTTCTTTTGAGTTTATAGTCAATAAATTAAATCCATATTGTAATATTAATTACTTTTTATTTAATACCACGTTTACAGCGACATAGCAAATTAGTAATTTAAATCTGTCCTGTAAACACTTTTTATTTTAAGAGCTTGTAACTAATTTGATATCTAGATTTACTACTTAGCAAATTACTTTTAAATTGATATTTGACGCTGTAAATATCATTGCAAATAAAAATGTTGATTTCTATACGGTCTCCTGTTTCGAAAAATTTCATTTATGTTGATTTTTCCAAAATCGTCTATTCGTGGTGACGCAACAATCTACTTGATCAGATATATAATTTATAATTATTGGGCCCAATTCAATACAAATCTTTTATTCTGTTAATCTTTTATCTTTTATTTTTTTTATATGAAGATTTGAATCTGTCTAAAATAAAAGAAAATATAACAGAAATTGCTATTCAAGCGCCAAAATTTTATTTTATAAATCTTTTTGGCGTAAAAGATTTTGACGTTTAATAAAAGATACGAAACTCACTATTTTATTATAAAAGAAAGCGCTAAACTGAAATTTTTACTTTAATTAAATAATTTTCCTTCACATTTCTATCACAATGGATTTCTATATCACAAGAAGACTCTGGCTTCAGGAAAAACGTGTGGCTGCGTAAGTTCTTAGTCTAAAATATTTTTTTAGTCATGAATTAGATTACTAATACAAAACTATTTACAAACAACAACACTCGTACGTTATTTTAGAAAAAGGCTTAGACAAAATTTAAGACAAATCCGAAAGACCAGTAAGCCTATGGATTTGCCAAGTAGTGTTTTCCACAAATATTTTCGTCTAGAAAAATCAAGTGTTTTAACACTTATATCAGAACTAGAATCAAAATCAACTTTTAAATCTATTCCATTTCAAACGCAGGTACGTAGTCTTTTTTAAAACTCATATTTAAAAAATCTTATATGTTATCTATTTAAGGTTTTGGCAACGTGTCATTTTTATGGCCAAGGAAGCTATCAAGCTTCCATTGGCAGTAACCATATTTTAGGTTTATCTCAACCTAGTGTGTCTCGATGTGTTACCAATGTGACGAACGTGATTTTAAAATATTTACGGCCGAAGCATTTAAAATTTCCTACAACTATTTTGGAAAAAACTAAAAGCAAAACCAGGTAAAATTAACCTCATACAGTTGAGTTAACCAATTACATGTGATACAAAATATAAATATTTTGATCAATAGATTTCAAGAAAAATACGGGTTATCCAATATAGTTGCTGCAGTTGACGGGGTTCACATCGCATTAATTGCTCCTCCGGAAAATTCAGTGGAAACACCAGGTAACTTATACTTATGTCGCAAAGGTTTTCATAGTTTGAACGTGTTAGTAGTAAGTTTAACAACTTTGGCTTATAGTTTGAATGTGTCGAGCAAAATATTATTTTATTTTTAGTGTTGCAATGCAGACATGAAAATTTTGTATGCAAATGCATCTTTTCCTGGCTCTGTACACGATTCTGCTGTTTGGAAAACCTCAAAGCTAAGAAGCCATTTCTCAAACAGATATAGTTCGGTCCAGGCGCAGAGCGAATTTATTATAGGTAAATTGCAAAACATTGTTTAGATGTGAATATTTAAGCAAATATTTCTATGCACAGCTGATTCGGGGTTTCCATTAGAGCCGTGGATTTTGGTTCCCTATAGTCAACCACTACTTGACTCGGAAAAAAAATTTAATAAAAAATTAATATCTGCCCGAAATTGCATCGAAAGATGTTTTGGCATTGTTAAAACGCGCTTTCGTTGTTTATTCCGGCACCGAGTACTGCATTACTCACCGAAAAAAGCGGCCCAAATAATTTATGCGGTTTTTACACTTCATAATATGTTTTTAAATGACACTGCAATTGACTTGGATGAAGAAGATGAAGAAAATGAAGAGAACCAACAGCCTGGGGAAGAAATTGAAACAGAAGTCAACAACATTAATTGCCATTGGCGCAACTTAGGTTGTCAAGCTCGCAACCGGTATGCAGAGCATATGCTTTAATTTCATATGCTTTTATTTCATTTAATAACCATTAAAATAAACTAAAATTTCGAACTATTTAAACCATTAAACTAAACTAAAATTTCAAAAAAACTATTTTGGAATAACTGAAAATAAAACACGGTTAGAACAACTTGATTGCAACAAACAGAGTTAACTATTTAATAAATTTAACAAAATCTGTCTTTTATTGAATAATAAACTCCGTTTCTTTCAATCAAGTTGTTCTTACCGGGTTTTGTTTTCAGTTATTCCAAAATAGTTTTTTGAAATCTTAAATGCTTTGGCCGTTAATGTTTTACAAGTTCGCCATTTTGACCATATATCGAGACACACTAGGTTAAGATATACCTAAAATATGTTTAAAAATACGAATAAATAAATCTAAAATGTACGTCGTAGACCCGTCCGTCTCGAGAAGTAAAGAAAAAAAATAATAGTAATACATAATTTTAATAATTTTTTTGTTCAAACTTAATAAGTATTATAATAAATTTCACTAATAAATTAAAATAAAATCGCCAATTTCTTGTTAACCAATAGTTTTTTTTTACTATATACGTATTTCGAAAGCTATGCTTTCATCGACAATAGTATATATCAAAACTAAAAAAAAATTGAGTTTTTTTAGTTTTGAAGCACGTAGACACGTTTACACAGATTGAAAAGGACAGCACTATCATTAATTGTGTCTGGAAAGTGCCATCTGCTAAAATAGGTAACACCATCATTGATATCTACACTAGTTGCAATTTTGGATCACATGACATCGAGCAAAGAATCTTTTTAACCTGTAAGCTTGCTCAGTATGGACAAATCACAAAGAAACTGCTGCTATCCTTGGCCTAAAGACGTAAATTATGGGTTACAACAATAACAACAAACACCAATTATTTTTTTTCAAAATACTTTATTTCATTAAAAATCAACTATAAAAAATATAAATAAAATCACATTTCAAATAAAAATAAATAAATTAAATCACATTTCAAATAGAATATTAAATAATTAAGCGTAAGGCAAAAAGGGTAGGTACAGATCAGAGCGTGGTTTATGGGACGATGTGACCACGCTTTTCGGCTAAGCTTAACACTCCGTTAGCCAATCTTTCGATATTAATATTGAGTTTTTCTAAGTTTTTGTTAATATCTTTTAGTTCTTCACGGATTTGTTCGTGTTCCAAAGACCGCTGATTTTCAATTTTTACAATGAAGGAGTTGAATTCTCTATCTAAAAAACAAAATAAATAAAACGTTTTCATGCTTTTACAAACTATTTTAAATATGTACCAGATTTAGGTCGGTTGTTTTCATCCCTGCGCGGGGTATCCTGTAAACTTGGTGGAATGGCACTTGGTGAACCACTAATGTGGTTTACATCAACTGTTTCGATTTCGCTTCCATCTAAGTATATCGTTTCAATCGTTTCGAAACCTAGCTCTTCCACCCCTGGACATCCGTCAACCACAACTTTTCCCCAACATGATTGAGCCCTTAATTCCAGCTCGTTGAGTGGCTTAGCTTTAGATGTTCCACCGCCAGTTTTAAGTAGTCCCTCCTTAAATGTACGGGCCTTAAAGTTGACGCTGTAGCGCCAGTTGTCAAACGTCTAAAAATAATGAAAACTCAAAATTAGTTAAACTTATATGTACTATGTAAATATATTTCACCTTTCCCCAATCCGATTTGGTCTTTTTAGGACCTTTCGCACTGTTAAGAAGCGTGGTTACTTCTTCCCATAAATAATCCACGCTCTGATCCGTACACTTTTTGTTCCTAAATAATGTTCCTAAGAAACAAATATTTCTTTTTGTTCCATAGAAATTTTTTCTTCTCTCCCTTTTTTATCTAGAAAAATTAATATATATAAATATTTATATAGTTTAATTATGTTGGCTCAATTATATATAACTATATATACAATTACAATCATTAATATATTTAATTACAATTAAGTACAACAATTAAATTTACTTACTAATTATATTTGATGCCATTTTTATTAAATATGTTTGACATTTGAACAATAAACATAAAAGATTTTTTCGATCTCGAAAAAATCGACATTCAAAATAAAAGAAACTTTTAACAATACTTTCGAATAGCAATTTCTTTAAATCTTTTATTTTTGATTTCTTTTACGTTTTTTAAAAGATTTTTATAAAAGAATAAAAGAATTTTTTTGAATAGGGCCCATTATCAGTAATCGTTCCCTCGTTTTGGACGCAACAGTTTACTTGATCAATTACATATTGTAACAATTATTATCAGCGATCGTCTATTCGTTTTCACACAACAATTTACTGGATCAATTAGATATTTTACAATTATCGTTCAACATGCGCCAGTTCGATTTTGGAGTGCAACAGAAACAATATATATTAAGCCGTCGTAATAACAAGGATGATAGGCCGAGGGTAAAGAAGGTGTTGAGAGGTTGGATCTTCTCCCAGCATGGGGTGAGTCACTCATATTTTTATTAATATCTTTACTATGTAAATAAAGAACTAGTTCTGGAATGGATATGACGGTCTTGGCTTCCTCGCTGCTAGGGTCGTCATAGTCCCTTTTGTTCAATTTTTCTTGGTCTGTCTGTTCATTCTCGAATGCATGCATATTGGTTAATTTGTGCAGGAATGGTGGACGTTCATTATCGTATCCACATGACTTTCGCTAGCTGGAATACAAAATCTCAAGGCACGCAGTCCTCCGATTGCTTCCTGTTGATTTTTTTGGCAACGGGTCCAGTCTCCATTACATAAAGAAAGAGCTTAAGAAAGAGCTAAAAAAATTAGTCAAGATAAAGGTGACCACTGTAGACAAGACCTAGCTTATGAAGTTGTTATTTTTATCCTTCCCACCGACTAATTATGTTCCATTTGACTCGAAAATGAAGTGTATGAAGTTTTACTGAAATCGGAAAATAATTACCCACCGCGCAGTGATGTCGAAGATAAGAAAATTAGCAGAATAATAGGATTTTTTATGTTTAGCAGATATAATCATCTTAAAACATAATATATCTCATAACTTCGATTTTTTTATTAAAAGCTAATTACTTTACGATTCCAACGAGCCTAAGTATGTAGAAATCGATCTTAGGAAAGCGTTTTTATCGAATTTCTTCTTCTTAAATCCAAAAAAAAATGTCTGCGAAAATTCAGAAAAAATAAATTTTTATGTTAGACTTAGACTTTGTTTGAGTAACACAAATTTTTATTTTGGGATACATTGCTAGCAGAATTAACTGAACATGGTAAAGGAGATCGTTTGCCAACCATAGTAACATTTGGTAATATTGAGAAGTTATTAACGGTTCCATAATGCGAAGAAGGGAGCGGCTTATTGATTGCGAATGCGATATATGAATGCCTTGAAGAATGGAATCTTACTGATAAAGTCGAAGCCATGTGTTACGACACGACATCAAGTAACACTGGACCAGAAAAAGGTGGAAAAAAGATTGGCCATAACTTGATTCGATTCCCATGTCGTCATCACATACAGGAGATTAAACTACGGGCTGTTTATGTTCTCAAATTTGGAAAGAGCACGCGATGTTTCGCTGTTCAACAAATTTCAGAAGGCATGGGACGGTGGTAAAATTAATCCATTAATGTTCAAAAGTGGAATATCGGACAAAAAACTGGGAAACAAAATTCCAAAACACTCGTGAGAAGCTCTAGTAATTTTTTGTCATGAAGAGTTAGAAAAATCACACCCACGCAGCGACTATAAAGAATTTTTGGAAGTTACATTGATTTTTCTTGTTCTTGGCGAAACCATTGAGAATTACAAATTCAAACGCCCAGGTCCGACAAGTCACGCCCGCTGGATGGCTAAAGCCATTTATCTCCTGAAGATATTTATGTTTCGTAATCAGTATGATATTGCAGTTGGAGATTTAAATAAAGTTCGAGACGTTTGCATTTTTCTGATTATGTTGTATGTAAAAATTTGGTTCAAATGCATAGATGGAACAGCAGCCGCAAATCAGGATTTGGATTTCATCAAATCGGCCATCGCTTATAAAAAAATTGACCAAAGAGTTTCAGAAGAAATGTTGAGCAAAATTTGTTATCATCTTCACTATTTAACGGAAGCAAATATTGGCTTGGCCTTTTCCGACCCAGAGATTTCGTTTGATGAAAAACGAAAAATGGTTCAAAACATTGAGGTCCCAGTACGAGACATCCCAATCGCACCCCAAACTCGCAAAAAAGATTTTGACGCAGTCAAACATATGCAACTTTTTGCTAATAAGAACATTAGTGATTTTGTCACAGAAAAAACTCAGTTTTTTTAATCGATTTAGAATTTGTATTGATTTTTTGCTACATGACCCATCGGAATGAGGATTTCGTCAAAGTCACGTTGTTTTGCCAACGTTGTTTTGCATGTTGTTATTGATACCGCCGAACTCGGTGTTAAGTTGATGACACGGAATACAACAACATTCTAACTAAAGGCGAGGATGGTACACTATACCCCATTCAGGTGGTCGAAAACTACAGATGCAGATACCCATCATACAATAAATCTAATTTAATGTATTGATTTCATTTGGAAAAATGTTGCTTTTGAATGAAAAATTATTATAAATTTAACCATAAAAATTAATTTTTTCTGTTTGAAAAAAGATTATTATGAATTAGTGAATTTTCGTATATGTAAGAAGAAAAATTAAGATAAATCGCTTTCCTAAGATCGATTTCTACACACTTAGGCTCGATAGAATCGTTAATTAATTAGCTTTTAATAAAAAAATCAAAATTATGAGATATATTATGTTTTAAGATGATTATATCTGATAAAAATAAAAAATCCTATTATTCTGCTAATTTTCTTATCTTCGACGCCACTGCGCGGTGGGTAAATATTTTCCGATTTCAATAAAACTGGATATAGTTCATATTCGAGTCAAATGCAACATAATTAGCCGGTGGGAGCGAAGAAAAAGAAGGTTAGAAAATTGTTCATACATATCTGGTCCCGGTTTTGGCGAGACAGTCCCGATTTTCAACATTTGACCCGTTCCGTTTTAAAAAATGATAGCACGATTTTTGTAAGAATGCACGACAAGCTGGAAAACGGCGGGAGAACAGAAAGGAATATACGGTTTTAGCAAAAATTACAACAGACAACAAATGGTTACAAACATTTCATCAGTTTGAAACAAATCATGTTCCATATAATACTGCACTAAAAATTGTGGTATACGAGCTGGTAAGAACTAATTCTGCAACTGGAATCGTTTTTTTACGGTAAACAAAGTATGGACATCAGAAAAAGTACAATTAAGTTAGCCGCTCGCACAAAGTGACTAACTCCACTTTTTGAAAAATCTTAAATTAAATTGTCAAAGCACTTGCTGTAGTCATAACGTTTAATGTTTAAAACAACTTTAATGTTTAAAACAACTTAAACACCATTAAAAGTCAAAATATGTGTGACCATTAGAAATTAATAATTTACATACTGTTACGGTTATAGAAAAATCATAAAACACAACAACAAATTAATGAAATGAATATTGTTGTTGTTGTTGTATTCTTAGAATTAGGGTCAACATAAAATAAATGATTTTATGAATCAAATCAACATAACTTAAAATAATCGAATATTCTATATTTTCTCAAAGTTTCTAAAGAGTGAACTCGAATGGTCGAGAACTATGCAGAATTGTATATAAGCAATTTACCTCTTGTAAAATAAATTAGTTTTATTTTAAACCTGCGACTGTAAAGTTAAAATTATAAAAGTGATTCATTTGGCGATAAAATGCTACGATACCGCCGCTAAACCCGATAATTTTTTATCGACTTCATACTTGGACTATAAGTAGAATTGATAAAATAAAAAATAACAGTGGTTTTAGAAAAATTTTAAAGTGTTTAGTTTGAGAACAGGATGATTCGAATGTTTTCTAAAAATTCAAACTAAGGTTCACTTTGAAATCAAACTGCAAGAGAACGCTCACCCAGGTAATTGATTGGCCCATCGGTAAAAGATACAAAGAAAACTTTTGCTTACACTGTTAAAGTTATCAAATAGAAATAAATGTTTAAAGATGGCGCTGTAGTCATAGTTCAAGCACTTTTTAAACTTTTTTTTCCACAATATGAAAGTTAAATAAATTTAGTGTATTTTGTTCTACAGATATTAATTTTTAAAATTGTACACCTCAGGTCAAAAAGCGGCCGATCGATTTCATTCTTGACATACAAGAATTATGGGTGAAGTATAAAATACGCGTATTTTTAGAAACATTTTAAAGTGTTTAATTTCAGAACAGGTGGTCCGAAATATTTCGATTAATTATTAATATTTCGATTTTAGGAATTACATTTTCAATTATGATTTCCGGTGATGGGAGGTTTCGATGCAATGAATTGTCGACTGTTTGATGCAAAGAAATTCGATGATGTCAACTTTCGGTCTACTTATTTTCGGTTCTAAAACATGATTCGATGGTTTGATTTTTCGATGCTATGATGCCGACTCGAAATTAAACAAATATATTACAATCTATTTTTGCGTGCCGTGAACATTTGTGTTACTCCATATAGACTAAATCTTTAAACAAGCCAACCCCTTCCAGGTCAATGCTGGCCTGCTCTACTAATGTTAAAATCGGGTCACCTTATTCAAGATCAAAGTTAAAAAATATTTCATGATAGGGTTAATGAAATAAAATAAGCAAATTTTTTAGAAAAGTTTGCACTTAAATTGGATTGCCAATAATCCAGCTTGTGGCATATTCCATGATCATGTGACCCACTACCTTCCTTAATGATTAAAGCCCATATATAGCTATATGAGGGTTCGTTTTTCAAGCACGCAAGTGTAGTGGAGTTGTCTGTTCGTAGAATTTCGATGGGAATTCGATGGAACTAGTTGTTAAGCCTTTCAAAATGACCGTTTTAAACATGATCTACATGATGTACACGAGTGTGAAACGAAAGATCAAGATTTTACAAAAAGTTGACTTCTGTTTAAGGCAACCAGATACTGTCTACATACTATTGAATCAAGCGTTGGAATATGTGTGTGTAGTCAAAAAAGCTGGATTGTTTGACGAGTCGCTAAGATATAGTGCGCGGGGATTAAAGAATACAGGGAGATATTTCTATATACGAGGGCAATTTGATTAGTCCGAGATATTGTCAACAGAAGGCGTTCGGATCGGCAAGGTGAATATTGTTTTGACATATGTCATCATATTTAGCGTGCCAAAAAAAATTGAATTGAATCTTTTTTTTTTTTTTATTAATTAGTTAGACATGTTTAGCACACTAAATATGAAATATTCATTATTTAGACTCTTTGAATATCCGAAGATACCATGTCAACTATAAAGGAAGGAGATGAGGAAAATGGAAGGAATGGGGATATAGGGATAACTATACTAATTGTTTTAAATGATGATGGACATTTTCTTTAAATACCTGAGGGGAAAATTTATCGGGAAATGCAGAGGAAGGCATTGAGTTCCACAATTTGGCCACTCTTTTAAAATAGTCGTTCTGAAAGGACACCAGTTCTACAACGAGGTATTTGTACAACAAATGGATGGGATAACTCGGCAGCTCTTGTTTGTCGATTATACTGTGCACACGATGGAAGGATATTTTGAATTTCCTTAGAGGAGAATTCGCTAAAGTTATATTTATAGTAGATTGACAATTCAGTCACATTTCTTCTGTGCTGGAGTGAATCAAGCTGGTCCGTTAGTTCGGTATTACCAATCAACCGTATTGCTTTTCTCTGTACAGAGTCTAGACATTTTATTGTTGACTGACAAGCACCTCCCCAAACATGACAGCAGTACTCCATACATGGACGAATAAAGGACTTGAAGATTAGCAAAATTTGCTCGGGATTAAAATACTTTTTACATCGACTCAAGAATCCTAATTTTTGCATTGCAGATTTAGCGAGGTTGAACACATGTATATTCCATTTCAGGTTATTTTGAATATCCACTCCAAGAAGTCTAACTGATTCAACCTCACGCAATTCCTCATGGTTTATTTTAATAGGGAAATTTTTATGTCGCTCTATTCGTGAAAGACGGCGTAGTTTGGTTTTGTTTTGATTAAATGAAACAAGATTACGATCACCCCATACCATTATACGTTCCAGATCTTTGTGGATAGAATCAATTAGCAGCTCTCTAGCAGTGGTAGCTGCAGTATGGGATCGAAATTTAGGAGATGCATGTGATGCATGCAATGTGCTGTCATCAGCAAAACTATGGATTGGGTGCACTGTGGAAATAAATAAGTCATTAATGTATAGAAGAAACAAGGTTGGTGAGAGTGGGGGGACCTTGAGGAACCCCAGCATTGGTTGTGAAAATATTGGATGTGATACCATCTAAATTAACATGAAATTGGCGACCTGTAAGAAAACTATGAATCCATGAGACAGTAAGATGGTCTATGCCATAAGATTTTAATTTAGCTATGAGATTTTTATGCCACACTTTATCAAATGCTTTAGAAATGTCAAGTAAAATACTGAATGTTTCACCATGGTTTTCCAGCGATTTGTTCCAGAGATGGGATACGTAGGCCAACAGATCACCTGTTGCATGACTTCTACGAAAACCATACTGTTTATCATCAATAATTCGCGACACTTCCAAATAATCTATTAAATTGTAGTTAACATATTTTTCAAATATTTTAGCTAAAACCGACAGAATTGCAATTGGTCTATAATTATTAGGATCTATCTTACTGTCTTTCTTTGATATGGGTTGAACGCTGGCCAGCTTCCAAGAATCGGGAAATATTCCGGTTTTATAAGATAAATAGAAAATTTTTGTTAAAATTGGAGCTAGTTGCCTAGCAAAGTTTTTAAGAATAAGGGGTGGAATACCTTCGGGGCCAGCAGATTTGTTGATATTGATAGAAAGAAGCATTTTCCGTACAATATTGCAACGAAAAAAAATTGGTTTCATTTTCGTTACAACTGGGAGAATGAGTGTAGGAGAATGGGGAGGTTCAACTATGTTTGAGTTTTCTGCGAAAATACGACCCTAAAGATCCGCCTTCTCTTTCGAGTCACTCACGGGAATGTCATTCAGAACTAAGGTTGGAATCGAGGATCGAGTAAAATTTCTATGGACTGATTTAACTGCCTGAATGAAACTACGTGAGCCAGATGGGTGCTCGGCGAATTTCTTTGCTTTCTTCTGGATAAACGCGTCTTTGTCCAGGTCTATTTTGTATTTACTAATATTTCTGGCTTTCTTATAGGCGCTATGGGTTTCAGGTATTTTATTAGCGTTATATATCTTAAATGCTTTGCGTTTATTCCTCACCGCCTCATCAACATCCCGCGTGAACCAAGGCTCAGTTTTAGGAGTGATTAATCGATTTGGAATAAACCGCCGCATTCCGTCTTTTATGATTTCGGACATTCTTATTGCCGATGTGCTAGGATCTTGATCAACACAACAAATAGTTTTCCAAGGTGTTTCATCATAAAAGTTTCTCAGTCCCTCCCAGTTGGCGCGTTTATAGTTCCAAACGCGACGAGGATTTGCTTTAATTTGTGTCGGTGATGTAAATTGCACTATTGCTGATATTAGTAGATGGTCCGATGTTCCGAGGGGTTGTTCAACTTTTGTCTTCGTAGTATGTATTGTCTTCGTACATGTAATGTAATCTATTTTAGATTACGCGTAAAGGAACGGCTAAAGTGCGGTTAGTGTGGGAAAAAATTTTTTTTCTTTCAATAAATTTTTTTTTTTTTAAATTTTAATTGTTACAATCGGTTTGTGCAAACAGTTGACATCACTCACTGTCACAGTGACAAAATGCAAAAGGACTTCTTTGTCCGTGCATCGTACAAAGGTTAGCTTTGACCGAATCAACAATCTCGAGCGCCTTTAATCCAAAGGTTTAAAAAAGCGTCCAACAAAACCTCAGAAAGCATATTGTTGTGATCCCTAGGTCTTAAAAGGTTGTGTTGTTGTGGCACATAACATATTGTAATCCCCATTAGACATTACATTCCACTTTTTATTCCAAAAAAATATGTCTATTTAAAGAGACAAGTTTTTAGAAGCGCAAATATTCTTCTTCTTTCCAAATTAATTAAAATATTACTTACCATATCGATATTTTGAATTATATCTTGAAATGCTGCATGACTACGAAAACTTTCAAACACATTTCTTTTATATAATAACGTATAAACTAAATTTGGGCAATACACTAATTGATGAGATAAACATGAATTTAAAATTTCAAGCACCATTCTTAAAACTTCTTCCAATACCGATAAGTCCTGCAACTAAAAATTTATAACAATTAATAAATCACAAAATGATAAAAAAAATTTCGTTGCTAACCATGTCATCTGGAGTCGTTGTAATATCAAGGCTAACATCGCCATCAGTAACCGGTTGCTTAAGTTGTATATCTAATCTTGAATGTTTCTTTGCAATTGTCTCAAATAAACTAACTATTCTTTGTGCAACGTAAGGATGGAGAGAACGAAATTGGCCGGACATATTTGCTAATGCAGCTAAACAGTTTGTATGTAAATATTTATCTCTCATTTTTAGCATATTATACTGTAACGTACGTATTACTACAAGAATTATTAAACCACCCAACGAAATTTCTGTGATTGAACGTTCGGTATACCAATGTATATTTTTCAACATCTAAAAATACATTTTAATGAATCAATTAATATTTAATTATAATCCTTTCAACTTACAATTTGATGAATGCTTTTATTGAATCCGTCATCTTCACTTAAAATTAATAAAACAATCAATGACATATAAATATGATGAGATGTACTTTGAGGTGCATTATATAAGATTTGTAGAACTGGAATAATCTACAAATGAAAATATTTAACTGAAATAATTGCTGCAATCAGTTTTGTTTGATAAATTTACCATTTGTTGAAGATTTTCTTGAGCCAAAACGTACTTATAAAATCTTTGGTTTTTATGAATAAGTAAATATAACAATAATGTAGCTTGATCAATGGAAACAATCCTACACAATGTATTATATAACGACGAAAAGTCTATACGAAATGTAATAACATCTTTGGGAGAGTTCTGTGAGTCTGCACATCCAAATAAACTATTGCGATATAAATTATTTGTTGACGTGAAATGATTTGTTAATACTAAAATTAACAATAAGCTTTGATTTGCAAGAGGATAGTTCTCTTTAAATCCTGTTGGTAATTCAGTTGATGCTTCCAAGGCATCAATTTGTTTACGAAATGTTAATATAGACCACAATGATTCAGCAATACCAAACACAAATGAGCCACTGGGAGTCATCCCAAACATTGTTGTTGGTGCCTGTGTCATTCTACTAACGAAATGTAATAAAGCACTCATTAATGTGTTTGCATTTGGTGTTTTATATATTGTCCTAAAAAGAAAAGAAAATCACTATATATCACAAATTCAAAATATGCCGTTCTTTTTTATTTACTTGAATATAGAAGACTTTTCTATTGGTTGTTGTGAAAATAAATTGATAGATAACAATATAATAATTGTGTTTACAGCTTCTAGATGCAAGTGGTAGGTGAATTCTCTACAAAATAAAAATGGTTGTTAGATGCATAATACGTCTATGAAAATTTAGAAACTCACTTAACTGGAATCACAACAATTAAATTAACAATTGATTCTAAAAACTGTTCAAACTTGGATCCATCCACCAACTTATGAACTGATGAGCTTTGTTTAGTTGATTCCACATTGGATATTTCAATATCAATTTTGTTATCAGTTGATATTGAGCTAGATGTTGATCCTGTCCTATTTTCCACTTTAGCAGATATCGCTTCAAAATGTTGTAAAAGTTGATATTCCGATCCAGTTTCAACCATATATTTCAGAAGTGTTTTTATAATAAACAAGGAGTTATATGCTTGCCACACATGAAAATTACTTGAAAAATAAAATAAAGTATTTGTCATTATTATCAATCAAACAAAACAAAATTAAATATACTTTTCATGGTCTGAAAGTTCCAATAGTTCAGAAACTTTGTCAAGAAATATTTTAACCAATGATCCTAAATTTCCAGTAGACAAGTTGTGACTTATAAAACTCTGACACAACGTTTCAAGTCTTGAATCTAAACTTAACTGTTCTTGACTGCAACACAATAACCAACCAATTTATTTGCAAACAGATTTTAAAATTTAACTAAAGTTTTAGAATTGTTTTTACCTAGATGCCGGTGGTGAAATATGATATTGCAGTAATTTAGTCCAAAACCCTTCATCATCAATCGGAATATGTTCTTTTCCGGCAAACTTTTTTAAATACTCATTTTCAGATAATTCTGCTTGTCGACTTACATTTATGCCCATTTTGTTGCATTGAGTTTTCAATATGTAATTTCAGAAGGAAATATAAATTTTTAAGCACTACACACAAGATTCAATTATATTTATTGGTTCAAAATAATTATATGTTGATAAAACTATTTTAAATTTAAATTTGCCACGACGATATTATACTAAAAACATTTTTTGATAGTTGACAGATAGCTGTCAAATCATAACTTCGTAACACGTATGAAGTTAGGTGTATTGCACAAAACTTATATCCATGGTTGTTTTCTGTAATTTTTAATTAAATTTTTATACGAGAATCTAGCTAACCGAATAAAATAACGGATCACTGTTGCATTGACGATTGGAATCTAAAAAATCGCGCTACTGGTGGCAGGTTTTGTAACTAGTACTCCAATATAAGATGTTAATAGAAGTATATTTTTCTGTGTATTTGAGGGCAAAATTAAATTTCAATTAAAGTAAGTACAATATTTTTAATTTTATAACAATTTAAAAATACAATGACTTACTAAAAATAAACAATAAAACATTAAACTTTCGAAATGTTAAAGAGGGTTAGTGAAACTTATTGTTAAAATGAAGAATATGAGCCAACAAATTTAAACGATTTTATACATCACGTATTATTTTTTTTCCGATTATTTGATGGTGAGGTATATGATATATGATACTTGTTAGAATTAAATCACCACGCTGTATGGGCGTCATCAGCCATTGCTTCTTATTTTGGTGCTGATATAATTTAGTTCCTGTTTATTGCTTGAATATTTGAAAGGGGTGTTACATCAGTATAGGAGAAAATTATCATCACTGAGGCTGTTTTTTTAAAAAAATAACATCCATCACCAAACTCAATTCTTAATTCATTCATACGACGTTCTAGCGAGTCATCCATATTTAATATTGCATCCTTTGGTTTCTCCTTTTCATTTCCGTCGTTTTTATTAATATCAGACAGTACAACATCAGGGAAGGTATCTTCTAATAACAATTCCTCTAATTCTTTTTCCAGAATGGAATCATCAATTATATTAAATGTGTTACCACCGCCCAACGTTGATTGGATATCATCATGTACCTCATGCTTTTCTTAGACATCTGCCAATGCCTCATCAACGCTATCCAGCGTAATTCCCGAATTAGAAAGAAAATTTTTAATAGTTTTAGAACCAATTTTAAAAGCTTCCAACACTTTAGCATCACTCGTTGTATCTTGAATTCGAGATTGTAGTCTTTGTATTTGATCTAACGAAGATGAAACTTCGCCGAATTTCGTTTGCCATCTCTAATCAACCCTCATATTTTTATGTCTAACTCTTTTAATTCATTTTCAATTTTATCAATAATTTTCAATAAATGTTTTTCTGTTTTTTCTAGATTATAAACAGAACGTTCAAGCTCATTGATTAGTGTGACTTTTTGTGCGGTGACACCGAATTTTATTATAATTTTTGAGTAATTATCTATCGTTTTCTAACTGTTGAATTGCTAAAAAGCACCTTCATTTGTTAATTTAAACTCTAAATTGGAATTGGTAAGCTTTTCGATAGCATCGGCTACAAGGACATAACAGATTCGGTTAAATATTCCATCTCCCTTTTGATTTTTGTTGATTGATTCTGCAAATAAGAATAGAAATTAAACCTCGAGACAACAGAATCTTAAATAAAAAATCACCTTTAACATATTCTGTGAAATCATCTTTTGTTTGTATCATTAAATTTTTAAATTTATTGAGACTCTTTGAAATACTTTTTTATCAACGAATTAAAACCCCCTTCCACTCCATGTATACTGTCGAATTTCCATGAAATCATTTTTTAATTTAACTTCTTTCTGAAACATATTCTCTAATACCGTTGGATTATTACGCTGAAATGCATTTTTCAATTCTTTTATATTTATATTGCTTTCCCCTTTATACAAACAATATTTTTTTGGGCAATTTTAATTTAGAATCGTAATTAACAGGATTTAATGTTCGAACTCTGAATGGAGCTTCTTTTGTGAACTGGATTTTGTGTTGCCGTGATGGCTGTTTTAATATTCTTTTTATATACAATTCTGGTAGTTTTTCTGTAATTGTAACAAAACACCTGGAAAAACACAAGTTTTATAAATGTATATTTCAATTAGATTTAGTTTAAATTTTTATTTTACCCCACAATGTAATATCCAAGTTCTTTTGTGAACTGGATTTTGTGTTGCCGTGATGGCTGTTTTAATATTCTTTTTATATACAATTCTGGTAGTTTTTCTGTAATTGTAACAAAACACCTGGAAAAACACAAGTATTATAAATGAATATTTTATTTGGATTTTCATTAAATTATTATTATTCGGCTTGAAAACTTACTAATGTAAACACAAATTTTAGAATGTGTACAAAAATGAACTAAATGTCAAAATTTATATTGGAGTACTAGTTCTGATTCTTACCACCAGAAGTTTCCTCCAATCGTCAATACAAATGTTTCTGTTATTTTCGATTAATTTAAACCTTTGTTTGAATTCGTTTTATTCGAATATTTCAGTCCAATAAATTTAAATTTTCTGATTCAAGAAGTTAATTTGATGAGCCTAGGGTTGCCACGTGTCCTACTTTCGGTAGGACAGTCCTACTTTGGAGCAAGAATGTCCTACGTCCTACTTTACCATAAAAATGTCCTACTTTAGGCAAATTGTAATACAATATCTTACACTATAAAAAAATAGAATTTTTCCAACCTATTTCTCTCAAAAAACACGTTAGCAAAATAAGTAATCATGATTGTACCTTTACTTATATTAAATTTATAACCGATTATTTCATTTTATGTCGAAAGGTTAGTAACAATTAATAAACAATTTACAGCAAACATTTATTGCACGATTTATTCAGGTGGTAAACCACCATTGTTTAAATAATTTTGAATTAAATCCACCGTTAAACCTCTGTTTTTTTAAAATAACTTTTGTTCTTAGTATTATTAATAAAATAAAATAACTGAACTGAATTTTGCTATAAAGTAAAACATTTGGCTACAGAACGCTAACGATTTTGAAGGAAAATGTAAATATACAAAACAGAACTACTTATGAGTAACTTGCTTACAACATAAGTTTATTGATTTTAATGAAAGTGCCAATGAATCAGCAGACGGTATGTTTAGCTGTATTTGAGTCCTTAAAAACTTTAAATTTAAGTTTTTCGAGTGTTACCGCATTGGAGGCTGATAACATAAATGCGAATTTGTATGCCATTATTCATTATAAATAAATCAATTAGCATTACAGAAATAACGCCCATACATTCATACTTACACCAAACCGAAACCTAATTTAAAAAAAAAAAAAAATTATTTTATATCTGAAAAATGAAGTGGCACAAATCCAACGAGTTTTTAAGTTTTAAGACTAAGGGGTAGTGTGTTCTACTTTGAAACTTTTAAAACTTGGCAAACTATTCGAACTTATTACAAATGTTTCGATGGTTTGAATCATTGATTACTTGTTTCACGCTCTTACTTTTTATTTCAAAGAGAAATTCTCTTTTAAATGTCAAGTTTCGGTGTTTTTATTCACCAACACACATAATTAATCAAATAAAAGCAATAAAATGTCATTAAATATACATTGTCACTATATTATACTTCAATTGAATTGAAAAGACTAGAATTTATTTTGTTATCAATTAATTTAGTTTTGTTGTTTGTAATGGATACCAAGAATTTCTTGTGTACTTGGTTAACAACAAATGGCTATATTCGAAAAGAAAATTGAAAGGAAAATAACTTTAGATGATACAGAAAAATTAAGTTGTAATATTGAAACAGCGCAAAAAGTTGATGGACATACCGTAAGAAGAATATCTTTTCATATTATTGATTTTTTTCTAAATTTTTAATTTGAATCAATTTAATCGAATTTTATTTTTATCGCATTAGGAATATGTGTTAAAAGTTCAACGTGGACCATTTAAAGATAATTGTTGGAAATTATTAAGACGGTACAATGATTTTGTTGAACTTAATAAATCATTACGAATCTCGGGAATTAAACTCCCATTACCTGGAAAAAAAATTATCGGAAATATGCAACCCGAATTTATAGCTCAACGTCGTTTGGAATTACAGGAATATATAAATCTCATACTAATGAATCCAATATTAGCATCGTCACTTTTAACAAAAAAGTTTTTTGATCCAGATAGTTATTCGCCACCATTCCATGGTATGTTTATAGATTTACATAAAATTACTTTTTATTTAAAATGTTGTTTTTTAAATAGATTTGGCACTACAAAATGCGTCTATGTGTTTAAGAACTGAAGGGTTGTATTCTCTTGGACAATCACTGGGTCCAATTGGATGGCGATTACGAAAACATTACTTTAAAGTTTTTCACAAACCATCACATACAAAAAATTCACCAGGCCAATCTACTACAAAACATACGTTAATTAAATCAAGGTACGTTATAAACAGACTTCAATTTTTGCAATTGGTTAGAATTAAATGGGCGTTTTATAAATCTTAATCAAATTTAGACGAACAAAATAGTGATAAAAACTTTCTTTTGCAGTTCGCAATCGCATAGCAAACATCATATAACAACAACAACAACAACTAATACAAATGGATCAAGTGATTCATCGAATTCACAAGTTGAATTATTATTAAGTTGGACAGAATATGGTCCAGATAAATACATTGATGATAAAGAAATTCATAATGTCATTAAACAGTTATCAAGTCTACAACATCCATATATTTTACCATTGGAGTATGTAGTATCTAACGATTGTGGTGCATTAATTATAAGGAAAATCGCAAAACAGGGTAGTTTAAAAGATATTTTATGCGGATCAATGCCATTAAATCCATTTTTGAGTAAATACGGAAATCCAAAAGGGAGATATCCGTTACCGTTAAAAGAAGTGGCCCTATATGGTCGACAAGTGTTGGAAACATTAAGATTTTTACATTCAAAAGGTATACCTTATGGACATTTACATACTGGCAATGTTATGATCATAGATGGTACAGCTCATCTCTTAGATGTCGAAAATTTCGTACTTGGTGTACCATCATTCTACCGTCCATTTTTCGTACAGCATAGTAAAATTAATTCAGCGGAAGCAATTGATGTTTATACTTTTGGGCATTTAATATTTGAAATGAGTATGGGATATCCTTTGCAAGAATCTGTAGCACGACAGATAAGCGATTGTCCTGATATATTAAAAAAATTCCTTGAATCAATTTTATCAAAAGAATCGTTAAAATCTGGTCTACCAACATTAGATCAATTAGCACAACATCAATTTTTCACCGAATATGCATCCCAATTTAACGATACCTATGCAATAACATTCAATAAAATTAAACCACATTTAAAATTCTCAGTCATAGCCAAAGATCAAATACGTAATGCTGTTTATAAAACAGAAATGCGTTTGAAAGATGAGCAAAAATCGGTTAAAAATCAAAAACGTCTAGTCAGAGTTCAAGAATTTATGAGCTCAGAAGAAGAAAAGAAAAAAATTAAACACAAGGCGAAAATGGAGCATAAACAAGCGAAATTGAGGCAGCAGAATTCATTACAATTACAAAATGGGCCACCACAAACATCTGTTCCATTTAATCGATCAGATAGTGTGAGTAGTGTTACTTCAGCGCATGAAGCTAAATTGGTGACATCACCATTGCTTACAACAGCCGGTAAGTGTTGAATATATTTTCATTTTATTTATGTGTAACTCAAAAAGAAAAAAATTTTGATCATCTATAATAATTATCACTTCCACGGGTGAGGAGGATGTATATGTAATTATATTAAAATTTATTCAGACGCAAGAAAAAGTGTGTATAAATGGGACAACCGCTGCAGTCGCTGCTATTGGCCTATGATTTAACACGCGATTTCAGATTCCAGGGACAATAACAGTGAGATCTCACTAGCAAAGATGAAGCTTAGTCCGAGAAATAAGCTTCCGTATAATTTGTTTTGGCTTCAATAATTAATTGTCGCAAGATTGAGGAGTAGAACTTTAGCTGTATTATTGACCGACCCATTTTTGGTTTGTTTGTGTCTATTTTTTAAAATTTGGTTCTTAAATTATTATGCTTGCTGAATTTACAAATAAATGATAAATATGAAATTGGTAGAGTTGTCACATCGATTATTTTTACTCACAATTTAAACAATAACAATATGAATTGAGCTTGAAGAATATCGGAGGTTTTGGCTAAAATGTAGTGTAACCTGAGTAAATATTTAAATTTTTCTTTTTCTTGAAGTTCTTCTGTACAATAATATGGGCCAATGGTCGTTTTTGTAATCTTTTTATGAATGAATTAATAAAATACAAAAATAAAATAAAAGATCTCAGAATTATTAGTCAATACTGAATGTATTCAATTGAATAGAATATAAAATTGCTTTTGAAAAGTGAAAGATCCGTAACAAACGTTTTATCTCAATTTCGGGGATCGAACCGGCGTCCTTCTGATCAGAGTTTATGTTTAACCATTTAACCCACTCGACCAGCGACGAAATAAAAATTTGTTTTTGGACAATCGGCTTAACATCCCACACAATTATATAGTTATGTCCATTGCTATCGTATAGATAAAAATCTTGAATTTAAATTGATTAGTGGTCATTCTCCACTAGTTGGGATTTGTCTCCCATATTCGAAGATCTCACTTACTTTTTTTTTAATTTAACTACACCAACTTGTTTCGGACTTTAAAAGTCTATCTACAATGGTTTTATTATCAACTGAATTTAGATTAGTTACTTAAGATACTATGTTCTATTTATAGTAAAATTAATTCTAAATCTAAAGGTAATAAACATATTTTGAATGAATGAATGAGAAAGTAATAAAACAATAAAAGCACTAGAATTAAACATTTGTGACGTTTAAAAAAGGAATTTTTAGAAAACCGAAAATACCAATAGATACATCACAAAAGACTCATTTCACTACAATAGCCATAAAAAAGCGACAATTCAACCCATGGCGCATCGCCTTTACAACATTCCAAAAGAACGAAATTTGAAATAGAGCATAGTTTTGTTCAAAACTCTGTCAACTCTGGATATTCTGTAGAGTTTGCAGATGAAATTTTAAAAAACGAAGATGCATTGTAAAGCCTAGCTAAAAGCCTACTAAATTAAATAAAGAAAGTGATAAAAAAATTAGTTTACCATTTTATCCTAGTATCACACCAATAAAATAGGAAAATATTCAGAAAGCTTCAAATAAAATTAGTCACAAGGCCTATTACCACCATAAAATATATTTAAATAACTACAAAGATAAAAAAACTACCAGACAACAGATCCGAGATCTACCAAATAAAGTGCGAAGCTTGCGAGAACACACATATCGGTCATCTGAGAATTCATTACGATTGAAGGAGAACGAGAAAGCGAACCAAAGAACATCTAGTGGCCGATTACTACAAATGGCAGATTATTAACACAAAATAGATTAAACCAGTTCCAAAATTATCAAATCCGTTCATCAAAAATGGAAGCGAGTATTTGTATTGTATGAGTATGAGTATTTTACAAAAACAGAAATGTTTAAGTTTTTATTGCTTGATTGCTTTATTGTAATTTCACTGTCTCTTGCATTCATTCAAAATATGTTTATTCCCTTTAGGTTTAGAATTAATTTTACTATAAAAAGAACATAGTAACTAATCCAAATTCAGCGGTCAATAAAACTCTTTTAGATGGGCTATTGAAGTTCAATACTAGTTGGTGTTATAATAAAAATTAAATTTAATAAAAAAATCACTTCAGTGAGGTTTTTTGTTGTTAAAATTGTGAGTAAAACTGATCGGTCAATTTTTGACAAGAAATCAATTTTTAAAAATTTTCCTAACTTGCCAATAATCCTCTGCGAAACACCTTTACGGTTCATGTAAGTTCACACTTTACAAAGCATTTATACAACCTGTGCTAGTCATTGAAAGTGAAACCTAAACACTGGCTGCCACAGATGGTAGAATTCTATCAACGTTCAGGAGGAAGTTTATATGAATAATTTATGGTCTATGTAAAGTTGTAGAAAATAGGTATAGAATCAGAATGAATCATAAAGTCACACAACTCCTTCGAGGTTGCGATGTATTTGGATTCATTAAATCTAATCGGAGTAGGTGGTTTAGTCATGTAGAAAGGTCGCCATTAGACAAAATTATAAAAATGGTCCGTACAAATATCGACTGGTGTTCGTCAGAGAAAAAAGCCCAGACAACGCTGACGTAAATACATCACTTATGGCCTTCGTGATATAAATGGAAACTGATTGCATAGTCTGTTAAATCTCTCAATGGGATGTAAACGCCAAAAAGAGAGTAAGAGAGGGGGAGAAAACGAAAGATCTCCTCTTTTTCGCCCTTTTCCACTTCCGCTTTTTCGAATTTTTATTGTTGAATTCGGGAACACATGTTGTTCTGGACCTAGGTATCTATGTGTTGTTACACATTGTAAATCCTAGTACACGTCTTTTATGAATAAGCTTTTGGTCTATAATTTCAAATATCACATTTCATTCGTGTTTTCGGGGTCGGCTAGATTGGTCAAGTTTTATCACAGATGAAAAATACCAGACATCAATTCTTGTTGTAGAAAGTTTTGGTTAAAGTGATTGCAAGTTTTTGTTGATTTGTAAATTTATTTTCCTTTTTGATCTACAGGTTTACCAACCACATCCGTAACACATAGTAGCGAGAGGCGAGCGACAAAAAATTACAAGCACTTTCTGAAGACTGATATTTTAATATTATGTCACATGTGGGGAGTAGCGAAATATTCTGCCGTCAGCCAAAAAATCAGCCTTTAGAAAGTGCTTGCAATTTTTTGACATTCGAATTGACATACGATACGAGTACGCATTAAATATTACATACCACTATCAATAGCAGTAGGACATCACTATCCAAGGCTGATGCATGGAGGGATCACTTAATTGTTGCTCTACGGGTGCGATAACCCCGCGGCGCGTACTCCAGCTCCCGCTATTGAGATAAGAGTTAACGTGATATATCACATACCACTGGCAATATCAGTGAGATATTTCTAGCTAAGATGATATCTTAGGGGTGCTAGCGGATGAACTCTTCACTCAACGGAAGCACCCGCAGTCTTAGTTATTAAATATTCCCTGATGTCACACTAGTGCTTGCTCGAAGAAACGAGCATTTATATAACTAAATATCTGGACTTTAATCATTCATTATTTAATCATAATCCAGAAAGACACTGCGCTACATGATCAAGGAGTATGTCACTAGAAAGAATTTCCAAAACCCATAGATTGCATGGTATGCGTGTTTTCAACAATTTCGTTTTCATCACCCTCGATTTGCTTTCGAAAAATTACTATACAAACTTGCGTTTGCCTAGTGACATTCGTATTCTATTTACACTGTATTATATCGCGTTCAGTATACAATTATTTCTTTTACCACTTTGAACATAATTGTATTCGGCATAAAACTATTTTTCATTCTGCCAGTGGACCTGTAGTATTTTACTTCGTTTGACGAGTCGTACTACAAAATCCTTTATCAGGAACTTATAATTTTTTTTTCTTCATTTTTTCTTAGAATTAAACATTGTTTTTTGTTTGCATGTTAGATGTATTTAGTTCTACGTTTAGGGCAGAAACGAAGGAGTATGTTGTGATTTTATTGCTGCTAAATTTTAACAAATTAAACGATTTTGTAAGAATCATAATATTCTATTCAGACAAGACCTGTTCGTACTGAACAGGATTTTAATTTTTTATGACATAAAATTAATCTCCTTTTGATGAATCAGATCGGTCATTATCTTTTTTTTATGTTGCTTATCATCCATCGCTTGTTGTCCTTACTTAAGTCTTTGACCTCCACGTCGTTCTTCATCACTACCGATGGTAATTTATTTAATCTTCTTGATTGCTATTTGAAATTAGTGCAAATAAGGAACATTTTACGTTAGTTGTGAATCTTAATCTGACTTAAGAAAACTATTCTTACAACTGAAAGTCTCACCGCTGTTTCTAAATTTGTCTTAATAAAAATAAATATATATTTATAATTTTATTATTAGTTTCATTACCACCGCCACCTCCAGCATTGCCAAAATTAACGGAAAATGATAAAAGTCCGGAACCACCAGTTCAACGTACAGCTTTTCTTGATTCAATTTGTAATTTTAAAAAGTCGCAACTAAAAAAAATTGATACATCAAATGAAAAAATCAAAAATTAAAATATATAGATAAATAAAGAAAAGAAAGCTGCATAATAAAAATTGTTATTTAAACTAAAATTACAAATACAAAAACAATATTTAAAAAATTTATATTTGGACCAATTTTTCGTATAGAAAACCAATAAACTTAAAATTTATGTGCGATTAGTAAAATGTAATCGATATCATTTAGTATAATGCAGCTTCTGTTATTAGAAAATCTATGTAAAAATAAAAATTACAAATATATCAAATCATATATTTATTTAAATAATAAAATGATTGAGCTGATCATATCATTTTTATTTTTATTTATAAAAATTCATGCGACTGATAAAAATTTTCTAAACATTTGAACAAAATAAAAAAAAATTAATTTACAAATAAAACAACATATTTTTTGAAAATTAAAAACTATTTTGTACAAATTTATTAAGCAAGTAACCAAAAACTATTTAACAAAACGAAATTTAAGGGCGAGATTATAGAAAAAGATGCTTTTAGAATGAGAACTTTTAAAAAATATAATTATCGTTTTTCTTACATATGGAATTAAATAAGCTTTATCTAACATACAATTAATTTATCATAATATAAATTCATTAAAATTACTCATTGTGGTAATATAATTATGAATTTGATTTAATAAATATTTATATGTAATTTTATTACTATCAATATAAAATAACTAAACTTTATATTTAAAAAATTATTTATATATAAAATAAATGTTAAAAAAAAAAATAACAAATGTATAATTATAATTATATAATATTTATTTAATGAGAAATGAATGTTGATGGCTTAAAAATTAAATTAAAGTGATAATTTCATAAAATGAAAAACCAACCCACAACTAATCATTTAAAATTAAATTTTTAATGCAGTAATATTTGTTTGATATTAAAATTTTTAATTATAAAATCTTGGTCTAACTTTTCTAAAATTGTTATTAAATTATTAATGAGTTTGATTATAAATGGGCTAAAAATTAAATTTTATATATACTTGCACAAATTTATTAAATTATTAAGCACTTATAAATTTATATATGTATGTTTTCTCCCACAAACTAGGAATCATCGATTTTTCAATACTGTTACATATTTTTTAAATTTTCGTATACTACTCTAACTCGAGATTATTTAAATTAAATAACGTATTTTTTTGCCTAATCTCAAAAGGTGGGCAACAAAATATTTTTTTATGTAATCCGTTTTTTATTAGTTTGGTTAAAAACAGGTTTCTGTTTAATTATTATTATCGTTATTATTATTATATGTCACAACCTAACCTACCATTATTTTTAGTGAATTAATTTTATTTTATAAAATAAACATTCTTGCCTATCTAACCGACCGATCACCATAACCAATTTTTAGCATGAATACACATCTGTCGTATTTATGTTGTTTGTTTTACTCTCTGAAAAACCGAAATTTCGTCCAAAAGTCGTGCATAACTTTTTCATTTGATTCAAAATTATACAATTATTGCGAGTTTTTTTAAACCTACAACAGAAAAAATCCCACCACAAAAAAAACCACATTTTCGCCCAACCTGCGGTTTTCTTAAAATTAACAGAAACAGTTACATATTCGATTTTATTAAAACCAAACATAGGTTTTTGAAATTTCATCAATGAAAAATAAATTTGCCAAAATGAAAAAAAATTATCAGGAAATAACAATATACTTTGAGAAAACTTACAAAACTTAATTAATTGTTCATGCTGTTAGAAAATATTGCTTGTCTTTTATAAAATATTTTACTGGAAATAATGTAATAAATTTATAAATTACCTTCGGAATTAATGTCATTCATCTTTTAAAAATTAGCGCAACTATAAAGAAAACATTTTATTAGTTGTGGCATTTTAAATTTAGAATTATTTTTATTAATTGATATTTTTAACAAACCAAAATGGAGAAAATAAACATTTATTTCAACAGATTTGCGATCACGATTTTGTTCCTGTTCATACATTTATGTATTGTTATGGTTATAACAAAATCATAACGAAATACAACATAAAATTCAATTCAATTCAAAATAACTGAAACAATACATCAAAATTATGAAATCTAATTCATAATCAAAGACATTAATAGAATGATTGAACATCATTAGAATGATGAATGAAAAAACAATAATGAATATGAAACGCATAGTATTGTTGTTGTAGAACCATTTTTTACAGTTAAGCGCAAACAAAAATTATTTCTTATTTTACATTTTTTGGTTTGTTCAAAACTAAACAAGATAATATAATTTTTTAAAAATAATGAATGAAAATGCACCTTATTCTTGTTTACTGAGTTTTATTATTTTTTACTATATACGCATTTCAAAAGCTATGCTTTCATCATCTGTGGTATATAAAAACTAAGTTTTTATATACTACAAATGATGAAAGCATAGCTTTCGAAATGCGTATACATATAGTAAAAAATAAAAAATAATAAAACTCAGTAAACAAGAATAAGGTGCTTTTTCATTCATTATTTTTAAAAAATTTCTTATTTTGTTTAAACGAAAATTGCGGAATAAAAAGGTTTAGAATAGCGATCAATTTTTCTAATTTCAAAGGGATAGTATTTTAGGAGTTTTTTCCGACAGCAGTTAATAGTTTTATTTTAGAGTCCGATGATGTAAAGTTAAATTAAATTATACTGCGATAGTGGAAATAGTTTAAATGGAATTTAGGTGAATTAATTGTAAACGAAACGCTGTGTCGTGAATATAAGACCAAATATCTTGTGTATTATTTTGGACGCTGTGTTTATACAGAAAATTTGTTGCTGTATTGTTTTTCTGTTGTTGTGGAACAAAAGCGGTATTGAATATTTAATAAAACCTGGTGTTTGTGCTTACTAATCTAATCGAATTATGAGTTAGGCCAATGCGAAGTAAGGTAGAAAAACGAGACAATATATAATCTAAGCGTTTCTATGAAATGCTTTCAGTTTATGCCTTTCGTGTAAATCTATTGTTATCTCCAGGTGACCATTTATTAATTTTTATTTTTAAAATAGTTACATTAGTTAGTTTCTCTTTTGATGGCAATTGTTCAATTTTTCCATATTTCACTTGTATTACGCTATATTCAATATTGTTGATATGATAACTAAATGTCAATACAGTCTCTCTTTTGTAACCCACAAAATATGTAATTGGTGTTATGGCCGTTAGAACAATACAGAACAAATTTTGTTTATTTAATTTACAAAATGTATCATGTGACTTTGTTTCAAAATATACTATGATAGTGCAAAAACAAAGTGTTTTAAAATCATAAACAATTCAAAACTTTAGACAAAACCGTTATTTAAGTTATATTGAATTCATTTGACTCAAAAGCCACAGTAAAAATTAATATAAATAAATAGCTGTATTTTTTAACTTAAAAAATATGAAGGGGCTGAAATCTCCAGCTCTGAGATATCAAGACATCGGTCTAGGTTAGGGATTTTGACATAGTTTTCGGCAAAAAACTTTTATGAGGGCATTGTTATTACAAAACTAACACAAAACATCAATACGTTTTCGGAAAAATTATAACAGATCATAAATTAACATAATTTATTGAAAAGATGATACACTCAGGCAAGTACTCAAAAACCTCTCTAATCTCCATTTAGCGTTCCAAGAAAATATAAAATCAAAAATTCAAATTTCTTTGGAAATTCCAAAAATATGCTAAAAATTATAATAAAATCAAAAATTTATTCTTTTTTTTTTAAATTCTAAAAATATTCCAAAAATTATTACAAAATCAAAAATTGAAACTTTTTCCAAAACTTTTAAAATATTACAAAAATTATAACAAAATCAAAAATACAAACTTTTTTCAAAATTCCAATAACATTCCAAAAATTATAACAAAATCAAAAATTCAAACTTTTTCCAAGATGAATTAGACAAAAAGTTTCTCAATAAACATTGCCCTAGTAATTACATTTTTTTACAAACTAACTACAAACAAACTTGATATTTTCCAACTGTTCATCAGTTGTGAGAAGCTGAAGTTGGTTATAACCACATTCCATGTCCAATTTCATATTTAACTACATTTCATGTCATACAAACTACTAATTTCATTTTTTTCAAAAAAATTGAATAACAAAATAAATGAAAATCATTCTTTTGACACACTTGACAATATTTTTTGGACAAACTTACAATGCAATAATCAAGTTTTTGCTTTTGGTTTCACATACCAATGCCGACCATCAAGATTTCTCCACATTCAGTGTTCCTACTCATTATCAAATTTACGTTTTTAAAGGTAAAAAAGGTGCCATTTTTTTTTGTTTTGACACACTTGACGATTTTTTTGACACACTTACGGTACAGTTATCGAACACGTCGTCCTCTTACTATTGAGTATACCTGTTTTTAGAAACAAACATTTTTGAAATCCCTCCAGTGCTCTTTCATCCCTTTGACTCATTGGGGTCAAAAAAGCTTCAACAAAACAATCAGGCTTGTAAATATCAAGGTTTTAATTTACACCCCAATTAATGAAGTCGTGTCACATCAGATGACATGAATATAGTTATGTCACGTCGCATAAAAATTGGTATTATTGAAGTCGATAAAAACAGTCATGACTGAAACGAAAAACTCCAAAACTGAAACCAATATTACTTCGGTCTGAAAGACCTAAGTATTACATTCATGAGCCAAAAGTGAAATTCTTACCCCCACTTTTTTTGGCATTTCTCGACGTTTTAGGACCTACTGATTCTAAAAAAGCAAAAAAAAAAAAATGTATGTCTGTCTGTCGGCCGGCCGGCCGGCCGGCTGGCCGTCACAACCGACGAAATCTAGAAAACCGCTGGACGGATTTGAAAAATTTTTTTTTCTAAAAATAGGTTTACTTAATAGGAAGAGCCGAAAGGACGATGTGTTCGATAACTGTACCGGAAGTGTGTCAAAAAAATCGAAAAGGTGTCAAAACAAGGAAATTTGCCTATTTTTTGCTTAAAAAACGTTCATCTTAAGTGATTACGAGTAGGAACATTGAATTTGGAGAAATCTTGATGACCGGGATTGGTATGTGAGACCAAAATCTAGATTATTGCATTGTAAGTTTGTCAAAAAAATGTTGTCAAGTGTGTCAAAAGACAGATTTTTATTTATTTTTTTACCTAATTTTTTGGAAAAAAAATGAAATTAATTGTTTGTTTGAAATGAAGTTTTATTTTATTATTATTGAGAATTATGGCATTATAAGTTTGTCAAAAAAATGTTGTCAAGTGTGTCAAAAGATTTTTAATTAGTTTTTTACCCAATTTTTTGGAAAAAATAAAATTGTTTCTTTGAAATGAAATTTTATTTTTATTATTGAGAATTATGGCATTATAAGTTTGTCAAAAAATGTTGTCAAGTGTGTCAAAAGAAAGGTTTTTATTTATTTTTTACCCAATTTTTTTAGAAATAAAATTAATAGTTCGTATGACATGATATATTATTATTATTATTGAGAATTATGGCATTATAAGTTTGTCAAAAAATAATGTCAAGTGTGTCAAAAATGATTTCATTTATTTTTTTAGCCAATTTTTTGGGGAAAAAAATGTAGCTGTTTTTATGACGTAAATGTAATTTAAAATGAGATTGGACATGGAAATTTTTGAATTTGTTATAGTTTTTGAAATATTTTTGGAATTTTGAAAAAGTTTGTATTTTTGATTTTGTAATAATTTTTACAATATTTTTAGAATTTCGGCAAAAGTTTTAATTTTTGATTTTGTAAGAATTTTTGAAATATTTTTAGAATTTTGAAAAATTTTTAATTTTGATATTATTATAATTTTTGGAATTTTGAAAAAAGTTTCAATTTATGATTTTGTAATAATTTTTGCAATATTTTTAGAATTTTGGAAAAAGTTTATATTTTTAAGAATTTTTGAAATATTATTGGAATTTAGAAAATATTTAAATATTTGATTTTATTCTAATATTTGGAATATTTTTGGCATTTTGAAAAAGTTTGATTTTATTTAATTTAACAATATTTTTGGAATTTTGATTATAATTTTCCGGCAACGTATTGATGTTTCGTGTTAGTTCTGTAAGAAATTTTTAAACAGAGATAAAAAATACTTGTACTTTAACAAAGAGTTATGTTTGATGTACATCGCTGCCCAAAACTAAAAACCATGTCCTCATAAAAGTTTTTTGCCGAAAACTATATCAAAATCCTTAACCCAGACCGAAGTCTTGATATCTCAGAGCTTGAGATTTCAGCCCCTCCATATTTTACATTTTACGTTCTTCAATTTTACAAAATAAGTATGTATAAAATAATTTATATTATAAATAAATCACAAGAGGTTATCCATTTTTAATGTTAACAATTAAAGGCGTTTAAAAAAATTATTGTCACATGAAAAATTGAGGCGACTAAAATGTCATTTAAAGTGACATCTGTCGCATAAAATGACTTGAGGCGTAAAAAACGACTTCAACATTAGGAAAATTGATGTGATGTGACTTTAGTAATTTAAAGTGACGTGACATGCCCCTTCGGTAATTGGCGTGTTAATAATAAGTTCCCAACACACACCGCGTGCTCCATGGATTTGCCACGGCGTCCTAACACGTTATGCCGTCACTATACGCCCATTGTGTTGCCACTCGTACCATCAGTAAAGTCATGCATTTACCACCGCATACTGACACGCCTTGCCGTCACAGTGCGCTCATGATGCTGCCTGCCGTGGGAGAAAATTCGCAAAATTGTAGCGCACACCATCAAAATCCTGTCATTTTAAATGCAGTGAATTGAACTAAAAATATTAAAAAGGTGCCATTTTTAAATCATTTTTCCTTCTGTTTTCTCTCGTGGTGACAGAAAGCTCGATCCAAACATATTTTATTCATAATTTGCGGAATTTGCCGCCACAGTGTTTGTTGGGTTCAGAGTTCGTAGCGGCTTCGTAGATTTCGTATTTATTTGTGTTTTTTCTTCAGAGTTCTTGCGAAGAATGTTGGTTTCTATGGAGAAATAACTGAGTGATTCTATAAGTATCAGAATAAGAACCCACATTTCAAAATCCCTTTGAAATAAGAATTGGAAATCAGTAATTATGTATTAAAATTTATCCTAATAATAATAATTTGACTATAATTAAAACAACTTAAGCACAACAAAAAACAATTTTGATTTGCAAAACATCTTTAGTAAAAGGGTCTATAAAGTAAAATATAAAAAATATTTACGTGTCTGTAATGAAAATCAAAGCAAAACTGAATGATAATAAAAATATCCTTACAAATATGTCTCCCTGAACGAAAAGGTAGTTAATGGCCGTATCATCATATAAAACGATTATGCTTCGTTATACTTAAAATGAAAAAGGATATGCTACGAAAAGTAAAACAAACTTGATCAAAAGTATTAAATAAATATAGTACGATAAATATAAATATAGACAAAATCGCGTGATTCCAAAAAATAAAATATTTAAGCACTTAAGTTTTTTCTTTAAACTATCAAGGCTAAATTTTATCTATAAATTAACTAGCTAACTGCATTAAAAACAATATAATAAAACAAATAAGAATATAATAACTTAATTATTTAAAAGAATTGCATAAATGAATTTTTAAATAAAAATAATAAAATAAACCATATTCATTAAATATAATTGTGATAGTAATAAAATATTTGTAACTAAAGTAAATTAACAAAACCCAATACAAGTATATTTAATTAAAACCACAGTAACCTTCATAATGATAATCTAATAAATTCAAATATTAATATTTAAAAAATTTTCGCTCTTTTCCTTTTTTGGAAACTTTTCGCTTACGAGACTATGGACTAAAATAAGCCATTGATGCAATACAATGTTTGGGTTTAATTTTTCAACAAGATTTTAGTATATGACGTACCGAGATGGAAATTGTTTTATTTCCGTCGGGGGCTTTGATAGATGCCGGAGGTGCATAGCACCAAGAACATTTATAGCACGAGGCGTACATGCAAATTTCAATCAATGAATGTCAATGAATGAGTCAATGAAAATCAATGATTATTTGTATGCTATTTTATTCAGAAAAATCAAAACTATTTAGATAATAGTATATACTACAGTAGATAAAAATACCGTTTTTGCATGAGTGAACATTTGTTCATGAAAAGTGTTACTGTCGAATGGTACAAGCTCACGACTAGTTACTATTCTCATTAGTATAAAAATCTGCCTGAAACAAAAGAAGCGAAGTTCTATGTCTTTATCCAAAATTATTTGTTTTCTGCACATAACATAATATTTCCGTCATTTTTTAATTAAAATCAGTCCATTGCTCTAGAAAAGGAAAGTTATTTATTTAAAAATTAAATTTCGACCAAACAGTAACATGTATTAAAAATAGATTTATTGTTTATATATATTTTACCAATCTTCTGTGTCAATTTAATTTCAATTAAATAAATTTAATTAATTGACAACATAATAGTATATTATTTAATTAGGAGCTAAAGTGCTACTTTTTGTCTTTATCTATAGTTTGGCGGCCGACCGTAGGGACGCCGACTATTATAGACGAAACGTAAAAAGTCGTTTAAGCTCCGAATTAAATACACTATTTTTTCGGCAAACGTTTAAATTTTTTATAAATATGAAATTAATACATCAAAATTTTTATAAACATGATTGATTACCGTCATAATTACGTCCAAAAAGTAAAAAACAGTTAAATTTGTATAAATAAAATTTTTTATCAAAGCAAGCTCCAATTCAAAATTTCATAATCCAATCAGATTATTTGTTATTTTTTGTTGTCATAGTTATACAATATACAATTACGCCTCAATAACTGATAGGCTCGTGGACTAATCATTTATTCTTGAATTACTTAAAATAACATTCCGATTATACAAAAAAATTATAAGTCACCACATTTGTTTACCCAATTGTTTCCTTAAATTTCTACTTGTAATGTATAAGTATTTCAAATCAAAAGTATGGAAAAGTTAAAGTTAATGACATAGTCTATAAGTAAAGCATACTAAAGAGTGTAATGCAGAGTTGAATTATTTATCTCGTATCGCTCACAATTTTGTAAAGATTAAAAGTATTTCAAGAGTTTGAGTTTATTTTAGTCATTTTAATCGTCAAAACCGAAAATCTCCCTTTGTGTATGCTCTAACTCTAATCAACTAATCAACAATGTGCCATAGTAAGTTTCAACCCTACAAAAAATATATCTTTATGAATATACATTATAAACTATGAAAGTTATTTAAAAAAAAATCAACTTTCTCTACATAGTTTTAATAGACATAGTTTACACAGTATTAAATCTTAATTTTTTTTACCAACGTAAATAAATTCGCCAAATTCCTTCAACCTATTCAAATAAAGGAAATATAAAAAAATGAAATATATTAAAAAAATTATAGTTATAAAAAGTTTTGTGTAAAATTTTATATAATCACATAGATATCACATTAAATAAAAATGTAAAACTTGCTATAAAAATAAATCATATAAAATTGCAAATAGTTTTTTCTTATTATTTAAATCAATTGAAATTTGATTGCCTTGATAGAGTTTTGAAACTGCGTTGAAATAGTATAAGAAAGATAGATAAGAAGTCAACAGCTTACATATAACGTAGCATATTATTTAGTGTTTATGGATGTAAGGGGTTGACTTTTAAATTGAATTTGCTGTTACCATGCTAATTTTTAGCAACAATCATATAGAATTTTTAATTCACTAGAATTGAATTTGGAATAGGTTACTATGGAAATCATTTTAATTTTTCAATTGGAAGGTATGTTTTGGAAATATATATTAAATATACTATCGTATTGAAAATTCCCAATGATTTCCTGAGTTACTTGAGTTTAAGCGCTCACAAAAAAAATCCCTAACAATTCAAACCCCATTCAAAATTTAACTCTAGTGAATTAAAAATTCTAAACCAGTTTAATATACATAAACATTGTCTTTCGTATATAAACCGAAATATACATACAAATAAAATCTAGAACAATCATATATGTATTTTGTTTGGGTGTCAAATGACGGGGTGTCGCACAACTGATTTTAATTTATTTATGGCATGCTACCAAGCGACATTTATTTAGTTGGTGAATTACTGCTACAGCAAGACAGTGCCGCAAGGACAACATTCAAACTATCATAATACAACCATATTATATTAGAACATTGTTATACTCCAACGATTATGAATTATTTATTGAATACTGTGCTTGCTAAGTTGTTGGTGTTCATCATTATCAAAAAAGTGTGTAAAAATAAGTATGTATGAGCCGCCGTAGATTTGCTAAGGTGAGTGCGTTCAGTTTTGATTTTGTTTTTTCTTTTCAGCATATTATTATCCAAATCAATTGACTATAAAAAAGAACAAAAGACAAGACGCAATTTATTAGATATATATGTTTATGTATAAAGTCATTGAACAGGACATACTTAACGACAGTAAGTGATTCTCGCCTAATCTAAATCGCGCAGTAAAAAATGTCTTAGACTCCTTAATTAGTTGGAGACAACACAAGTTTTATTCATCATAAATGGCACCAAAACAGGGACTTAGATGTTGTATAGAACATTCTTCAGCGTTAATTTTTTTTATTGATATTCTCATTTCGGGAATTCCTAACATCAGTCAAACGCTCCCGTGGGAATTGTGGGCTTTTTAAAACTCATGTGGTGTCTGATTAATATTTTTCTATGTACCTAGGCACAGAAACCGAGGAAAATACATGAGTTGGTAAGCCTAAAAAGCCGTCCTAAGAACTTCATCCCGTGTCAAGGTTGTAGCAAGCAAATAATGACTTCTACGGATACTGTAGTGATTATCATTGATAATAAGTGATACCTCCAAATATGACCTTAGGTTGTAGTTAATACATTCTCAAATATATATTAGCTAAAACCGACAGAATCGCAATTGGTGTATAATTATTGGTGTCAATCTTACTATAGCTTTTTTGATATGGGCTGAACACTACATAGTCAGCTTCCAAGATGCTAAGAATATTCCGGTTTTCTAGGATGAATAGAAATTTCTAGAATAAATTGTTTAGAATCGGTTCTAGTTGTCTAGCAAAGTTTTTTAGAATAATAGATGAACTACCTTTAGGATTAACGGATTTGTTGGTATTGAGAGATAGAAGCATTTTCGCTAAATCATAATAAACTAACATTATAGTATGATATGCATGTAGTACGTAGTATTGCGTATGATATGTGACAGTATCGTTTTTTACATCAACATCCATATTAGGGCTCGTATACTCTAGTATCGGATACCCAAGTACCAGGGTATTTAACCAAAAATTGTACTATATAATAGCTTCGAGTACTCGGGTATTACAAAAACAAAATGCTTACGGCACTCTCACGGTCACTGTTGTTGATCTGGACAAGAAATGATTTCGGAAAATATATATTACTCTGTATTTTAGATAAGTTTGTAAATGAGTAAAGCCGTCCAATAGTTACGAAACTTTTAAGTCACAAAATATGGAGCGTTTTAACTACCGATCCAAAATAGATTTATAAAATGAATAAATCTTGAATTTTTAGAAATACTTCTATCACCTTAAAATCTAGATACTTGAGGGAGATTACTGTGATTCTGGTGGTAACAATATAGCCATGATGTAAGCGAACTCGACGAACAGGCAGATGGTTTAATAAATTTCCAAGATGAAAACGCTGAAGAAGGAGAAGATAAAAAGAACTTTTCCGGCGACGGAAACATATTAGTTGAAAACTATGAAATAGCAGAATCTTGAGTTATGTCTTCGTACACTAGCATTAAACCAGCATTAGATAAATTGAGACAAATTCTTAAGTTTTTTAACAAATCGCCACTAAGAACTAACATTTTATCAAATAACGTAGAGGTGCAGGAAGGCCGAAATTTAAAACTAATTGTAGATTGTATACATCGATTAAATGTACAATACATCGATTTTTGAAAATAAAAAATTGGATTAATACCACACTCGATGAGTTAAAGCTGAAAACCACATACAACAGGATTCCATACAAAATTTACAACAGAATTGTTTGCTGTCAAATTTGTATGAAAATCTGTTTCTGTTGTATGTGAATGCCCGGCTTTAGACGCTGAAAAAATTAACGATAATGATTTAGAAATATTTAAAGAAATTTCATTTATTCTCGAACCGCAGTACAAGAACTGAGTAAAGAAAGCACAACAGGTATAACAGCTGAAGACACTTTTTCCATTGTACCAAAAAAATTTAACCAGATTAATACACCTTTTTCCCATGAACTATTTAAAAATTTGAACAACGAAGTTAATGGACGAAGACAAAAAGATACAACATTATTGTTATATTTTCATCACGGTATTTTTCCAAAAGGCAATGAGTTTTTAAACTAAACGCAACAAAAAGTTTCTATTCTCAAATGAAAACTACATCAGAATTGCAGATCAAAGCTTAAGCTCTTCTGATAGAGAGCGGGATCAAACATCAATCTATAATGAACTACAGCATTGTCTTGCGTCATATATAAGTAAAACTAAAGAAAAAAAGGAGGCAGTGTTAAGGACTGCCGACCGAAGTGAAAACTTAAATCTGTGAAATAGCTGTGTTTTTTGTCTGTCTTCCAATTATTGTAGCATTGCAAATTTGTTGACTTTTGTTTAACATTGTGAATTAAAATATAATGTCCACCCTGTTTATATATATTGTAATATTGGATTAACCGTTTCTAAAAAGAAACATGTTTTTGCTATGTATAAAATTTTAATCATAAAATCTTTCAGTTCAATAAAATATCTCTTTGAGTTCATTTGTTCTACATTAATATAATATTTGCTGTGTTTTGATTAACTCTGTTCAACAGGTTATGTGCCCAGAACATTAAAATAGTTTTTTAATCGTTAGTTTAATTAGTAATCGGGATACATGGTAATTGTGATCTAACTCAAGTGCGTTGAAATTTTAGTAAACCGTGAAAATTGTTTTTTTGGTTAAGTGCGGGTTATTGACTTTAGCTTTGTGAAAACAATTTTTTGAAACGTTTGCTTATCACAGAAAATTTATTTGGGACACCGTTGAATGCGTAAAAAACATTTTCGATACGCAACAAGTGTTTTGGTAAATAAAGAGTTAGTTACACGTGTATGCATTGTGCATAATATTACCTATATATTGATAGTATCCAAATAACGGTATTTATGTAATTAAAGAACAATTATATTTTTTTTGATTTGTGTGTCGAATATAAATAATAATAGTGAACGCCGTTATAACAATATATTTTCAATTTTCTTAATATTTTGATATTTTTATATGGGCTATTATTTTGAAAACGTACATTTTTTTGTTGATTTTTAAATTTTTGATTTTTAAAAAATCTGAAATTTTGATATATTGTTGGCATTGACAAAAGGAAAAAAGTAATTTCTGCTTTTATTTTTCGAGTGCTCTGAATCGGAGTTATGCGCGGTTGAATTTTGAGGCTTTTTCACGTAGTTTTTGGTAATGGTGTCAATGTTTTGTGAATAGGTGCCACAAATTTCATCCGACTTACGTATATTTTTGCAAGTGAAAAGGAAAATAATTGAATAATTGAAATAAATAGGTTTAAAATTAATAACTTTTCTCTTTTCCGCTAGGCGGCGCGTAAAACCTTGGTTTACTTCAAAGCTCATATCTCAAAAAGTAGGCTTTTTTTTTTTTTGTTTTTCACAAATTTTAAAGTAAACATATGCAGCTATGAAATTGAGAAATAAAAAGTCAGCAATTCAATATGGATTTTTTCTTACGATTTTTTAAAGTTTGGTATATGAAAAATTCACATGTGTTTTTTTATTAAGTTAATAATCCTGTACTAAATGTGGATCTAATAAATTAAACATTTCATATTTTAACACCTGCAATAAATTTGAACCATTTTCTGTGCGGCTAAATGGTTAAAAACTTATTAAAAATTAATTTAAGTTAAGTGGTAAAATAAAGGAATTTAACTTATTAAAAGGGTGTGTAAAATGTTTATTCATTTTAAAAAATGTCTATTCAGCCCCTTTTTACTAATTCAAATCTCATTAGAGGCTCATAATTTTAACATTTAAAATTTCTAATGACGCCCACAAACGGTTTTTGACCAAATTATACTTGCATCCCATCAAAATATATTAAATTGTACCTACCTAATTTTACCTGATTCTACCTATGTCAAAACTATGTCAAGGGTATATATATATATTTATTGGATTGCCTTATAATCAATTATATTCCAAAATATTTAGAAGACATAACGTTTAGAAAAGATAATAATAGAAATGCCTTTCAAATTGTGCTGTAACTTGTACGGTCTCAAAAATCATCAGCGGACATCAAAAAATGTGAAACTGGTCACACCAGCTGTTATTCAAAAAGCTGCGACCCTAAATTTTACTTTGCGTGATGACCAGTTTATATGTGAAACATGTCGCACTTATATCTATAAAAATAAGGTAAATTTAATTATTTTATTAAAATGAATAAAAATTCATATGCAACTAATATTTTCTATACAGCAGCTTTCATGTTCGGAAACTATCGATAGTGAAATTATTTCTATAAATCAGGATGTTGAAAATGTTCCAACGAACGAAAATATTCAAATACCTCCAGCATCTTTAGATCCATCACCAGTTTCGGTTGATACTATATCTCCACCAGTTCCTGAACTACTTAATGACATTTTAGAAGATATTAACAATGTTCTTGGAAGGTTAGCCGAATCTCCTATCAAACAAAATCATATTACAACAGGAAGTTATAAAAAAATTGCAAGTGTCACATCGGCAATAAGTCAAAGAATATTTCAAGTAGATTCAGTTAAAGTGTTATCACCAAACGAGGAATGTGAATATACATCATGGCTTATGAACCTTAAAAAAGAGTTTAAAGATGCCAGTTGTAAATCAAAACAAGTGTTTTTGTTGACAACTCTACCACGTAAATTTTGGTCAAATCAACGTATCCAGGATGAATTTAATGCATCAAGACGACTGGTAGAATTCGCCATGGATCTGTTGGAAACAGTAGGTCCTTACAGTTGGCCTCAAAGCAAACAAGTGCACAGTTTGTCACAAAATATAGTAAAACAAATTCAAACATACTTCTTATCAGAGGAAATTAGTAGAACAATGCCTGGCCTTAAAGATGTTGTTACTATTACAGAAAGATCGACAAAAATTAAGAAATCAAAGCGGTTGGTGTTATAGACCCTCACCGACATCTACGAAATGTTCTTGGAAGAAAACAAAGAACTCAAGGATTCCACTGTTTTTTACCGGATAACACTACACCCGATAAAATAATTGCCAAAATGTTTTCTTTTTCTGATGATCATAAATATTTCAATTTAAAGGCAAAAAAAATATATAAATTAATTTTTTAATGTATTTATTAATAATATTGATTAAATTATAATGTTTATAGGAAAAATATTTTTTTAATGTTTTTTTCTAATGTTAATGTTGGTGATGTTGAAATTATAACAAAATCTTCGATCATTGGGATCTCCAATTCTTATTCTGAATAAAAACCTGTTTCTCAATCAGAAATACACAAAAAATGGTTCAAATTTATTGCAGGTGTTAAAATATGAAATGTTTAATTTATTAGATCCACATTTAGTACAGGATTATTAACTTAATAAAAAAACACATGTGAATTTTTCATATACCAAACTTTAAAAAATCGTAAGAAAAAATCCATATTGAATTGCTGACTTTTTATTTCTCAATTTCATAGCTGCATATGTTTACTTTAAAATTTGTGAAAAACAAAAAAAAAAAAAAGCCTACTTTTTGAGATATGAGCTTTGAAGTAAACCAAGGTTTTACGCGCCGCCTAGCGGAAAAGAGAAAAGTTATTAATTTTAAACTTACTTATTTCAATTATTCAATTATTTTCCTTTTTACTTGCAAAAATATACGTAAGTCGGATGAAATTTGTGGCACCTATTCACAAAACATTGCCGCCATTACCAAAAACTACGTGAAAAAGCCTCAAAATTCAACCGCGCATAACTCCGATTCAGAGCACTCGAAAAATAAAAGCAGAAATTACTTTTTTCCTTTCGTCAATACCAACAAAATATCAAAATTTCAGATTTTTAAAAAATAGTTGTTTTTTTTTCGATGTACGTTTTCAAAATAATAGCCCATATAGAGAATTTTTATTGTTAAGAAATGGAAAACGAAATAAAGATTACAAAATTACAAGGTCAGGAACAGTGGATGTTATGGAAGTTTCAAGTGAAAATTTTGTTGAATGCCAGTGACGCTTATGATGTCGTGATAAAAAATATAAAACCAGTTGACACCGATGCAGTAAAATTAACGGCATGGCACAAGAAAGATGATAAAGCACAAAAGGTCATTGCAACTACAATTGGACAACAACCGTTGATGCATATTATAAATTGTAGCACTGCCAATGATATGTGGATAAAGCTTCAAAGTGTGTATGAACAGAAATCGAATTCTAGTGTTCATTTTTTGCAACAGCGCTTTTACAGTTTCACCAAAGATCCGCATGACAACATTGCTACTCATATTTCCAAATTAGAAGGTGTGGTCCAGCAGTTGAGGGATTTAAATGAAAATATTTCGGATTCTATGTTCATAACAAAAATTTTGATGACGTTACCATCAAGCTTTAATAATTTTCATAGTGCCTGGGAGTCAACAGCTGAGGACCAAAGAACATTGCAAAATTTAATGTCACGACTGATGATAGAGGAATCTCGAATGATGTCACAGGAAAATGCTGAGGTTGGAGAAGCGTTGATGGCTAAAAGATACAATTCTCGTAAGAATTTTAGTTCGAAATCAAAGAGGAAGCCTGGCAGATGTTTTCGATGTCATGAAACGGGACATTGGATGCAAGATTGTCCTAAAAAGGGTCAGGTCAAGACTAAATCAACCAATAAGGATCATAGCGCTTTTGTTTCTGAGGCGTTGATGTCTGTTGATGATAATGAAAGCTGGTTCATGGACTCTGGTGCCAGCGATCACATGACCTATAAGAGACACTGGTTTAGGAATTACAAAGAGTTTGATATTCCAACGGCAGTGAAGGTTGGAAATGGGGAATCGATCATGGCATTCGGCAAGGGTGATATAGACATTCTATCATATGACAACAACAAATGGAGTTCTAAACACCTAGCTGATGTACTGTATGTACCAAAAATTCACATCAATTTAGTTTCGTTGGGTCGTGCATTAGATAAAGGTCTTAAACTGATGTCCGATCAAAATAAATGTGAATTGCTTAAGGATGGTGGCGTTGTTGCAGTGGGAGTTCGAAAGTTAAAGTTGTTTAAAATGATGTTTAAAGTTACTGTTCCTGAGGAAAATATATGTCTGGCTGGTTCTGCAATCACTAAGAAAGACACGATTGAATTATGGCATGCACGTTTGGCTCATCAAAGTGTTGATCATGTAAGAAGTTTTTTACGTCGAGAAAATGTTGATTTCGTCGATGATGAAACGTTCTGGTGTGATTCATGCATTTACGGAAAACATCACCGAGCGAGTTTTCCGAAATCTCTAGAAAAATCAACATCATGTGGTAGCATCATACACTCTGATGTTTGTGGACCGATGCAGGTGATGTCTATTGGTGGTTCAAGATATTTTATATTATTTAAAGATGATTACTCTCATTATCGTGTTGTTTTTTTTATGAAAAACAAATCAGAGGTTTGTGAACTTTTTTCAAATTTCATAAAGTCAATAAAAAATCAAAATGGTTTTTCAATAAAAGTATTACGCACTGATAATGGCTTGGAATTTTGTAATGCTGACATGGACACAGTTTTGAAAAACCATGGCATCTGTCATCAAAAGACAGTACCATACACTCCCGAACAAAATGGAAGTGCTGAGCGGGAGATGAGAACCATCGTTGAATCTGCAAGAACTATGATACATTCCAAAAATCTAGATCTTAAATTTTGGGCTGAGGCAGTTAATACGGCTGTGTATGTGCTAAATAGAACAGGAAAAAGTTCGGTTGCCGGAAAGACACCCTATGAACTTTGGTTCAATAAAAAACCAACTCTGGATAACTTTAAGGTTTTTGGTTCAGAAGTGTTCACTCATGTTCCAAAAGAAAAGAGACGTAAATGGGATCGAAAAGCGGAAAAATGTATATTTCTAGGGTATTGTGATAACACTAAAGGTTTCCGTCTATGGAATATCAGTAAAAGTAAATTAGAAATTTCTCGAGATGTTATTTTCAAGGAATTGTCAAATGAGTCGCATATGATGTTTGAAAAAAGTCGTCATTATGAATCCGACCCAGTTGTTCCTGTAAAATTGAAGGAAGAAAATCACACATCTGGTTCTGTTTTTGAAGAGGCTCCAATTTCAGTCGTAGAAAAACCAAAGACGTCACCAAAGTTGATACAAATTGTTGAACCAAAAGACAACATTGCTAGCAGACTGAGAAGTAAATCATCATCAACTAGTAGTGTTTGCGTTGCTGATAATTTTGCTTTCATGGCAGAATACGAACCAACATCGTTTGAAGATGCAATAAATTCTGAAAACAGTGAGAAATGGAAATGTGCCATGGATGATGAGATACTTTCACTGATTCAAAATGATACTTGGAATTTGGTGGAACTGCCCGAGAATCACAAGTTGATAGACAATCGTTGGATTTATAAAATCAAGTACAAAACCGATGGGTCGATAAATAGATTTAAAGCTAGATTGGTGGCTCGTGGTTTCACTCAAGAGTATGGCATCGATTACCTTGACACATTCAGTCCTGTGGTAAAATTTACGTCTATAAGAGCAATTTTAGCGATTGCAGCTGCTGAAAAGTTGATTTTACGGCAGTTTGATATAAAAACGGCGTTTTTATATGGTGAGCTAGAGGAGGATGTGTATATGTCGCAACCAAAAGGGTATGATGATAAAAGCACGAGAGTTTGTAAGCTTTTGAAAAGCTTGTATGGCTTGAAGCAGGCATCACGATGTTGGAACATAAAATTTTCAAATTTCATTAAAAATTTTAATTTTTATGTTTCTGAAGCAGATCCGTGTGTTTTTATTAATCATGAGGACGATAAGAAAATATTTTTGGCGATTTATATTGATGATGGGTTGATTGCTGCTAGTGATGAAAAACTTATTCAACCGTTGCTCGAATATATGCAAGCTGAGTTTGAGGTAAAAGTTTTAGAGGCAGATTGTTTTTTGGGCTTGCAAATTGATCGTACAGTCGATGGCTCAATTTATGTTCATCAATCAGCATACAGTCGTAAGGTTTTGCAAAGGTTCAACATGGTGGATTGTAACCCAGTCACAACTCCATCAGATCCAAATCAGATGTTGTATAATGATGATACAAAAAAAACAACATCGTTTCCATACAGAGAGGCTATTGGCAGTTTGATGTATTTGGCTGTTGCAACTCGTCCAGATATATGTTATGCAGTAAATAATGCAAGTCGTTTTATGGAGAAACCGGCTGATATTCATGTTAAGGCTGTAAAGCGAATTCTAAAATACATCAAAAGCACACTCGATTATGGTATGTTTTACACAAATTTTAAAACTAATAGTTTTCTTGGTTTTAGTGATGCTGATTTCGCTGGCGATATAGACTCTAGAAGATCTACTACAGGTTATTTATTCATGTTGGGATCTGGTGCTTTAAGTTGGTGCTCTGAAAAACAAAAATCAGTGGCATTGTCAACTACAGAGTCAGAGTATGTTGCTGCATCACAAGCTATAAAAGAGTTAGTCTGGCTACGTCGTTTGTTGCTGGAATTGATGCCAGATTTGAATATGGTTCCGGATTTTTTTATGGACAATCAAAGTGCTATAAAACTCATCAAAAATCCTGAGTTTCATAAGCGAACTAAGCACATTGATGTGAAGTATCACTTTATCCGTGATAATTATGAGCAGAATTTTTTTGATGTCAAGTATGTTTCAACTGATGATCAAATTGGCGATATTTTGACGAAGTCGTTGGCTCGTGAAAAATTTCAACGCTTAAGAAAGATGATGGGAGTAATTTCAAGAATGAAATAAAATTGTTATTTAAAATTATTTGAAGTTTATAAATTTTAAATTTGAATTCAATTTTTATAAAATTAGTTTTGGATGATTATATTTAAATTAAAGTGGGAGTGTTGACTTTTGTTTAACATTGTGAATTAAAATATAATGTCCACCCTGTTTATATATATTGTAATATTGGATTAACCGTTTCTAAAAAGAAACATGTTTTTGCTATGTATAAAATTTTAATCATAAAATCTTTCAGTTCAATAAAATATCTCTTTGAGTTCATTTGTTCTACATTAATATAATATTTGCTGTGTTTTGATTAACTCTGTTCAACAAAATTAAAATTTCAGAATGTTTAAATTAAAATCATTAAAATTATTCTGGGTTTCACATCTGCATTCCAAGCAACTCTTATATACATTTTTATATTTAAAATAATCAAAACATATAGAAAAATTTGCGTCTATCAACACCTTAGAAAGCATGTTGTTGTGGGACCTTGTTCTTAAAAGTTTTTTATGTGTTGTTGTGACATACCTTGTAATTTCTACTACCAAAAACCTTTTATTTTAAAAAAAAATAGCGTATCATCAAAGAATATTCCATAACTTAGAGTAAGGGATGGTATAGTTGATTGAAAATACTTCATCCGCCAGCACCCCTAAGATATCACTTAGGTTAATGAGATTGTACTGCAATTGCCAGTGGTATACGATATCACAAGATAACTCATATGCCAATAGCAGGGACTTAAGTACGCGTGGTTGTCACACCCATAAATCAACAATTTTAAATTTTACAAATCTTCATGCGGAAAGCTATATAAATTAATTGGTATTAATGCGCATTGTTGTCGTTTGCAAATCACTATCGGCTAAGTGTCACCATTTTTAATTAGCTTATTTATCATGATTGCCATCCATGTTTAATCATACATAAGCTATGCTTCTTTGTATAGAATTTATGCGATTTCCGTCTCGTAATTGTCAGCTTTAAATCGAAATAATCGATGTTATCAAGTATCAAGTTAAGTATTAAGTCTTCACTTAATTTTAGAAACATGTATTACATACAATTTCAAACCAACAATTTTGATATAAAAATGTAATTGTTTCAGGTTATACTATCTTTCCTACGTTCAATATTTATTTAGCATGATGACTAGAATGCAAATTGCAAAAGACAGTAGCAATATAACTTTAAAAAACTGCATTATAGATCAATTTTTTAAAATTCGTAAAGAGAAATTTTTATTATTTTTATGAATTCATGAATAAAAAATAATAATTTTAATGGTATTTAATAAAAATTAGAAAAAAAAAACAATAAAAAAAATGTACCAGTTGAACTCACGATCTACAGAACATCAGTCGAGCGCGATATCTACATCGCAATTTGAAACGTTAAGAAATGATGGATGTGTTTCATATTCAAAAATATTTTGCTGATTTAAAAATTGATAATGCGAATATATAGATTTTACTCCATACAAAATTTTACAACGCGGCTAAAGAAGTTTTCACTTCAAAAAACGAAAACTTAAACGTTGAGCAATCACTTCATTTATGAATTATGGAGACAAATGGAGGTAAGTGAAACCAAATGTAGGATAATTTGTACGTTTCACAGTTTACTATATATCCTATATCGACGGCATGCGAACCGGTGTTTTCAGTAGCCGGCAATATAGTAACCAAAATTTCCAGTTCATTAGTTTCCTCCGCACTTAAGGATTAATATTTTAAAAATATTATTTTCTAAACACAAAGTTATATCGAATGTGTTATATTATTATGAAAATTAATTTATATTTCTTTAACGTATTTTTTAGTTGAGTTGATTAAATATGTACAAATGACCGGTTAAAAATTTGTTTTGTTTTAATTACCCAAACACCCGGCTATAACCGGGGTACTCGGGTATTTGATTAAAATAACTACTCGATATCCTGGTACGAGCCCTAATCCATATGCTCTGTAATGCTATTTTGCATATTTTGTGCCCGATTTTAATTAAATTCCTTTAAAAAAAACCTTCCAAAATTGAATAATTATATAGTTTTGCTTATAATTAATCTTATTTTTAAAATTTGTTTGATAGTTCTGTCTGTATTTAGGTTTTATATTTAAAATAATCTGATACGTCCGATTCTACTTGTACACAAGCACTCGTCTAATTTAGAAATCTATCTAATTCTAACGGATATCCTGCTATTCTACCGGATATCCTTCTACTAGATAATCAATCCCTATTCTAGCTAGAAACTCGGTTGCTAGTTCTTAATGGGTGATAGTGTTCTTTAACCACTAAATGGAACCTGCATGGAAGGATCAATTTTTTGTACTTGTAAATTTTTTTTATTTTTGATCTACGGGTGTGACAACCATGAGTACTTCAGTCCCTGCTATTGACACACGAGCTAACGTGAGATATCACATACCACATGGCAATAGTAGTTAGGGGCGCTGGCGGATGAACTCTATTCAACGGTAGCACCTTCAATCTTAGCTATGGAGTATTTCTTGATGGCGATACGTTATTGCTTACTCTGGCCGTCACTTAAAAGTACACACCGACCATCAACACATAGAGATGTGTTGCAAGACCTGCGCAGTTCTTACTCAATGCCATGTTTTAGTTGGTGCAGGATTTCTTTCAATTTCCGCATGGAGGGATCAACTTTTTTTATTCCTTGCCTTCATAAACTCTATGTATGGCCTTTAATCATTGAGGAAAGAAGTGGAATATGCCACTAGCTGGATTATTGGCAACCACATTTTAGTTTTGTTTGGTCCTGCAAATTATTAAAACAAATTTGCTGTTTACCTTTTATTTTATTTTTATTTTTTCTATCCTATCATAAAATATTGGCCTATGTCATATTTTATATGTGATAGGATTTATTGTTTAGTTATTCCATCTATAAAAAAACACATTTGCGTCTATCAACACCTTAGAACGCATGTTGTTGGTTGGTTGGTAGGATCTTGGTTTTAAAAGGGTTTTATGTGTTGTTGTGTAAGATATTGTAATTCCTGAACACATTTTATATAAAAAAAAATATTGCTAATGGCCACCTTTTGAGGCTTTACTTCAACACCAATTACTTCCAATCACATCGATAGGAAACCATATAAATAAAGCTTTTATATGAGTTATTTATTTTATTATTAAAAAGCCATTACCCGATCACACTGTCCCACTATAAAATTATTTATTATTTTATTGCATGTCAAATTCAGTTTTTGTTTATTGATCAAACTCATGCAGATAAATATGGTGAGGAAAATTTAACAGCAGATGTCAAAAAACACTAAAGACTGTGAGAATTAATCTTATGGTAACATATTTATATAAAATATATAGATGAAAAAAAAATTTAAAATCTTCATAAAAAGTTTAAAATTATTTTCAAATGACAACCCAATTTTTGCCCAAAATCAAAATCTTTTTCCAAAACACTTTTCATAAAATAAGTTTATACATATTACCACAAACAGTCAAAGCTTTTATTTTATAAGAAACAAAGATAAATTTGCATATAAAATTTATTGTCCACCCATTTCACATTTACTAACCATTCCAAAGCTTAAGCCCACAAAGAAAATTCAAATTTCAGAAATTTTCTTCACGCATTTAAATGTTCTTTTGTTGTGCAGAATTTTTGTTTAGTTTTTTATTATGTTTCGTCAGACAAGTTATCAATTTTTATTATATGTACTACTAACTACTATGTATTTTTTATACATATATTTCAACTATCTATTTATTTTATTTGTTTATTGAAAAATAATTTTCTACGATTTTCCTTTTTTCTGCTTTTATTTTTATTAATTTGTTTTCCTTCGTTTTGATTTTCAATCTAGTTTTGTCAGTCAATCAATCAGTTTTATTGTATATCAATCAGTTTTGCATTGTGATTTGAACAATTTGTTTTGTTGATTAAATTTAGGTCAATTTAAATGGGTCGACAAAGCAGTTTAACCACACCAAATCCACAACCTCTGACAAAGGTAACTAGCATAATCTAATATCTAAAGAAAAATTTTACTGATTTTCAAGCATGGTTTATAGAATCCAACATCCACAAAATACCAAGCAAGTTATAGATTCCAGCCAAAGAAGCCGTATAACCGAGAAAAGTGTGAATATATATTAAAACAAGTGATCGATAAGGCAATGCGGGAATTTGAATATAACTCACAAGAGGCGTTACAGTTTTGTGAAAATTTGAGTGAAGATATTAAAACTCGAGTTAAACTTTTAGATTTTGATCGGTGAGTTGAAATTTACGTTTATTTTTCAACAAACTTAAAACTGTGATCGTATAACGTTTATTACAGATACCGGATTATTTGTACTGTTACAATCGGTGAACGATATATGCAATGCTTCGATAAAGTAATAAAATTCTTATGGGATCCTGAAAAAGATGGGTTTGCATCATATGTTTATAATAATCCAACCTTTTTTGTTATAGGAACTATATATGCTGTTTATTTAGAGTAATACAATTTTACATATATTTATTTTATAAAATCAATATCGGAAAATGTTATGAAGCTCTTACAACATGAAAAATATTTTTAAATTTAAAAATAAAGTCAAATAACGGCTTTAATATGTAAATGAAAACATTTTTAAATTAAGTATATTCCGTCTTGTTTTTATATAGAAAATCAACTTGTTTATTCCAAATTGAATCTTATAACTGAATTCAACACTATCGACATCGTCAGATATGATATTGGCCATTTTTTTAACGTACAACCAGAATGATGAATGAATGACCAAGTTTAAAAACACATATTCATACAAATGTACTGAGAAATTGGTTTAACAAAAACTAAAGTTGGGATGGTAGTTCAACCTTTTCGGCAAATTAACTGAAATTTCGCTTTTGAAACTAATTCAACAAAATATGTGCGTGAAAAACTATATACATAATCCATTTGTACTAAATCTTTATTTGTGTTCTTGGGAGCGATACAACATAAATACAAACAGAGTATGTTCAGGCCAGCATATCTTTAATCAAACCATTTTATAGCAGGGTCTTATGAAATGGTTTGATTAAAGATATGCTGATGGCGTAACTCGAGTATATTTTTTTTATTTTTTGTTGATCACTAGATATCTTATATAAAAATTATGGTGAGTTTATGAAAATACTCATTTTTGATACTAATTGAATTTATTGTTTTACCTATCGATTTCAACAGCTATGCTGTCATTCTCAAGGTATTTTCTAAACCAAATGCTATTTGAATTAAACAAAGTTTTTTAAAAAATTAAATCTAAAATAATAATTATTATGTAAGAATATAAGTAATATAAAGTATATAAAGCAACTTGGAAATAATCTAAAGTAAAAACAGAATAATTGAATCAAAAAAAAAAAATAAAATAAAAATGGGCTTTCCCTTAATAATAAAAGTAAATAAAAGAGAGACTACATATTTGAAATTTTCAGGGTTTCGAACCCGAACCGAACCCGAACCCTGAACCCGCTCCGGAGCAAGATTGTTTTTTAAATTATGTAAACACGAACCTGAACCCAAACCCAATCGAAAACGCGGTTCAGGTTCAACTTTTAATATAGGAAGTTTAGGAAGTTTGCGTAAGAAATTTCATATTTCGCAGAATTTTTTTTGTTTCAAACAAGATTATTTTGGTTATTATTTATTTCAGTAGAGAATAGTGAAAGATGAAAAACGTGTTCTAGACAGAGTTGTAAAAACTTGACCATTTTTGATTTTCCTGAAACTTGGCATATAAGTAGTATGGACAAAATAAAAAACACAACTTATTTTAAAATTTTTTTAAAGTGCATAGTTTGAGCATAGGAGGCACCCCAACATGCATGAAAAATGAAAATTCTGCCAATCCGATGTAACTTTGAAATTAAATTGCTCAAGAACGACTATACCGATTTCATCAAACTTTTTTTTGTTTGATAGATGATTAATTAGTCGTTTGAAAAAAAATTAATTTACTGTTTTTATAGTTAGCTTTTAAATAAAAATATTAAAAATATTAAAAAGATGGCGCTAGGGTCAAAGATCAATTGGGATTTAATTAATTTTTTTTCTGAAAATAGTTCTATCTTTACTCTAAAATATATCAAATTTACAAAGAGGCTAAAATTCTTGTTCTTGAGATATTTAATTTTAAAGATTTTTAGTACGGTTGAAATTCGAATTTTTCTTCATTTTTTCAAACAACTTCCATTAACAAAAAATTTTAAAATCAATTAAATTTTAACTTTTTTTATTTTTTAAATATAGTTCTAACCTTCCTTTAAAATATATCAAATTTACAAAGAGGCATTAATTCGTGTTCTTGAGATATTTAATTTTAAAGATTTTTAGTCATTCTAAAATTCTAATTGTTCATTATTTTTTCGAACAATTTTTATCATCAAAAAATTTTAACCACTGAAGTTCGAGAAAATAATGAACAATTAGAATTTTAATCGAACTAAAAATCTTTAAAATTAAATATCTGAAGAACACGAATTAACACTAATAATTTTAATTTTATTTTATAGATGAGATTGATAGTATATTGAATAAATTTTCTACAAATTTTGAAATTTACCAAATTTATTTATCGGCCACTTTCTAAGTTAAGGGGATTGGACGCACACAATTCAACACAAACAGTTTCGGTAGTATGTCAACACCCAAGGATCCAAAAATTAAGAAAAGAATACAATCGTCTTACAAAAAAAACTCAACCTTTCATATGACATCTATCTGAATGCCTTAACATTCGCGGTAAGATTTTCTTATACGATTATTAAGCTGCTTAAAAAAGGGCAAAATAAAACTAGGATTAGCAGCTTTTTATGGCCGTTCCAAGACCTTAGATTGATGGGACGTATAGATGCCCAGAAAATCAATTGTAAAGGTCGGGCGAACACCAAAGTATCAACACTAGTATTCCATTTTCAAAAGACAGGACCCTACCGCGATGGTTAAATATTCAAAGCTCATATTTTTGTGCATATCATCAGTTGTCACCATCAATCAATCTAGAAAAAACTCGTAATTATGTGAAAATATGCAAAAATACGGACTTTTGGTGAAATATGGAATAATATGTATGTATTCCATAAAAATATTTATTAAAGCTAAACAACTCATAATTTTGCAAAAATATGGACTTTTATTGAAATATGCACTTATATGCATTTTAGAGTAAAATATGCAAAAATATGCTCTAACAAGTAGGGCTTAAAAGTCGTAGTTTTACCTGAAACAGATTTCAAGCTTAATCATTTTTTAATTAAGTGCTGTAAAAAAACATGCTAGTGCTAGTGCATATTTTTGGTTGCCCTAGATATAACACTTTATATTTTAAATAAATCTCATTCTGTTGTCAAGAAAATGTAAACGTGTAGTTGTCCCAATCACGGTGAAATTGTTTGCAAATGCTTCTTCTTTGTTTGAATAATAAACTGCCAACTTCGAAATGAGGTTGTCATTACTTCAATTTTTTTTCAGTGTATAATAATAAATCAAAAACTGCGGTTTCGAAAATTACAAAAAAAACTCCTTTGGAATTGAAAAAATATCACCTTTTATAGACTTGTCAAGGTCAAACATTTTTTTTTTAAATCTCTACTCTCAATTCCCTCCAAATTAACACTTTAAAAGGTGAGCCGACCGCTATAGTTTTCGTTCAACGCTTACAACATTGTCTGTAACCGTGATGAAAATCATGGATATACGATTTGTTGTATTGCAATGTTCGGAGGTAAAATTTTTCTAAACCAAACTCGATTTTTAAAAAAGAACTTTTGTTTTCAACGGAACCCTAAAAACGAATGCTTCACACAGTAGATATGGTTTTCTGTTAGCATAAATTCATCCGAATTATCTTCAGTTAACTTTTTATTTTACTTGCGTAAATTAGTAAAATTTTATTCCGCTTTATTTCTCTAATTTTTATCCACAGTTTATAATGGTTGAATAATATGATGCGTTAATATTATTCAACCATTATAAACTTATTTTAATACCAATAATCCTTTTAATTATTATAAAAGTGTGTTCCATTTACCACATTTTCCTTTACTTTTGTACTAAATTTCGTTTTCAAGTTAACCATATCAAATGATGGTAAAGCTACGTGACAAACTTACGCTTCTATTCACCGCCAGAGTTTTTTTCAGTTTGGAGAATAATTTAAAATATGTTTGCCCAAATGCTTATACAAATTTAGAATTTCTAGCCTAAATGTCATATTTCTGTCCAGCTTTCTTTAATTGTTTATATTTTGCATGAATCATAATTTTAATTTTCAGAAATTTTTTAATATTTAATTAATTTTCTTAAGTTTAACAAACTCAAAATAAAATTTAAACTTAAAATTTTGTCAAACTAATAATTTTCTTTTACGTTGTTTAGCAATATTGTTTTTCAAAATTGTCAAAACAATTTATTGTCAAAAAAAAATGTCGGAAACGTGTGGTAAGAAAGAATTTGAGTTGTAGTAGATCAAAAATCTAATACACCTCACATATAAGTCGTTCCATTTAAAATTCGGTTCGGGTAGCAAGTTTACCTAAAACGAACACGGGTAATATAGTAGAAATTCCATAACCGTTTTTGTTATTCTCATGCCCACAGGAGTGAGCTCTAAAACTTTATAAAAAATCAATTAATATTTACATTTTTATTCAATATTCGAACTTATTGTAGATTTTAGTGTTCAAATGTAGGTAGCTCTAACACAATAAGAGAAAAATACACATTCAAGAAAAACAATAAATACAGTAAAACATCCTATAATGCGATACTGCTACAACGCAACGCGGTTTAGATACAACGCGGTTTGAAATTTGTTGTTTTGTTTGAAATTTATGTTTTGTTTGAAATTTATGTAAACACGGTTTTGCTAGACTATTTTCTGTCGAAAGAATTGACGCCATGCAACAGAATTATGATCCTATTTGCTAAGGTGACCAACCGTCCTCCTTTAGGGAGGACAGTCCTCCTTTTGTAGGTTATGTCCTTCCTCTAAAAGTGTCCTCCTTTTCAATATTTTAAATCTAATCTGTTCAGAGATGTTTTTCTGACTACCATTTATTTCGGTCTCTGCAAAACGGCTATGATGAAAAAAAGTTGTCGACAGAAGACCCACCAAAAATCGCTTGCCCAAGTTTTGTGCTTCACAAAGTACAACACCGATGGAGTCATGAAACCATCCATAAAATGGCAAAAGGTTGTATTTATATAATTATTAGTGGCACATATATGTACTTTATTAAAATTGATTTGAATAAAATAAAATACGGTTTAATATAATTAATCATAATTTTTCGATTATATGATTTTCGGTGATATGATGTTTCGATGGAATAACTTATCGACCAAATGAATTTTCGGTGATATGATATTTCGATCTAACGATTTTTCAATTTCAAAACCATTCGATGATATTATAACATTCGGTGGTTTGAACTTTCGGTCTCCTGATTTTCGGCTCTATAACTCGATTTGATGGTTTGATTTTTCGATGCTATGATGCGGACCCGAAAAATTGCATTTAAAGTTGAACAAAAATGGCGGATACTTTATAACGGGTACACCAGGTGGTGTACGTTACTTTAGTTTTTATGTAGGTTAATTTAAAAACTTTATTTTCCACTTTTATACTTTTTAATAAATTTTAATTTTATTTAAAGCGCACAAATTATTATTTAATTTTAGTAACCACACTATGATTTTATTTGGAATTTAAAAAGTAACTTTTATAATATTTAACAATTAGAATTTTTAACAATTTATTGTTAAACGTTTACTGTCTAGATTGAGAGTGACTATCTTTAATTTTATAATTTAATTTATCTACCAATTATAACGGTTACTATGTGTATCGTATATTTTGTTGTGTTTGTTTTTGTGTTACCTGAATTTAAGAAATTATTTATCGTTGTAGTGGGAATTATTCTATACACTGCAGTACCCCCCGTTGAGATGAAAGGTCCAGTTATTGTGCATTGTCTTGCAACTTCAGTGATTTTTCGAAAATGAGCAGATGGTGTTCTATCTCCCATCGATGTGCTAGTCATAAGTTTTTCAAACAATGAGGCCGAACTAGGATTGTTTCGAGAAATTATGGAAGTTTTCAATCGCTCGTAATTGTTTTCGTGAGAATCGCGATCCATAATTATGTCCGAAATTAATTCGATCTGGTTGTGAGGTAACTTTGCGATTACATGATCGAATTTCTTTTCTTCATTATTAACGCGGCTTGTTTTAAATGTTGCCTCTATTTGTTTAAACCACAACATTGGATTATACGACCAAAACTCAGGAATTGTGCACATTGTGGAAGAGAAAGCTTCCACTTTCTTGTCGTCTTTCATTTCCGTATCTGACATTGTACTCTTTAGCTTTCGAAGCCGAAAAATAAAATAAATTGCAATAAAAAAATATATATACCAATAATTTTAAATTAAAAAAATAATCTGAAACAAAATCATTCAATAACTCAAATCTCAATTAAAATCGCATAATTGAAAGTATATTTTTATATCACTGTTCACTATAATATAATAAAACAAATAACTGGATCTTTCAATTAATACACAACGATGATAATATAATTAATTGATGACGCGTATGACGGAATTTTCAATTATCAATATTCTTATAGCACCAAAAATTATTTAAAATAAAATATATTTATTAAAATTAGAAATGTTGATGGCAAATACGACGATGTATGTATGTATCAACGTTGTTGATAAAAAATCTAAGCAAAAAATTCATGTAACGCAAAATGTTTGTGTGTAATGTGTATCCAATGTAATTTTGTTTGTTTTAAATGTTAATTGTTTTAAGTGTTTTTTTTTTTAACATTTACCAAGCCAGCAAAACTTAAAAATATTTTAACTAATTTCAAGATTTAAAACTAATTTTTAACAATATAGATAGATTAAGGGAAAAATAGTAATATAAATAATTTTTATCTGTTTTTTGGTTTTGTTGAATCCCTCGTTGTTTCTGGTTTATGTTTTTCTGTTGGATACAATGGCGCTTGCAATCCTTTGCAAGGTTCTAATTTGGATGTTTTGTATTTTTTGTTGAACACGATGGCGCTTGCAAGCCTTTGCAAGGTTCTAATTTGGATTTTTGTATTTTTGTTGAACACGATGGCGCTTGCAAGCCTTTGCAAGGTTCTAATTTAGATTTTTGTATTTTTGTTGAACACGATGGCGCTTACTGTCCGTAAGGTTCGGTATTTTATTTATTGTTCAGCTTAACGTTATTATATTAACGTTAGCTTTTTCGGGGTCACCACTATAACGGGTACACCAGGTGGTGTACGTTACTTTAGTTTTTATGTAGGTTAATTTAAAAACTTTATTTTCCACTTTTATACTTTTTAATAAATTTTAATTTTATTTAAAGCGCACAAATTATTATTTAATTTTAGTAACCACACTATGATTTTATTTGGAATATAAAAAGTAACTTTTATAATATTCAACAATTAGAATTTTTAACAATTTATTGTTAAACGTTTACTGTCTAGATTGAGAGTGACTATCTTTAATTTTATAATTTAATTTATCTACCAATTATAACGGTTACTATGTGTATCGTATATTTTGTTGTGTTTGTTTTTGTGTTACCTGAATTTAGGAAATTATTTATCGTTGCAGTGGGAATTATTTGATACACTGCAACTTTTTATATAACCTAATATTTGCATTGTATTTTTTTCTTAAATTTTTTTTGTCCTCCTTTTGTTTGAAAAAAAATTGGTCACTTAGAATTTGCGAAGCATTATTTTTTTGTCGACAAAATTTCTGAAGGATATGTCAGATCAAAATTGGTTGTGTTTAGACGTCATTTTAATCTTTTTATATCGGCATTGTTCTTATGTGATTTTGATTTAATTATCTAATCGTGTTTTTGATTTGATTATTTAATCGTTTTGTGCAATGAATATTGATGATTGGAAAATATTCTTATTATATTTTGATCTTGAAGAGATGAATGTACAAGAAGAAGTTTTAAAAGGCATTTATGTGTTGTTGTCACACTTGTTTTTATTGAAAAACACAGTTTATTAAAAACAATGCCATAACCTGCACTGAAAAAAAGTTATGAATGCATAAAAAATTACATAAAATCTACTTGTTAATGAGTTGACGCTAATAATATTTCATATTATTTGTGTAAAAATTTATAGATTGAATAAATAATTTGGTTATAAAATTTAATAAACCAGCGTTTATTGAATTTTTATGAATTTTTTTAGTGTGGTTATATTATTTACTAAAAGAATAATTAATAAAAACTGTTGTGTATACAAATAGTAAATCTTCTGAACTTTGACTGGGAACAGCTGAGTACAATTCCTAGTTAAGTAAAGAGTTCCTAGTAAAGTGGATAAATCTATAATAACCATCAATACCTCAGTTCTAATATAACAAAATCCAGCAGATATAGCAACCCAATTTCAGTTTTGTTCCTGTTAATTTTTTTAAAAAAATTATACCACTTGTTTTATACCACTTATTATTCCACGTTTTATTTCCTCCATCCTGTCAAGAATTAGTGCCTTATGACATATTTTATATGTATGTAATAGGAATTATTGTTTGACCATAATTATTCATTATTCATTCTGAAAAATGAAACATAAACACAAACAAAAAAATTGGGTCACTCAACACCACAGAACGCTGGTTGTTGTGGAACCTAGGTTTTAAAAAAAAATTAGTTGTGTAATTTAAACTTTTCTAAAAACAAACATTTAATCTACCAATACCAAAATTTACTACTGTTCCTATTACTCAAAAAACTGTTCAAAAAACCTCTAGCTAACCTTTTGCTAAATGCTTCTATTCGATAATTACAAATGACACGACCTACTATTTTCCAACCCCAGTGTTTTTACTAGTCCGTAAAACTTCGATAACTAACGACATCTAATTTTCATAAACCTGATGTTACCAACTGCTTGTATTAGTTGGAAGTAGCCGAAGTTCTGATTTACTCAGAAAAATAATCTTCAATTATTTTTCGTGTCATCCAAATAAACTTATGTGTCAAATGTGTTACGAAAATTGGACTTTTACGAAATATAATCAAACTAAATATAATATTCAAAAATATTTATATGAACACTGTAATATTACACCGGTACACTGAATTTATACGATAAACAAATTTAGGCCTGCAAATCTCTTATCATATCACATCACAGAATGAATAATTTAATAAAACTATTAATTAGCTAACATGAAAAATAATTTATCAGTATAAAAATAGATCAACAAAAATTACACAAATTAAAATTTAAAAAGCTTACATCACTTAATGTTAAATGTTGATCGGCTAGAAATCCATTAAAATGATTAGCATCTTCCACTAGCTTTCTCGTTTTCTATCCAGCAAGTTTCAACGAAAGTTATCTCTTCGTATCCTTCGGAATTTTGTAATAAAATTTCAGTCATTGTTAAAAAATTACTATCAGTGTTAATATTAAATCCCAAATGTAATTTCTTATTTTCCAATAACCATATTGCGTGAAAAACTTTTGATATTTATGTTTTTTTCGTCAACGATTCCAATGATCTATAGTGCATGTAACAAATCATTATAAACGACACTTCGTTGTATAAAGAAAAATTCGTTAGTTTCATCATTTGGGTAAATACCAAGTAAAATGTTCCATAATATGCTACGATGAATTGCGAGTACAGAAAACATTAAACAAAACTGTTTTAATTTAATTTTATTTATTAGTTTTATTTCTAATAAAATTTCTAGTGATTTTTTTTTCACAGTTAACTTTACAACATAAAAGTATTTTTTCTTTGTTTTATTTTAATCTAAATGAATACTAATCACTTACTTTTAATTTTATATACTGATTTTAAATTTATACTGATCCTCGATCAAACAAATTTGATCGCTTATATACACAATCTTCCAGATTTTCTGTTTCATTTTCCATCATGTAACAAGCAATTTCCACTAATACAACCAATCATTTATGCAAAACATGTATTTTTAATTGAAATTGAGTTTATTTAAATCATCAAAAAAAATGTTTAATTGTTCAGTGGTACAAATAAATGTCTACGTTTATTACAATTGAAGAAAATTAATAAAATTATTTTTGAATATAAAAACTATTATTGAATTATTATTATTGAATTTGAAAACTATTATTTTAGAGCAAAAATTGAAAATAGTCCGTCGCTACAAATGTTTCTGATTAATGATTATGTGTTTGTAAAATAATAAGATAACAAAATTTATGAAAATCATTCTTTTGACACACCTAAAGTTTTTTTTGATGCACTTATGAGACGCCGTTTGTGACTTTTAACACTTTTCGTACAATTTTTCAATTCATCGTCCTTTCGGTCCGTATAAAATGAAATATATTTTTAGAAACAAAAATGTTTGCAATCGGTCAAGCAGTTGGATTCTGCTAGTCTTTTAAACACTCTTTATTATGAATGAAAAACCTTCGAGGAACGTAAACCTTGCTTTAGGGTAATCTCTATTAATTTTATGAATATTAAACGACAGTTTCTCAAAGAATAAAACAACTAGAGAGAGAGAGAGAGAGAGTTTAGTGATCTGTAGATACCAATATTAAAAATTTGTTCAACAACACCTGATATTTTGTTTGGGAAAAGAATTTTGATACTCAGAGCTAGTTCGTAAGTTTTTATTCTATATACGGCTGATAAACATACAAACACCCAGCTTATTGTAAAAAGTGTACTCCAGTATTTACCAAACTCTAACTTCGCTCCGTTGCCACTGATAAAATTGTTTCCATAATAAAATTTATATTAAAATGCAGAACAAATATATAAAGTTATTTGATAATATGAATTACATTGAATTAAATTCTTATTCAAAGCTTGGTGGGCAAATAAAAAATTATAACCGACGAAATCTAGAAAACGGCTGACGGGATTTTAAAAATTTTGGTTTTCAAAAATAGGTACACTCAATGGTAAGAGCCGAAAGGATGATGTGTTCGATAGCTGTACCGGAAGCGTGTCAAAAAAAATCGTCAAGTGTGTCAAAACAAGGAAGTACGTTGCTTAAAAAACTTTCAGATTAAGCGATAATGAGTAGGAAAAAAGAATGCGGACAAATTTTGATGGTCGGGATTGGTATGTGAGATCAAAAACTAGATTATTGCATTATAAGTTTGTCAAAAAAATAATGTCAAGTGTGTCAAAAGAAAGATTTTTATTTATTTTTTACCCAATTTTTTGAAAAAAAATAAAATTAATTATTTGTATGACATGAAATGTTATTATTATTATTGAGAATAATGATGCCATAAGCATTATAAGTTTGTCAAAAAAATAATGTCAAGTGTGTCAAAAGAATGATTTTCATTTATTTTTTTAGAAAAATATAAAATTTGTTATTTGTATGAATTGAAATGTATAATGAATGAACATGAAGTTATTATTATTGAGAATTTTATTGCATTATAAGTTTGCCAAAAAAATATTGTCAAGTGTGTCAAAAAAATGCTTTCATTTATCTTTTCAGCCAATTTTTTGGAAAAAAAAATTTAGCTGTTTGTATTACGTAAATGTAATTTTACATGAAATTGGACATGGAAATTTTTGAATTTGTTAGTTTTGTAAATATTTTTGGAATTTTGTAAAAATTTTGTTATTTTGATTTTGTAATAATTTTTGCAATATGTGTTTTTAGAATTTTGAAAAAAGTTTTTATTTTTGATTTTGTTATAATTTTTGCAATATTTTTAGAATTTTGAAGAAAATAGAATTTGTGAATTTTATATATAGTTTTAGAACTTTGAAAAAAGTTTCAATTTTTGATTTTGTAAGAATTTTTGGAATATTTTTAGAATTTTGAAAAAATTTTAAATTTTATTATAATTTTTATAATTTTGGAAAAAGTTTCTTGATATTGTTATATTGTTATAATTTTTTCAATATTTTTAGAATTTTGGAAAAAGTTTGAATTTAAGAATTTTTAAGAATTTTTTGAATATTATTAAGATTTAGAAAAAGTTTAAATATTTGATTTTATCCTAATTTTTGGAATATTTTTGGAATTTTGAAAAAGTTACAATTTTTGATTTTGTTATAATTTTTGCAATAGTTTTAGAATTTTGAAAAAACTTTGAATTTTTGATTTTATTTAATTTTTACAATATTTTTGGAATTTTGAAAAAAATATGAATTTGTGATTTTGTAATATTTTCTCGAAATAATTTTCCGACAACGTATTGATCTTTCGTGTTAGTTTTGTAATACATATCTAAACAGAGATAAAAAATACATGTACTTTAACAAAAAGTTATGTTTGATATACATCGCTGCTCAAAACTAAAAACCATGTCCTCATAAAAGTTTTTTTGCCGAAAACTATATCAAAATGCTTAACCCAGACCGAAGTCTTGATATCTCAGAGCCTTAAGATTTCAGCTCCTCTATATTTTACCTGTTAGGTTAGGTTAAACTGACCATACGTACAGCATTGTGCTGTATTATACAGCATTTTTAGTGCTTGTACAGCATCAGTATCCGTCCAGCAAAATGCACAGCATTTTTAAAATTTGTCCAGCCAATCTAAATTTGTCGTTTTGTTAATGTTGTGCATTTTTTACTGAGATAATTAGATGCGTTTGAAAAATAGATCATAATGTTTAGTGGGCACAGCAATTGTAATAAGTCGTCAGTGTCAGTTAGAAGTACAAATGTCAAATCTCATTTTTACAAAGTAATGCAGTTTGTTTTGTTGTGGATTTATATTATTAATAATAAAATAAGATTTCGATTAGTTTTTTGTAAGTAATTATATATATATATATATATATATATATATATATATATATATATATATATATATATATATATATATATATATATATATATATATATATATATATATATATATATATATATATAGATATATATATATATATATATATATATATATATATATATATATATATATATATATATATATATATATATATATATATATATATATATATATATAATATATATATATATATATATATTATATATATATATATATATATATATATATATATATATATATATATATATATATATATATATATATATATATATATATATATATATATATATATATATATATATATATATAAATATATATATATATATATATATATATATATATATATATATATATATATATATATATATATATATATATATATATATATATATATATATATATATATATATATAAAAAACGAATGACCATTAAATTAAATATATTTAAAAAACGAATGACCATTTTTTCTGATTTATAATTTAAAAACCTTGAAAAATAAAGGCATCAACATTTTCTGAGATAAATAATACAAAACATAATATACCTTTCACTTAAAGTCTAAGCTAATTTTGTAGCTATAAACTATTTTATCCTAATTAATTAATAAGAGTTTTTGTTTTTATCACCCACCCAATTTAAAGAAAAAACTATTTAGGCTGTAAATTTTTTTGTTTACAATTAAAACATAAAAAACAAAATTTTATTATTTTTTTTTTTGCGTTAAAACTAAATATACTAACTATAAACTTCAATTTATTAAATTTTTTTTTTAATTAAGTATGTTAAAACTTGAACACTAAAACCTTTGAATACGAGTGTAAACTACTCTACCGATCTTTTCGCTATGAATTCACGTTATAAACTAAATACAATAAAATTAAAATCAAAAGATGTTATGTTGTAATAATAAAATAATAAACCAATTCATTCATTCATTCATTTCTTACCTTTTTCTTCAGGTTTTGTATATATGTATACAATAAACCGCATTTTTTTATGTTTGTATAAAAAAATCATAAATTAAGTTGAATACAGTTGCAAGGCCAGTATCCACAATAATTATTTTTGTCGAACGATTCGTTTCGGCTATACTTTTGAATTTTCACAAATCTCACAGCTCTGAGATATCAAGACTTCGGTCTGGGTTAAGGATTTTGATATAGTTTTCAGCAAAAAACTTTTATGAGGACATTGTTTTTAGTTTTGGGCAGCGATGTATGTATATCAAACATAAAACAAGTATTTTTTATCTCTGTTTAGAAATTTATTATAAATAAACACGAAGTATTAATAAGTTGCCGGAAAATTAATATAACTTGGTGAAAATATGATACACCCAGCAAAGTACCTTTCTCTCTATTTAGCGTTTCAAGAAAATATTACAAAATCAAAAATTTATATTTCTTTCAAAATTACAAAAATATTCTAAAAATTAAAATAAAATCAAAAATTTAAACTTTTTTAAATTTCTAAAAGCATTCCAAAAATTATTACAAAATCAAAGATTGAAACTTTTTTCAAAATTCTAAAAATATTGCAAAAATTATAACAAAATCAAAAATTGAAACTTTTTCCAATATTTTTAAAATATTACAAAAATTATAACAAAATCAAAAATACAAATTTTTTCAATATTCCAAAAATTATAATAAAATCAAAACTTTAAGTTTTTTCAAAATTTAAAAATATTGCAAAAATTCATAATTCAAACAAACTTTTTTCAAAGTTCTAAAAATATTGCAAAACTTATAACAATCAAAACTACAAACTTTTATTATTCCAAAAATATGTATTTCAAAAATTATAAAAAAAAATCAGAAATTTCCATGTCCAATTTTATGTTCGAATACATTTCATGTTATACAAATAATTAATTTCATTTTTCTCCGAAAAATTGGGTAAAAAAAATGAAAATCATTCCTTTGACACACTTAACAATATATGTGTTATTATGGTTTTCCATATTATTCACTGTTTGTGTACTTTTGTCACTTTTGAA